>CAKLNU010000306.1:0-600000 GCA_922788865.1 Poeciliopsis turneri | reverse complement strand
TAAACAGAAATGTTGTTTTGACAATATTCCAGTAATGTGATGCTAATGGATTAATAATGCTGGAACACATTACCAAAGATCAATAAACATTAAATTCTAAACATTTAACAATTTAAATGTCCAATACTGAAAAAACAGAAATAACAAAATCAATCATAAAGTGATTGTAAACAAAATTGTCCTTCAAAATAAAGTCTTGTTCAAACCAAAACATCAGATTTTTACCATCCAGTTTTTGGTAGAAAATAACAGCAAATATGAAACAATTAAATTTCACGCCACAAAACCGAAGTCCTCCATTCCACTAGGGGGAGTCTGGAGCTGTTATTACCTACATCCTACATAAATATACTGGTGTTCAGTGATATAAAAGATTATTTGTTTAAGAAGACACAACATAGACATCCTGTCTTTTCTAGGGTTCTGGTCTGATAACTCGGTGATCGACTCCCCCTGGTGGTCTGGAGGACTTCCAAAATACCAGCGTTTTATACCTGCTGCTGTTTTTCTACTTCCTGTGGTTGCAGAGTTTTTCATATTCTAAAATACTTAACTGGCCCCAAATGTTATGATTGTAAATCCATGTCCAGAGGTTCTGCAGTGCTGCCCAGAACAGAACCAGCCTTCATCAGAACTTCAGTCTCATTCATGGCATTGATGTTTCTCCATGTGGCTGGCAAAGAGCGATCCCATCAGTTACTTCAAAAGAAGTAACTGATGGGACTGATGGGCTTCCTGTGACGCTTACAGGCGTCTTTCTGACATGTAGTTTCTGAACAAGGGGAAAAACAAACTGTGATCTGGGTTTCTATATGTCAATGTGTTGCTTGTGTTTTTGTCTTTGCATTATTCATGTGTTGGTGGCGCGTTTTGCCATTTGCTGCACATGTGCGCCGGTCGGCCTGAACCTCGGTGACTTTAAGATGCCAGTGCAGCCATTTAACTGTGGGGCAAACATCACTTATAGCTTTGTATGTAATGACGATAATGTCAGCAAAGATGATAAAAATATAGTATAATGAAGATTATAATATTAGGTATGTAAACATTTTTAAGAATCTCTGTCTTCCAGATAGTGTGGACAAATTCTTTTACGTTTTATGTTTAATTTCTGGGTTTTCTGTAAATGCTCTCTATACTGCAGTGACTCCAGTATGAAAGCAGAACTTGGACTGAGCCGTAGTGTAGAAAGCATTAAACCTTATGAACACCAGAGTATTTTTAGGCCTAGTGAAATGCATCATGACCACATACAGTATGAGCATAAGTATGCAGAGATAAAAGGTATATGAATATATATATACATATATATATATATATATATAAATTTTGTTTTGAATAAAATACGGTATATAATATGATAGAGATCCAACTAAGGTGTTGAAATAAAAGCTGAAATGAAGCCCGGCTCTGTCGTCTTTGCTCCCATAACGAAGCGGTTGGAGGTGTTTGGACTGAACCGAGTCATTTGGCAGCAGAGGTGGCGGACAGCGCCGCTCTCAGCTGCAGGCGCGTTTTCCCTTCGCTTTGCTGAGTTAATGGTGTAAATGTTTGGAGCTCGTGGGCAGGAAGACGAGGAAATGGCTTGTTGGAGAGCGTGCAGCCGGCTCAAACTGGCCTGGGAGGCATTAAGTAGATGAATGTCTGTTTGCAACCAACTCACAAATTAAGCTGTTTTTCTGTGATGGTGAAACTGAAACATGCTGTTTTCTTTCTTTCTTGTCTATGTGAAGAAACCTTTCCAGGAAACAAATAATCTCTCCCATGACTTCATCCAAGATACTTAGTTTGGGTGACATGATGTGCTCTGAATCATCATTGAGGTCATGTTTTGATTGTCTTTAAAAGAAAAACTGTGATTCAACATGATGATTTGGTTTTTCTTACAGAAGTTATTTGCACGCCATAAATTCTTCCCTTTATGCCAAAACTAAAGTCTTTTTATGAGGATCAGATCAAAGCAGAGCATCTTTGTGAAGTTTGAGGGAAATAAAGCTCTAACAGCAGAAATGATTAGTGCTAAAGCGCTAACAGCAGAAATGATTAGTGCTAAAGCTCTAATAGCAGAAATGATTAGTGCTAAAGCGCTAATAGCAGAAATGATCAGTGCTAAAGCGCTAATAGCAGAAATTATCAGTGCTAAAGGCTAACAGCTGAGTTAATTTCTCTGGTTAGCATTTTGCAGTTAGCTTGCTCCATGTCAGTTTTATGTTGCTGTTTTCTGACTTTGAGTTGATAAAAGTTTTATATCTGTAATCAATATTTGATTTTCAACACTTAAGATCCTTCAACAAGTTAGACGTTTATATTCACGCTCTTATTTTGAAGTAGATGAACATCTTTACGCACCAGTTCCGGTTCCGGTCCTCACGGCTTCTTTCACTAAACTTTATTGAGAAATGGCAATAATACAGCAGTGACATAAACTAGCAGTCAGAGGCGGTAATGAAACAAATTCTTGCAGAAATTCTCATGTATGAATCTTTAGACCCTGTTTGGGTTTAATTTAGCTCCTTAGCATTAGCTTCTGCTAAATATCAGGTTGGTGTAGCGCTTTAGCGTTAGCGGACTGAATGCAGCTAACGTGTTAGCGGGGCTGAACTGGTGCAGTTTCTCTCTGAAGGGTTTTTCCTCCTGGCTGCTAATCTGATGGTCAGAATCTGACAGGATTTCCTCCCACTTTGTGTTCAAGGCTTTTGTTCTTTCCAGTGTTTCTTCCTGAGCTGTTTGTGCTGCTGCCTTTGAATAACAACTGATCACTTTTCCTTCCAGTGCAGTTCAGTCAGGACTGTCACATGTTTCTCTTCTTGCAGACAGTGAGTCCAAAACATCACAAGCAGGAGAAAAGTTCTGGCTGAAAATCTGATTCTTAATCAATTTGGCTTGAAATCATTTAATAAACTCAATAGAATTGGGTTCTAATGAGCTTTGATCTCATTTGACCTGAAGGTTTAACTACCAACAGTCCAGATATAATATTCATAACACTTTTAAGAATAAATTGAATATTTCAGAATAAAGTAAATGATGAAAATGAACCTTTAATCCAACTCCACTCCGTTAGTGGAAGTTCAGATCGTTTGGTTGTGTCTGAATGTAAAATCAAAAAACTGAACTCTGCTTCTGTTTGAATCTGAACGCCAAGCGGACCAGAGAGCGCTCCAAAAGCAGGAAGTGGACTACAGCGCAGGGCATTCTGGGTAAACACAACCAACGCTAACATGTTAGCCTAGCACTAGCAGCAGAAATGGCTCCTGGTCTTCAGCCAAAGACTAAAGAGAAATCCTCCAGCGCTAAACTCTCACGCCTCCATCTTGTTCCATCTGGTGAATAAGCAGCAGATGATGGAGTTCTGGTTCCAGTAGAACCGGGCCTACTGGACTATCAGGTGTCAAAAACCTCAACTGTCTAAAAGTTTTGATGTTTGAAAGAGGACATGTGGATGTAGCGTTAGTGACACACCGCACTCTTCAGGTCACAGTGGAGTCCATCCACATGGAAACCCCTCACACGCGTGTGCTAATAAGATCATATGACCGTGAGCCTCCTGACATGATCATGTCAAAATAAAAGCCTGGCATCTCATTAGTACCATATTGATAGGACAGAGGGAGGACCGGGGGGCGGGGCGTCGTCCAGCTGTTGCTCCGGACGGCCTGACGGACGGACGGCCTGACGGACGGCGAGCAGCAGATCCCAGCAGGACATGAGGAAAAACCCGGGTTGATGTTTGGAGCGGCGCTGACAGACGGCAGCAGGTGAGGTGAGTAGAAAGAGGAAAGAGTTCATTTCCACCAGAAACCAAAAGATGATTTCAGATTAAACTCCAAAAGTTTCTAGAGAAAAACTTCAACATTTTAGAATTTCAAATGTTGAATTTTTTTTTTCTTTAAAATGATTTTTTTCTAGAAAATTTCTGACATTAATCTCAAAATTTCAGATTTCTTTTCTAATTTTTGACTTTTTGAACTTTCAAAACATTTTCTAGAAAATTTCTGAGTCTCTCTATCTCTCTCTCTCTTCTCTCTCTCTCTTCTCTCTCTCTTTCTCTCTCTCTCTCTCTCTCTCTCTTTCTCTCTCTTTCTCTCTCTCTCTCTCTCTCTCTCCATCGCAGCGTTGTGTGGAAGTGATTCTTCTCGTTCTCCGTCTCTTGCCCGCTCCGGTCTGCAGAGAGAGAGAGAGCGGGGGTGTGTGTGACTTTAAGCGGGAGGTAAAGTGGGTCAGGCGAGCGGCGCGGTGGCGAGGAGGAGGAGGGGGCGGCAGACATGGAGCAGCTCCTGAACCCCAGAACCAAGTGGTCAGTTGAGTAATCAGTGGTGATTCAGGGAGACGTGTAAGTGATGTTGCTTCAGGCTTGACCGCTCAGCTGTCACGGCTTTTCTCGACTCGGCTTGTGAGTGATTTTCTCTGGTGATGTTGTTTCAACTCAGAGGAAACTGATGAATGATTGTTGATGGAAACATGATGAAGGTCTTCGATGAGGCCGACTGCATTAGAGCCACTGCTGACGGGAAAAGGAGGAAAACTCAGAAATGTTGAGATTTGGCTCAAATTTTCTAGAAAAGTTTCAAAAGTTTAACCTTTTTGACATTTGGAAGTTTTCTGAGTTACAACAGTTGAACTTTTTCATGTTTATTCTAAAACGTTTCTGACTTTAATCTGAAAATTTCAGATGTTTTTTTCTTGTCCAACTTTTGGGGCTCAAGAATTTCCAAGTTTTTTCTGAAAATATTCCTGCGATTAATGAAGAGATTTCAGGTTTTCTGGAAACATTTTGTCTCTTGTTTTCGTCTCTCAGCGTCAACAGACAGAAATAGACCTGAACCTGAACGTCCCGCGTGTTTCGTGCTGCGTCTCCGTTCCCACTGTCCCACTTTCAGGTTTGTCTTGAGAGGCGGATCGGTGGCGGCTACAGACGGCCGGACCGGGCCGAACCGGACCGGGCCGGGCCGAGCCGGGCCGGGCCGAACCGGACCGGGCCGAACCGGACCGGGCCGAACCTTGTGTTAGTCAGAGTGAACAGAACCGTGACCTTTCCCTGCCGTTTATTTTGGGAAGGCTGCAGGCAGAAATGCTGGAGCAGCTGTTCTATTCCTGCAGGCCGATCCCGACCCGCCGGATTCCAGCGCCGCCGCCCCCTCTGCCTGGGGGGGGGGGAGGTTCTGTTGTACAGTAAATATGGATCAAAGTGGTCATGGAAAATCAGACTCACCGGTTGGACCTGCACACAGTTTTCATTCTTCACTATTTGAGTTTCATGATCTGAATAACAAGAAAACATTCATTTCAAGGTTTCAACTGAAATTTCAGACTTTTTAACCTCTTGAATGAAGTTTAAGACCTGCTGGTCTCTCCACTACCAACTAATCAATACACTAATCATCTATCAACTGATATGAAACTGATATTGTGATGCATTTTGCAGCCATGTTTACAGAAACTTACAAACTTTATGTGGCGACCTGGCGATAAATGATCACTTTTACCCACAATTAGCCTGAACAATAAACCAATAACAACATATGTCTCTATCAACGCGTGATCAATATCAATTATTCAATAATTTCACTGAACTCCAATCCAGAACCGCACAGCATTCTGGGAGATGTAGGCAGAGGAAAGATTTAGCTGCTCATTGCTAGCTTAGCTGGTTGGTGGAATCAATTAACTCTCTCGCTGTCTGGTTGCCTAGCAACATGCTGGGTAAGAAGCAGTTTCAAGTTTCCCCCAACTTCGGTTGCCTAGCAACGAGCAGCTGGTGCAGCAGTTTCCAGTGAAACTCTGAGCCTCAAAACTGTTGAAAATAAAAAACAAGGAAATGAAGAGAAAACTGGAGAAAGCAGGAACGATCAGATCAATAACACAAAATCAATAACTGATATGAAACGCCATGATACACAGAAATAAAGCTAGCTGGTTAGCTAGCACCCTGCAGAATGAAGTTATGAATATTTAACCAAACTGAAAACTTTTTAAGGTTTTATGAATAAAAATTAAAACTTGTGTTTCCAAGGAAACACAAATCTATTCAGGTGGAGATTAATTTGCATAAACTGTGGTGGAAACAAAAAACTGGCTAGTTAGCAATGTTAGCAGAGAGCTAACTGTTAGCCTCAAACATTAGCAAGAAAAAAATAAGACAAAATTTCAGATCTGTGATCAACATATTTAATGTCAACTTCCTTCTTAAACATGAAATTTCCTTTTAAAAAAAGCAATAACTACAATTGAAGCTGTTTGAAGGAAGAGACCGGAGCCACAGAATCCAGTTTGTTTTTTAAGTTTGTGTTTTAAGCTGTGCATGCTGCCACCTGCACAGCGCCACCTGCTGGCAGACAGGTGTCCAGTCTGTCTTTAATGAGGCCATAAAGCTGCTGTCAAATCCTGTTTTAGTTGTGAAGGAAAACGGAGCAGCTTTGATCTGAAAGGCTGCAGCTTTTTGTTCTGCCTTCTCGGCTCTTTGTGTTCCTCTGCTGACGCTTTAAACACATCAGCTGTGAAAATCTGTGCTGTTATTTCAGCTGTTTGACTGAAACAGTCAGAGAAGAAGAGACTGAATGCAGCTTCACCCGTTTCCTCAGACACAACAAAAACAAGAACAGATATGAAACATGAGCAGAAAATTAAAGTCAAATTTAAAGTGACAGAAGAGGAAATATGATGTGATTCTGCAGACGCAGAGGTCACCAGCTTCCCCTTTCAGGGTCAAAGACACTAAAGTTCCTCATTTCACATATTTTATTTTCTCCTAAACTTTCAGTCTCTAAAAACCCAAAAACATTCAAATCGAGCCAATTAAACAGTCGATGGTCATTTCGGTTTCTGTAGGAAAGAGTTTTACATGTTTGCTGCATGAAAAGAAAAACATTTTGTTTTCAAATCCCTTTGAGTTGAATGGAACAAATTTAGTTCTTGTATTTATTTTACTGTATTTAACCCACTTAGGGTGAAATGCAGTGACCCATTGTTGAACTGCAGTTTAGGGGCCACACAGAATCCCTCAGAGGGCCACAGTCGGCCCCCGGGCCTCGTGTTGGACACCCCCGACATAAACTGAGGTTTTCTTTGTTCGTAGACATGGCGAGCCAACCCAAGGAACCGCTGGAGGATCCCAAGAAGCAGAGCTTCTGGATGGTGACGATTATTCAGCGATATTATTGATCGGTTTCTGATCGATTCTCGATTCCGACTCCTAAAGCGAATCTCTGCGCTGCTTCTGCTCCCACCCAGCCTGGGAACTACGGACGCACGGTGCAGAGGACGGACCAGTCCTTCCAGGCCTGTAACGACGTCACGGCCTGCTTCCTGGAGCGAGCCAAGCTGGAGCAGCAGTACGCGCTGCAGCTGAGCCAGTGGAGCAGCAGGTGGAAGAACATCCTGGACTCCAGTGAGACAAACGCCGCGCCGCTCCTTCACCTGCTGCTGCAGCAACCTGCTGCTGCAGCAACCTGCTGCTGGCTGCAGCAACCTGCTGCTGCAGCAGCAGGTTGCTTCATTTCAGCTGTGCATTGTAGAGACTTCAGCAAAAATGTTTCCAGAGGTCGTCGTCACTGACTTCAGCTGAATAATTAGGTTGACCTCTGATGACCTCTGGAAACATTTATTAATATTTCTAAATATGTGCAGCACAAATTGTTCCTGCTATTAGGTGAATTATTGATAAACTGAGCAGGTTTGTGCATGAGTTTCCTAAACGCCTTGTTTTTAGCAGAATAAATTTTCTCTGGTTCTTCAGGTTTCCAGCTTGTGTTTCCGTCGGAGTCGTGGAAATGAAGAAGCTTCACTTGGTTTCGCTGTTAAATGTGGCAGGAACTAAAGGAAATTCAGTTTTTCTTTCTCGTTGTTCTGCTTTAATCCTTTTCTTCAGATTTTCATGTGAGATTTTCCAGAGGAAATCAGATCCATGAACCGCCTCTCCTCTGACTGTGACTGGCCTCCAGGGGGCGCTCCTCAGTCTTTGCTGTGTTTGCTGCGCAGGGCCTGTGTACGGCTCCCTGATGAGGGCGTGGCAGTGCTTCTTCGCCTCCACCGAGCGCCTGGCGGCCCTCCACTCCTCCATCTCGCAGTCGCTGATCGCAGAGGAGGGGCAGCGAGTGAAAACCTGGCAGAAGGAAACTTTCCCCAAAAAGCTTTTCTGTGGCTTCAAGGAGAGCCACGACAACAGAACCAGCTTCTCACGCGCGCAGAAGCCCTGGTCCAAGAAGCTCAGCAAGGTCACCGAGTTCATCAGTTCCTTCACGTTCATTTAGCAAACCCACAGGAAGTGACATCACAGGCTGGGAAAACACAAACTGTCACCAAGTGTTATCGCTCCACACAGAAACAATAAGTTACAATATTTTTGACTGAAATCATCTCAGTTTTGCCAAAATGCAAAAACTGACATCATAAATGACCTTGAACACATCAAACACAAAAGCTTTTAAACAAAAAGTAAAAGGCATATAATCTTCTACACTGTGTTCAACAAAGTATCCATTCTAAAGCCGTCTCTGCCAAAGCAGGCTCTCAGTGGAAACATAGTGTAAGCCGTCGCCTTGGAGACTGAAACGAGAATTTCAGTTTCTAGTGCAAAAATCTGGGTAAAGTTATTAATAAGTCAGAACATGTTTTAAGAGTTTTTTGTGAATTTTCTGATTTTGATCAAATGAAACTAATTTTAGCCATTTTCACTGAACCAAAACCAGAAACATTTGGCTTCAGATTGACAGAAAATATGTATTTTATTTGTTGCATTTGAAGTTTGACCTTTTATTTTAACTTCTAAAAGTTGAAATGAAATGAAACCCATTTGAGTTTGAAGGTCAAGCAGAATAATCTGGGAAACGAAACTCTTTCATCAAACACATTTTCCAGCTTCCTGTTGTCAGAAAGGGTCTAACGGCTCCAGCAGTACATTTCCTGTTTGCTGCGTCTGTTTGCTGCAGCTGGAGAAGGCCCGGCTGGCGTTCCACAAGGCGTGCCAGAAGGAGCAGGCGGCGCTGGAGAAGGAGAAGCAGGCGAACGAAAACCCGGCGCAGAGCGAGGAGAAGAAGCTGAAGACGGCCGAGGCCAGAGAGAGAGCTGCAGAGGAGCGAGAGAGAGTGAGACGTCAACCTGAGCGCTTTGCTGATTGAAAACATGACGCATGCGGTCGCATTTAATCTCCTGGGAAAGTCTGAGCTTGAAGTTTGAGCCTGCAGCGTTTCCCTCCGTGAGGTTTGTTATTGTTACTGAGCTCAGTGTTTATGGAGATCAAATCATCACTGCAGCATCTGCTGATCACAAAGGCCTGTTTTCCTCCTGAGGTCAGAACCGCATGGAAAACTCTGCAGGAAGTGACATCACAGGCCATTAGAGCTGGAAAAAGGATAAATTAACACCAGAAAGCACATTTTTATATTTAGATCAGAAACTTTCTAGAAAATAGTTGGAATAAAATAAAAAATGTAACTTTTGAAACTCAAATTTCCAACTTTTTTCATAGAAAACTTCTGAGATTACCGTTCTCAGATTTTCAGCTTCTCTAGTAAATTTTTAGGATCAATATCAAAAGTTTGAGTTTTTGTCTACAAACTTTCTGACTTTTCAAACTTTTTAGATTAATATTTGAAATTTTCTAGAAAAACTGAAACTTTCTGATCTCAAAAAGTTAAAAATTTGCGACGTTTTGAATTAAAGTTTCAATGTTTTTTTTCCTCAAATTTCTGTGACCTCAAATTTCAGATTTTTATTTTTTTTTTTGCAATTTTTTGTTTTTTGAAACAAAGGAATTTCCCATTTACATTTTTTTCTTAATTCTAACCTTTATCTCAAAATTTCAGCATTTCCTTGCAAATTTTCAAGTTTTTAAAACTCTGAAATTTTCAAATATTTTTGAGAATTATTTTTAAATTAATCTTAAAATTTGACCTTTTTTCGATCAATTTTTAGTTTTCAAATTTCAATAATTTTTCATTGAAAATTCTGAAAATCTCAGAATTTTCCAAAACATTTTGATATTAAGTTAAAATTTGTTTTTTCGTAGCTGTAATGGCCCTGATGCGCCGCTGTCGTTTAGCAGAAGCTCATTTAATTTTCCTGGATTAACTGGATATAAAACACCAACTTGGTTTCCATGGAGATTTGTTATTGTCACTGAGTTCAGGGTTGCATTAGATGGTTTGAACCGTGGTTCAAAGGTCTTTGGTTGGTTTCTTCTCTGATAAGGCCAGAGAGCGATATGAAAAAGCTCTGGAGGAAGTGACATCATACACGCCTCGCTACATGGAGGAGATGGAGGCCATTTTTGAGCAGTCGCAGGAGGAGGAGAGGAAGAGGATCAGCTTCCTGAAGCAGGTCTTCCTGTCCATCCACAGACACCTGGACATCACCAACAACGAGAGGTGAGACGTTTTCACCGCTTCGTCTGCAGCAGCGTGAGGCTCCAGCTTGTCTTCCTCTTCCTCTTCCTCTTCCTGTTCAGCGTGAAGGCGGTTTACAGCGAGCTGCATCAGACTCTGATGTCCATCGATGAGCAGGACGACCTCAAGTGGTGGCGGAGCAACCAGGGACCCGGCATGCCGACCGACTGGCCCAAGATCCAGGTACCGGCCACGAAAGGAGAGGAGTCCGGTCCGTCAGCCTGTAAAGTCCGGTCCGGTTGGTGAGGTGTGAACGGTAATAAACCTCTGACCTCTGACCTCTGGTCCTCCAAACCTCAGTCTGGTTCTGTTTGAATCTGAACGCCAAGCGGACCAGAGAGCGCGTCAAAAGCAGGAAGTGGACTACAACAAAAGCTAACATGCTAGCCTAGCGCTAGCAGCAGAAATGGCTCCTGGTCTTCAGCCAAAGACTAAAGAGAAATCCTCCAGCACTAAACTCTGACGCCTCCATCTTGTTCCATCTGGTGAAACATTAATAAACATTAAAAACAAAAACCTGACAATTTTTATTGATTTAGTTTGTGTTTTTTTTGTGATCTGGAATCAGGTTCAGGATTCCAGAGTTCGAGGTCAAAGGTGAACCAGATGATGAGGAAATGTTTATTTCAGACTTCAGGCTTGTGAAGGAGTGTCAGTAACCGTGGAAGTCGTATTTTCTGATTTGTGGATGATCGTCTTGCTGAGTGTTTTTGCGTCCGGCCAGGAATGGGTCCCGCCTGTGAAAAAGCTGAAGAGGAAACGGAGGAACCAGAAAAGCAAAGAAAGTCGACCGTAAGTCACTAAAACACGACTTTTCACACGTTTGCTTCAGTTATTACTGAAGTTATTACATGTGGTTGTTTTTGAATGCGTGCGTTTGCGGCTGCAGCGTGATGATCGGCGGCGTGAAGGTCAGAGCGTTGTACGACTACGTGGGCGAGGAGGCGGACGAGCTGTCCTTCAGAGCAGGTCAGAGACCAGCACAGGAAGTGATGTCACTGCGGCGCTGGAGTCGACCTTTTATACAATATTAAAAATACATAAAAAATTCTAATAGACAAAAGATTTCAGTCATTTTTAAATAAGAACATTAATATAACCTAAAAGTGAACGCTGTTAGTAGCAGATAAAAATCCTTCAGATGTGAAAATCTCCGGCGTTTCTGCTGCACTGAGCAGCAATACATCATTAACAATTATTTATTGATGAACTGATTAATAATTGGTTCTTAACAGGAGAGATTTTTAATCTAATTTGAACTGGATGAAGCTAAAACGCCGTTTGAGTCGAATGTGACGGATCTTTAAAATCCTAAATGCAAAATGTTTATATTTTTTAACAGTTTTTGCAGAATTACTGCACTGACTGAAAAGTCTTTATCCTCCAGATAATGATTAATCGATTACTAAATTAGTTTAGATTATTTAAATAATTGATTAATCATAATTAATCTGATTATCCACAGAATCAGCAAGTATCTGACTTATAAAATGGATTTTATTTACATTTCCTCCATTTCAGTTTTTATTTAGTTCATTCAATCATAAATATGAATAGTTCATGTAACAAAAACTAAACAGTTTATTTTCTGTTACATTCCTTCAAATGTGAACATAATGAAGCGAAACTCAAATGAATTTTAAATGCAGAGAAATTCAGATTAATTTTATCTCTCAGTTGAATTTATTCCATAACTCAAACGCATCGTCGCCGTTCTGAATCCAATGTTTCTGTTTGCTTCTCGGTTTGTTTCTCTGTGCGTTGAAACGTTTCTGTGGCTGCAGGCGAGACGTTCCTGAAGGTGGAGGAGGAGGACGAGCAGGGCTGGTGCCGGGGGCAGCTGGGCGGCGGGAAGGAGGGATTCTACCCCGCTAATTACGTCGAAGTCGCCGACTGATGACTTTGTTTTACCCACAACTCCTGTGTTTTTTTAATGCTTTTGAAAGCAACGCATTATTAATATATTTCTGCTGGAAGATGTTCATGTCCGGTTCTGATCCACAACCAGCTTCAGAAAGAGCAGGAGCTTCTTAAAGAGACAGAGGCCCCATTTCAAGCTGTTAGATCAGGAAGTCAAATTTCTTTTAAGTCACATTTTATATATTTAACATTTTGTAACAACTGAAAGTAACAATTTATTAATTGTGCTCTAAAGTAGCTGCTGCCTGGGAAATACATAATATTGCCCCTTTAATTTAAATTTGGAGTGATGTTTGGTCTGGATGTGTTTCCATATGAAACTGTTTCTGCATGTCGATGTGTTTGAAAAACAAAATATTTATTTTCTTCCACCATAAATGAGTTATTATCTCTATTTTGGACTGACGGGACAAAGTGTTTACAACATTCTGCGTGCAAAGTGGGAACACAAATTACATAGTTAATGAGTTAAATTTCACAATAAAAGCATCCTTTTGCTCGTTACGTTGTTGTTATGTGGCTTTTAATGAAAATCTGTAAAATAAAAGTTAAACTAAAACATTGAGCCTCACTTTTCTTTCAGTGTTCATGTTGATTCAAAGGTTTTTTCTGTCTACCAGATTTTTTCTTTTTTACCCTTTTTAACATTTTTTTTATCATAATCACTAATCCATTTGTTAATCGAAAAATTTAAATACAAATATTATTTACCGTTTATCATCTTTCTGCCTGCTGCCAGTAAATTAATCAGCTGCTTTATTCTTCAGGCGTTTCGAGAAAGAAACAGAAAACAAATCAACTGATATAAAGAAGATATAAAGCAGCATTTATGACTGAATGTAATGATTAATAGTGAATAAAAGTCAAACAAAAGCAGTACATTATTATATTTTCATTGCAGATAAGAAACAGTGAACTTCTGCCAAAAACAGAAATTACTTTGAAAAGTCAAAACTTTGCAAGAAAAACATGCAAATTTTCACAAAACATAAAAAGTTTCAAAAGTAAATTGTTTTCTGTCAAATGTTCAACTTTTGAATCTCCGTTTTTGGGCTGAATCTTCTGGTTTCTTCGCCTCGTTGGTTTGGTTTGAGTCGAGTTTTGAGTCTCAGCCTCGTTTGTTGACGTTTGGAGGAACCAGTTGGACAAGATGTCAGAGCAGCAGACGGGTTTCCTGCTGCTGGTTCCTCTGAACGGATCGACCCGAAGCCTCCGGCTCTGACTGTTTGCTTTTCACACGTTCCAGGTTCTGAGTGGAGCGGTTCTGGTCGGGCTCTGGATCCGGATCGTTCTGACTGAAAGTCGTCTGGCTGAAGCCGATGGAGTTCGCCTGCGGGTTTGTTTACGTGCCGCCGTCGCTGAGCCGGAGGGAAGTCCAACGATCCGGCGGCAACGCGGCCAAACGCTCAGGTAGCTCCGCTCTGCACTCGGCACCCACAGCTACACAACCCGTGACCTTTGACCTCACCTGAACGTGTAGAGGCAAAGGCCTGCAGGGGTTTCACTGGAAGGGAAACTAAACTTTGTTTCTGGATTTTCCTTGAGTTTTTGAAACCGATGAGAAACAAACAGCTTCAGTCAGGAGCTGAGTCACATTTAAACAGGTCAAAGGTCATCCAAACACTGAGCACAAAGCATCTCGTGTTTATAACACTTTATCAGGGCCAGTTCTAGTTAGTATATGTCAAACACTGACATTTTGCACTAAGACATTTTTAAATGAATCTTGTGATTTTTCTTGAAAAAGTTTTGAGATTTTCTGACTTCAAAACATTTGAAAATCATTTTGATTTTATTTTCAGAAAATTTCTACAACAAACATGAAAACTCCTGAGCTTGAAACGTTGAAAACTTCAAGTTCAGAGTTTTAGAAACTATGAGAATGTAAATTTCCAAAAGTCTAAATGTTTTGACTTTATGAGCTCAGAAAACGTCCAGGACTGTTTGACTGTTTGACAGAAATTCATTCCTGTGTTTTTCGGGCCTGATGCGTCGTTGTGAGCTTGTTATTGTTTCTCTGTTTCTGTGATGTGTGGGGTTGTGTGGAGTAGTTAAATGTAGTCAGTATGTTCCAGAGTGGCAGTGGGTTCGATCATCTGGTTGGTTTTAGTGTAAATCTGGTGTTTATAGTCTGAAAGGCTGTAATAAGTGGATTTGTTAGTTTTTATGTGGTTATTCTGAGCTCTTGATTTATTTGACGGCTTTTCCTAACATGGAAAATGTTGCTATAAGTGAAATAATTGCTGGTGCAACAAGTACTTTTTTAAAATCAATATTAAGAAATTATTGACATAAAATTAATTTACTTCTTGCTGAAAAGTTACTTCAAGTTGGATTTGTCTTATTTCAAGTTTACTGCAACATTTGCAGTAGAAACTGTTAAAATACTTGGTAATATTTTGCGGTTTTGCAGATGTAGCTCGTGCTGCAGAGATGCAGATTTATTGGTTCTGCCTCGTTTTCTCAGGTTTTGGGGGGTTTTAGAACATGGACTTTTCTTCTCCTTTTAGTTTTTGCTGTATAAAATCAATCATATTGTAAATGTTTCTTTTTTCCAGCCCTCCTTCCCCCGGTTAAAGGCCTTCGTCCTCGAGCTCCTCCTCCTCCTCCTCCTCCCGCTGACCTTAAGGTCAAAGCTTACAGAACCTCTGGACAGCAGGAGAGAAACCAGGAAGTCGGATCCTCCAAACCCGTTTCTGTCTTACTGAACCGTTCAGAACTTCAGCCAATACCAGAGACGGATTCTTGTCCTGCAGGATCGGCTTCTGCAGCGACGCCTTCCAGGAAGACCGGTACCGTTATCAGATCTGTTACATACGTAGGATTCACTCTAAACCTGTAAACTGGGTCGGTTTTTAATCTTGTGTTTATGTTTTAATAACTTCAGATGCATAATTTTGTGGTTTTGATCTCCAAGCCACTTAGCTCTTCAGCATGCGTTACCATGACGACAGACTCTTGGGGAAGCGATGCAGAAAATCCCGATTTGAACCTGAAGTACATTAAATCTGTAGTTTTGTGGTGAATTTTTCCTCCGCTGTGTTTTTCCTCTCAGCTCTTCTGCCGCCGTTTATGAAGCCGACAGTAAATCCTGAACCTGAAGCGCCTCAAACCTCCAACAGCAATCAGTCGCTCTGGTACGTCGACTCAACACATGAATCAGGTTCAAACATGGAGACGACGGAGAATCTTTACTCCTACATTTTGCCAGAAGGCCGAGGCGCAGAGGCCTGGCTTCCTGACAGAGGAATCGCGCCTGGATCTGGTAGGAAACACTAAAATCTGCATTTTTGCACCTTAACTTAAAAACCTGCAAACTGATCCTCCTGGGTTTGAACCATCAGCTCCACCACTGCCTCCAAGACCTCGGTTTATGGCTCCAACCCCGGAGTACATGATGGTTTTATCCTCACCTCCTGAGGCGCCTCAGACTGAGCCGCCTCCTCCATCCAGACCTCCATCCAGACCTCCATCCAGACCTCCATCCAGACCTCCATCCAGACCTCCATCTGCTCTGCTGCCTGCCAGTAAAGGTTTGTAGTGCTTTTGGTTTCCGGTGTGATGGAGGCGTGCTCGAGAACGAAGGCATTAACTTTACTTCTTGCAGCACCAGATGAGTTTTCAGTGAGAAATGTGTTGTTTCCAGCATTTAGCTAAGAGTCAGAGCCACGACCAACAGATCAGGAATCTGGCCAGACGAGCCTCGTCTCAGTGCTGTGTCGCATTTACTGATCTACAAAACCAAGCTTAAGGTCTAATAAAGTGTAACCTTCCTTACAGTATTATAACGTCCAGCCTGGACGTTTATGACGATCCACATCATGATGTTATGTTGCTGGTGAAACAAACTTCATGTGCTGATGACAGAGATAGCTGTCAGTTTGTGCTAGATAATCTGACAAATGTTCTCTAACCGTTCCCAACCCGTTCCCAACCCATTCCCTAACGACCCTTCTCTAATGTTTTTTCTGTCTTCTGGAACAGATCAGGATTCTCTGCCTGGAAATCCCAATGTCGTTCTGATCAGTTTAGGAAAGCTGCTGTCAGAGGAAAGAGGTTGGTCAGTTAAAGTTTGGTCAGTTAAAGTTTGGTCAGTTAAAGTTTGGTCAGTTAAAGTTTGGTCAGTTAAAGTTCGGTTGATTAATCAGCTCCTTCATCTGGGCTGATTTCTGTCTCTGATGATGTTCCCTGTTGGTTCCCAGAGGTTCCCAGTCATTGGAAGCCCAGGATGTGTTCAGAATGTGGGTCGGTTCTGGACAGCGAAGCCAAAAACCAGGTTTTCACATTTTAAATATTTAAACTGTAAATAACCTACAAATGAACCTTTTTGCAGATAAACTCCAAAAACTGGTTGCTAAGGATGTTAGTTTAATCCTGCAACATTTTTAACTGAAATCATTTCAAAGCTGCCAAAATTAAAAGCTAAATGACCCTGAAAATGCTGCACTGTAAAAACACAAATCTTGCCAAGTCTTTCTGGTTGTTTCAAATGCAAATATATTGAAAAAGTTCAATAAATCTAATTTACAAGTAACTTTTCACCCAGATATAGCAGCTTGTTGTAGTAAATCATTTCTTAATGTATAGAAAAAGTTGAACTTCCACTGGCAGATTATCTGATTAGCAACTCGGGAAATTTCTTGTAAATAAAATAATCTGCCGGTGGAACGAGAACCTTCCCTCAGAGTCGTGTGTTTACCTGAAACCAGCTGCTGTAAGATATTTGCAGAGAATCGAGACAAAAGTACTTGGTAATATTTAGTATTTTTGCAGAGTGAATGGACCTTCCTGTTTTCCCTGCAGGTTAAAGTGTGCTACTTTTGTCAGCGTGAGGATTTAACTAGACCATACAGACTTCCTGTTGGTGTGCAGAAAGATGATTTGTTTGTGCTGAACCCTGAAGAGCAGCCGCAGTCCACCGGCGACTTGCTGCTGCTGTTCTGCATCGACGCGTCCGGATCCATGAGCATCACCTCCGAGGTGGGAAACCCGGAGCGACGCTTCGCCTTCCGCCGCTTCGCCTTCCGCCGCTTCGCTTCGCCTTCCGCCGCTTCGCTTTCCGCCGCTTCTTCGCCTTCCGCCGCTTCGCTTTCCGCCGCTTCGCCTTCTGCCGCTTTCAGAAATAAACAGCATGTCTGCTTTGTTGAAGGTGTCAGAACCGGGGCAGAACATGCACAGAACGAGGCTCGAGGTGAGTTGTCTTCTAGTTTCCAGCTAAAAACACCCAGAAAAGTTCAAAAGTGTTTTTATTTGCGTTTGTGGACTGACTGCAGTTTGTCCAAGACGCTGTGCTGCAGTGCGTCCAGAAGCTGAGCGACCAGCAGCCAGACGCTCGAGTTGGACTCATCACTTTCAACTTCCAGGTGCTTTTATCTTAATAGTGTGGATGGCTTTTATTCTCCTCCCCGATCCATAAAATCACATATTATTATTGACTACATTTATGTTATGGGGTGTCGTTTTACAAACTTTTATGTTTATCATGTTATTCATACATTTATAAATGCAACAGCTTCAAGCTAAATATTTAGTTTGGAGATGTGTTTAGTTTATGTTTACAACATATTTATTAACTTAGAAAGCTAAATATTTACCAACAAACTATTTTTGTAATTAGTCAACTAAATATTTGGCCAATTAGTATTAAACCAATATTAATTAGATAAATATAAATATTAATTGGGATATAAACTAATTAGGGAACTGAATATTTAACTAAACAAGAATTTGATTAGTTATCAAGCTGAATAGTTTCTATCTCGCTTTTTAATAAGCCAGTTAAATATTTAACAGTTAGTAAGCTAAATAATTAGTTTCAAGCTAAAACATTAGCATGGAGTTAATATCTAGCTAGCTAACTATGTTTTTAGCTTGCTAAAGGCTCAGATTGTTGGCATTAATTTTGTTTGTGTAACTGTAAAATGTCTCCATTCTGTCTTCTTTAGGTCACTGTGTACGAATGCAACAGTTTCCAGTTGCATCATTTCAGCGGCGCCAAGCTGAACGACCAGCGCTTCCTGATGGCGGCGGCGGCCGGGCTGGCCACGCCGCTGCCGCTGGCGCAGACGAAAGGTTCCCTGCAGAGACACATCGCAGGGTGAGCTGCAGCTCCAGGGTTGTTCGCATCACGTGTCTCCATGTTCATGTGTTTTGGTTTTTATTCTGTCTTCAGATTATCAGCAAATGGAGAAACGGCTCTGGGTCCGGCTGCCCTGCTGGCTGTTTCAATGGCCTCCAGGCTGCCGGGGTCAAAGGTGAGGCTGGTTACTTCCTGTTTACCCGACAACTGTTTCTGTTTGCTAAATACCAGAATAATTTCCAACTTTCTTCATATTTACCGTATTTTCTGGACTATAAATCGCACAAACGACCAAACTATGAGAAAAACTGCGACTTATAATCCAGAAAAACGAATAAATTAAATAATGAATATTTTAATATTTTAATGAAACAAAACATTAAAATGACATCTGTGTTAATGTTTATAGTAACTTAACATTTTGGCCCAGTTAGTTTTTATTTTACTGGCATTTAAAATGTTTTTAGTTCATTTCCAGCATCAAAAATACAAGTCTAAAACTTTTGCTGTGTTTAGCTAAATGTAATGAATGAGTTTATATCTGAGTTGAAAGTTTGTTTTTGTTTATGGCATTACTTTCTATAAAATAAAATAATAAAATAAAAACATACAAAAAAGGCTAATAAAGAGAAATTATTTGTGTTTTTTACATAATGAACCTCATAATGAACCTGATCTCCATGTGATCTCATCTCAAACCAAACCAGGAACAAAATCCATTTCCAACAAATGTTGTCAGATTTATCTCAGTGATGTTTATTTTTCTCTAACTATGAAATATTAATTTGTTATTCCTGCTGATCTTGAAGGTGATTATCTGTACAGATGGAAAAGCCAACGCAAAACTCGGGAATCTCGAAGAGGAGGACAACGACGCTCGCGCTCTGCTGTCGTCCACCATCTTCTACCAGAACCTGGGGGAGTTCGCCGCCAGCCAGGGGTCGGTGCTCACCGCCTGGAGACTCACACAAATCAATATCTAATAATCTCTTCATGAAAATCAAGACAATCATTCACTGGAGGAACATGCAAACAGGCCAGGATTCAAACGCAGGACCAAACTAACCCTGCATGGCGGCGCGGAGCTCAAGTAGAATTTTTAATGCACAGATTTAATTTGTTTTTCTTTTACAATTTCATAAACCAAAAGTCCAAAATTAATGTAATTGTAGTGACAGTATAATGTAAAATAGACATTTTGAGCAGCAGCTCATTACAGGAGCTGCTGCTGGTAAAAACGTTAAAGGTTCATGTTGGGATGACTTTCAGGAAGAGTTGAAGTTTTTAAAGAGACAGAGGCGCAAATTCAATGCATTAAATTACAAAGTCATATTTCCTTTAAGTCATATTTGGAATGTATAGCATTTTGATAAAAACTTAAAGTAACATAGTTGCTTGATTGTGCTATAAAATGGCTGGAAAATTCATAATACTGTCCCTTTAAACTAAATTTATCCAATATTATTGACGTTTCTTGCAGTGAATATTCACCAATAACTGACACTTTAATCATTTTGTCTCCTTTCAATTCATTGATGGAAATTTTTACAATTCTAGTCATTGTTCCCTGATTTTTTTTTTTTAGTTATTATTTGGAAAAAGGATTTTGAAGTCATAACTTTAGTCGGTGTAACTACAGCTGTCCCACAGCATCATGGATCCTCACCTCTACTGCAATGTTTTGTTTCACTTCATGCCAAATCTGCCTGTTATTTGTCTGAAGGCTCAATTTTACAAGTAACTTTCAGTAAACTCCAGTCATTTACGTTCAATATGGTAGGAAAAACACATTTTGTTCCCTGCTATTCCTCCAAAACAACCAGTAGGCAAGAACCCAGTGTCTCATAGCCGGCTGGCACCAGTAACACCTCCAGCAGCGTAGTCCATGTTCGCTGATGGATTATCGTTGCTCCCTCAGGGTCACCGTGTCCGTGCTCTCCATAGAAGGAACGGACTGCCGACTGGATGAACTGGGAAGACTGGCAGATCGAACTGGAGGGAAGGTGAGAAACTGGGTCGGTTCTGATCTCACTGGAACATAAGAGCAGCTAGCTAGCATTAGCATTTTAGCTAATTTTATCATCGCTGCTTCCATACTAGATGAAGTATGTTGCCGGACGGCAACATGCTAGTAGTAGTAAACTACTACTACTAGCACTAGTTTACTAGTAGTAAACTACTAGTATTTTAGGTATAATTATAGCATTTTAGGTATAATTAGCATAGTAGCTTGTTTTTATGTACAAGCTAAACATATTAAGTGGAATAAGCCAGTGATACTCTGCATGCTGTTGATAGCATTTTAGCTAGTTTTAGCATACATTACTGATGCTAAACATGCTGCTGTCTGACAGCATTTTTAGCTAACTATGGATGAGCTAATTCACAAATTCCAACAAATTCAGACAAATTACCTTTTCATTTAAACTATTTATGTTTTCCTGCTGAAAGCGCAGCTGCAGAGCCTGACTCCTGACTCATTGTGTCCGTTGGTCTCGTCTCCAGGTGGTAATAGCGAGTCCCAACCAGCTGCACTCAGAGTTTGAAGAGATCATTGAAAACAGGACCGTAGCTACACACTGTGCCGTTACGCTCCTGGTGCCCAAATCTCTGTAAGAGCTGTAATAACCACAGAGCACAACATGATTCATGGATCCTTGTCATCTGAAAAGATTTCAAAACCTTCCAATTGCAGTAATAATAAAGCCTGCGGCACTGACTCATGTTCTGTTTGCTGCAGGCGGCTGAAGGGAGAGAGGGAGGTGGGACACAAAGGGACCAGAGAGGTGGGGAATGTGAACACGGACACTGAGGTCACCATGCAGTTTGGAGCTCATGAACACACAGAAGGTGAGAAAAAAGCTTTCATTCACTTTCAGCTGCAGCTGAAGTTGGAAGCAGAGGCATGAGAGGACGTCAAGATGTGGAACATTTCTGTTGTTGCCAGAAAAATAACACAGTAATTCTCACGCTGAAACCCGTGGCAACAGCGCTGAGAGGCGACAGACGAGGTTTGTTCATGTCAAGGAAACAACAGCTTCCAAACGAGAAGCAAGAAAATAGAGCCTGTAATTAATGCCACTTGGATGCAGAGGAGGTGTGTTTCAGTCTGTCTCTGAGTTTGCTGCCTGAGGTCAAAGGTCAGGCAAAAACTGCAGAGAATCAGTCAAATGTCAGATATGATGAAGCCGTTCATGGTTTAAAAGTTAGTTTCATTTCACTGGTTGCTGAGTTACCTGACTGACAACATGAAGGACTTAAATAATAAATACATCATGAATTAAAATAAGAATTAAATGTTGAGTAAAATGTTTTGAATAATTAATTTAGAAAACAATTTAGTAAATATTTAATGAAACTATTAAAATGCAAATTAGTTAAATGTTTATTTCATTATTTTATGGTTTCTGTTCCTGCAGCATCACAAACAAATAATTTTATCTGTTGGGCAAAGATAGCATGAGGGGGAAGTGGGTGGAGCCATTAGAGGGGTGGGGCAGTGGGCGGGGCTAACATGGTATGGTGGGCGGAGCTAGCAGCATGGTGGGCGGGGCTAACATGGTATGGTGGGCGGAGCTAGGAGAGGATGGTGGGCGGAGCTAGCAGAATGTGGTGGGCGGAGCTAACAGCATGGTGGGCGGGGCCATGCTCACACAGAGGAGGAGCCAACACATTGGCTGAAGCTGATCTGTTGAGCTCCTCTGGTTTGTTCTGTGGAAATGCTAACCTGCTAACCTGTCGGTGCTTGTCCTCGTGTTGCAGTGGCGTCGCCGCCTTGTGGCAGCCGTGTCGCCGTGCAGCTGCAGGTCCGGTACCGGAGGAACGGCCGGGCTCTGCTGCGGGTGTTCACTGCAGAGAGAGAGGTCACTGATGACAGGTGAGCAGCCTGGCAACGTGCTAAGAAAATGTTTTTTAAAAAGACTTTATTCTCAAAATAAAGAGAGACTCACAAACAGTCGTAGCAACGACTTTGACATATAATGTCTCATTTATTCTCATACAACATTTTCCCTCGTGTTTCTGTGTTGAATGTTTGCTCTCAGTAAGGCCTCATGCTGTCGTTATTCTGCGTTCATTCTGAAAACTGAGCTGCAGTTTGCTGCATGGGGAGCTGCGGCCTGTTGCTAGGAAACGGGCGCTTCCTGCTCGGCTCTGAGCGATTCTCCATTCATGCTAACGTTGAGCTGCAGCGTGAATGAAAGGTCAACGCTCCACCAGAAACAAAGAGGCTGGAGTGAAAATGCAAACACACCACATCAGTGGTTCTGCTCCACGCTGAGCACATGAAAACGCTGTGATCCTCCTCTTCCTCCTGCTCCTCTTCCTCAGCTCAGCGGCCCTGTCCTCCCTCTCCCTCGCCATCGTTCAGCTCAACTCGCTGCAGGCCAGCGCCGCTCTGGCCGTCAGAGGCCGCTTCCTGGACGCCAGGAAGGAGGGAGCAGAGCAGCAGCGGCTCATCCAGCGAGCCATGTGAGTCACAGCGACGCGCTGCGATGGCGCCCACTTTACAGAGCACCCACTTTACAGAGCTGGGACTTACTCACTTTTACAGTTAAAGGAACTTCTTTAAAGAAATGTACCTTTAATACACTGTACTTTCACTTTAAAGTGTCTCTGCTCTCACTGAAGTAACATTTCTGGATTCTGAGTGAAAAACAAACGTTTTAACCAAAAATTCACCAAACTGAGACTCACACCTGCAAATCCTGTTAAAGTTTCATAAGTTTTATTTTGAAAGAGACTCATTTGGAAACTTTCTTTTGCCTGATTTTTTTTATTGTTACTTAAATGATTTATTGTCATTTTGGTCCTTAAAATACCAAAATTTCTACTGAACTTTATACTTTGGTCCGTCTGATTATGTAAGTTCTAAATATGAAATGATTGATAATATATCAATTACTAAATATTTACCATCGAGTATTTATTGATCGGCTTCTTTTTAGATTAGAATAGACCTGATTGATTCCCAAGGGAAAATGGCTTATTAATTGACAAATACAAGCATAAGTGATACAATTATAGAATATATATATATATATATGTATATATATATATAATTCACGATTGAATTTAAATATGATTGACTATAACTTCATAAATTACTAAATAAATTGAATAAAATAAAATAAAGAAAGCATGTAGCTTTGACTTGCATAGGTTTCTGTTGCAGTGGTTCTGTTCAATGTTCCAGAGAGCAGAACCAGAGAGCAGAGGACCAGCAGATGTACCAGGACTGGGTCAAAACCATGGAGCCCATAAACCACAACATTCACACTCTGACCAGGGTGAGTTTCTCTGTGGTCAAAATCACAAACAGGAAACATTTTGAATCTTTCTCTATGTTTTTCAGAGGAGCGCTCTTCTGTCCTACTCTGAGGTAACTTGTTGTTTCTTCAGATTTTGCTGAATGTCGGTTCTGTTTCTGTCTGACCTGAATTTTCCTCCTGCAGCCTCTGACAGACGCCGGTGCAGCTCTGCTCATCACCATGAAACACAGCAACAGGAAGTCCATGTAGCCGCCGCCAAACGTCACACAAAGGCTCCGAGTCGCTTTCTATAATTATATGTATAATTGTAACATTATACACTGGAAATCCTAAATTAAAATGTGCTTTTAATTCGTTTTGTGTATTAAAATATAAGACTATTCATTTGTAAGGTGTTTTGGAAACTACATGATTTTGCAACTGAAAATTATAAATATTCAATTCAATTTCAATTCATAAATTAACTAATATAATTAATATAATATAACTAATATAATTAATATCCAAGTTTCTTCAAAGAGTCATAAATGGTGATTTTTTTGGAAGGAAGAAGAATCTCCAGTAGCAGTCAGTCTTGCAACAAATCTGAAAAGGCCTCTGACTGAAGACTTGCTCTATGATAGACTAACAACCTTCATTTGTTATAAAGTTTCTATTTTAACTTCCTAATTTAACGCCTTGAATTTGGGCCTCTGTCCCTTTAAGAAGCTCCAGCTCCTTCTGAAGCTCCGCCTCCAGGAAGTCGTCCCAACATGGCTCCTCTATTAACCCTTTAATGTTTTTACCAGCGTTTAACTGAGAAGTAGCTCCTATAAGGAGCTCAGGAGATGTTTGCTAATTGTTGCTGGATAGTCTGAAGGAGCTGAGTGGAGGAGGCGGGGCTAGGTCCACCCAGGCAATGTAACAGCTGAATGGTTGCCATGGAGATGAACATGTTTGTTAAACATACCCGTATTGACGAGGGAATAAAATCATAACATGATGGAAAGATTAAAAAAAGTTGATTTTAAATTATGCTGCCCCTTTAAGATGCTAAGCTGCCTTGTTGGTTCCACTTCATAACTAAATGTTTTATTTTATGGCAACATTTATTTGCTTTATGGGTTTTTTATTAATATTTTTAACTCTACTATGCTATTTATTTCTATAGAATAAATTTTCTCTTCATAGGAGGTAAAATTGAACCAAAGAACTAAACAACCAATCACAGCTAACAAAACAAACACGCTGAAACTCTAAAAATATGTATTTTTCATTTATTTTACACATGATAGCAATATAAAATAGTCATGAACAATGAATGCTAAAGACATAGTTTGGTACTAAAATAATTTTAAAGGAGTAAAAACCTGAACTTCCATAAAACGCTGCAGCTCATGATGAAACGTTGATGTTGACGCACAAAAGGAAACTAAAAGCAACAAACACTTGTACTCATTTACCAAACACATCTGGATTATCTCCATTTATTTTCTGAAGTTTGTTGTTTTCTAACATGATTAAATAAGATGAAGCCTCATCTGATTGGCCGAGGGGCCAAAGCGTAAATATTCATGGATTTATGTGGAGCCGCCATCATTAAACCAACTGTAACTCTGAACAGATGTTTGAGACGTCAAGCGTTTGGTTTCCTGGGGGATCCGAGGTTCAGCCATGTTGTCCTAACGCTGATTCTGTCTTTCTGCTTCCCAACAACCTCAAACTTCAACCCTCCTGCAGTTTAAAACCTTCTTCTTTCTCTTAATGTTAAACTAAATGTATAAAATCACTATAATTCAGCTGATTCAGCAAACTCACAACAAATCTTCAGGCACTTTCACATCCTGCTTCTTGCAGCACCTGGTTTTAATTAAGCTAACAGGTACGAGCTTCTGATTGGATAATTGCTGCTGGGCCATTGTCTTCCAGCTGCAGCAAGTTATTCACCCCCAACTGATGCAACCAGGAAATAAAATTAAACCTTTCCTGTAACGACGCATGAGGCCTTATAAAACCTGACTTTATGCATCCTGTCCTGAAGTCTCCCTTTGAAATCTGCAGGCTAATAATGATCATTTTAAAAATAAGACTTAAATATCTTTTTTATGGTTCACACCAAACAGTTACTCATAAAATTATTCACCTCCTGCAGATTCAGACTGGAAGTTATTTTCTAAACTTACTGACATTTTATCTGTGTGGAATTTTACCTCCATGTTAATATTAACGTTTTGGATCAGCTGGACAGAATCAGAGCAGGAAGCTGAAGATTAGGGTGATGGTAAAGAGACCTTCCAACCTCAAAGAGGGAAAACATCAAAAATACCAGCAGTATGGAGCTAAAATGGGGCCATGTAGTTTGTACAAAAGAAAAAGAAATTGAAACTGAAAACAAGATTTTAAACTAAAAAATTATTTTAAAACTGAAAGAAAAAAGTTTCAAACAAAAAAATAAGTGAAAAAAACTTTTTGATCCTGGAAAAAAGATTCAAGTTTTGTTTTTTTCCTTTTAACAAACATTATGGCCCCAATTTAGCTCCATACATTAGAAAGAAGCAAAATGCTTTTCAGTTCCTGGAAGTTGAGACAATAAAGTTTCTATCCATCCATCCATTTTCCGTCACCCTTCTCCCTAACGGGGTCGGGAGTTGCTGGTGCCTATCTCCAGCTGCGTTCCGGGCGAGAGGCGGGGTCACCCTGGACAGGTCGCCAGTCTGTCGCAGGGCAACACAGAGAGACAAACAGGACAAACAACCAGACACGCACACACACACCTAGGGAGAATTTGGGAAGGCCAATTAACCTGACAGTCATGTTTTTGGACTGTGGGAGGAAGCCGGAGAACCCGGAGAGAACCCACGCATGCACAGGGAGAACATGCAAACTCCCTGCAGAAAGACCCCGGGCCGGGAATCGAACCCAGGACCTTCTTGCTGCAAGGCAACAGCGCTACCCACTGCGCCAAGTTTCTATTTAATGTAAAATAAAAGTCATTTGCTAAATCAAAACCAGGTTTGATTTCAATTATCTACTTTTATAAACGTGTCTGCAGAGGTCGAGTTCTTTGGTGATATTTTATGCAAATATACAGAAGTGAAATTATATTAAATATAAATCTGCCAGGGGTGTGAATATTTCTGAACTTCACAGTAAAGTCACCAAATGTTGAACCCAAACTGAAAAATTTAGATTTCACAAAGATTTAGAAAACAAGTTTAAAAGGAAAAAAAATATTTTTATTGATAAAAAAGTTTCACAGTCAACATTTTTCCACTACAAATAATAAAATGGTTAAAAATGGATTGAAAGCAAGTTTAATGAATGCAAATTATTCAAGGTGAGTAGAGTTAATGTGTTGGTTTATTTTAGTTTGTGGCGCCTGTTTGCAGGAGAAATGATTTTATGAACAGATTAAAACATGAGAGCACAATGAGGAGATTATATCAGGGATTATAAAACATTTTTTACATCATATTTGTTAGAAATCATAAGAACGATCAAGCCCTAAGTTACACCAACAATCTTTTTTGTGTTTTTTTTTACAATGCTGGTTGTTTTTTAAAAGTTTAAAGTCCTTCATCTTTGACCAGGTAATCTGGGAGGTTGTGGAAGGAGCTCACAGGTACGGTCAGAGACATGGCGCTGGGGTCAGAGGTCGAGGCCGGCGGCGGCGAGGGAAGCGGGTCTGTGTGAATGATCTCATCCACAGCTGGGACTGCGGGCGCCGCCGCCGCAGGGTGAGTGCGGAGGTGCTTGCGCAGGTACGCGGCAAACAGGAAGGCCTTCCCGCAGTGCGGGCAGCGGTGCGGTTTGCTGGCCGAGTGGATCTTCTGGTGCTTCCGCAGCCCTGATCGGTTCTGGAAGCCCTTCCCACAGCTGTCACAGACATGCAGCTTTTTGTGCTGCTTGGCATGTTCCTCCAGCTCCCCCAGCTGGCCAAACTCTGCGCTGCAGGTTCTGCAGACGTGCAGCGCAGCGGGGTCGGCCGGGTGGAGCGCCTCGTGGGCCTGAACCTCGTCCCAGGAGGCGAAGGTGGCGTCGCAGAGGGAGCAGGAGAACTGCGGCAGCGTGGTGTGGGGGGTGAAGCGAGTGGTGGAGGTGGAGGCTGAATCTTCCTGCTGCTCCGGCGGCTCCGCCAGGTGAGTCCTTTCGTGCTTCCGCAGACTGGAGGAGACCACGAACGACTTCAGGCACGCCTCGCATTTAAAGGGTCTCTCTCCGGAATGAACACGGCGGTGCTTGTTGAGGCTGGAGCGCTCAGTGAACGACTTGTCGCACTCGGTGCAGGAGAAGGGCCGCAGCCCGGTGTGCACCAGCATGTGGCGCCGCAGGTCCCAGGATGCCACGAAGGCCTTGTCGCAGCTCTGACACTTGTATGGCCGCTCTCCGGAGTGGACGCGTTCGTGCACAGCCAGGTCAGCCGGCTGCCGGAAGCGCTTGGAGCATTTGTCACAGGGGTACGGCTTGAACCCCATGTGGGCACGTTGATGCCGCCGGAAGCTGGACGGGTCAGAAAACATCTTACCGCACTGGGGGCAGAGGAAGGGTTTCTCCCCAGAGTGCGTGCGCAGGTGGGACTGGTACGAGGACAGCTGCGTAAAGCCTTTCCCACACTGCTCACACTGGTAGGGTTTGTTCTGGGAGTGGATTCGCTGGTGGCACGCCAGCGACGAGGAGCGGGAGAAGGCCTTGCCACAGTCGGAGCAAAGGAACGGCTTCTCGCCAGTGTGGGAACGCTCATGGTTTTTCAGGTCCTTCAGCTCCGTGTACGTCTTCCCACACTCCTCACAGGCATACGGACGGTGGCCCTGATGGTTCCGTTTGTGCTTCCTGAACACAGAGGGGTCGGCAAAGCTCTTCCCGCATTCGGCGCAGAAGTATGGCTTCTCTCCAGTGTGGGAGCGTTCGTGGACCTTCAGCTTGGACAGGGTGGGATAGCTCTTGTTGCACTGGGGGCACGAGTACGGTCGCTCACCGCTGTGCTGCGTCGTGTGGATCCGCAGGCAGATAGCCTGCATGAAGGCCTTCCCACACTCAGGGCACACGAAGGGTTTCTCCCCGGTGTGGGAGCGGCTGTGGTTGCGCAGCTCCGTGGTCGTCTTGTACGCCTTGTGGCAATCTGGACACTGGAAGGGCCGCTGGGAGGAGTGGGTGCGTTCATGCTTGGAGAGCTGAGCTTTGCTAGAAAACGTTTTGGTGCATTCAGAACATGCATGTTGTTGCTGCTGCTGCTGCGTTGCATGCGCTGCCAGCTTGTGGCTCTGCAGAGCCGACATGCTTTTGAAAGTCTCTGTGCAAGTGGAGCATTTGAAGCTGGGTTTGGCTTTTGGAGGTCTGCCTCTGCCGCGTTTTTTAACCGGCTGATCCCTCACTGCCTCTTCTCCTTCCTTGCTGTCATCATCCTTCTCTGGGGGGGTGAACTGCTCTGCAGGAGGCGGGCTGCCAGGCTGAGGGGAGGCCATTTTTTATTTCTAAAAGCAGATCAAATTAAAAACAGATTTGCAGTAAGCATAAAATAATTGCAACGGGAAATAGATGGATTAATGTTGATCAGATGAGTTGAAAGTGCAAACAGAACATCCTGGAACAGAAAAAGTATCACATAATCACAGAAATATGTGGAGACGCAGTTATTTAGTCTCAAAATGGCTGGCATTAGGACCTCAGGGACAATAAGCTAACCGCTTTGATGACACAGGAAGTCTCTGCAGTGACAGCTGTGCAGACCCGCCTGCCACCGCAACACACCGCGCGTCTCATTAAACCCTCCATGCCAGCGGGATGGGGTCGCGACCTGCGGGACATCACATGTACGTATCTGCCGCTGCTAGCTGTCGGGCTACTCGCCTTGACTCAAAATGGCTGGCTTTAGGACCGCTGGTCGCTCAAATCAGACCGCAGATCTCAGCAACGGCCGCCGCTAAAACCTCCTGGCTTTCCCCAAAGCGTCCTTTAAAACAAAACGGTCGGTTCTTACCGGAATCGGTTCATAAACGGCCGGCAGACTGAGTCCGGGAGAGACGGAAGCTTTTACTGCGAGAGTCGCTGTTTACTGGAGGCGGTGACGCGTCGGCACTAGGACCCTGATGACGACAGCAACCAGCCAGAGAGTGCGCATCAATAATGTGTTTAATGTCTAAATATTCAAATCAGCGAAAAAGAAAAATAATATAACCACTTCCAGAATAAAAAATATTTGAAATTAATATAATAATATTTGTATTCTTACGTGCCAGTAGCATCGCTAGCAACGTCAGCTATTTAATGTAGCTGTGTCAGACAGCTAAAATAAATCATTTCCAGTACTTCCTACAAAGTTTGACACTTTAATGTGACATTTTTATTTATTTATTCATTTATTTTAATTGTCTAAATCTCAGGGTTACCAAGTATTTTCCTTGATAAATAAACACTTATTAGCCCACTTAGCTGGGTGCTGCTGAGACGGAAGCATTTCGCTGCTACACATTTCCTGTTTCCTAGCAACCAGAGCGGTGTGGATGGAAGAAGAAAGGACAGATTGTTTGTGGTGGTTTGTCGTTTATATGAAAAATAGGTTAAGAAAACAACAATATAAGTGAAGATTCGTACAGGCATTAAAAACATCTCCAGGTATTTAATCCTTACTGCGCTGTTCGTGGTGAAGCCTGTGTTTTATTGGAGGTGTTTGATGTTTGTTTAGCTAACTGCGGGCCGCTATCCAATGCTAACTGCTAACGGCTAACTGCTCAGTTACAACCGACTTGTTGACTGGAGTCCAACTCTCACTTTACTGTAATATAGTTTCACTCTCGGCAAAAATATTAACATGTTCACGAAATTGTAGATGGAGTCGCTGTTTCAGGTTATTGATCCAGTTTGTAAAACAGGTGCAGACATGTTAGCCTTTAAATAACCACGAAGTTTAAAAGTCCCGTTAAATTTACTACGTTGGTTTATATAGGAACAAAACAGGATTTAACAGGATTAGAACCATTAAAAGCTTTCCTCACTGATTAACAACATAGAAAACAATTCAATGACATTCATATATATATATATATATATATATATATATATATATATATATATATATACACACGAAACGAGAAATTTAGATTTTGCATGTAAAGAACACATTTTTCAGTTTGATTTGTTGGTTTTTATTTTCCGATTTTTTTGTTTTGTTTTTTTTTAGTTGATGAATACTGCTTGTAATTTTGCCTTGAGAAGTGATTTCAGTAATTAACAAGATGCAGAATATTGACATAAAATATTAATCCTGAGGGTTAAGTATTTATTAGAACAACAATAAATACATGCCATTTTAAAAAGAAAAAAAAATATTTAAAATACTCAAAATAAAAAAGTTAAAATAAAAAAGGAGTAGTAATTTGTTTTCATGTGTAGAAACACAATTTCATTGTCCACATTGAGAGTTGCAAAACAACTCAGGGACATAAAATCTTCATCACAATGTTTTTATTTTATAACCTGTCAGTTTCTCATTTTAATATTTGTCAGATTTGTTTCTTCTGTTGGTCAGTAATCATCTAACTCTCTTTTCCAGATTTCTTCTCGCGGTGTCCTGTGAAATGGTTCCTGGATCGTGCTGCAGGATCTGGCTTCCTGTCACAGGAAATAAATAAGAACTGATGCGACGGCTGCGGGTTGGTCTGCGGTGTAACAGGCAGAACTGGGATTTCTTACTGCAGACGGTGTCCCAACATGTCCAGCCCGCTGCAGCGCATGGATGCTCATCATCCACTAGAGGACGACCGCAAATTCAAATGCAACGAATGTGGGCGTGGCTACAGACACGCCGGCAGCCTGACCAATCACAGACGGACTCATGAAGTGGGTTCGTTCCTGTGCTCCATCTGTGGGAAAGAAAACTGGAACGCCTCGGCCATGAAGAACCACTTGCGCAGCCACGCCTCGCTTAGGAAGTACTCCTGTGCCGACTGTGGGAAATGTTTTCGTTTGGCGGCGCAGCTGCAGACGCACCAGACGGTTCATCTGCCTTGCAGATCCTCACAGGGCAACGAATGCGACCAGCAGCCTGAACGTAAGGAGGACCCAGACATTGCTGCGATTCTCACGATGCAGCCGGAGCGCTGCAGCGTGGCGCCAAAGAGACCCTTTAAATGCGACCAGTGCGGGAAGTCCTACATCCACCAGCGCAGCCTGACCAATCACAAGAAGACCCACCAGCTGGGCGTGTTTGAATGCACCGTCTGCTTTAAGCTGTGTAGCAACATGGCCGCCCTCTACAGCCATCAGAGGATCCACAGGATGCGAGGTGCGATGGATCAGAGCGTAGCTACCAAGTCAGAACCAGTCCTGTTCCAGGACCAGAAACAGGACACTCTGGAGAATTTCTGCTTCCTGTGCCAAGAGTTTTTTCCTGGAAATAGGGAATTCCAGGAGCACATCCAGCTGCACAGATCTTCGCCTGAGCCTGATGTTTCCCTGTCGGAGTCCGGCTTCAGTCCGTCTGCTGCAGAGGTTCTTCAGAACTTTGATCTGAGTGGGTTTGACGGTCCGGAAGCAACAGACGTTGCGGTAATAAGCGCATCACAGAGCGCTGTAAAAGAAGAAACATCCACTCCGGATCCGGATGGGAGACCCTTCAGGTGTCACACCTGTGGGAAGAGCTACCGTCACTCCGGGAGCCTCATCAACCACCGGCGCTCCCACCAGGTGGGTGTGTTCCGCTGCACCGTGTGCAGGAAGCAGTACCCCCACCTGGCCGCCCTCAAGAGCCACCTGCGCCTCCACCGACCAGGCCGGCCATCTTCCCGACCGCGGCGGCCATCTTCCCGACCGCGGCGGCCATCTTCCCGACCGCGGCGGCCATCTTCCCGACTGCCCGCAGAGCATAGCTGGCTCTGCCCGGAGCCTGAGAGCCAGCAGAACCAGACCGGGTTTGGATCAGATCAGGAAAACATGGCCGCCGACAATGCTGGTGGCGAAACGCTCTCCACTCAGGGTTTCTGCTCCCAGGTTGCCATGGCGTCGCACATGTGCGCGGACTGCGGCGAGACGTTTGCAGACGTAGCCGGGGTCAAATCTCACAGCTGCATCCTGCTACCCCAACACACACCTGCGGACCCACCCTGCAGCTTAACCTTTGACCCCAGGGACGCCCAAAGCTCGGAAACAACAGAATTCAACTACTTTGAGCAGGGTTGCCATGGGAACAGTGCTGGAGAAGACGAGGATCCCGACGAAGACGATGACTATCAGTGCTCAGTGTGCGGGATCAGCTACAGCAGCATGGCGGCCCTCAGGAGCCACCTGAGGGGCCACACGCAGTCCGACGGCGCTGCGCAGGACGCCGACCCCCCACATCCAGAGTCTGGGGAGATGCTGATCTGCAGCAACTGCGGCGTCTCCTGCATCAGCTACAGTCACCTCAGCAGCCACGACTGTGCAGCCAAGCAGGAAGTTAAGGTCACGGAGGAGGAGGAGCTGAAGCCCGATGGCGGCGGCGTGGAGCGCCAGCATCGCTGTGATCAGTGTGGGCGGTCGTACCGCCACGCCGGCTCGCTGCTCAACCACAAAAAGTCCCATAAAACGGGCGTGTTCAGATGCTCCGTCTGCCAGAAACGCTTCTACAACCTCCTGGCGCTGAAGAACCACCAGAGGTCACACTTTGACCTCAAAAGGTCAGGGCATCGTCAACATATTGATTCATTGATCGATTATTCTGACAGTCAATCAGATAAAGTGATGCATGCTAGAGATTTTTATTTAAAGCTGCAGGATGTGATTTTATAAAGTATATTTTTGTTATATTTGTTAAAATCGCCAGATATTCAGAAACAGACAATCTGAGGAAAGATTGATCTCGCTGTGCTGCTAATGCAGTCTACAAAAACAACCAATCAGAGCCAGGAGGCGGGCCTTAGTGCTGTCAATCACACTTGTGTGTGCCGCTATAGGTTATATATAGCCTCGGAGGCGGGGCTAAGTCCACCCAGGCGTTTTAAAGCTGAATGGTTGCCATTGAGATTAAAGAATTTCTCAGACATGCATGAAAGAATCACTAACATTACAACATGATGGAAAGACAAAATCTATTTTAATGACACCGTCCCTTTAAATGATGAACTCTTCAATGATTTTGTAATGTCAGGTTGAGGTTTGTGATGTTTTGTGTTTGTTTTTTGCAGGTTTGCCTGTCAGGAATGTGGAAAAGCCTTCAAGCTCCAGAAGCAGCTGCTGAACCATCTGAGAAAACACAAACAGAACCGAGCCAGAACCCAGGATCTGAGCGATCCGGTCCAGATTGTGCGGCCGGAGGGAAGAAGGCGGCAGGCGGCTGCACCGGTAGGCGAGAAGCGGCCGTTCTCCTGCGACCAGTGCGGCCGGACGTACCGGCACGCCGGGAGTCTGGCCAACCACAGGAAGTCCCATCAGATGGGCGAGTTTTCCTGCAGCGTCTGCAGCAACGTTTACTGCAACCAGCTGGCCTTGAGCAACCACCTGAGGATTCACCTGGCCAAGAGGCTCCTGTGCCAGCGCTGCGGCAGAGGCTTCAGGGGCCCGGCGCAACTGCAGGCGCATGTCTGCGCTGCGCTCAGACAGAACGCTGCCGCAGGCCGGCCCGGCCTCAGGTGCAGAAAGTCCTCCGACCAGCAGGTGGCGCCCTCCTACGAGGAAGAGGAGCGGCTGTTCAGGTGCAACCTATGCCCCCGCAGCTACCGGCACGCCGGCTCGCTGCTCAACCACAAGAGGGCGCACCAGACGGGCGAGTTCAGCTGCACCGTCTGCGCCAAGCGCTTCACCAACCGTGCGGCGCTGCGTGGCCACGCCCGCATCCACAGAATCAGGAAGTACGCGTGTGCGACGTGCGGAAAGGCCTTCCGCCGCGCCAGCGTCCTGCAGAACCACCAGCGGCTCCACGGACCGGCGCCGAGCTTCCAGGATCAGACCGGCCTGAGGAGACAGCGCTACCTCAGGGGTCAGGAGGTCACAGCGCCCCCTGGCGTCCAGGAAGAGACAGGACAGAAGTGCTTCAGGTGAGTTTATGAGATATTTTTGCACAAACATAAAAACTGTGAAAACCATAAAGATAAAAAGATCTAAAGGACTAAAACCTGATTCAACTAAAATTAAAATAACTTTAACATGTTTTCACTCAACAGTAAAAAATCTACCCAAGTTTTTTAAAATTACTTAATTCTACTGATTAAAATATAAACTTAAGTGGAAAGTTAGAATTTTAAGGCAAAAATGACAATTTATAAAAGTAACACAAAAAATAACAAAATCAGACAAAATAAATTTTTCCAAATCATTTTTTTAATAGAAAAACTGAAGGAACTTAAACAGAAACTGCACCTGTGTGTCTGAGTGTGGAAAGGTTTTGGTTAAAACATGTTTTGTTTTTTATTCAATGAGGAGAAAATTCAGAAGATCTGACACATTGGTGATTTTTTGTAATATTTTGTAATAAATTTACTACAGCTGTAAGTCAAATAGATTTAGTTGGATGGAGATTTTCAGTTTGAGGCGTCGCCTGGTTCCAGTCTTAGTGTTTGTGATGCAGGTGTGACCTGTGCGGTCGCTCGTACCGCCACGCCGGATCGCTGCTCAACCACAAGAAGTCCCACGCAGCAGTGCTGCACCAATGCAGCTTCTGCCTGCAGACGTTTCCCGACGCCGTCGGCCTGCAGCTGCACGCCCAGGACCGCCGCCAGTGCTGCTCCGAATGCGGCAAAACCTTCTGCCTGGCGGCGCATCTGCAGAGCCACATGGCGACTCACGCCAGGAAGCCGGCCGCCGCCGCCACCGGGTCAGAGCGCCGCGTCGCGGAGAGCAGCGTTACCGACGGCGACCCACAGAGCGAGGACAAGAGCCACGTGTGCGAACACTGTGGCCGCGCCTACCGCCACGCCGGATCGCTGCTCAACCACAAGAACAGCCACAAGACGGGCCGCTTCTCCTGCGCCGTCTGCCGCAAGGAGTTCTCCAACCTGATGGCGCTGAAGAACCACCGCCGCATCCACACAGAGCCCCGGCGCTACCAGTGCCTGACCTGCGGCAAGGCGTTCCGCGTCTCCACGCAGCTCGTCTGCCACCGCCGCATCCACACCAAGGAGAAGCCGTTCCACTGCCAGCGCTGCGGGAAAACCTTTTCCAGCAACTCCAACCTGAGGCACCATCAGAAGCTGCACCAGAGCGCCTTCCTGTGACATCATGCTGCCAAACATGACGACAGGATGAGGATTACTGCAGACGTAAATACATCAGACCTCACGCCGCCATCTTGGATGTGGCACATGGAGCGGTGGAACAAGATGGCCGATGTTTTGCATTACAGAGCAGATCCAGTGACGTGAGTTCACAGGTAAGAATGGAAACGTGTTTATGACTGCATGTTTAGATGCAATGAAAAGTGCATTTCTGCCAAAACACTGAGAAATTTTGAGATTAATCTTCATTTCAGAAAAAAAACAAGAACATTTGTAAACTGAAAAAGTTGAATTTTTTTCAGAAAAAACTTCTGAAATGTTTTAGATTCATTTCTGAAGTTTTCTATAGAAAACTTTAAAATTTCTGATTTTCAAAAGTCGAAAATTTGCAAGAAATTCGAACATTTTGAGTTTTGTGTCAGAAACTTTAAAAAAATAAACAAAAAAATTCTAAGCCCTAAAAATCTAAAATTTGTAAGAAAAAAACTCAAAATTTTTTGATAAATCTTAGAAATTTTCTAGGAAAAATAAGGAAAATTCTGAGTTTAAAAAGTTGAGAATTTTCAACTTTTAAAACTTGAGAAAGTTTGGTCCATTTCATTGTCCATGGCAGGTTTCCACATCCAACATGGCGGACGCTGCGACGCATTGCAGCGACGGGTCGACCCGCTGCGTCTTTATGTTCGTGATACTTATCCTGTTATTATCAGTAATTGTAAGCAGTATTTCCTCAGAAAGAGTTCTTTGGTGTTCAGAGACGTTGTGGTTCTGAAGGTCCGGTCAGCAGGTAACAGAACTTTGTTCAGCGTGAATCCAGATGAGTGTGACTGCAGACTGGATCTGAACGTTTTCATATCCTGATGGACCAAAATAAAACCATAAACTCTGTTCATAACGACGCTCAGAGCAACTAAATACCTCCTGGGTTTGGATGAGATCCGGAGCCAGAATATTAACCAGTTCTGCTCGTATTAATAACCGGTTCACATATCAGGGTCACTGCGGAGAAAAATAATGAGAAAACGTCTCAAAAATTTGCAAGAAAAAAAATCACAAATTTAGAGAAAATTTCTCGACTTTTGAAACTGAGAAATGTTTGTGTTTTTTCTTAGATTAAGTTGAAAATGTTTGACTTTTCTGGTGTGAAATTGCTCCTTTTTTTCATCTGCAGTGTCCCTGATTCGTACTTTCTGCCTAAATGGATGTATTTGATTATTTATTGCTGTATTATGTGTGTATTTTAATAGAAAGTTTTCTGACTGCTGTATGAATATCCTGTAGCCTTTAAAACATCAGTCTGATGGTGATGATGATGATGATGATGATGATGCCCTCTGAAGGATCAACCTGACCTCTGGTGAAGATGCATAAAAATCCTTAAAAAAATGTAATGATCTGTAATAAACTTCTCATATTGATCCTGGCAGCAGGTATACATTGGCTGTTGGTTGCCATGGAGACTGAGAGTTGCCATTTTTAGCTTCAGTTCTCTACATGCACAGAGCCAGAAAAAACATGGCTCCTCATCCATACGTCGTCTCTGTGTCGCGTCATAATTATTCCCCAGGGAAACAAAAAGTCATGGATTATCAGTCAGTCGTTATTTTAGAGGACCAAGTGAATTTAAACTAAACTTTAGTTTCACTTTAAGGTTTTTTATGTTGTTTTCCAGAGATGTAAAGATATCAGTGAAAACCTGAATGATTTTTTCTTCACTCATGCCATTTCAGATGGTTTTTTAGCTGAATCCTGATGCATTATGGCAGGGGTAGGCAACTCCAGGCCTCGAGAGCCGGTCTCCTGCAACTTTTAGATGTGTTTCTACTTCAACACACCTGAGTCAAATAATGGGGTCATTAGCAGAACTCTGGAGAACTTGACTCAAATCACCTCCTAAATGTAATCAGCTGTGTTGGACCAGGGAGACATCTAAAAGTTGCAGGAGTCCGGCTCTCGAGGCCTGGAGTTGCCTACCCCTGCATTATGGGAACAGAAACCTGGTTGTTTCCCAGCATGAACTCCTTTTATTTTAACTTTAAATTAGGTTGGAAAAAAGCTTCAGCTCTTTCCTGTTTTTTTTCTTCATGCTTGAAACATTTTTTGACATGATCTCAACCAAAATGTTTTCAAACTGTTTTAATTCTTTTTTTTTAAATATTTGTTGCCTTTATATGTGATTATTTAATGATCTCTGACCTCATTTATGGAATACCTCAGAAACCTGTTGCCATTAGAAACAGAAACATTCAGACTCCTTGGTTTGTGATGCAACTTCCTGTTTATACAAATGTGTCCTGGGGACAGGAAGTCCGTGGCGGTTCGGTCCAGCAGAGACAGGACAGCGTCGGGTTGGGACATTATGACTGTATTTTGTTATTATACTATATGCAGCTTGTAAATTCTGATGAAAATGTTGTTCGGACCTCATTTAATGTTTCTTCAGTGGGAGAAAAATGAAATATCTAATAAAAGCAACATTTACTGAATGATTTGACTCATATTATGATTATAATTACAGAGGTTTTTTTCTAACTATGTTCAAGGAATCGATTAGCAGCAGTTTCTTTGCCAGAATGTGCATAAGAAATTCATCTCTATTATCTCTGGAGAGGAGGGGCTGTGGCCCCCTGCTGGCCCCCATCTAGAACAACCCATGTTCACAGAAACTAAAGTTATGCTAAAATATTCAATATGAACTAAATTAAACACCTGAAATATGTCATTGTGCCCAGCAGGAAGGTTCAGTCCAAAAACACGAGATCCAAGAAAACAACCAAATATTGCTGAACGAAAACACAACAAACATCCACAAAAGTTGTCAGTTTTATTGTGAAAATATATTTGCTACACAAAGGTTTGAAGTAAGAGAAGCCAGTGCATGTAAGGAAGAAACGAAGCAGGAGAATAAAAGCAAAATGTTAATTAGCTTTTCACTAAAAACCTTCACTGGAGTCTCTTTGAAATGCGCTTCTCTTCCTCACAGTCAGAGTTTCTGCGCTGAGACGCTTAAAAAAATAAATAATATACACATCTTCTAAAAAAAATAAAAAAACTATTTGTGAAGTGATTCCTCAATGCAGTTAAAACTACCTTGAAATTAGCTCAACAGTTTGTAAAAACCACGTCTGTTACAATCTGATAGAAAATCTATGATAAAAGTGAACAAGCAAACTCATCCTTTGTTTTGCTGCTTTAGCCGTAAAGTCACAGAAACATGTGGGAAGAGCGTCCAGGAGCTCCAACTAAAACACTGCAGGTTTTTCCCCGCTCCGCAGCGCATTCCTCGCAGCATTCCCACATGTTAGCAGTTTGGAGTGAGTGTCTAGTGTTTCACATCCTGTCCTGCAAGCGCCGAGACGCGGATGTGAGCCGCCTCTTCTGAAAGTCAGGAACAGTAAAAACAGAACAACAGCGCTGGAACGAGCGGAAAATTCATTAAAAACTGTCTGTTGGTCTCAGGAGATGCAGTAACAGTGAAAACAGGGCCGGATTTAGAGGAGCAGGAGGCCCTGGGCAGTTTGGAGCCCAAACCCACCAAAAACTAAAAACATTTTAAAAATCTGTTACAGATGTCATTTATAAAATACAGCGCCCCATAAGGGATGTCAGGGATTATTTTTCTCCATGAAAATAACTCAAAAATAGTATAATTAGTTTGGATCTAATTTTATTTCTTTCACTTTTTATGAAAATGTCTTAAAAGGAATTTAAAGGGGCGTTATGTATTTCCTTAACACATGATGATATTTTATAGCATCACCAAGTTAGTATGTAAATAAATAACTTCAATGAGTATAAAAAATGTTTTAAAAGAAATTTAACTCCCTTATTTAACACCTTGAAATTGAGTCTCTGTCTCTTTAAAAGCTCCTGATGGTTGTGAAGCTCCGCCTCCAGGAAGTCTTCCCAACATGGCTCCTCTGTTAACCCTTTAACAACATTTTTACCAGCGTTGCTCTGAGCAGCAGTTCCGATAATGAGCTCAATAAATGTGTTTGCTAATTGCTGCTGGCTAGTCTGAAGGAGCTGAGAGGGAGGAGCTGCGCCTTGAAGGCGGGGCTAGGTCCACCCAGGTGTTTTACACAACTGAATGGTTTCCATGGAGATTGAAGGATTTCACAAACATGCATGAAATATTAAATCGACATTCCAGGGGAAAACATGATTAAAAGATACAACAGGATATTTTTTAAAACCGCCCCTTTAAATGCCATGTTTGACCTGTTTTACTTTTGCACAGAAGTTTGTGCTGCGTTTGTGTCCTAAAGATATAAACCTTCTGATACGTCACAAACGAGATACAAACACACGGAAAAGTCGTCCAGTTTTAGAGACTCACATTAACTGACCAGTGAAAACATTACTGAGAGGAAATGCAGAAGAAGAAGGTCCCTCTGGCCACTAGGGGGCTCTGTAACAAACACTGACAAATTAGCAGCTTCAAACTGCTGATTGGTTGGGTAAAAACATCTGGCAGGGGGCGCCACGTTGGTCCAAAAAGATGAAACTTCATCATCTTAATATTTGAGTGTTGCTCAAACTAATAAAAAACCAACAATATTTAAAAAACACCACATGCAAAATGACTGCATGCGTTTAATATGAGGTAAAAAAAATAAACATTTGCCCAGGGCGCCCCTAAAAGCGGCGCCCTGGGCTACCGCCAGTTAGCCCTTTGCAAGCCTGGCCCAGAGTGCATGAGGACGGTCAGCTGGCGCGACTGGGGACGTTTCTCGTAAAGCTACATTCAAATGGCCTTAATGTGCCGAACAGTTTGTCTTCTTCATGTGTGCAGTTAGAGGATGCGCCGCATCGCCGCATCGCCGCGCCGCATCGCCGCATCGCCGGAGTTCACACTAGAACACGAGTTGAAGTCTTAAGTCTTAACGGAATCAAACGTCTGGAAACCCAAGAGCCTCCAGGTCGGAGTCTCAGTTAATGCAAAATAAAGAGACGTTTCCTGAACAGGAAACCAAACTAGTGTATAACGTCGTTACTATTCCTACAGGGGGAGCAGAGGCTCAGCGGGTCGCCTGCTGTCTGACCGACCCGATCAGAACTCAGCTCATCTCCTCACCAACAGTCCAATAAATAAAGATGGGCCCGTCTGCAGCCGGAGCCGCGGCCCCGGGGTCCGGTGTGCGGCTCGTGGCCCAGAGGTTCCTCAGGCTCCGTGGTTCGGTCACATCTGGTTGCAGTGGGATGAGGCTGCGCACAAGATTTAAAAACTTTCTAAAAACAGCTTCAAACTGCCAGGCAAACTCAGGATCATTAGTTTATGGTTTCAGGTCTTTATGACAAACAGTTTCAACCATAAAGTGACTTTTATTTTATATATAAAACAGATTCATTTTACATGAGATGCTCAAATTGATCCTGAAGTCAGAATAAGATTAAAGTTTTAGGAGCTCTGACTGTCAAACATTACTGTTAATAATATTAATAATATAGATGATCATAAATACGTACTCGGCTGTTTAGGCTTGGTAAAGTGGCCCCGCCGTCTCTTCGATGGGTTCTGCAGACACCAGAAAATAAACTCTGAGCTCAAATCATCACAACATGAAAACTGCAGGAAGTTTCCACACCCTGTTCATGTTTGTTTAGAAACGTTTCAAGGTCAAAGGTCACAGCTTTGTCGTCTCAGATTCACATGGAGGAGAAAACTTTTAAAAATCCAGTTTTTCCTCCAGTTTCATCAGTGAAAAAACTTTGATTCTCCAGAATTTGGAGATTAAAACTCATTTTTCTGAGATTCAAAGTTTCCCACATCAAGCTGGAGGAGAAAAGTCGTTGAAACGGGATTCTACCTCTCAGAGGTCGTTTGTGTGATTTGCGTCGATGCATCATGACGCCGATGATCAGAGCGGCGCTGATCAGAACCACGCCCAGAACCGAGAAGCTGGTGATGGCCGCCAGCTTCCAGGCGTGCGGCGTCTCCTCCAGAGGTTTACCTGCAGCGGGACAGAGACGGTAACGGAGAGGAAGAGGAGCAGCTCTGACCTAAACACCTCTACGGAAGACCTTTACTGCCACGACAGGAAAAAACCCAACAAAGCCAAAATATCAACTTTCAGTCTCAATGAAGAGAGTCATAATTTGTAGATACAAAGTTATGGTTTTAGCATTCTGTCATAATTTTGAGGTTGAAACAGAATATTGAGATTAAAAGTCAAAATGATGGGATACAAAGTTAATTTTGAGATTTAAGATCATATTTTTGAGCTTCAAAGTAATAATCTTGACATTCAGCACAAGTTTTAGTTTTTCTTTTATGGCAGAAATGGGCTTCCATAAAAACAAAACCAGTTAAAGGTTTTAATATCTTCAATGTTCTGATTAAAGGAGCCTTTTGTGATTTTTATAAGTGGAAGTTAAATATTCTATGGTATTCTAGAATATTCAGCTGCTGCAGTCGCTGCAGTCGCTGCAGTCGCTGCAGACGCTGCAGACGCTGCAGTCGCTGCAGACGCTGCAGACGCTGCAGTCGCTGCAGACGCTGCAGACGCTGCAGACGCTGCAGACACTCACATGTGTTGCAGGACGGGGTTTTGGGATACTGCTTGCAGGATGTGCAGGGAACACAAACTCCCAGGTCTGAGCTGAAGAACTCTGAGGTTTGGCACTGACCTGCAGAAACACAAAGACCTTAATTCAGAAACTGAACTCATTCTGGATTTGATTCTGTTGTTCCGTTTCTCCGGATTCGGTTCAGATGAAACCAGAAATGTTTGTCAGGTTTCTGAAGAATCTGCTGCTGTTTGTAAAACGACATGAAATGAGGAAGAAACAGGAAATGAGGTTTTGTCTTCCTGTGAAGTGAAAGTTTAATTCCTCTGAGATGTTGATGATGAAGGTAATGATGATGAAGGTGATGATAATGATGATGATGATGATGCAGAGCGGTTTCCTGACCTCTTCCTCTCAAACGTTTTGCTTTCATTTCACAATAAAACAGAAACAGTTTCTGCCTTGTTGTTTGTAAATAAATAGAAACATAAAAACAAAACAAATAAAAGAAAAAGAATAAAAGGAAAGAAAGAAAAAGAATAAAATTCTCATGTTAGGATTGTTTCTGTCTGTTTCTGCTGCAAGAAGAGAGAAAGAGGTTCTTCAAATTCAAAATGAATGTCTTTAACTGGGATAATCCAGATTATGAGACAGAATCTCCATTTTAAGCCAAACATGATTTTTAGATTCTTTCTGTGGATTTCAGCTGCAGTTCCTTTAATCTCCACTTGGGGTTCCCTCGGTTTCTCTGCAGTACGTAAACTTGTGGTTCGGACAGAGAGCTGATGTTTGCAGCGGAGCAGCAGGTCAGTTAAAGTATTCACACCCCACTGGGTCAGGAGCCTGAACCTGACGCTGCGTTACAGGCAGCAGGAGGAAGACGATGCTCAAATCAAAACCACAGAACCAATCAATACACAAATAAGATCCAAACCAATCAATCAATAAACGATGAGCTGATTCATTTTGTGACTTGAGGTTCAAATGAACACTTTAACTTTCTGACCTCAGGAGAAAAGAGGAAGATTGGAATAAAAGCCAAACGATCCCAGATTCAGTGTTTCCAAAGCCAAGCCTGAAAATCCATCGACTCCCTGAAAAGTTTTTAAATCATCAACTTCCTGAAACATCCACAGCCAAATGGGAGCCGGTGCCAAATCCATCACTGCGCTGCGAACCGGGAAAAGTTTACATCCACCTGATTGGTTCATCAGTCACAAAGCAGAGGAGACATTAAACCAGAACCACATGAGGACGAGCGCTTGTTAGCTCAGCTGCAGACCCAGAGCCACCTGCTCACACACTCATGTCAGTGGCATGACGGCCCCATGACGGCCCCTCAGGCATGTTGGCCCCTCAGGCATGTTGGCCCCTCAGGCATGTTGGCCCCTCAGGCATGTTGGCCCCGGGCCCCAGAGACCCAGCAGAGTGAGTCACAGAGAGAAACAGAGAAACAGTCAGGAGCTGATCTGCTGATCCATTCAGACACGTCATCCTGCTGGAGCTCCGGGGTTCAAAAGGTAACATGGAGGAAGTGGAGCGTGACCTTTGTTCAAACCAGAGAGAGAGAGAGACAGAGAGAGAGAGCAAGAGAGAGAGAGAGAGAGAGAAGAGAGAGAGAGAGAGAGAGAGAAGCAAGAGAGACAAGAGAGAGACAGACAGACAGAGAGAGAGAGAGACAGATCCACTGTGATGCTTATCAAACCTGATCATCTCAACCGGCTGAATAAAGGATTCAGATCAGCTGATCTTCTTGTTCCCTCATGTCTGAACAGGAAGTGATCTCCGCCATCTTGGTAGGCAAGCGCATCATAAATCATGGAAGAACCAGCAAAAAGAAAACATATGGACACTCCTCTCCAATGTGCAAAAGAAATATATATAAACAAAATGGCCGCTGTCGGATTGACTGTATTAGACGGAAACACGTCAGACGATGTTTTGCTACAGAAACGTCAGTGAGTGACATCATCCAGGAGCGTCACCTGAAACCCATACCATCAATTTATTGTGTATGTTGTTGCATTTAGAGCAGGAAAAACTCAGGCTGAAAAAAATATAAACCACTGCGTTACGCCACATGCAGACTTGTTGCCATAGTAACAGAGAACAACACTTTATGTTTCAGGTCTCAACACCAAAAACCACCAAAACACACAAAGAGCAGAACATTCAGTCTGTTACAGTTTCATGTTTTCAGGCTGATCACTGAGGTAGATTAGCTAGCTGCTATTAAAAGGTGGTAGATTAGCTAATTGCTATTAGCAGTGATAGATTATTTCACTGCTATTCACTAAGCTAACACAGATTAGCTCATTTAAACGTCAGATTCGATTTATTTTAAATGAACCAAAACACCAAATTCCACATCACATCCACATGTTACAGTTTTCAAAGTCAAGCTAGCATAGCTGACATAAGATTTTAGCCTCTTTCTTCCTAAATGTTGCTTCAGTTAAACAAGTTTCATAAATTGAGTAAAAGCTGATTTGGGTTTAGCAAATTCAGCTTTTCAGTAAATCAACGTGGATCAACTTAGAAAGGCTCAAATTAACACTTTTAACTGGAAAAACACAAAACTAAAAACAGGTCAAAATGAAAATCAGCTAGTATAAAATATTTTGAGATCAAATTTTCCCAAAAAATTCATCAGAATTTCAAGTTCTGATGAATTTTTCTGGGAATTATTAAGTTCAACATTTTTTACTTCAAAAAAAAAAAAAAAAAAATTTAATTTTTAGGTTTTTTTTATTTTCAAATTGAACATTTCTCATTTTTCTCAAGTTTTCTGATTATCATGAAAGTTTGGGAGTTTTTGAACAAATGTTGAACTTTTTCCTCCATCCTGCAGGTTGCTGCTGCTGCAGCTGCTGCTGCTGCAGCTGCTGCTGCAGCAGCTGATGTCCAGATGTAAAAGTTTAGATTGGAGAAAAATCTGTTTGTGTCTCCAGGTTTTATGACCTCAGTGAAACCTGAGACCCATTTCCCTCTGGGATCAGATCCGAACTTCAAAGCAGAACAATCCTCTGTGTTTGGAGTGAAAATGTTTCTTTGTGCAAAATGGACCCATCGGCGCTGGCCCGGCCCGGCCCGGCCCGGTTCGGCTCGGTCCGGTTCGGTTCGGCCTCAGGGCACTGCGGTGAAATCAGCCCATCGGAATGCGGAACCGGTGGGAAATGCAGCTGGTAAAGGAAGCGGAGCCGCGATCTGGCGGGTCCAGTCTGATCCGGGTTCCCACAATCAGACAAAGCCGCGATTGTTCCGGTCCAGTCCGGGGAACAGAACCCGCTGAACCCGGACTGGGACCCGAACCCGGGCGGGACGCGACCAGAAACATGGAGCAAAAGTTTGAAAGTAGAGAAAATGTAAATATTTCCTGACCTTTCTCCGCCTGGATCCCGGTGGAAGCCGCTAGAATAAAGCCGCAGATCAGTGCGCAAACTGCGGCTGGAGCCATGCTGAGTGCGGGAGGAGAGCTGCTCGCTGTCGGCCACGCAATTCCCAAAAGTTCATCTGATTAGGATCCGTGCTGGTTTTCAGCATGGAAAAGCGAGCATCAGAGTGAGTCATGCGGAGGAGTCTGCGCCGTGTTTTAATAGTGCGCACACACCCACGCTGCGCAGTTCAGCGCCTATGAGTCATTTCCTATGTAGCTGCGGCGCAGCGCGGCTTTCAGGAAACGGTTTCATCTCTCACTTTTTTCACTTTCATTTTTCAAACGAAACGTTCAAAGAAATCAGCAGGTATCGCGGTTTCCGTTAGATTGGTAACATTTTACAGGCCACGCCCTGCGTGTTTTCCCACTGAACACCGTGGAGTCCAGATTTACAGCCTCGTTGTTATTACCACGCCTGCAGACGTCATGCTCCGCTGTGTGCCAAAAAACACAAGACTCTGGCAGGGGCCCGGGGTCCCTTACGCACAGCGAGCCGAGCACAAACACATGACATTAATTAGCAGGTTAAATCATCCCGCTGCGCAGGAGGACGCAGAAAGTTTACCAGAAGGTAAAACTCATCGGGAAACGCAGGACATGTTTCTGCTTGGACACGCAGCGTCGCTGACGCAGGGTGGTGTTATTAATGTCTGGGCTGGGTGTAGCCTCTCCGCTGCACAAATATGCAAAAACAAAGCCAGCGACTCCAAATCAGCCTCGCTGCTGTCTGAGGAGGCGAAGAGCAGAAGAACTGCAGCGATTTCTGCTCCAACAGCAGAAAGAAACAAAACCAGGCCAGAAAACTTTTCTGCTCTCAACCTTCAATTTGTTTCACTGGATTTTGTTTCATAGAGCAAAACTGAAGCAGAACTTCAAGACTGTTTTTTTTTTTCTAATTATTTTCTAATAATTTCTAATTATTTTTCTGTTCAGACAAAAACATCTGAAAAGTGTGGCATGCTCATGTATTCTGGCTTCGTTCTAAATACTTTATGTTTCCATCTTGTTCTAATGTTACTCCATCATCAAACACAAACCTGGAGTTTTCTTTCATGCCGGTTTGAGAAATCCTTTAATCTCCATGGCAACCATTCAGCTGTTAAAACGCCTCGGTGGGCCTAGCCCCGCCTTCGAGACGCAGCTCCTCCTCAGAGCTGCAGCTGGAGTTGATAGTTGTGTTGAAGTCGTTCTAAATTGACCCAAAACCTGCAGAAAAACAGAATCACAGCCTGAAACTTCAGTTCATCACAGCAAACCTCAATCTGATGTCCAGTTACAAAAACATTGGAAAGTTAATCAATTAAAGGGGCGGTATCATGTAAAATGTACTTTTGTGATCTTTCCATCAGTTTATAATATTTTTACCTGGAGTGTTGCCTTCACTTTTTCATGCATGTTAGAGAAATCATTCAATCTCCATGGCAACCATTCAGCTGAGCAACCTAGCCCCGGCTTCAAAACGCAGCTCCTTCAGACTAGCCAGCAGCAGTTAGCAAACAGCTGGTGGGACTGCTGAGCTCATTGTAGGAGCTGCTGCTCAGAACTTGATTGTGACAAACTTAACATGTAGATGTGATGTGGAATTTGATGCGTTTCAGTTCCATTACAGTTTTGCTGAGGCGCAAAAATGAATACTACTCACAGGTTTCATTTTAAAGGGATTTTTCCACTGCAGCATGGCGAGGAGAAGAATCGTCTTTTTGCTCTCCATTGTTGTCCACATGTGTAAAATTGCCTTTGATAGATAAACAGCAGCATAGAGAGACTGCAATTCTAAAACTTGACATCATCATTCACAAATTCTCCTTCTGTTCTCTGATTGGCTGGTAGAAATGTTTCCGGAGGGAATCCAAGTGAAAGGGAGAAATCCCAGAGTGAGCAGCAAAGGGAGATTTGAATTGAGTGTTGAAGTTCAGTTCAAAGGCTTTAAAATGAATAAAACTCTTGAAAACAGTTTGGTAAACAGAGTAACTTTTTTTCCTTCTGATCCATCAAGTTAAACTTCATAATTTGGATGAAATCAAACGGACTGAAGGTGAAAACGCTGGAGGGGTGTGAAAACTTTCCACCAGGACAACCTGCTGTTTTTTTCTCACTCCGCTCTTCCTGCTGTTCTTGAGGAAATCTCTCTCTATTCCCAAATGCCTGATAAACTTTTTTCTTTTTCTTCTCCTTTCCTCACATTCGCTCATCTCCTCCGCAGCCTGGAACCTCTTATGAGGCCTGCATGGTGTGAACTGCCTTTCCCACAAGAACTAACGTCAAACAGACGCTCCACCAAACCCCCAGTAAATACTTCACATCATCAGAAAGTGGAGGGAACGTTTCATTGGCGCAATTAAGCTGCAGGCAGATGTTTTTGTACTCCGTTGTCACGACTAACCTTTAGGAAAGCTCTCTAGGAGGACCTGGAGCCCACGAAGGACGACTTTCCACTCAAGTGATTTCATCAGTAATGAGGCACTATAAGCTGCAGATGTTGTGTCAAACTCTCCGGCAGGCGCCATGGCAACGGGGTGAACACACACAGCGGCGCTTGCCCAAGGTGATCCAAACACTCCTGTATGCGCTGAGCGCGCGCCAAGCGAGCCGATGTCTCTCAGGCGTCGTCAATGCAAAGACGCAACACAAAGGCGGCAGTTTGGACTTTCTGTTGGAAACACGTTCAGGTTTCAGCTCTGCAGCTCAGGAACAACGTCAGCCTGCGCTGCAGCAGCTTCCAGTCCACCGATCACAAGGTTGCGCAATTTGAGGGACGAAAATAAATGAGCTGAAGTAAAAAGTATTTGCGCTGCAAAGAGGAGCATTTATTCATCAGTTTAAATCAGTTTGTGTGATTAAACTGCATCAAAAACCGGATGTTACTACAGGCTGAGACAAATGGGAAGAGCTTAAAATGAGTAAATTAAAAATACAGAAAAAAATCCATGAAAAAGTTTTATGTTTTATCAGCTGAAGAAACTGGTTGATTTCAAAACTAATAGAAACAAGAGGACAGGAAGTGGAGGAGGATGACGGCAGTTTGTTGCCTTTCATGCGCAAAAAAGTTGAAAATACAAAAATAAATTTGCTTAATGAGAAAATGCAAATTTAGAACAAAAAAATGTCAAAATGTTGGATGAGTCACATGATCAACACCAGGCGTTACCACTGCTGGAAACAATGAAGACAACGACAGGAAGTGGCCATAGGATGATGACGCAGTTTGTTTTTGTACGAAAACAAATTTGCTTAATTGTAATAAGCAAATTATTGCTTATTACAATAATTTAATTGTAATAAGCAAATTATTGCTTATTACAATAATTTAATTGTAATAAATTATTACAATAATTAATTGTTGCTTAATTTTTTTTTAAAAAGTAAAATTTTTCAATATCAATTTTTGCACTAGGTTGAAGTTATGTTTTTGGCTGCAGAAATCAGTTTATTTTGCTAAAAATGCCATGGAAACATTTTCACATCACATGCGTCACATGATCAACAACCGGATGTTGCTACTGGGGGAAACGACAAAGACGACAACAGGAAGTGACCTGGTGATGATAGTGCAGCATGTTTCTTATGTGCAAATTGAAAGTATGAAGATAAATTTGTCAAATGGGAACACGCCAATGTTTTTCAAACACTCGTTTTTCTATAAAAGGTGTTTTTTGCAGCTTGCGCTACAGGATGAGGAGGCTTTTCAGCCGTCGAAACAGATGCATTTGGAAACATTTTTTTTCTGCAATGACTAGTTGTAGTAAAATAAAAGCTCAACATGTGAGAACGTTGCTTCCCTCACAGGTGTGTGTTTATTAAAGCAGCTCACAACACACTAAACCACCAGGTTTGGTCACCAAATGGAAAACAATCTGGGAAAATGAGTCTTTTCCAAAGATTAAAAATGTCTGAGTAAATCTGCAGTCCTCTTGCTCCCCCCTCTGGTCTCTTCTCTCCTTTGGTTCAGTCTGTCTGTCTGTCTGTCTGTCTGTCTGTCTCGCAGCCCCTCAGGTGATGTAGATGCGGTGGAAGTCGTTGGCTCCGAAGGCGCAGTTGCATTTGGGGCATTTCCTCTGCCGGGTGTCATAGCGCATCTTCAGACACTCGTAGCAGAAGACGTGGAAACACTTGGTGAGGACGGTCTCCTTGTCCCGCGTGTTGCAGCAGGGGCAGCGCAGCTTGGCCTGAGCGGGGAGTCAAACCGTCAACAGTGACCCAGTACGGAGATACATTGGGGCCAGAAAAAACATTTGAATCTGAAAAGTCACTTTGAACTTGTTTTCTATGTTTTAAATATTCTTTTCAGCTTCAAAACATTTTTTAAGTATCAAATAATTTTAAAAAAAAAATTTCCAATTTCATTTTTTTATAAATTCATGCCCACAATTTGTGTTTTTAAATTGTTTTAGGTTTACAAAAAAAAAAAAAAGGTTTTATTTTCAGTTTCAAAACTTTTTTCTTGTTTCAAAATAATTATTCTCTTTTGAATCTTTTTTTTTTTCAATTAAAATCTTTACACCCTCAACTTGGCTCCATACATCTAAAATTAAACCATTTTAGTCTCGCCTTTTTTTCCCAGTTTCAAAAGTTCTTTGCAGTTTAAAAAAACGTATAAACTTTATGAAGCCAATTTAACTCCAAGGAGCTGAAATGAAATGTTTCTTTTTCATTTTAAAAATTGTTTTTCAGTTTCAAATTTGTTTTAGAGAAAATTTTCTGGCCCAAATGTATTTTTAAATGAAGCAACTACAAAAATCACAAAGTTTATGAAATGGAGAAGAAAAATACCAAAGCGTATCAATTTTACAGATACAAATCTGAAAAGTGTGGCAGGTGCTTATATTCAGCCACCTTTTAACATATATCTTCATGCCACACATTTCAGATTTTAATTTGTCAAACTGAAAACCGCATTTGGTTTTTCTTCCACTCCAGTTTCTGGTGTCACAGAGTGGATGGTTTCTCCTGACCTTGTACTGGTTGATCTCCTCCTGCAGGATCTCGTCTGCGTCAGAGTAAACCTCCACCTTCTTCTGCTTCTCCAGCTTCCTCCTCAGCCGGGACAGATCCTCCTGCAGAACCAGGGCAACGTTCAGATTGCAAATAAAACTAAAAACTATTCCAGAGTCATGAAAACTCGTTCAGATTTGACTTGGTTTCACTAAAACTCAGGTTATCGTCTTTGGACCTCCAGGATCTAAAGTCAGAACATCTTCAGTTATTCCAGCTGGAAACTGGAGAAACTGAACATTCAGGGCCACATAAAGACGCTTACAAAGACGGGATTCCAGGATTAAAGCTTTACGTTCCTTTAAATCAAGATGAAAACCCGTCTGTTCAGAGCTGCTTTTGATTCTTAATCACGTATCAATATATTTGATCTGTGTTTGAGTTTGAAGGCATTTAAAAATGTCATGTTTGTGTCACTTTCCTAAATGGTTCCTGTAACCTGAGTGAAATTCAGATAAAGTTTCAGACATTTAAACAAAATCGAATCAACAGTCATGCATATGGACTGATTGAAACGTTCTGTCGGCCATGTTGCCCAGGGCAGCGTCGTTCTGAAGCGTACCTGCGCCCGTTTCAGGTTGCTGCTCTCCCTCTCGCGGGCGGTGCGGTTCTCCGCCACAGAGACCTGGATCTCCTTCAGCTTGGCCTGCGTGTGCTCCAGCTGCACCTTCAGGTCCTCCGCCAGCTGCGCAGCCTCCACCGCCTGCAGCGCCAAGGAAGCAATAAAACAAAAGCTAATGGTCAAATTCCTGACTGCTAATGTGGCACACAGCGCTCCGCTGACGGGATCCATCCTGTTTACTGCAGGTTTTATAATTTCCACATTAAAAGGTGATTTCATGTTGTGTTCTCGCCTTCCTCTTGTTGAGCTCCAGAGCCTGAGTCCGGACCGCCAGCTCCTTCTCCAGGGCAGCCAGCGTCGTCTGCAGGACTCCCTCCTTCTCCTCCAGCTTCTGCACCACCAGCAGCTGGGCATCCACCTGCAGCAAGCAGCTCCACATATTAGACACAACGGCTGCATCCACAGCCAGTAAAACACAGTTATATGGAGACACAGGAGTGCCAAATCACAGTAAATGGAAAAAATAAATAAATAAAAGAAATTATTATTTAAATGCATCATTAATTAATTACAACTTAAAATAATTTATTAAATATAGAATTAATTATATGCAAAAATATAAAATTTGTGAAGGTTTTTGAGATGGGAAACAAGGGTGGCATCTTCCCAGGGCGGCATTAAGTGGGGAAAATATGAAGAAAATAATTAAAAGATTAAGGAAATACATATTAAATATAGAATTAATTATATGCACTAATGCAAATTGTGATGTGTTTGATATGGAAAATATAAATGTGGGAATATAAAAATGTCTCCCAGTTTCCTAAATTCAAATTCCAATATATTTTATTGATCTGAAAGGGAAATGAAATGTGATTATATCTCATACTAGTTCAAGATTGTTCAGAGTTGTTGTAGATGGTGGAAAATAAGAAAATAATTTAACAGCAAAACATGTTTAACTGAAAATGTTGCTTATTTTCTCTATATACACCGTTTAGTTAAAAGTGATTCATTGAAAGCCACTGAACAAAAACCTCTTATTTAAAATACACTGAATTTCCCTCCTTGCTGTCAGGTTGTTTCCACCTCCTCACCTGTGTTTTGAAGGTGAGCACCTGGTCCGCCAGCTCCTCCTTCTCCTCCTTCAGCAGCTTGTAGATCTGGTTGGATTTGATGCGTTCGCTCATCAGCTTGAAGTTGGCGTCGTCTTTCTCGCGCAGCTGCTGCAGCAGCCTGCTGTTCTGCTCCTGCATGTCTTCGAAGGCCTGGCCCGTTACATCCATCTCGCTCAACAGAGCCTCCTCCTCCTCAAGAGAAACACAGCAGATGGTGTTGACTGGGAAGGCTAATCTGGAAACCAGTTTATAGACAATAAGCTTTTATTCAGATTCTCTAATTTTATTGAAGCCAGTTCATTCACCAGTTCAGTTCCTCAATCCAGAACCTTTAATAGTGAGGCAGGAGGATTTTATTACTGCAGACCAGAAATCAAGCCTCCGGCCACCAGGTGGCAGCAGTACTGAAAATAATCAACAGGCTGCCTGTTCAACCCCGTAGAAGTAGCAGCTTACAGTCATAACACACTTTATTCTCACATTGTTACCACTTTATTCTCACAACTATTCTCATAATTTTACGACTTTTTAAGACTTTCTTCTCGTACTGTAACGATTTTATTCTCATAACTTCACGATTTTATTCTCATAACTTCACGATTTTATTCTCATAACTTCACGATTTTACTCTCATAACTTCACGATTTTATTCTCATAACTTCACGATTTTCTTCTTGTAGCATCATGACTCTATGCTCATTTTATGACGGACATAAAAACGTTAATCTCTGGGGGACATGACAGAAAACAACATTAATTATCATTAATTTCCTTCATTGTTTCCAGGAATGAGGTAAAATTGGTATTATGGGATGATTTGGATTCTCCCTGAATGGAAAAAACAAAAGCTTTTTACAATACAATCACTTTTCTATTGTATCTGGAAAGATACAATAGAAAAGTGATTCTGCATTAAACAAATGTTTTTGTATCATAAAGTTTCTTAAACATGTGCATCTTATTACTTTTAAAGCTAAAACCAGTAAAAGCTTCATGTTCGGTGAACACATGCTTTCCTCATCCTGCAGCTCAGCTTCCCATAAAGCAGCACATGGGCATGTTTTAGATTTAATGCCTCCAGTGTTCTGTGAATTCGGACTGGGCCGGGCCTGGCGCTAACCTGTGTTCTGGGTGATGCTGTCACGTTAAACACGTGTGAACTTCCTCTGCAAACAGATGAAACATGAGCTTCAACACGCCAGCAGCCTTTAGATTTACGCCTCTAAAAGCCTCAGCAGAACTTTCATTTGAACAGAGCATTTAAAATGTTAATCTTGCTGCAATGAATCCTTTAAATGAAAATGTTTTTGTTTGGGGTGATGCTGCCATGGATTCCAATAAAGGGCAGGAAAATAAACACAGATTGTTTCTGACAGAAAACAGACTGAGTGAACCACAGTGTCGGTTCTGTTGGACCTCAGAACAGGAACTTCTGGGTAACTTCTCACCAGAACGGACCGAAGTCACATCTGGGCTCATCAAGGTCTAACACTCCTAATTAATATCCAGATGTTCCCAGTACCTTAGCTAATAATTAGCATTAGCTATCTAAATTATTGACCGTTTGGACGTGACGTCACGCTCCAGAGCTCCGCCCACTGCGCTCCGTTAAAGCCCGTCTGAACCCAGTCGTCTGGAGATGCAACGCCACGTTTATTCAGTAGATTTTGCTTCAAAATATTCAGTCAGCTGCACCAACAGAGCAGCACACAAAGCAAACCTGCCGCTTCACTGTATAACTGTTAATGAGGAAAGATGGCGGCCATGACAGCAACTCTGGAGCTGCAGCGCAGAAGATTAACGTTCATAAACTTTATCAGTAAGTGTGATTAGAAAGATGATATCCAATATCGCATTATGGAGAAGGTACGTCTCTAACCTTTGGTAACCATGGAGACAATGCCGTACCGTCATGAAAACTGGTTAATTTGTCAAATTAACCAATTTTTCATGTATGAAAAACTGGCATCTCGTCTTCTGTCGGTATTTTGCGGCGGGAAACGGCGTGTAAGACATAGTGATGTAAACCATGGACTATTTATCGTCCAGAAACGTTTGTTATTGTGCCGGTCAGAAACAAACAGAAATAAAACTGAAGTTTATTATCTAAGGACCTAAAAGAGGAACGCTGCAGCATCAGCACACAGCTTCAGTCCTTACAGCTGGAAACCAGCAGACCTGAACCTTCACAGTCACATAAAGACAGTTACAAAGTCGGCCTTTCATCACCTGAGGAACATTTTCAGTCCCAGAAAGATCCAGAAAAATTCATCTGTTTGTTTCTCTTGAGTCACACTTCATTTAATAACAAGTTTCCTGAAAACTGCAAAACTGCTGAGTTCCTTTAAAATAAAAACTCGGCTGTTTGGAGTCGCCTTGGATTAACAATCACTGGAGCATTGATCAATATATTTGATGAGTGTTTGCTTGGTCATTTTGATGATGCCATTTGACAAGAAGTTATATGTATCGCTTGTTTCGTGATTGGTTTCTGTGTTATGTTTTTATGGCAGAAAACACTTTGAACTGCCTCGTTGCTGAAATGTGCAATGCAAATAAACTTTATTTCACGTTGTTAAGAGTTTAAAGCCATTAATTTTTTTACCCAAAACAAACAAAAACAAAATCCCATCGCTACAAACCGCCATTACTTTTACTGCTTGAATTATCCAGCAGCTGTATCTGATTATAAACGATGTTTGTAGAAAAGATTCGATTCGTTTTCTACCCAGAGATCCTCAGATATAAACTTCATTCTGTGTTTCCGGGCAGATTAGGATTAAAAAGCTAATCTGACATCTGGGTGGACGTCAGTGTTGGATCTGGAAAACTAACTGGATCTTCTTCCTCCACTTTTAAACACTCATCCTGGAATTTTTATCATAACTTAGCAGCTTGAATGAAAGATTCAGCACATCAAGGCATCATTAATGGAACACAGAGCTTTTCAGTGATGCAAGAGTGATTTTAGAGGAACATATTCGACACAAAAAACATCCATAAATCAGATCAGATGAAGCCATGAGTGGCTTTTCTTTTAGCTTCCTGCATGTTTGATTGTTTACGAAGTTCGTACAACACCTAGTGTGTCATCGGGCCGGGCCGGTTCTCCATTCCTTTAATTACGTTCTGGATCACCTCCCAAGCATGAAGAGCTGCAGAAAAATCACTTCTCAGCATCTGCTGCAGATTTATCTGAGAATTAAAAGCACCCACACACACACACACACACACGCACACACGCACACACGCACACACGCACACACACACACACACACACCTGGCAGCAGAAAGTGTGAGTCAAATTAACTAATAAGCCTCTCGGATTGATAACATTCAGGTCAACAGCTGGTAATAAGCGTGTTGGGCGGATCCGCTGCGGCCAACACAATGAGGTTACGTCATAACATTTAACCTGGGACTCATTACTGCTTCATGCATTCCTGCGCCTGATAATCTTGGATTATAAAACTTAAGAGAATGAGGTCACCTGAGGTTTTATAAGGTTGGCTCACATTTTTACTACTAATGAAAAAGAAAACACACTTCTGTCATTCTCATGTGTCTTTACATTCACATTCAAAGGAAAAATTAAAGTTGTTCGAATTCGTGCTATTAATTTTATTGAAAGAGTTTTAGGTAGCGATCCATAGGCAGAAGGATCTCCTGTAGCAGTCAGTGTTACAGCGACTCTTGAGAAGCTTCTGAGTGAAGACACACTCAGGGTTGCCTGCAATCCATCATCTCCCATGGTTCCGGAGCCAGAGCCAGAGCCAGTTGTCTTTATTAGCTTGTTTCAGTCTCTTTAATTTGCTCTGGACTCCGATTCTCTCCTGTAGCTGACGGAAGCGAAGGATTCAAACTCTCAGAAACAATACTGCAACTTTCCTAACGTGATTCTGAGAGGAAGTTCAACGCTTCACCTTGAGGTCCAAATCAGGGGTATCTCAAACACAGAAAAGAAACTCATTCTGCAGCCTGAAATATCATCAAGACGTATCAAAAGAGAGTAAACATGCTAATGCTAGCTAGCCTAGCGCCTCAAGAAACAGTGCTGCATGAAAACATCCATCAGCCGGAGCAAAGCCTGAGTTTAGTGTTGGATCATTCAGCTACAGCGCTGAATGAGGTTTTCTGATGAAAGCAAATCTGTGCCAAACTCGAGGCCTGCGGCCCAAATCCGGCCCGCTAGAGGTTTCTATGTGGCCGTCTGTACTCGAGAAAACCAACAGTATTATGTAAATCAACTTTTTCAGAGAACATGAATGAAAGATGTTTGAGAAATCTTTTAATCCCCATGGCAAACCAGTCATCTGCAAAAAGGCTGGGTGGACCTAGCCCCGCCTTCGAGGCGCAGCTCCTCCCCCTCTCAGATCCTTCAGACTAGCCAGTAGCAATTAGCAAACAGCTGCTGAGCTCATGATAGGAGCTGCTGCTCAGAGCAACGCTGGTAAAAATGTTTCAAGGCGTTTCAAAGTAAAATTTCTTTTAAGTCATATTTGATACATACAGGATTGTTATAACAACTGAAGGTGACATAGTTAATTGATTGCACTATAAAAATCCTGCCAGGTGCCGATTTCACATATAATACTTTAATATGAAAGTTTTGTTCTTAAATATTATTTTTTTAATCAAATCACAATAGTTTCATCTGTTTTGTGCCAAAGTAGATCAAGGTGAAAACATGTAGATATTACTTCTTTTTGAATGCAGCGACAGCTATTTATTAATATTTTAACAGATTGTTGATGGATTTTATTTATACTTCTTCCATAACCGGCCCTTTAAAGACATTTTTGATCTTAATGTTGTCCAAAACGAAACACCAAGACAGAAAATATTAAGAAAATCCAGTAAATCCTGATCAGGGAAAACCCCGTTTGTGATTATTATTATTTGTTTTACACAAAACTCCCAAACTAAAGAAAAATTAGAAGCAAAACCAAAAGGCCAGTTGATTAAAACGTCCTGCAGAATAAGAGGGACCCCAACCAGCATCAAACGAGTCGAAACAAACGCGTGGGTTCAGATTTACGCCCAGCTGATCGGGCGCGTCGCCAGGTTTCGGTTCCTCCTCACGCGGCTAACATTAGCAAAGCTTCTTTTTCAGGCAAATGTGACGCCAACACTCCTGGTTTCACTCATCTCACCGCTGGGTGTTAAATATTCATCTCACTTCCGTCACAAAAAGTCCAACATGACATTTAGGAGCAAACGAGGGCCAACAAGTTCAGTGAGTTCAGGTTTCATTAGCGCTGTTAGCATGTTGGCTGAGGAGCCAAACGAACCTGCTTGGTTGCTGCCAGTTTCTTCTGCAGATGCTCGATGGTCTCCTCTGCAACGCGGATCTTCCTCAGGGCGTCTTCATCAGCCAGCTTCTTGCTCTCCTTCCTCTCCCTCTCCTCCAGCTCTCGAACTCGCATCCTCAGGTCTTCAACCTGGACAGAAACTAAAATAAGTTTCCTTCATTTCCAGCAAATCACAACTGTGATAAACTCCACGTATTTATTCTGAGCTACAGGAACAGGCTTGGCTGGGGTTGCTAGGTAACCGGCCTGGCTTGGCTGGGGTTGCTAGGTAACAGTGCCAATTGAACTAGCACTTTATTTTAAGCATGTTAATATATTTGCACTAGAAACTAGATAAAGATACTTTGTAAGACTTTCTGCTGCTGCGGTGAAAGAGCGCGGATTAGAAAGACTGTAAATGTTAGCTTCTGCGCTAGCGCTAAAACGTTTCGACTTTGTGCATTAAAGGCAGTTTGACGTATGTTTGGTGTTGAAAACATCAAAAAGGGCAGTGAAAAATGTTTTTATAAGTTGTAATATGGGAAAAATATGGCAGATTAATGTGAAAAAATCTGGCAGTCAAACTAGTAATTTTTTATCAATATTGAGGAATTATTGATTTAAACTTTAAAAAGTTACCAGTAAGTTAGTTTTGTCTTGTTTCAAATGAAACTAAACTGAGAAAGAATCATTGATTTATTTTCCTCCTGGCCTAAAATGAAATGAAACCAAGTTAAAAATGAGTCCTTAAAAGAGTCTCCAATATGGCTGAAAAATATTTGAAAATTGCACAGATATTAATTCTCTCTCTATTATTACGCCATGTCTGCGACAGGCGCTGAGCTTCACCTGAGGTGAGGAAAACAGGGGCAGCTGGTGAATGAATGACCCTGGAAACATTATATCCAACCAGAAAAGTGTCCAAGCTGCCATTTCACACAGTGATAAAACCATTTGATGCATTGTGCAGCTCGAGTCTTAAACTGTAGTATTGGCTAAATTCTGGGGATATTTCAGATAAAATGGCTGCCAAACGGCTCTCAAACTTTACAGATGTGCAGACGTTAAATTAATCTGACGCAGCTTCACAGTCTAGAAGAAATGATCTACGTCTTACTATTCAGTGGTGACAATCCTTCTGCTAACCTGCTAATATTTTGTTTAGTGCTTTAACTTCCCCTAAATTAATTAAGTTCTAAAGCACTAATTTAGTTGGTTGTTTTGTAAATTTTCAGTTGAATAAAGTTCCACATCTGCGATGAGGTTTTGATTACTGGCTGTTAAAAACTTTATTTTGTTTTCTTGGATCAAAAGGTCAAACAGGACAGTAAATAAGTTACCATAATTTCCAGACTATAGAGCGCACCTGAATATAAACCGCACACTTTGAAAATAAAAAAAAAATCAACATAAATAAGCAAAACCTGTGTATTAGCACCAGGTGAGAAATGAAGTAAAAGTCACATCTTTTTATTATTTAGTGTAATTTGTAACAGTTGGGTTATTTAGCTATTTTAGGCGCGTTAAAAAGTAGTGCCTTGTAGTCTGGGAATTATGGTAGAAGCCCTGATTGGCTGTATTGGTGATGATGTTTAGCTGTATTGTTCCTGTGAACATGAATCAATTTTAAAAGATTTAAAGCAGCTAACTTTGAGTGTTCATAAGACACCAATCAGTTTAATTGGTTTATTCAGATCTAAAGGTGATTTTTTTTTTCTGTTTATAATAAAAATCTAAAAAGCTGAACATCTCCATCACTTCTTGCTGAGACGCACTAAAAATCTGCTATCCTTGTGTCAAACATTGAAGCGCCTCTTGAAAAGCTGGTCATCTTTTAGCATGTGATGCTAACGCAAGGAGCTCGTTTTGAAACGAACCTCAGCTTTTGACTTGCGCTCGGCGGCCATGAGCTGCACTTTGTCTCTCTGCTCCTTTGGAGCCGACTTGTACATGTCCAACAGGAGCTTCATCTCTTTCTGCGACTCCTGAGCTTTCCTGATGGAAACAGACATGGAGGAATATACTTTATAATTAAAGCTTTTCCATAAGTCAGAAGGAATTATGGGAAAAAACCCAGAAAACTTTACTTGAGTTCGACTCGGAGCATCTTCAGCGTATCCGAGTCTTTCCTCTTCAGCTCGTCGCTGCGCTGCCTCTCTCGCTCCCTCTCCCTCTCCCTCTCTCGCTCGGCCTCTCTCTCTCTTTCTCTCTCCCTCTCCCTCGCCCGCTGTCTCTCCAGCTCCTTCCTCCTCTCCTCCTCTTCCTCCTGGTCTTCTTCTTCCTCCTTTTTAACGTCCATGCCGTCGCTCGTCGTCTCCTCCAGGATCAGAACGCCCGCGTCTCCGCTCTGCGAGCGCAGCTGCCCGGAAACCAGACAGACGGCGGTTAACGGCGGCGCCGCGGCCCGGCAGCGTTCGCTTCAAACACCTGATCGATCGCTCCAATCTACCTTATTGATCTCCATCTGCGTTTCCCGCAGCTTCCTCTTGTAGCGCTGCACGTCACCCTTCAGCTGCAGGTTGTGGTTCTGAAGGCTGCTGATCAGATGTCGCATCTCCCGGTTGATTGGCCCTGAGGGAGCAAGGGTTGAAAGGTCAAAAGGGTTGAAAGGTCAAAATGTGAATCTGCTGTTTGGTTTTATCTTAAAGGCAAAATTTTTATATTTTCACCCCGTTTTGTCTTCATTACTGCTCAGAGTGTGTTGTTCTTTCAGCTTCTTTCACCTTTATTAACAATTAATTGATAAATAACGATTAATCGATTCAGACCTAGACTTTGTTCAGTCCTCTTCTCTGTCGCCCCCTGCTGGTCCAGGAGGGAGTTCATAAATATCTAAGGAAAGGTTTCTGTCAAACCCTGATGCACCGATAGCGAGACGAGATCAACTGCAACGAATGCAGTGAAGATGTTTGGTTCTGGCACAACTTTCTGTTCTTTTACTTCTTTTATTGTTCTTATTGCTTTATTTCATTCATGTCTGGACAATAAATCAATAATATGTAATAATACATATTGTTATATCGATAAAACATTAGATCTGTTGTTCTTGGTTCACCTGCTTGCTCATTGGCTGCCAGGTTCTGCTCGAACTCGATGCGCAGCATCTCGTACTCCTTGCGGACCTGCGCCAGCGTGTCCTCCAGCTGGATGACCTCGGTCCGCAGCTTCTTCTGCAGGGAAAGCTCGTCACTCTGACACACAAACAGGAAGCCTCTGTCACCAAACGCACAGAAAAACTCGTTTAATCAGATTAATCGTTCCCTAGCGTTGTGATTCTTCACTACTGATCTCCATCATTAACTTTGAAATAAATATTCACACAGTTGTGATTCCTGCAGGAACATCAGCAAAGAGAAACTTACTCCACGACACATGCATAGAAAAAGCAGCAAACACATTCAGGAAACAGATCATTTTCTTTTCTAGTTTTTGGTGTCCGCCCCTTTCTGATGCCGCCCTGGGCAACTGCCCATATCAAAACCTGCCACCGAAAACACGTTTTAGAAACCATTTTACCGTCTCAAACCAAACCCTCTGAAGATTCCCAGATTTCCAGGTTTTTGTGTTCAGGAAGGTTGAAAGGAAGCCATCTTGTTTTAAGCATTCGTTTAAAGACTCCATTTCCTGTGGAACTTGTGCGACGAGTAATTTGTGAAATTTGGTGCTTGAACATGGCGTGTTTCCACGGACTCACCTCCATGTGCTCGATCTGCCGGAGGTGAGCGTTCTTGGTGGTGAGCAGCAGGGCTCTGGCCTCGTCCAGCTGAGTTTTAACTCCCAGAGATTCATTGTAGAGCAGCGAGAACTGAGACTGCAGACATTTATATTCCGACGTTTCTTTCACGACTTCTTCTGGAATATTTCTCAGGTCCATCTGAAAGAGTCAAGGCGGTTTCTGCGTTGTAGTGTTTTAATTGATAATGAGACGTGGATAAAACGGGTGCTGACCTTGAGCTTCTCGCTCTCCCTCACGGCCTCCTGCAGCTCCAGCTGCAGCTTCTCCAGCTCCGCCATGCGGCTGTTCGCCAGCTCCTGGTTGTGCTCCAGCTCTGCATTCAGGCTCTCAAACTAAAACCAAAACAATCCTTTAGGTCCTGTAGATCACTCTGAGATGACTGCGGCGCCGTTTCTCACCTTCTGGATGTTGAGCGTTATCTGACCTCCGGCTAATCCCCCCGAGCTGCCAGTGCTGCTGTAGCCAGACTTTAGCTGCAGAAACCAAAACATGCATCAGGACGTTTAAAAACGCAGCTGACTCGCGGCGCTCCGGCTCTCATCGCCGTCGCATCATGGGATTGTGGGTAAGTCCTGACCCACCTGCTCCATGGCCTCCGCCAGGTGTTTGTTGAGCTTCTGCTCCCGGTTGCGAAGCTTCTCGATGTCCCACTGCAGATCCTCCACTGTCGTCTCCATCTCAGACACTTTGGTTTCTGCACTTGTCACTTTGTCCACCCACTCATTGTACTGAGACAGAGACGTTATTATTTTAATGCTCCTGATGTTCCTTCAATAAAACTGAAACACTTTAAGCATTTTCAAACAATAAGCTTAAAAAGAGACAGACTTAATTAATGATTACACATCATTAATCACTTATTAACTTATTATTAATCTTTCTGCTCCATACCTCCATGGACATCTTGTGGTGTCGGCCCTGCAGCAGCGTGGCCAGGTCCCTCAGCCGGACGTTGTCCTCCAGCAGGCCGCCCTCCTCGCCTGCTGACCACCAACAGCAACATCAACAACACGGCAGCTGCTGAGCTTTGATTAGGACACCGGGGTCCAAAGTGCGGCCCGGGGCCTTTTCTGGGCCTTGGAATATTTTTATAGCTCAAGAACCGTAGAAATTTTCCATTGTGTGTAATTGTTTTGGGATAAAAGTTTCATGGCAAGTTTATATCTCAAAGCAAAGAATTTCTGTTTTTATTTTTATGTTATAGAAAATAGAGGCACAAATATCCAGCCAAACCCTCCTCCTCAAATTTCTGAGTTTTTACTTGCAAATTTTGGAAAACTTTCAAACTTCAAAATTTCTGAGTTTTTTTTCTAGAAAATATTTCAAATTAAACTCTGAATTTCTGAGTTTTCCACAGAAATTTTTGATTTATTTTTATTCTCTCATATCTACAATGGCAGCAAAATGCCATCATAAAACATTTCATATAAACTGCCTGGCCAAAATAAAAGTCGCCACCAAAAAATGGTCACACTCTCTAGTATTTTGTTGGACCGCCTTTAGCTTTGATTACAGCCCGCATTCGCTGTGTCATTGTTTCAATAAGCTTCTGAAGTGTCACAAGATTTATTTCCATCCAGTGTTGCATTAATTTTTCACCAAGATCTTGTATTGATGATGGGAGAGTCTGACCACTGCGCAAAGCCTTCTCCAGCACATCCCAAAGATTCTCATTGGGGTTAAGGTCTGGACTCTGTGGTGGCCAATCCATGTGTGAAAAAGATGAACCACTCTTTCACAATTTGAGCCTGATGAATCCTGGCATTGCCATCTTGGAATATGCCCGATCCATTTGGGAAGAAAGAATCCATTGATGGAATAACCTGGTCATTCAGTATATTCAGGTAGTCAGCTGACCTCATTCTTTGGGCAGAATGTTGCTGATCCTAGACCTGACCAACTGCAGCAACCCCAGATCATAATACTGCCTCCACAGGCTTGTACAGTAGGCACTAGGCATGATGGGTGCATCACTTCACCTGCCTCTCTTCTTACCCTGATGCGCCCATCACTCTGGAACAGGGTAAATCTGGACTCATCAGACCACATGACCCTCTTCCATTTCTCCAGAGTCCAATCTTTATGCTCCCCAGCAAACTGAAGCCTTTTTTTCTGGTTAGCCTAACTGATTAGAGGTTTTCTTACGGCTACACAGCTGTTCAATCCCAACCCCTTGAGTTCCCTTCGCATTGTGCGTGTGGAAATGGTTTTGGGTTCAGAATTAAACATACTCCTGAGTTCTGCTGTTGTTTTTCTTCGATTTGATTTCACCAAACGTTTAAGTAATCGCCGATCACGATCATTCAGGATGTTTTTCCGACCACATTTCTTCCTGGAAGACGATGGTTCCCCACCATCCTTCCAGTTTTTTATGATGCGTTGGACAGTTCTTAACCCAATTCCAGTAGTTTCTGCAATTTCCTTCGATGTTTTCTCTGCTTGATGCATGCCAATGATTTGACCCTTCTTGAACAGACTAACGTCTTTTCCACGACCACAGGATGTGTCTTTTGCCATGGTTGTTTGAGAAATGAGGAGTTACTCATTGCATCAGCTGGGGTTAAATAACTTGTTGCCAGCTGAAAGAGAATCCGCCTATGCAATAATTATCCAATAGGAGGCTTGAACCTATTTGCTTAGTTAAATCCAGGTGGCGACTTTTATTTTGGCCAGGCAGTCTATTAATAAAATAAAATATAACTGGGCCAAAATGTTAACTTACTGCAAAGATTAAGAGAAATGTCACACAAATGTTTTGCTTCGTTAAAATATTAATTGCTTAATTTATCGCTGTGGAAATAAAGAAGAAAAAAAAATTACCATAATATCATTTTTGCATTTTCAATTGGACAGAAAAGCTACATTTTGGCCCTGATGACTTTGAACTTGGGGGTTTTGGATCTTGGTGTAAAAGGTTGGGTGGTGCGCTGCAGCAGCTGAGTCATCGTCATGGTTACCTGCAGCCTGGATAGCCGTGCACATGTCATCAATGCGTGCGTGCAGCCGGTCGAAGACGCGGACCAGGTGGCCGATGGCGTCTTTACTGAACAGCATGCGGTCCTGCAGGTGTAAGCTCAGCTCCTCCTCGCCGCTCTGCTCCAGCGTGGCCAGGAAGCCCTTCGCATTCTCGCTGAGAGGAGGAAGAGGAGGCAGCAACGCATCTGCACACAGCGCAGGACTCAAGCCGTAAAGCAAACCGAACAGATTTGACAATCAGATGCTTGGAGTTATGAATGTTTTTTCCCCTCCAGAAAAAGCTGCTGACCTGTTTTTGGATCAGACGGCGGTTCAGTTGGTGGCGTCAACTCGTCTCCTCCAGCAGGAGGCATCGGCTGCTGCAGCTCATCCTGATGATCTTCCTGCCGCTCCTCCGGCTGGAGCTGCTGGTCCGTCGGGCCGGCTTCGCTCTGGGCCTCTGGCAGCGGCGGTGGAGGAGCTGCTGAGGTCGGCAGGGTCAGAGTGACGCCATTGTCCTCCATCGCCATGGTTTCCGGAGGTGGTCCCAAGGGCGGGGCGGGGCCAGACGCCAATTCTGGCTCGATGCATTTACGCAAAACTTTGACGTTATCCTCCAGCTGAGAACCAGACAGGAATTAAAAAACATTCAGCTGTAGACAATCAACAACTTCCTGCTTCATTTCCAACAGAAAACATGACATTTTAGATTTACTAAAAGTCTGTTGAAGCAGGTGTAGGTCACGTTTCCATGTTGATTAAAATAAAATCACTTTTTAGCTCCTGCTGCATACACTGCAAAAACACAAAAAAATTTTGGTCTAGTTTGAAATAAGACTAAGATAACTTAGTTTTAATTTTTCAGAAAGATATAGGAGCTTGTTTTAGCTAATAATTCCTCAATTTCTAGCTTAATTGACAGATTATTTCACATACAACAGGACATTTTTCACATATTATCTTACTCTGACCCGCTCCGGCCCTGAATGCGTGACTCGTACCTGAGACCAGTACCGGTTGACAATCAGCAGGGTCGTGTCGTCTGTAGCCTGCCTCTTCTCCAGCTTTTCTATTTTCTCTCGTAACTCGTCCTCCATCGCCTGCCGCTGCTCCAGCCGCTCGCACAGCTTCTTGTTCTTAAACTGCAGCACCTTCATGTCCATTTCCTCCTGCAAAACGGTCACAAAAACAAAAAACAGTTAGAGCAAAATGATCTGAGGAAATAAATGTTATTTTGATCTCAGACTTTCATGGGGTTTATTTTTTTCTGCATTTGTTTTATTGATTACAGATTTTTGCTTCTATTTTATTTGACTGCAGAGTTTTTTGTTTGTAGGATTTTAGTGTGTGTGTGTGTGTGTGTGTGTGTGTGTGTGTGTGTGGTGAGGTTTAAATGACAATAAAGAAAGAAAGGGCAGCAGCCGGTGACCCACCGTGGAGGAAACTCCCGCTATGCGGATGGGCTCAATGAGCGTCGTGGTGGTTTTCTCCTCTTTCTTGCTCTTCTTCTCAGGTGGGCCGGGAGGACTGTCCCCTCCCGAGGGCCGCTTCCCTCCCCCGGCTCCCGACATCTTTCCTTCACCTACAGAAACACACAAACCAATTCAAATTCACTGTTACTGTGACAATGCAAACACAAGCCCAATTCATTTATAAGAACAAGACACTGAAAACAGGCTTATTTTACACAGCGAATCTGATTCATCATAAACTAACTCCATGTTTTTGATATTCAGTTCGACGTTTCCGCTAAAGCTAGCTCCGAGTTAGCCACACAGCTCCCTTTGTGTGGCGCAAATACTCGCTTATAATCCCCGTTTTCATTCACTGATTGTAAATACGGCTATGAAGCATTCGGTGGAAATGTTTTGCATTTACAGAAATAAAAGCAAGCCCAGCCAATGAGGAATATCGATGCTACACACCTTCGCCAGCAGCAACAGGGAATATAATTCAGGGGGACGCAACCGGAAATGACGAAAAAGCGTCTTCGTTGGCTACGTTTTAAACGCCCCCATAAACATAGCGCCACCTAGGCTTCACCGTTGTCTTCGTACATTATACATTTTTATTTCACACATATAAAAATAATAATTGTATAATTTTGCTGTATACTCACATAAACGCAACAAGCTAATTTTGTTTGTAGTTTCGGGTCTCTGGAACGGACACACGCCCTGCAATCTCATCTCCTGCCACATGGGGGCAGTCTCACTGCATCCAGTCGAAACCGGCGGAAAACGATTTTGCAGGAATTTGACCAGATTGTAAACATTGCTCCGGAGTTGGTCGGGAGTTTGAGTCGGTTCCGACCTGCCGGATCACAAACCGTCATGACTTCCAGCGGAGTGGATCTGTTAAACTGACCGGACGTCGTTTATCTGAGCGGGTTCTGTTTCAGCTGCTTCCTGTTCGGTCAGGAAACCTTCAACACCAAAATCTATTTATTAATTTCCTCTCAAGCCGTTGAGTTTTGTGTTCGCTGTAAACACGTGATGGGTAAAGTCTGCGCATCGGGATTACTGTAAAACAAAAAGATAATTTTTTTTGATAATTTTTTTAATGTAATTTATTTAAGCAGGTTAAATAAATCTAGTTCTCATTTAAACAGGGATCTGAGCAAAAGCCTGCAACACACAGCAACCTGGTTACAAATAAAACTGATTGATACATCTGCACAAGAGTGAAATAAGTTACAGGAGGTAGCGGGGTGTTTGTGGGGAACTGTGACGTGTGACCTGGGTTTGTGGCTATAGAGTGACGTCATGACCAAGGACATCGTCCTGGGGGATGAATTACCTGACTGGGTGGGAGCCAAGGAGTTCTACCAGAAGTACGACCCCAAAGAGGTGATCGGCCGGTGAGTCCAGCTGGGCGGCCGGAGCAGGACGCGGCGTCCCGCCTGGCCGGAGGGAACATGATGTACTTTGCTGCCTCTGCAGGGGGGTGAGCAGCGTGGTGAGGCGCTGTGTGCACCGACACACCGGCCAGGAGCTGGCCGTGAAGATCATCGAGATCACAGCCGAGAAGATGACGGTCCAGCAGCTGGAGGAGGTGAAGAGCTCCACCCTGAAGGAGATCCAGGTCCTCAACATGGTGAAGGGCCACTCCTCCATCAGTAGGTCCATCCAAACGCCACCAGAACATGGAGGAATGATTTCTGTTATCAGGCAACCAGCGTCACATCATAAAAACACAAATATAAAGACACACAGCTGGGAAGATCAGGAAACATTTTGTCATCATTTCACATCAAAATGTTGGTCAGAGTCTCATTTATTATAATCATAAAAATGATACACAACGAAGATTAGAGCTACAACATATTTCACCAGGTAAAGGTGAAAACATCCGTCCAAGAAATTCATCAAGAGTAAAAAGTGTTTGGCAAAATGTCAATTTATCAATCAATTTAAAAGTTACATGATCAGATGGACCAAAATATAAAGTTAAGAGGAACCAAAATGAAGATAATTCATATAAACAGAAACAAAATAACTAAATCAGGGAAAAGGACATTTTCCCAAATGAGTTTATTTCCAAAACAACAAAAACAAAAAAACGAATGAATCTTTAAAGAACTGCAGATGTGTGTCTGTCTGGTGAGTTTCTGCTTAAAACATGTTTGTTTCCCATTCAGTGGCTAGAAAATCCAGAAATTTCTCTCCTGTAAGGATAAAAGTACTTAGAATAAAATTACATACAAATTACATACAGCTTTAAAAGTTAGTCAAGTAAACTAGTTGCCACCCAGCTCTGCTAATTACAAGCAGCAGTAATAATAGCAGTAATAGTAGCAGGTAAGCTGTACGTGCTGCAGTGAAAATCTGCCCAGGGACCCAAAATGCTTTTAACTCTTTCTGTGTTTTGGTTTCCTGCAGTCACCCTGATTGATTCCTACGAATCCACAACGTTCATATTCTTAGTGTTTGACCTGTGAGTATCAGATCAGAGAAATGAAGCAGGAAAATTATTTACATGTGAGAATATTTTCCAGATTTCTATTTGTTTTTCTGGACAGAATGAGGAGAGGAGAGCTGTTTGACTACCTCACAGAAAAAGTGACTCTGAGTGAGAAGGAGACGAGGTGAGAGGCTGATGTTTAATGTTTCTGCTGGTTGTTACTAATAAACAACCAGCAGAAGCGGCCGGGATGAGGATCAGTGCCTCCAAGTCTGAGACCATGGTCTTGAGCCGGAAAAGGGTAGAGTGCTTCTCCGGGTCGAGGGAGATGTCCTGCCCCAAGTGGAGGAGTTCAAGTATCTCGGGATCTTGTTCACGAATGAGGGAAGAAGGGAGCGTGAGATCGACAGGCGGATTGGTGCAGCGTCCGCCGTGAAATGGGCGCTGTACCGGTCCGTCGTGGTGAAGAGAGAGCTGAGTCAAAAAGCGAAGCTCTCGATTTACCGGTCGATCTACGTTCCTACCCTCATCTATGGTCATGAACTTTGGGTAATGACCGAAAGAATGAGATCGCGGATACAAGCAGCCGAAATGGGTTTTCTCCGTAGGGTGGCTGGGCTCTCCCTTAGAGATAGGGTGAGAAGCTCGGTCATCCGGGAGGGACTCAGAGTAGAGCCGCTGCTCCTCCACATCGAGAGGAGCCAGTTGAGGCTCGGGCATCTGGTCAGGATGCCTCCTGGACGCCTCCCTGGTGAGGTGTTTCGGGCACGTCCCACCGGGAGGAGGAAGACCCAGGACACGCTGGAGGGACTACATTACTGTTGTTCTTTCAGCAAATGTTTTTAGAGTGTTTAGTTAATCGATTCATGATAATGAATTGTGTTAATCGTTCCAGTGGATTCGATCGCCGGTCGATTCGATCGCCGGTCGATTCTCAGACTGTGAATGGAAGCATGAGCCGGTGTGTTTGTGTCACCAGGAGCATCATGCGCGCCCTGCTGGAGGCGGTGCAGTACCTGCACTCCCTCAGCATCGTCCACCGGGACCTCAAGCCGGAGAACATCCTGCTGGACGATCATGGACACATCAAGCTGTCTGACTTTGGCTTCTCTGTGCAGCTGCAGCCTGGAGAGAAGCTCAGAGGTGAACTGGAGACCCGCCCAGCAGCTCACAAACAGAAAACGGATTATTTTAGTCCTGACAGGGTCTGAAACGCTGTGTGTTCTTAAATCAGAGCTCTGTGGAACACCTGGATACCTGGCACCTGAAATACTGAAATGCTCCATGGATGAGATGCATCCAGGCTACGGGAAGGAGGTGGACCTGTAAGTGTTTTCCCTGAGCTTCGCCTCCCTGCAAAAACACAAAACCAAAGACTTTATCTAGTTCTGGGGGAAATATCTTATTACATCTAAATACAGCAAAATTAACTTAAAGTAACTTTCTGTGAAATATAGGAACTTGTTTTCAGTCAACTGAAAAAGGTCAAGTGCCACTGGCGTTGTTACCTAGCAACCCCTGCCGAGCCAGCCCGTTGCCTAGCAACCCAGTTCCACTGGCAGATTATTTCAAGACATTTTTCCCACATTATAAGTGAAACAATTTTCCATTGAAACTATTAATCGATATTAAGGAATTATTGACTCTCAATAAGCTCTTATTTCTTGATAAAAACTTACTTGTAAATAAGTTTCATCTTATTTCGACTGAACTGAGATGTTTGGTGTCGATGCAAGACTAAAATTACTTGGTAAGGTTTTGTGTTTTTGCAGTGCTGACCTCTGTGTTTTGTCCTGACCCCAAGCTGGGCCTGCGGCGTCATCCTCTTCACGCTGCTGGCCGGGTCGCCTCCGTTTTGGCACCGCAAGCAGATGCTGATGCTGAGGATGATCATGGAGGGCCGGTACCAGTTCAGCTCCCCCGAGTGGGACGACAGATCCGACACGGTGAAGGACCTGGTGCGCTGCCCGTCAGACCCGCATGTTCTATCAGAAAGCGGTTTGGTTTCTAACATCTGTGTGAACCGCCAGATCTCCAGGCTGCTGGTGGTGGACCCGGCTGCCCGGCTCACTGCAGAGCAGGCGCTGGCCCACTCCTTCTTCAGGCTGTACCAGAGGGAAGACGTCCGACTCTTCAGTCCCAGGAAGACATTCAGGGTGAGTCCCAGGAAATCTAGCAAAACTATACATGAATAATCCTTTGATATTTATTTTATTTCAGGAAAAGCCAGGAAGCTACGATGATATAATATGGATTGTCTAAATTACAGAGTTTTATGCACAAACCTGTTTCCTTTTAAATTTCCACTGAAAACTTTTAAAAAGTTTTCAACTTTTTTTCTAGAGAATTTCTGAGCTTAATCTCTAAATTTCTGAGTTTTTTGTGGAATAATGTTTTTCTGTCTGCAGCGACTCGCCGCCGTTCTACAGTACAGCAGCTTTGTGACTCTGTGATGATTTGTGTCCCTCTGTCTCTCTCTCTCTCTCTCTCCTCGTCCCGTCCAGGTTCTGATTGTGAGCGTTCTGGCATCCATCAGGATGTACAGCCGGTACCGCCGGGCCCGACCTCTGACCCGGGAGGTTCTGGCCAGAGACCCGTACTCGCTGCGCGGCGTGCGGAAGCTCATCGACGGCTGCGCCTTCCGAATCTACGGCCACTGGGTGAAGAAGGGCGAGCAGCAGAACCGGGCCGCTCTGTTCCAGAACACGGCCAAGATCGTCCTGCTGGGCCTGGAGGACTTTGAGACGTAGAGCCGCTTTAAAACCTGAGCCGTTGCTTTTAGTTTATTTTTATTTAACCGTGTGCATGTCGTGTTACTGTCTAATTCTGACGTGCAGTTCAGGGATCAGGAAGTGCGACGCCTGAACGCATCGCTGCGCGTTCAAGATGTTGATGTTCCTTATCTGTGTCGATCCAAGATTATGACTGAAACGTTTTTTTCTGTTCAGACTTCATGCGATGCACTTTGTAGAGGAGGACACGTTGCACAATAATTTCCATAAGTACACTGTGTATATTTAGACTTTTGCCTGCCAGGAAACTGGAAATGAAAACATTCAGATGTTATTTTATAGCCTGGTTATTTTAACTCTTCCAGAGTTGCATATTGGTACTGTAAGTTACTGTAGATGTGATTCAGGCATTCCTCAACAACGTAACCACTCACTGATGGTAAACGCTAGCAGCAGCATTACAGCTAGCATTAAAGCTAGCAGCAGCATTAAAGTTAGCAGCAGCATTAAAGCTAGCTGCAGCGTTAAAGCTAGCAGCAGCATTAAAGCTAGCTGCAAGCATTAAAGTAGCATTAAAGCTAGCAGCAGCATTAAAGCTAGCTGCAGCGTTAAAGCTAGCTGCAGTGTTAAAGCTAGCTGCAGGATTAAAGCTAGCTGCAGCATTCCCGACTCTTTGCTTTGATCATTTCCATTTTAAGTGCCTGCTTCAGGATCGTACTGTATGTGGATTCAAATGTTTTACTGACAATAAAACAGATGTTTAAGTAGTTTAATTTAACGTTGGCCGTTCTGGTTATTTTTTGCCTTTCTTGCCGGACTTGGCGGACTGGGCTTTGCCGCTCTGCTCGGACGCCGTCTCTTTGATGCGCTGGTCCAGTTGCTTGGACACCTGCTCCATCTGCTCCCTGACCTCCTGCTCCACCAGGGCCTTCAGGTCCACAGAGGCTGGAGGGACGACACACAGCGCTAATGCTGTCAACACAGACGGCCATTTTGATAGCTGCCTCCGATAAAACATCCCTCAGAAACCTTAAAGTTATAGATGCTATCTGTAAACTTGCATTTAATTAATAGTTTATTACATTAAAATTGGTTCCCATCAGAGTAAAATGTGCTTTTATTTGAGTAAAATTTTTGGATTTTCTTCTCACTGAATGAAAAACAAACATGTTTTAACCAAACATTCATCAGATAGTTTCTGGTTTTTATCGAAAGAAACTAATTTGGAAAAATGTTATTTTGTCTGATTTTGTTATTTTTTTATTACTTTAAATGAATTAAAGTCATTTTGGTCATTAAAATACCAAAATTTTCACTTAACTTTATATTAAATATTGTTGAATATTAAATGATTGCAAATCGGATCAATGACTCAAGTGACTAATAACCTCATTTTAGACCTTTTTAAAGTTGCAGTTTGACCGCCATCCAGCAGAGGGCGCCACTGGTCATCACTACTCAGAGCCAGTGGAAACAAAGATGGCTGCCAGGCCGGAAAGGGTGCAGACATTTAGCGCGGTTCTGTTTTTATATCTGAATAGTACATTTTGTACATTTAAAGCTATTTGCACTAGAAACTAAAAACACTTGATAAGATTTAGTTCCACAAATCAGTTTGTAGGAAACTGTAACTTTACCTTCTGCAGTTTCTTCCTCCATGGCCATAGCTTTCTGTGTCTCAGAAGAATCGTCTCCTGTTTTGGATTAAACGTTTTTTATTATTATTATTATTTTGCCTCCAGTTTTGATGCAGAGAAATTGTTACCTGGTGCAGCAGCTTCGTCTGCAGCCAATCCTTCTCCTCCTTTCCCAGAATAAGTTAAAAACAAATCAAGTTTCATCTGATGGGAGATTTAAAAAGGAGAAAATTATTCAGTATCAACTTTACTCCACATATTGTCACATGAATGAATCAAAGCAAAGAAAATATAAATCCCAAACTTATTTTAAAATGTGTAAGTATATTTTGATATTTGAACAAATCTTTTTTCTTGTTCTAATAAAAAGGGAAACACCAAATTTGTAGAAAAACAAGATTTATTTCTGAGTCTGAAAAGTAAATTTGCTAGAAAATTTCTTCATTTCAAAGAAATTAAGATTGATCAATTTCTTAAGATTTTAATACATTTATTTTATAATAAATAAAGTTTCTTCTCAAAGATTTTCCAGATAATTGTGACTTTTTAAACTCAGAAATGTTCATATTTTCTTTCTATCTACAAAGGCCCAATCTGCCGTGGAACAGGACAGATTTTACTCCATGTGGGTGAAAATCATCATCGTTTCCCCACAGAAGCAGACCTGTGGGATTCTCCATGCTCCCGTTGTCCCACTGGAAGGAGTTGGGCTGAACGGACGTTACCTGCGGGGTGAATATGTACTTGTAGAGTCTGTCGTGTCGCAGGTAATGTTCCTGGATGTAATTTAAAACGCAGTTGGTCTCCTCCAGGCTGAACAGCTTGACGCTGAAGGGAGGCCTCTGGAGGAAGAGAGACGAGCGCATCAGGAGGGAACGCGGCGGCGAGATGCAAAGCTTCAGCTGCGACTAAAACAGGCCTGTTGGCGACACGCACCCTGACCGAGTGACACAGCAGGAGGTCGTTGCAGTATTTGAAACACTGCTCAGAGTTGTTGAGAGGAGTTTCTGCAAAACGAAGAAGAACATTTCCCTTTACTTAAATCCTTAAAGTTGCTGTGTGCAACAAATATGTTTCTGCATATTTGGGTGGATTCTCCAGAAAACTACAGTCGCACTTCAGCATACTCAAAGGTAAAAGGTTTCCATCCAAAACGAGCAAAAGTATTTGGTAAAAAGTCTAAAGTACTGAGTAACTGATCAGATTATCAATCATTTAATATTTAAAAATCACATCATCAAATATAAAGTTAAGTGGAAATGTTGGAATTTTTCTAAGGACCAAAATTACAATAATTCATAAAAGTAACAAAATAAAATCAAGCAAAAGGAACTTTTTTCCAAATCATTTTCTATCAATAAAAAACTGATGAAACTTGAGCAGAAACTGCAGCTGCTTGTGAGTCTGGTGAATTTCTGGTTATTTTATTAAGAGGGTAGAAAATTCAGAAATTTCACTCCAGTAAGAGCAAAAATGCTTCATAATAAAATGACTCAAGTAAAAGTAAAAAGTACAGTGTGTAAAAAAAAACAGATGTTTTTTTTAACAAAAGTTACTCCAGCAAATGTTTCTCTTTTCTCCCCAACTCTGGTTTCAACACAGATAAATGGTTTTTCTGTCAGATAAGTTGTCTCTCGACTTTAACACGTTTAGCAGCGTACGGGGATGATTGACAGCGCTACGCCCCGCCTCCTGGCTCTGATTGGTTGTTTTTGGTGCATTTGGATCGATTTGTTCGCTGATTATCTGACTCGTCACAAACTGTCACCACAAGTAGACAGTTAATATCTAAACAACATATTTTAAAATAAAAGCTACAAACTGCTCTATTTTCAGTGGATGTATAATAAAATAAGCTCTTATGTCTGAAATGCTTCATAATAAAAACAGCCGAGTTTCTCACCAATGTTGGCCTCATGGATGGACTTGATGATGGAAAGCAGAGCAGACGTCTGCGCATTACTGAAGCCCTGCTGCCTGCAGAACAGCACCGTTTGGACAAACAGCTCCAGCAGGACTCCTTTCTCTGGCTCTGGGAGGTCAAGGGTCAACGCGCTGCACAGCGTCCTGCCACAGCCCAGAGGAGGCACCGGTTAAAACCTGGAGCATCAGGAGCCACAGGATGTGTGAGCGTGAACAGAACCTCTCCAGGTCCGGAACGGACTGAGCATGCTCGATGACCTCCATGTCATGGAAGCTGATGTCTGTCCTGGGAAGAACGATTCCAGAGTTACAACCTGACCATGGCAGATTTTTGTGTAAATAAACCAAAATGCAATGAAGATGATGTCACCATAGCAACAACTTTGCTTTCAGGTCCCGAGGTACCTGTGGAGAACAGGTAACTGATTTATTACCTGGAAAAATTTAACTGAAAATAACATGAAGAAACATCATGACTCTGTTATTGATATGAGCTTTGCATCATATTTTAACTTTAACTTTAGCTTTTGAGGAAAAAACTCAAAGAAAACAAAAGAAGTAAATAATAATTAAAAATTAAGATGATATTAGGATAATAAAGCAGCAGCCAGCTGGCCAATGAGGATCTTACCTTAATATTAGTGTCCATTTTATTTCTTTAATTAAACTCCAGCGACTCAAAACTAAAAACCAAAAACTGTTCAATAATTATTTATGAACCTAAAATAACGCAGAGACAGTAAATGTTAAATGTTTGGACTGGAGGATCTGAAACGCCGCAAAGCGACAGCCACGCGTCTATTTACTCAGTGGTTGCCTAGCAACGGCGCCACGTCAGCTTCCGGTTTCCGGTAACTAAAAACCATTCCCCCAAAATATTAGCATGGAGAAAAACAACACTGTGTTTTTTTAATAATAAACTTTATTTATTACAATAAACAACCAGACAATTGTTCTGTGGATATAATAATAATAAATTGTTGTTATTATATTAATAATAACAACAATAATAATAACAGGAGAATAAAATAAAGCATGAAGACAAGAAAATGACAAAACAAATAAAGAAACAGAGCTGCGTTTTTATGAAAGTAGAAACTCAAAGAAGTGACGAACAAACGTCACGAGGAGGGAAGAGTCCCTGGTAACCTAGCAACGGGGCGCAGTGGTTTCCGGTTTCCGGTTTAGCCCCGCTAAAAACTGTTCCCCCAAAATAAAAGCATGAGAAAAATTAACATCATAGTTTCATTTCAGTAAATCATGAATAAACACGATGATGACGTAACAAAGATCACCAGGCTAATAACTGTTAGAAAAATTAATAAATACAAATATTTGTTATTGTCGCCCCAGACAATGTTCAAAGCGGCGGCCAGACCAGGTCAGGAAACATGAAAAAGTAAAAACATATTTTAAAAAGTCAATAAAAAACTCACAATACTCCAGAACTGAGTGTGAAACCAGTGGTGGCCCCACGGGGGGCCCAGCGGGGCCCAACCTGGCTGTTCCTGGAGGATCATGTTTAGTTTATGGAACGATCATTACATAATCATCACACAGAATGAAATATTTAAGGCTTAATATCTTGTAACTTTGGTGATTTCAGCTTACAGAGATGGAAAACATTCAGAAAGTTGAGTGGAAGGAAAAAATGTGACATAAGCAAAGGCTGTGTTTAGAGGATTTTGAAGCATAATCCAAGCAAGAATCTTCAGGATCATCAGAAAACATAACATCCAGAACCAGAAGTCAGGGATGAGTCCAAACTCTGGAGGAGCTGCACCTCAGGTAGAAACAAGCACAATTTTCATTTCTAATGACCTTTATTACACTTTAAAATACCAAATATTACTTTATTTCTATTTGATAAAAGCAGAAATTTGACTTTTCTTTGGTTTCGCAGTAAAAACATCTCATGTTTTCAGTTTTGTTATCAAGCAGATGTTCCTTTAAAATCCTTGTTATCAGAGTGATAGTGAAGCACTTCGTGTCATATCAGTTTTATCACCACAGTTTTTTATTTTAAAAAACTCCTGCTATCAGATGCTGCAGAGCCGCTCGGCGCTGAAGATCAACACATCTCTGATTGCGCAACAGAAATATTTCCACCAGCGGATGCAGGCCAGGAGTCGAGCTGCTAATTAATAAAAATAGCTTGTCGTTCTGCTGCGTCGAGGCCAGATGAGATGTTTCCGACAAACGAACCCAAACGCAGTAGAGATGACTGTTATCGCTGTGACCTCTGACCTCACAGCAGCAGAATGCGTTCAGGTTCTTCTGAAAGGTTTTTATTTTCCTCCAGACGTCGTTGTGAATCGTTTGGTCGTTTTCATGCAGACGGTCTCATCGAACGCTGCAGCTGCAGATCTACAGAATCAGAGACGCTAAAGGAAGCCGTGGGCCTCGGGGTTTTTTATCTGAGCATCGCAGCAGCAGCAGCGCCGCAGCACTGCTGCAGCAGCGCCGCAGCAGCGCCGCGCCCAGCCCTGCTGCTGCGCCGTTGCACAACAGCTCCTCTGTTCCTGCTGCAGGGGCCACCGAGGGCCCGACAACACCCAAACTGAGCAAAACAGTAAAAATATTCTGAGTATTTTTACTGTTTGAAAAGCTGCAGACAATAAGAGAAGATCAGAATTTCATCTGTTGTCAGTGCAGAGAAATGAAGAGAAAAGCTGCAGTGAATCAACAGTTAGAAAATATTTGGTCAAAAGTTCTGATCATCAGACAGAGCAGAAAATACAGGATATTTGGTTTTTTAATGACCAAAATGACAACAATGGTTATTAATGGCAGTTATTAATAATAGTTACATTTACTTGAATAACTTTTTATTTTCAAAAATCACATGTAAGAGTATTTTTACTACACTGGACTTCACTTGATTAATTTTATTATAAAACATAAATTTCTCTTGGGGGCCGTAAGCAGCTGCTTAACTCGCATCAGAGCCGGGCCATAGCATATGTGCTTTGGACCGGTTCTGATGTGCTGTGGACCGGTTCTGATGTGCTTTGGACTGGTTCTGATGTGCTTTGGACTGGTTCTGATGTGCTTTGGACTGGTTCTGATGTGCTTTGGATCGGTTCTGATGTGCCTGACTCATAAACGCAGATCTATTCAATCTAATTCTATGCTTTACTATTTATTTTATGTTAAATTTAAAATTCATAATCAGATTTTCTGAAGCATTTGAAAGAAAGTTTGTTGGTGTTTAAGTTTGAGGCCAAATTAATATTTTTGTTTTATTTATTTCCACTGGCTGAACAGATTAAAGTTGATTTTCCATCTTTCATCCAGTTATCAAATAAATTTATGCTTCAGTTCATCATTCAAAGAAAAGTTTTCAGCCACTTCAGCTGTTTGTTTTAATCAGACGGGCTGATAATTAATCGGTATCGGTATCAGCAGTGAAAACATCGGATCGGTGCGTTCTGAAACTCAGCTGCGTTTTCTAGCAGTAAATCAGTTTCTGTCACATTTTCAGTTTCCTCCAGCTGAAAGTGAAACGACGCTCAGCGTTGGCTGTTCGCTTCTTCAGATGGTAAAATTTGTCGTTTAGTTTCATCTCTGCATGTTTATCAGTGCAGCAATCAAAATCAGCCTCACCACATGGTGAATATGGCATGAAACCCTCCAGCATCCCACCAGCACAACAAACATCACGATTCACAAACATTGGTCTGCTGAGAGGAAACCTCTCTGGTGAAGTCCAGCTTTACACTTCAGCTGCTTTTAGAATAAAACAACCAAACAAGCAACATCCTCTTTGAGCGAAGCGGCCGATTGGTGAGAAACGGATCCCCGCCTCCGTCACTCGGCTTTAAAGCTTCTGCAAACCTCAGAGAGCGCAGAGCTCTTAGCCGGCGGCGGCGCAGCGGCTGATGATGATGATGACGATGATGATGATGGAGCGCCGGCCTCCTCTGAGGATGAAGCTGCTGATCCTGACTCTCCTCCGCTCCACCTGGTTGCTAGGAGACCCGGCTGCAGGTTTCTCTCTGTTTACTACCAACAGAAATACTACATTAGCTTCAGCAGATCGACGCTTTAAAGATTTAAAAATTACATTTCATGTTTTAGGAGAAACTTCTGAACTTTTTCCTGCTAAAGACACAAATTTCAAAAAGTATTTTTGCTCTTGTTTCTACTGTAAATATCTCAGGATCTTCAATAAGACAAAGGAAGAAATATTTATTTGTTTTAAATCAATAATTTCTCAGTAACAGCTCCAGCTCCACTGGCAGATTATTCCACTTAAAAAATCATTTCCACTGTAAAAAATGAAATAATCTGCCAGTGGAGCTGATTGGAAAAGTTTTTAGCTTAATTTATTTGATATTTCACACAATAAATAAAAAAAGCATTAATCTGCCAGCAGAGACCGTTTTAGCGCAGAAGCTAACGCTCACAGTCTTCCTGATTAGCGCTGTTACACTGCAAAAACACAAAGTCTTACCAAGTCACGTTGGTCTAGAATCTACTGCAAACATTTCAGCACAATAAAAATAAACAAAATAAACTTAAAAGTAACTTTTCAGTGAGTCACAGAGTTAATAATTCTTAATATTGATTTAAAAAAGTTCTGCTTCCACTGGCAGACTATTTAACCTTTAAGATTATATTTTTTCCAAATTATAAATGAAATCATTTGGAAGCAAAACTCGTCATTTTTATCAATATTAACAAATTATTGACTTAAAACAAGTTTCTGTTTGATCAAAATGTAATTTCATTTTGTCGTATTTCAGGCTGAAACGTTTCCACCACTAAACTAAACCAGATTCTGTGTTTTTACAGTGTTTTACATGAAGCTGAACTTTGAAATTTTCTGAAATGTTTTGTTCCAGTCAAATAAAAAAGCTGCTTTAACTGGTGAAACTTCATTTTTTAAGTTATTTTTGTTTATTTCAAGATATTTGCAGCAGAAATTAGGCCAAATATTCTTCGTGTTTTTGCATGTTAGCTGCTGTTCGTTCTTCAAATGAAGAGAATCGTAATAAAAATGTTGAATTCTCTGAGCTGGTGGCTGCAGTGGCTTTAATAAGTTCATCTTGTATTATGTTTTGAGCAGCGGCTGTGAGCATGTCGGCGTCTGATCTGACTCTTCACACGCTTCGGTCTGTCAGGCAGAATAAAACACTTTGGTCTATTTCAGACGAAACGTCGACGCGCAGCTGAAACTAACTCAACCCAGACATTATTAATAAATCGCTCGGTTACAGCGGCTCTAAAACCTCGCAGCGTTTCAGCGTCTTAGAAACTGAAATAAACAGACGATGTGAAGAAACAGAGATAAAATCATGTTTCTGTGATTTTACTGAAGTTTTAGCACCGTTATAAAAGAATTTCCTGGATTTATTTTGTTACTTTAAAACAACAATCCATAGATCATAAAACAAACTTTAATATAAAAAATAACGTGAGTGACTAAAAACAGCAGATTGTCAAGTCATGACCTTTGACCTATGGTGAGGCAGCGAGGCCTACACAGCTTCAGCTTAAAGATCTGAAACAGGAAAAAAGCTTCAAACAAAAGAAAACTCGATTTCCTGTCCGTCCAACTGAAGCTAAAATCCTCAAAACTTCCTCCGAAAACTTTCCAAATGTAACATTTTAAACACCAAATAAGCCTGAATTCATTCGCACAGCAGGAGTCGCGTTAGCGTTAGCATCGATGCTAATGCTTCTCGGCTCTTTGCACTGTAAAAACTCAAGTCTAGTTTCTAGTGGAAATATCTTTGTACAAATAAAATCAATTGAATTTCAGGTAATTTTTCATCTTGTTTTGAGTCAATAATTAATTAGTGTTGATGAAAAACTAACTAGTTATAAATGCGTGTAAATATATATGAATCGGAAACTAATTTACTCGCCTTATTTTAGTTGTGGAGTTTATTAAAAGGGACTTTTGTTTACTAAATATAGTAACAATAATAAAGAGACTTTGCAGGCAATATTTGCTTTTATTCTTTATTTTGTTCTTTTTCTCCTTTTATTTATTATTTAGTAAGATATTTACTTATTTTTCAAGTCAAATATGTTTTTTCCTTCTTTTCAACTGTAGCAAACTTTTGATACAATTTTAAGTCCAAAGAAATTATTTAATTTCAAATTAAACCTCCAAATGACAGCAGATTATGGGATTACTGCAACAGATTAACTTCCAAACATTAAAAATCATAAACCAGCTGAAAACTGGTTGTTTAATTCAGGATAATGGAAGGAGAATAAACTCAGGAATGGATGGGATTAAAATCCCGAGAAACTAAAACTGATCAAAATTCACGTCTGCCATCTTTTCCAGACGCAGATTATAATCTGGATTGTGTGAACGATTATATGTTCACCCTCAATTGTTCCCTGAACGCCTCACCAGCATCCAGCAACAAAACCTACTGGCTGAGAGTCACCAGCGATTTGGACCAATCACAGTAAGGCGGATTAAAGCGCCAAACGGCCCGTCGCCCGTAGCAACGGCGGCCATTACGTTTTGGTTTCTTTCTCCACAGGTATTATGAATGTCTGCTGAAAAACACGACGGCCGGCTTCTTCTGTTCGCTCTACAGATCCCCGACACCCGACGACGACCAGGCGGAAAGATTTTCAGACGATGAACATTTTGAAATTTCTTTGTGTGAAAACCAAAATGAAATGTGTGAGTTACTGGAGGAAGATTATGAGCCAGAGTTACACAGTAAGTCTGGATTATTTTAACAAATGTTATCACAACAACAAGCCTTCTGGATTTTACTGGGCTGTTTATCGCAGAGCAACACAAAACAGAACAGAAATAAATCAGGGACCCAAAACACTTAAAGGAGCAGGAAAAACTGAACATTTTAGATTCAACTCAGAAATTTTAGAAAAAAAAGGTGAAAATTTCTGAGCTCCAAAAGTTGAAACTTTGCACAAAAAAAAAAGAATACTAGAAATTTCAGATTTTTTTTCTTTAAATTTTCTGAGGTCAAAGTCAGAATTTTACGAGAAGAAAACTTGAAATTAATCTCAGAAATCTTCAGGAAAAATTTACATTTTTGAGTTTGAAAACATTTGGGAGAAAATAATCAGAAATTTTTAATAAAAAACATTGAAACCTTTAAGTCTGAAATGTTAATAATTTGCAGAATAGAAAAATTTCAAATTTAAATATTTCAAAAGTCAAAAGTTTTTGATTCTCTAGTTTTTTTTAAATCTAAACATCATTTTCTCACAAACTTTTAGAATCAGAAACCATAAAGAAATCTTCTATTAAAAACCATTTCTATTATTTATTTTCCTGCTTAAGTTATTTATTTACATCTTTTAATGCATTTATAAAAAGGCTTAAGTGATTAAATAAAAAATCTTCAGAGTGTGCTAATTTTTTATTAGATCAATTAATCGTTAGAATTGATTAACTGTCAGAAAAATCTACTATTATCATTAGTAATTGATTGCTCATTCCTGAGTGAAAAGTCAACATGCTGCTCTACCTGTGGCAGTTCAGGTAACGCCTGCTCTGTTTCCTCCGTCAGTCAAGCCCAGCGCCCCCTGCTGCCTGGAGGTCAGCCACAACTCCACCCAACACCGCTTCACCTGGAAAAGCACCTATGAGCGTTTCTCTGACACGGCGCTGGGAGAATACCTGATGTACCAGCTGCAGTTTCACAAGATGGCCGACAAACACCGGGTGATATCATCATCTGGGCCTAAAATCAATCAGCCAATATTAGTTATTAGTTACTGAGATAATCCATCAATAGCAATACATATCGCAATAGACACACGACCAATACCAGTAGAAAATGCATCTGATTAATATTTAATATACAAAACATTTCAGGTTGGTCAAATCAACCGACTTACTCACTCTTTGGTTGCCTAGCAACAACCTGTTGGTGAGAACCAGTCTCAAGCCCCCCCAAACTTTGGTTGCCTAGCAACGACCTGCTGGTAGCTGGAGCAGTTTCCAGTTCCTGCTTTTTGCCTCATAACGGCTAAAAATAAAAAACAAAATGGAGAGAAAACGATAAAACTGTAAAGTTCGTCAGTATTTCTGATCATTCAAACTAATCAATAATTATTGACAGACTGATATGAACGCTTGTATCGCGATACGGTTTTCAGCCTTATCGTCCAACACACCAAACAAAAAGTTCAACTGGGCGCAGCTTCAGACTGTAACTATGGCAACACAAGAATCAAACAATGAAGATTATTGTTTCCTTTAAACTGAAAGTTTAAACAATTCAACATATTTTAATGAAGCTTTTCTGGAACCAAATGAAATCATATTTAATAATAATCTGATTCAAATAAAGTTTTACAGCTGTAATCTGTGTCCAGTTGCTGATGTACGGAACCCCGCTGGGTCCAAACGTTTCCTCCGGTTCTATTCTCTCGTTCCGGTTCCAATGTTTCGGATCCGCAGGATGACTGGATTCTTCTGCTCTGTTTGGTTTTCAGCGCGAAGCTCGAAACATCAGCATCACCAGCAGCAGCACCACAGACTCTGTGGACGACAAGCACTTTGAGCCCGGCACCGAGTACGCTGCACAGGTCCGGTCCAGTCCGAACCAGCGTCACTACCAGGGCCAGTGGAGCGACTGGTCCTCTGCGGTCCGGTGGAGGACGGATCCGGCCGCCGATGGTCAGATTCAGTAACCATTCGGCCCGTGGAGCAGAAACGTTCTGCTGGTTTTATGGGTTTTCTTGTGTTTCTGCAGCTTTTAAGGAAAACGGATTCATTTTCAACCTGCCTGTGACCTTCGGCCTGTTATGTGCTCTGGTGGTTCTGGTGCTGGTTTGCTACGGTTCAGTCAGAAAGTAAGGTTCTCCTCACTCTAAATTATTAAAAAATGTCATTTTATTATCAGTTCATGAAGACGTTTTAGTAAAAACGGAACATTTTGACCCAGGTGGAAGCGCAGCACCTTCATCCCGACGCCTGCTCCGTATTTCCACGGCCTGTACAAAGACTGTCAGGGAGACTTTAAGGTAACCAGAACCTGCAGCAGAACCTGCAGCAGAACCTGCAGCAGAACCTGCAGCAGAACCTGCAGCAGAACCTGCAGCAGAACCTGCAGCAGAACCTGCAGCAGAACCTGCAGCAGAACCTGCTGCTTCTTTTAGTTTGTTTCAGTAGTAAAATCTTTTTAGTATCTTTGTTCTGTTCAACTGATTCAACTGATTAATCAATTATTCAAATAACTGCCATTTAAAGAAAACAAATTAAACCAAAACTACACAAAAACATTGATTTTGGATTTAACATGAATTAATGTTCAGTCAAATCTTTTCTCATGTTGATGTTAGAAGAATCATTTCATCCTTAAACGAGCAAAAACTCACTAGAGACACGCTGTTATTTTATTTTAGGCAATAAAATGTTTGTTTTCTTATTTAAAAAGGTAAATATAAATGATTTATTTGGGTTTTTATGTGTTTTTAGAGTTATAATAAGGTTATGTTAGTAAATAAAGAATTTGCAGAATGTACCAATTAATCTGAAAAAACAACCAATTATTCTATTTGATTAGTCAGCAGAACAATAAAAAGAATAATCATTGTTCCCACATCAATCAATCAATCAATCAATCAATCATCAGAATATTGGAAAGAATGATTGATTAATCTGAATAACTGAAAGAAAGAGTTATAATTCTGGTGAGCAATTTTTAGACCAATAGATTAATCTATAGATAATCAGTTCTTCCCACGATGAATCGATTAATCGGAATAAAAATGAACCGAGCTCCTTACCGTCCGGCAGAGCTGGGTGGTCACGCAGGAAAAGGCGGCCGACGTGTTGACGCCAGAGGAGGCGCTGCAGATCGACAGCCTGGTGGAGTGCACGCCGGCCCAGGACTTCCAGTTCCACCAGTACCCGGCCCAGTTCCAGCAGCACTTCGTGGAGAACCGGGCCTACAGCAACATGTCGTCATCAGTGGACGTCCTGAGCTCGCAGGGGTCGGTCTGCAGCTGCGCGGCCCCGCTGCTGGACCAGCGCGGCTCGGTGCGCAGCCTGAGCGGCTACTGCCGGCCCTGCAGTCCGGCGCAGGACTCCGGCTGCTGGCTCTGCAGCGACACCTCCCTGGAGAAGGAGCCGGCCTGGTACTGCAACGAGTACTGCACGCTGAGCGGCCTGCAGCAGGTGGGCTGTGCGGCGGGTTGCCATGGAGACCTCAAGGTCCGCCCGCGCTTCTGCGACGCTGGGATGGAGGCGTAAACAGTTTATGAGCTCCAGCAGCAAAACCCTGAAAAATATTCACACTTCAGCTTTATGGCATCCATTCATACATAACCTGACCTGCAGCTGCAGCTGAGCGCCTGTAGGGGGCGACTCCTCCAGGAATTCACTGTAAAACCGCTGCAGGCCGTCAAAATGGCTGCAGAGCAACTCTGTTCTCCAAGATTCGCAATTCGATCCTCATATGGACTTTGACTAGTTTTAAAAATTGTTCATACGTGTCTGAGAAATCCTCTAATCTCCATGGCAACCATTCAGCTGTTCAAAATGCCTGGGTGGACCTAGCCCCGCCTTCGAGGCACAGCTCCTCCCCCACTCAGCTCCTTCAGACTAGCCAGCAGCGATTAGCAAACAGCTGCTGAGCTGCTGCTCAGAGCAACCTGGTAAAAACGTTAATGGAGGAGCCATGTTGGACCACTTCCTGAAGGCGGGGTTTCAGAAAGAGCAGGAACTCTTAAAGAGACAGAGGCCCAATTTCAAAGTGTTCAATTAGGAAGTCAAATTTCTCAAGTCATATTTGAAATATGAAGCATTTTTATAAGGAAAGCAACAGTTAAATATGCTGTAAAATGACACTATATACCTAGAAAGCTCATAGCACCGCCCCTTTAATAACTGAAATAACACAAAATAATTCAAATGGGAGAGTAGTAGAAGAAGAAAGTCAGGAAAGAAAGCAAGAAATATGGCCGCTCCTCAGCTCAGCAGCTAAAGTTGCAGCAGAAACATTTTAAAGTGCTTCAAATTAAAGAAACTCTAACCTGAACAAATCCAGTTATGTTTGTTGAAAGCTAAAAATGTTCGTCATCAACGTTCACATGATGTTGGAATCTCGACTTCATTAACCGGAACGCAGTTACCATGGTGACGTCAAGCCCAACGCAGTCACAAGGGAACTTGAACGCAGCATCAGCTCCAGCCAGACTCAGCATGATGCTGCCACCACCGGGTTTCACAGCTGGTTTTGTTTTCAGGCTCAAAATAAAGTTTAAGGTTTTAATAAAGTAAAATAAGAATATTCAATGTTCTTTAGGGATTTGTAAAGTTTGGTTTTATTTCATGCATTTTCACAGCTTTTGAACTGTATAGTTTTATGGCACCAATAAAATTTGCTTGGATAAAGTAATAAACAACTTTAAGGTTTTATAGAAAGTTTTATTAAGCAAACACATACATGAACAAAGCACCATATAACCTTAAAGTACAGAAGTAAGCCTACCTGCCTCAGTTACTGCGGCCATTTTTACGTATCCCATAGCAACACTCTGAATAACAAAGAGCCAAGGCAGCAGATCTATCGTATATTACAGCATGCTGAATAGAAAAACCTGGGAAAGAAAATTAGACTGGACCATCTAGAGACACTAGTGGGATACAACAGTATAAAAGTGCCATTCATTATACAGCAGATCAAATACTGACAATGAAATGAGCCGATTTTTACATTAAATTTATGGAAAACAAAAAAAGGAAGAGACCCTGTGAAGGAGCAAAAAATAAAACAAAAAGACTTTTACTTCCATGAATATGGATGACAGACGGCTCGCGTGGAGTTGATGGAGAAACCGAAGCTGCGTCCCTTGCACCACATAAGACAACGTTTAAAAAGAAACGAGCGTCCCCTCCCGGCGCCGCGCCGCCCGGCGGGTCGGAACCAAACGGACAGGCGAAGGGAGAACGGATGGCACAGAATGTGGAGTTTAAATACGAGTCTGTAAGCGAGTCCCGGTGTGAGGGGCACATTCATGGAGGCCGGGCGGGGGGGCGCTTCTCCTTAAACCCGTTCCTTCAGCCGCGGCGGCGGGCCGGGCCGGGCCGGGCCGGGCCGGCGCCTCTTACGACGGAGAGTACTTCTTGGCCTGTGCTCGAACTCTTTTCTCATATTCTACTCTGTTTTGGCTGAAAAGAAGGAAATTACAGAGAAAATCAATCAAAACGAGCTTTAATTTGATCAGTTCTGGACAATAAGACAATAATAATTATAGATATATATAGATCAATATCAGTAGATAAAACATCTGACATGATGTCCAAAATGTTGAATATTCAGGTTGGTGGAATCTACCGACTCGCTTCCTGTCTGGTTGCCTAGCAACCTGCTAGGTTTCAAGTTCCCCCAAATCTCGGTTACCTAGCAACGACCTGCCGAGTAACTGGGACTGAATCAGTTTCAAGTTCCCTCATTTTGCCTCCAAACGTAAAAAATAAAAACAGCTTGGAATATTTCAGATATTTAAAACGGTGATTATTGATCGATTGATATGAAGCTGATATCATGATAGTTCAGTTCAGGCTCTTTCACTTTTTTCTGATTGGATCCGAACATGAAAGTTTCTAAGTTTAAAGTCTTTTCCTGCATTTTCAAGGTGAAGTTAGAAAACTTCATTTTGGAAATGCGACAAAAACGAAACATTAAAATATTTTAAATCTAGTTTCTACTGCAAACGTCTTTCACTTAATTTAAGACAAAACTAACTTATAAGTAACTTTTCAGCAACAAATAGGAGCCAATAATGATAATAATATTGATGAAAATAGTAACTAATAAGTGAAATACAAAACATTTTAACTTATAAAAAAGGAAAACTGAACCAGATTTTATTGGGTTCGTCACAGATCCAGAACAGAACCAGAGTCCTACCAGCCCAAAACAAAGATGTAGATGAGGGGTGTCCAAAGTGTGGTCCAGGGGCCATTTGTGGCCCTTGAAATGATTTTGTTTGGCCTTTGACCTCAAGTCAAGAGTGGTAAAAGTTTGGCCAACAAAATAGAAAAGAATGGATGAGCAAAAAGATGTATAATGATAAATTCAAATGTCACATTATTTTGATAAACAATAATATTGTAGTTTTGAAACCATTTTCCAGCAAGAAAATGATAATTAATTATGAAAGAACACATTCTGACAGATCAATGAACTTTAAATTGTAATGAACATTTAACACTGGAAGACATTTTAAATGTCCAAAATAAACAACAGAAACAACAAATGAAATGAATTTTGACGTTTCTGTGAACCAGAGAATCTGAACCTTCAGAGCCACAAAGACGGTTACAAAGTTGGCCTTCTGACACCTGCAGAACATTTCAGGTTAAAAGGACTGAATGTTCCAGAAACATCCAGAGAATCTGAACCAGAACGCTGCTGCTGGAGTTCTGACTACAACCAGGAAGACTGAGCACACCAGAACCCGGACCCCACCAGAACCCGGACCCACACCAGAACCCGGACCCACACCAGAACCCGGACCTCCCCCAGAACCCGGACCCACACCAGAACCCGGACCTCCCCCAGAACCTGGACCCACACCAGAACCCGGATCTCCACCAGAACCCTTATCTTCAGTCCTTCAGACAGACTTTAAACTACGGCTGGTAGTTTGTGAATCACTGAACGGATTAAAGATCTGCTGCGTCTGGATCAACCATCCAAACCTCTCAGGTCTGAAGGTTCTGGTTCTGCATCCAGAACCAAACATGGACAGCTGCATTCAGCTTCTATGCGCCACAAATCTGGAACAAACGTCCAGAAAACAAACAGCTGAAACTCTGAGTTCCTTTAAATCTCGACTCAAACCAGCTGGTCAGAGCCGCTTTTCATTCATAATCAACTGATTAGATTAATTTTCCATCGTTTTGCTGCTGTAATCTGATGTTTTCATCATTTAAAACACGTGGAGTTAAAATGATCCGTTCAGCTGCTCACCAGTAGATCGTGTAAGCCTCTGCTTGGGCTGGATCCTGGATATTTGGCTCGTTTAGGAGTTCCTGGATACCTAATAAGATCTAAACAGCAGTAATAATCATTAATCGATTTTAAATATTCAGGATGTTCACATTGTGTTTGTGGTAATAATCCTGACCTGCTTTATTGTGATGGCGGGTCTCCAGTCCTTGTCCTCCTCTAGAATGGATAGGCATACTGTCCCTGACGGGTAAACGTTGGGATGGAAGAGCGGCGGCTCAAATTTACCTGCAATGAAAACAAACTGGAAACATTCAGCAGCGATTCTCTCAGTTCAAACAACTTTTGTTAAAAACTATGAAAAGCATTTTAATAATCCAAAGATTATTACAACTCAAACTATTAAAATCTAGAACATTACTTGAAAGAATATTTGATTACTAACATTATTTGCATCCAACTGACATCATGAAAGTAAAACAGGAAAATCTAAATTCTCCAGACTCAAAACTATTCCAGATTATTTTCTACCGTTTAAAAAGTAAAAATAAAAACAATTTAAATCTGATAAAGGTTTCTGTGGCGATTTTCCATTTCAAAAACCCAGAATGGAAACTATTTAAATGAACTTTCTGACTTTCTAGGAACCTTGAAATGTAACAATTGTTGGATTTTAAAAATTATGTTAACGATTTGCAAACTGAAATTTCTGTCTGGATTTCAGTGAAGACCGCCGGGCGTGGTGCAGCTCTGCAGCGGCGCAGCTCTGCAGGGTCACGGCGGGTCGCAGGACTCACATTTTGGAGGCGATGACGGGTAATCGTCCTTGAACAACATCCGCAGTTTGAACAAACCTCCTTCCCACGGAGTCTGTTCAGAGATGGAGCCGTTAGTCAGCGCAGCAGGACGCAGGCGGCCATTTTCACAGCAAATTATATCGATTTGGAAACAGAAATATTCACTGATCTGCATCTGATGATTGTTAGTTTTAAATAAAAGAACAGTCTAATAATTCATGCAACCAAAACTGGGGGAAAAAACATTTTCTCTACTGAGTAATTTACCCCTTTTTTCCCAGGAATAGCACATTCCCAGTTCATGAGATTCATGGTTCCATCTGGATTTTTTGTTGGAACAGCAACAAATCCCTGGAAAAAAAGAGAAACACATTCCAGAATTAAGACGAATCATCACACGAAACTCAACAGGTGAGTTTTCTGAGAGGGACGTACAAACGGATGGTCCTTCCGCCATGCCTTGCGCTCCTGGGCAAGCCGGCTCAATGCAATGCCTGACATCTTCAGACTCCTGGAAAGAAAATGGAAAGAAATATTTATCAGCAGCTTTTACAACAGCAAAATGTCGGAGCAGGGTGTAAAACTATCTCCAATTAATAAACAGATAAAGAGCATTAAGTGAGGCTTTTCCAGGGCAAAAATATTTACTTTTATGAAACTTTTGAGTCTAATAAACCTGGAAAGGTTTATTTGGTTTCTTTAAATATAATTTTTTCTCCTTGGAGAAAAATAAATGTACAGTGGAACTAGCTCAAAAGGAATATAGGTGCATCCTTACAGTAAATATTGCTGCTTTATGTGTGGAGTCTTAGTTTTGATGCATTTAGTTTATAATAAAAGCATTAAAACACTTAAATTTCTGATCACAGAAACTGTCCAAAGATCCACATGTTTAGATAAACATTCCAGCGGGATGCTAACGAGTTTGCTACATTAAAAGCTGAAGATTGGAACATATTTCCATCTGTGAGCCATTTAGATGTTCTGATGACACCCGGAAACATTCACAGTTTGAGTTAGTTTGTTGATAATCTGCCAGTTTGATTCAAATCCCTTTAAAACATTAAATTATGACGCTGTGATGGCATGTCGCCATCTCTATAGCAACGGGGGTTAAATAAGATAAAGTAGCAACAAAATGTTAACAGTTACTCCGAAGTATCAGCACGCGGTCCACTCGCTTCACACGAAGCTTCTCTGCTATTAAAGTTAAAAACTGGCGGGTTTTTTATTGGCTTTCGGGCTGAGAATGACCGAAGCAGCGTTTTTATCTGACCTGTCCGGAAGGCTAGCCAAGTTAGCCGGTGGTTAGAACTGAACCGGAAATGTTTTTCGCCAAGTTTGGAGCTTAAAAAGATACAAAATACTTTAACTTTGGTGTACAGTTCGAGTTTTTAACTCACTGACTTGTGCTGTCCCGGTAAAGTCACCCTAAAACATTCACAAACTGACCGCCAATGCTAATTGATTAGCATGCTACCATGTTAGCGTCATGAGCTAACTCATGTGCGCCAGAATTGTGCTACATCCCAACAGGCGCTGGCGCAGTTAGCGTCTGCCACGGCCTGATGCAGCACAAAAAATGCGCAACTGCACTTGATTTAGACCATTTAGGACGAGCGGAAAGTAATCACTGCCATCCGCACGGCGGAAGAAAACCCGTTTATAACCCCGTTTTACCTGGAAGAAATGGGAAGGAAAGCACCGAGGATTTAAACATGTCGCAGAGCGTTAAAGAATAAAGACAAAGAGCTGAAAGGCGCACATTTATGCGTTACCAAACTAGCGAAAATGGCGCAAAGTGAAGGGGGCGAAAATATCACGATACACGACAAAGAAGTGGAGATAAAAGCCATCGGGGTCGGTTCCTACCTCTCTCAGTACGGCTGCACTGGCTCTGCTAATTAAGCGAAATGAATTAATGGAGCTCGGATCCCGTTAAACCCGATAAAGTTTCCCTCCCGAAAAAATCCACCCGCTGCGAGTCGAGCCTCCAACAGCGACACCACACAGTCATCTGCACCTCACTTCCGGTTTTGTTTACATACTCCCTCCAGGACCGCTTTCCCCTCATGTTTCTGTTTTTAATAAATTATCCAGACAACAGAGGACGACTGTGCGGCTGTCGCTTGTTCGCTCATAGTTTTTTGCGATAGTTTAAAACATCCATCAATACATACAGATTCATAATAAGTTTAATTGTTTAGGCAAGAAAATGCACAAGGGATTAATTTATTTTGTATTTGATATGGTTGACGTATAATTTTGTAAAATGTTCAACCTTTAATGTCGAGTAAAGGGTTTCAGTCTCTTCAGTCAATAGAAAGGCGCAAAGTGTCTCTTGGTAAAGAGACTCTTGTATCTTGGCAGGTTTCTATCTTGTTCCGTGTGTCGTCTTTGACCGCAGACCGTTAAACTCCTCGAAAAGACAAACCAAAACACGTCGTGATGCGTTCACTATAAAAAGCACCTTTCACTTCTGAACGACGGATAATTTTAAATACCATAACAACCCCACGTATTACAGAGTTTTAAATATTATTTTATATTTAAACAGGCATTTATTTCAGGCTACTATGGCATTAAAATGAATTTCAACGATATGACGCTAGAGGTCGCCATTTACCGCCACAATTTTAGTGATGAGTCACTGATTAACCACTTCATGCGTGAAATATGAGAATTCCCCTCGGGATTTTTTCATCCTGATGCAAATTAAAAACCTTGAAACAGTATTGGATGTATTGTTCAAGAAATTATTCACATTTCCAGTGAGGTGAACAGTTTTAATTTGAAATATATGATAAAATCATCATATCATAAACAATACTGTATAGAGTGAAAATATAAATTATTTGGCCTTAAAACATTAAAAAAAACTGGTACAAAGTGTGATAAAAAAAATAGCTTTGCCTTGACTCTTTCATTCAATGGTTTCGCCCTGAAAAGTGTATTTTAGCAATCAACTTTTTCAAAAATAATACAAAAAGTCACAAAAGAATAAAATGGGAAAAATGATTGAATCCGATGATAAACTAAATCCAACAGTGGTGGTCTTAGACCAAATATACCAGTTTTTATTATTTCATTTGGGCAGAGAAACAAAAAATAATAATTCAAAATGTTATTTTATATACTAAGTGATCCGAAGAGTTTTTTTATTTATGGTTGCAGATCTTTGATCTAGGAGACGGAAACTAATTTATCTCAGTACAACTGAAGCTAAAAGTGCAATAGTTTAATTTTTAACAAGTTGTTAAAGCAAAACCGTAGAAAAAAAAATAACAAAATTGGTTCAAAAACTAGTATTTCATCTAATGTGCAGAAGAACCTGAGAAATAAAAGAACAAGCAGCAAAATACAGGTTTCAGTTTTGACCAGTTAAACAATTCAAATTTTGTTTCCTAAGGACTTTAAAATGCATTTTAAAAACAGGTGCAGTTTGGTTTTTTTCAGTATTTGACTTAATTTCTGTATCAAGGTTTATGTCACTGGAAACTGGAAAAAGATACTAAAGCTGCTTTTGGTTGATGTGTTTATAACTGAAAAAGTTTACAAAACTTCTTGTCAGTTTGATCAACTGGCAACAAAAACCCCAGAAAAAATCGAGTATTAGCTATAAGCTGCAGATGATTCTGAGAAATAAAAATACACAGACGGTTATGAATGACAACTTTTTTATTGGGTTTATTTATGCAAGACCATATAGATCTATCTTTAATCCCCTCATACTTAGTTTGTACATTGACATTGCATAAGATCATATAGAAGTGATCCATGTAGTGATATGAGAACCATGTTGGTTGATGCAGCTGGAGGAAGAAATGACACATTCAGTCCCACTGACTGGAATCGGTGACGGTCAGTCATGCATTACGGTGTCTGTGACTCCAATGCAAAACAAACTGGGCACTTAAAAATATTCAGCTACAGATTTGATAAGTTTGTCCATCAGATGAATGATAATTAATGTCGGATACTGAAGACTGAAGGAGGCGGGGCTTAAAGCTGCAGTACTTAACTTTTCTAAACATATTACATATTTATTAAAACTTTCACCATGTTGTCAGATAATCTGTGAAAAGTTTCATCTCCTCCCTGAGCTATTATTGCCGTCTGAAAAAACGTACCACCCCCGACTAAAAACAACCAATCAGAGCCAGGAAGAGGGGCTTAGTGCTGTCAATCAACCGCGTGAATGTGCATTTAAATGTTCTAACAACTCATTGTTACAGAAAAACAAATTTTCCACCGTTATTAGTTGCTAAGATAACTAGCATAGCATTGACAAGCATGATTTACAGCGCTAAGACCTGCCTCCTGCTTCTGATTGGTTGCTTCCAGTTAACATTGAGAGAAGGCAGAGGAGCTAAAAAAAAATTCACATATTAATTCATACCAAACTGTCACAACATAGTGAGTTTTAACAAATATGTTCAAAACATATATATATTTTTTTACAAAAGTTACATATGACAGCTTCAATAACCGCAAAGTAGAATGCATGAAATGTTTTTATATAACCAAAAACACAAACTTTTAAATCACTAAACATTTAATAAACCTTACCGGCTTTAGCTCAGTGAAAAACGAGACGCATGACGTTTATTTCTACCAGAGGAAAACAAATTGCACTGCAAAAACAGAAAATCTTACCAAGTAGTTTTGGTCTAATTTCTAGACAAAATATCTGGGTACACTTGAAATAAGAAACCTAACTTAAGTCATTTTTCAGCGAGATATAGGCGCTTGCTTCAAGTTAATAATTCCCTATTATTGATGAAACTGATGATTCGAGACATTTTTCCACGTGACAATCTGCAGGTGAAACTAAGGAATTATTTACTGAACCTTTTTACTGCATGTTTTTCTATTTCACCTGATTTGTCTCAAAACACACAAATACCCACAGTGGAAAAAATGTGGGAAAAATGCAGATTCTACTTATAACTAGCAAATTTTTTACGATAACAACAAGATATACGGACAGTAAATCTTAACGAGAGAATCAGACGGTTCAGAGAAAAACAAAGTTTTTATGGATTAACAGAAATAAAAGGATTTTTATTTCTTTCAAATAAGCCAAGACCAGTTTATAAGCAACTTTTCACCAAGAAATGGGAGCTTGATTAGAGAGAGTTCTTGTTCTACTGGCGCCGTTGCCTAGCAACCTCAGCAAAGCCCAGCCTGTCGCCTAGCAACCAAGTTCTAGTTCCACTGGCAGATTATTTCATGTTTAACCAAACATTTTACCATAAGTGAAATAATCTGCTGGTGAAACTGCAACTTTGATTAATGTTAAGGAATTAAATTAAAACAAGCTGCTATTTAACTTAAAAGCTGCTTTTCAGTTATTTTAGTGTCATTTCATGTGCTTTGAGGTATTTGTGGCAGACATTAGACCAAACCTCCTCGGTGCAGTTTTTGCAGTGTGGCAGTCAGGAACGGACAGCAGGAGTGGAAGTTGGTCGTTACGTCGGTTAACGTGAGCGAGCGGAGTGCAAAGACGTTAACTGGAAGGCTTCAGAATACTACAGCAAATGTAAACGTAGCCTAGCTCTGGCAGGAAATCCAGTCTACTCTGATTAAAACCTCTCTGCACATCCCAACTTTTACACTTTAAAAGCCCTTGTGTGTTTATACATGTGTTTATATAATATATATATTTATCTATTTCAAAAAACATGCATCCATACTCGTTCTGACGATATAAAAACTGGTTTAATTGAGTCTGTGTGTGTGTGTGTGTGTGTGTGTGTTAGATGGAGGTTCGTGAGTCGTTAACAAGTCTATGTACAACGTGTGCCAGCATTAAGAAATGTTTACTTGTCCCTGACACGAAGATCAATGTCTGAAATACACATAAGACATTGGATTTTGGTCACTGGGAAAAAAGGCAACACTAAATGATTATTTGTGAATGAAATATCCAATCTATATCTATATATATATAGATATATATACATGTATATATATCTATATATATATAGATATAAAAACAAACATATCAAACTTGAAACAACTTAAAAAAGTGTTCTACAATGTAGTATTTACATCATTCCAGGCTGTAAGCAGAGTGCACAGTGTCTCCCACTGTTAGTGCTTCTAATCCTGTTTGGAAACTGATAATTCAAAACGCTAAATATCACGCTGAAGAAGAGGAAAAACATGTTTTAAAATGTAACAGTCAATTTCATAGCCAGCCAAGTTTAGCTTTGTTATTGGTTATCTAAACGTCTCAGAGAAAGATCCATTTTCAGCAACTTAACGATCCGCTTCATTTAGTTTTTTAGTTTTTAACCAAAGATCCAGTAGAAACAACTTCCCTCCGAAGTCGGTTCTCTATACAGTGTACAAAACGTGCAGCTTTATCCTTAAAAGAGTTAAATACGAAGGAGTTTGGGTTATTTACATGGAAACTAAATGATCTCGATATGAAGGAAGTCCTTCACGCTTCCAGTCCAAACAAAAAAAATCCCAGTAAAAACTAAAACAACTAAAAAAAAAAAATCTAACATCACTGGAGAAAGAACATTTACTGTCACTTTCCTAAACAGGTTAATAATTGCTGAATAGAAAAAATAAAAAGATGCATAAAATAATTCACATTAAAAAAATTTTGGCAGTTCATTCAAAAATTATGGAAAATTTTGTTAAATTTTTCTAAACCAAACAGTTAAAGGTTTGCTACGAAAAACTCTGACATCTCCACTGCTGACATGTTTAGCAATGAAACCGAGTCGGTTCTGATCCATTTGTGCAGGGATGGGCCGGTCCAAAAACGTTCAAACAGCTTTAAAATAATTCATCAATGTAACGGCTGAAAACTGAAGTTAACGAGTTCGTAAAGCAGCAGGCTGCAGGCTAGCTCGTTAGCCTCACTGACTAGCTAGTGCTAGCTTGTTGACTACATAAAATAAAAAACATAAAACATTACGGTCTTAAGACATTTCTTTTTTGACATATTTTAAAATATTTATTGTAACCGTTTTTTTTTTGTTTTTAGACTTTGGTAGAATTTAACATCTCAAGATGTAAAGGAATTATAAATAAAAATGTATTTTTGTAATTAAGTGCTTTCATTTGTTGGGAGCTTAGTAGATTTGTTAAGAGTCTTTTTATAATAATCAATACAAATTTTACAGATAACATAACTATAAAAACTATTTCAGAAGCAAAATAATTTATTTACTTTTAAATAAGTTGAATTAAATCAGATCTGAATATTTTGTTTTTTATGGAACTGGCATTATCTAAATAATTAAGTCACCAAAGAACATAAAATAAATACAAATAAATCCAAAGAATTCTGGTGAAAAAACAAATAGGAGTCAAATTAAATAAAAAATTAAGAGTTCAAAACAGTAGAAAAACAAAGAAATCAAAAATAAAAACAGAAATAAAAAATAAAGGTGTCAAAAGAAAAATAATTTGTAAAGATGGTGTCCTACCGGCCCACGCTCACTAATGGATCTGGACCCGATGTTGGTTCCTAACCGACCCAACGTGTGGAGATCCTGATGCAAGAGGGAGCTTTGGGTGTAATGCCCCTTTACCTCTGCAGCCACATCACAGCGACTCCTTCGTTTTCTTCATTTTGATAATAATGAGTGGAATAATAATCCCTGGGACCTGGTGAGCTCAGACTAGAGATCTTTGGATAAACATTTGATTCGCGTCCAAACAGGCTGAACTCGCTCTTTGTGGTTCAAAATTCCCTTCTTGACCCTCCAAGCATTGATTTCCTGTCATACTTGGTGTTAGAAACCAAACTGATCCCTTACTGGAGCCTCCAGGTGAAAGACAGAAACTCATTAGATGACCCTGAGTGACTCGTTGGCCCTAAATGATGGCGGCCATATTTTATAGCATAAAACAGTCGATTACATTTCCTCACTTTCAGATAAGAAAAAAGAAAAAAAATACTTGCCGCCAATTCAAAATAAGCAAAAAGGTCCAGTTTAAATGTACAGGCACGACTTGTCAGTAAACAGACTTATTTACATCGAGACATAAAAACAAAAGAAGTGGAGGGAAGACGAATAAATGCACAGCGCCCCTCAAAAACTGTTTGTGCTCAACGCTCTTCCACAGATATGATGAAACACCTGGAGCTCCTAATACTGAGGCCGCCTCACATCCGGGATCCCCGCTCCTGCAGGATCTGCAGAGACGCAGCAAGACGTTAAAATACCACTGGAAACCTGGACAGGCAATGGGAATGTGCTCTTTAGTTCTGCTTTTATAGACCAGTTTATTATAACTTTCATTTATTTATTTTAAACCAATATTTTAGGGTTGTTTTTATTTTATTAATATTGATCATTTAATATTAAATCTTGTTTTTTGTGCCAGTAAGTTGTTATTTTAATGTTTCAGAGACACAAAATGAAAGCAAAATATAAGGTTGACCTGAATCTCCTTAGAAGAAGCAAAACGTTGTGGAAGAAAAATAGCTGATAAAAAAAGAGAAGAGCAGCTATATTTGTGTCGCTTGTTAATTTTTAATCATATTTAAAAATTTACTTCAACCCTTTTACTGTGAAATTGAAGTAAGCCTCTCGGTTATTCATGTTGCTCACAGAGACATTAAGATCTATGCTTTTTATTTGCGTTTTAAAATCCTGTATTAGTCATTTAAACACTTTGCACACAATATAAAACAGCAGAGATTCACTAGAAAAAGCCAGAACCTTAGAAAATACCAGTTAAAGAATTTAAGGGTTAAAATCTTTATAATGGCTTTTAACTCCATTACAAATCATTTCAAAATAGGATTTTGGAGAAAATATAAACATTTTTGTCCCCATTTCTGAAAATAAAACTCATGAAAGAGATTGATGGAGTTAAATGTTTCAAGCTTTTATTTCTTGTAGTTTTGATGATTTTAGCTTAAAAACAATGGAAAATCTTTGTCAAATTCTAAACGTTTGTCACAATAACATCGTTTTTACCAGCGTTGCTCTGAGCAGCAGCTCCTATAATGAGCTCTGCTGCTCCACCAGATGGTTGCTAATTACTACTGGCTAGTCTGAAGGAGCTGAGTGGGGGAGGAGCTGCGGCTGGAAGGCGGGGCAAGAACCATCGAGACGTTTTGTGGCTGAGTGGTTGCCATGGAGATTGAAGGACATGTATGAATTTTTTCTAAAGCACCTTAAGGCTACATTTGTAGTGAATTGGCGCTAAATAAATAAACTTCATTTAATTTGAGGTGAATCAAAGCAACACTCTAGGACAAAACATTGTCACATGATGGAAAGATAAAAACTGTTGATTTTATATAACAATTAAAATGAGAATCACACACAAAAAATACAAGAAATAAACTCTTGAAATATTTCGCTGTGATGAAAATGTTTTCTGTTTCTGAGCAGGGAGCGTCCGTCTTCCTGGTTTCTCTTTGCTGCAGCCTCTGATTCAGCACGCCCTGCATTAACTCGGGAAGCGAGAGCGTCAATAACTATTAGGCTGGGAAGCAAACGGAGCTCTTCCCGTCCGGCTTCACCTGGAAGCCCAGCGCCGGGTCTCTGGAGGCCGCCCACTTCCTGCCGACGCAGGAAACGTCTCTGCTAGGACAGGTTAGCGCTGCAGCTAACGGAGCTGCTAGCAGGTGGCTCTAATCTAACCCAGATTACAGAAATCATCACTGGAGCTTCATACAGGTGGAAACCTGATAAAACTGAATGAATAATAACTAAAAATTAACTAAATATCATTAAATAAAGGTTACTTTGCTATTTTAAATAAACATTCATTTCAATATAGGAATTATAAGTGAGCTTTATGATAACCCAAAATTTATTCTAATAAAAATGCATTTTAATAATATATTTTTATTTTAAATTATTTAATAATCAAATATTGGAATTGCACAATAGAGATAAAAATCTGAAGTACAATTATTGTCATTATTTTACCATACCTTATTTTAATATTACATTATTATTTTTGATAAATATTGTTTCTAACTCAATAAAACATTTATTTAATAGATTTTTATAGAATGAAGTTTTATTGGTCCATCAACTTTCACAAATCGCAAAATGCATAAAATAACAGATAAGAGTTTTTTTTGTTTTTACTGTTTTTACCCATCAGGCCTGATTTTAAAATAGAAAAATGGTTGGAAAAAGTGTCTGGGAGTTCTGGTTTTAGTGGTGATTGATCTGAACATTTCATTCTCGCAGCTTCACCTTTGCCTTCTCGCTGGGCTCGCTGTTGGTCCCGTACGACTGGTTGTGCAGCTCCTTGGAAACTACGCACAGGAACTCGGCCTGGTCTTCGTTTCCGTAGTTATAGGAGGAGCCGATGCTGACCAGCTGCGACGAAACACAGCCAGAATCAAACAAATCAGCTGAAAGGTTTGGAGAATCAGAAAAACCTGGAAACCGAAACATGAAAAACAGCAGAGGAAAAACCCAGATCCTTAAAAATATCAGTTAAACCCATTAAAACCATTTTATAATGCTGACGCAACTTCTGCTTCAGTTAATCGTCCCATAATCCTTTGCTGAATCACATGACCAAACAAACACTTCCTGAACCGGAAACAAGATGGAGGCGAACAGCAGCAGCAGCCAATATCGACCCGGTTTCACTGATCGGGACGATAAGAAGTGACTCACGGTACCGAGGTCCAGGCACCAACTGCTTCATACCAGGTACTGACTGACTACGCATGTACTAAATAATTATGTTTTATAAAATATCATTTCTGACATTTCACCCTCAGAAGTCTGACTATCGTTTCCCACTAACCCACCACCCCAAACGGTGGCACTAATCTTCTTCCGTACGTCCCCCATCTTTGTCTTTTTAAATAATCTCTTAAAGTCTGGCTTTTATTTCACAACCTTTACTCAAGTAATTATTTAAAATACCATTTAAAGACCTGCTAACAATTCAGAACAACAAAATAAAAGTCAGTGACTCACAAAACGAGGCAACAGAAATCTAAAACACAGACGAGCATTCAGGAGACAAACGCAGAACTACGGAGACAACAGAGGAGCAGGAGTTTAGCCACGAGCAAAAACATGCTGGAGGAAAGTTTTCCAAGTCTGGCGGACGAACAAGCAAAGCTTGGAAAACTGCAGCAAGTCGCAGCCATTTGAAGGATTTTTCCTGTAAATTTTAGCTGATTGATTGTGAGATTTCTTCACAGCTACTGACAGAACCACATGTGAAACTTGAACGTTTTCTACAATGAGAAGCGTGAAAAGCTTCTGGCTGAAAGCGCTGCAGTCTGCATGTGTCCCGCCTGTACCCAGCTGTGCATGTTCAGACATGCATCGCCTCATTACTCCCTGCTGCCTGATACTTGTTGTTGTGAAGCAGATTCACAGCGAAAAGGAAGCCAGATCCTCCACTGGCTTCCCCTTGTAACAAACCCACTGAGCTTTTAGTTGCTTTAGTTCAGAAAAACGCCCTGGAACTCGTTTTGATCGGAGATTTTTCAGATCTGATGTGAAAATCATCACATTTGCTGCTCAAACCGGTGATTTCTCATTCTGAAAGCTTTTTTTTATTAGTTTCACCTCAAATAAATCGGCTCAGAAATGTGGATTTGGTTTCATAACAATAATAGCAGGGTTTCCCCTGGTGTATTTTCAGCCTGGCGGGCCACCAGGCTGAAAATTGTTCATTTACAGTAAGAGTGAAAGTAGCTGAATATCCTCCACTAACTTGCACTTCTGAGTTGTTTTTTTTTTTTTTTAGATGTTTGTGAATCAGAAAAACATCCTGAAACTTCTGTAGTCCTGAGATTGTTTAAATAATTCGCTGCCTAAACCAGAATGTATCATCCTGAAAACTCATTGTGTAGTTTCAGCTCAAATAAATCAGCTCAGAACTGTGAAGGTGGTTTTATATTTACATAATGAGGAAATAAAATCACAGACAGTAACAAAAGGTGACGGGTTTTCTTTAGCAGAACAAATGAAGAGTGGAAATAGCCGGCAGCTAGGCGTCTACTTGGGACAAACAATGGCTAAAGGGGTGTGTATGGACAACAGGGATCATGCAGTGACCGGCCCGTAAACACGGCTGTGGGACACACCTCTCCGCTGTTGTTTGGCAAAGCAGACTCCTCTCCCTTCACCTCCCTTGACACAATCAGCAGATACTCTGCCTGGTGGGCCCGCCCGTAACCTATACTGACAAGCTGTAACGACCAATCAGAGCACAGAGAGCATGCTCGGGTCATGAATCATCATCCGATTCGCCGAGCGGCCGATCGGTTCTGTCAAACATCAGACTGAGGATTTCTGGATCAACGTGAGCGCAGCAGGGCGGGTGAAAGCACATGACATGAGCGCCGCCGGAGCGCCGCGGTCGCAGGTACCTGCTCGAACTTCCAGCCGTCAGACATGGTGGACACCATCTGGGTCAGCTCCTCCTCCTGGCACTGCAGAACCCGGTACACATGCTTCACTGGAACCTGGCAGGAAACGCGCAACAGAGAGCAAATCATGAAAAACACACACAATAAACGGACAATGAGTGGCTTCAAAACCATTTTGTTGCAAAATCACTGATTTAGTCATCAATTAATTCACTCAGTCGGCTGGAAGAACAAATTTAGCAGAAATTAGGACAAATATTTAGACATTTTTCAGTCCTCCTCTTTAAATATGTTCTACCAAAAACTCAAGAGACATGATTTAGCTTCACTTGGTTGTTTAAAATAAATGTAAATAAAAAAAAACAAACTTTTATGTATGAGCTGCAGGTATAAACAATAAATAAATAGTTTATTAATTAAACCGTCACCATGTCATGATAATATAAGCCAGATAATCTGAGTGAAAACTGATCACCTCCACCTCCTGCCTGAGCTAATATTATCTTCTGAAGAAATGCACCAGAAAAACAACCAATCAGAGCCAAGGGCGGGGCTTAGTGCTGTTAATCAACCTCGTGTATGCTGCTAATGTGCTAATGGCAGAGAAAACTTATTGTTACAGGAAAACATCATTGGTGGCTATGGTAACTAGCCGAGCGTTCATGGTGTGACTGACAGCGCTAAGACCCGCCTCCTGGCTCTGATTGGTTGTTGGGAGAGAAAGAAAGAAAAAACAAATTATCCATACAGCAACAATATAGTGACAAACATGTTCAAAATACTTTCTTTCTTTTTTTTTTTTTTTTTTTAAGTACATACTGCAGCCTAATATTTTGCAGAAACTCAACAAGTGAACTAAAATGAGTTTTTGGTAAAACAAATAATACAAACTATTTTCTCCAGTTTTTCTCAATAGAAATGAATGGATCTGATCTCAGGAAGCCTCCTGCTGGGTACCTGTGATGTTTTGCAGTCCCGTTCCCTGATCTTGTCCTTGATGAGTTTTATTAATGATGTGATGTTGTAGAACTCGGCTTCCTCCAAAACTCCTGGAGACAGAAAAAACCGTTTGATTTCAGAGACGTTTGTCCCTTCAGAGCCTCCGTAGCGGAAACAGCAGCAACCTGAGCACAGAGAAAACCCTTACCTTCCTCCGCCAAGTCCCGGTTGAGCACCAGTTTGCCATGCCTCAGGTAGTTCAGCACTGGCCCGAAGTACGTTGGGTCTCTGTCAATGAGATAGGCACCAGTTTCATCCTGCAGGGGCGAGAATGACGGGTTCAGAGGTCAAATATGAAGATTCAACTCATTGAAAGAATATTATGCATTTCTCAGGCACATTGTGCCATTTTATAGCACGATATTGACACAAGTTAAAATCATGCAAAAATATCAAATATGACTTAAAAATTTGAAATTTATCGCCTTAAAACTGGGCCTCTGTCTCTTTAAGAAGCTCCTGCTCCTTCTGAAGCTCCGCCTCCTGGAAGTCATCCCAACATGGCTCCTCTATTAACCCTTTAACGAGGTTTTAACCAGAGCTGCTCTGGGGGAGGAGCTGTGCCTCAAAGGCGGAGCTAGGTCCACCCAGGTGTTACAACACCTGAGATTACAGCATTACTCAATCATGAAAGAATCAAAGCACTTCAGTACAATAAATCAATTATATTGTAATACATGTGATCAGTATCAATAGTCAATACATCTGATAAAATATTCAATATCCAGTATACAGAATAATCACTGAACTCTGATCTAGAACCGCACAGCATTCTGGGAGATGTAGGCAGAGGAAAGACTTTAGCTGCTCCACCTCTCACGGCTAGCGAAGGTAAGTTAGTGGAATCAACCAACCAACTCACTCTCTAGTTACCTAGCAACTCGCTCAGTCTGGTTACCTAGCAACAAGCCGCTGTCTCGGCCTGAAGGCTAACCGAGACGGCTTAAAAATAGAAACGGTGAGAAGTGAAACTTTTGGATAAAACAGGAAGGTTTGGCAGCGTTCCAGGTATTTAAAACAAAAATCTAATCAATAGTCATCAATGAACTGATATGAATCCTTTATATCGTGATTCGTTTTCCAGCCCAACACTCCAGGTATGTTTTTTATGACATTTAAAGCTGAAAAGGTCAATTTTACGAGATATTGACCCTCGAAGGTCACTTCCTGTGGTTTTCATGGTTGCACACCGGGCCACACAAAGTGTGGCTGCTTTGGGATATCACTGCCATATTCCCACAGGTTTCATCCCGATTCCTTCACAACCGCTGGGTATTCCCCTCTTCCTGAGCTGTGATTAGGCGGCGCGTCTCCCGGGGGGCGAGGAGAGCGAGTTGAAACAATTAGAGCAGAACAGAAAAGATCTGGAACAACAGGCCGATCCCGCTGAGGCCCGCCGCAGAAAGCAACCATCAATTAGCCCGTTCTGCTCGCTTGGGTGGCTGGCCGTTCATAAAAAATGGAAAATAAGGCTTGAGCAGCATCGTCTCCAGCATAAATGTGCATTTATGTTCGCTTCCAATCGAGTACGGCAGAAACACGTCGTTCCAGATAAGCTGGATCTTTTCTGGTTTAAACAGGGGAATATTTGCTTTTTCCTCAAAAAGTGCCACTTCCAGCCCGGTTCTTCCCCCAACGGATCCATTACTGATGGTTTCAAACCCTCTTAATGCCAGATGTCGCCTCATTCAGAGGGATTATCCGTTTGTAAACACGGCAACATTACTGCAGAAAAAGATTTAAACTCCCACTGGTCGCCATGGTTACCCGCATTCATCTTGTCGTTTTGCTATTAGCTAGCATGTTGTTAGCAACATGCTAGCTGTAGCATGCTAACATGTTGTTAGCATGCTACAACTGCTTAGTAAAGCCAAGCTAAGAAAAATAATACAATTTATAACAGTGGAATAAAGTAATGATACGAGAAAAAGTCGTAATAATACAAGAAGACAAATTAAAGCTGTCAGAACGCAAGAAAAAGAGTCATGAGAAAATATGAAAACAAAAGTCATAAAACTACAATAAAGTCACAATATGAGAAAACAGTCATAGCATTACTAGAATAAATCCTTTATTAGGAGGATTAAGAACCGATTTCACAAAAACTAATTAAAATTGAAAGAGAGTCACATGAAAATAACTTCACAAGTTCACATCTCAAAGTTATTCATAAGTTTTACAAACAAGAAAATATTTCATCAACTAGTCAACAAATCTTAATAGCTCTCCATTTTGATTTATTATTTAGCAATTTTATGACTTTTACTGCTAATATTATAACTTTATCCTGATAATAGAAAAATAATAATAGACCCTCAGCTTGGCCTTGATATTCTATTGTTATGCTGCTAATTTTATACAAAGAAGCCTCTCATTGTTAGCACCATTATCCCGAGATGGATTCAACTCCACAGCCATTAATCTTTCTAATAATGAGACAAAGTCCCAGCGCATCGCCTCTCCTAATGAATCTAAAGCCCTCTCGGCAGACTGACCTCTTTTCCACGTCAAAAATATTTCACAGGAGCCCACAGGAGCGCTATTCTGGCCCGCCGTGTCACTTTTTAAACTTTTAAATCACAAGAGTTCAAGTACAAGAACAGGTAGGCCCAAATGGAGAAAGATCCGACCTGCAGCGCTCACCCAGATCCAGAGAAGAGCCACTGAAACTAGTGTTTCACATCACCAAAGATCAATAAACATTTACCACTGAATCAGAAAACATTTTAAAGATACAAACAAAACAACAAATGAAGCAAATTATGAAATCTTTGTTAGCAAAACAAAAAGACTCAGTTGAGAGCAAAACATTTATCATCCAGTTTTCAGCGGAGACAAAATACGCAAACAGAAATGAGTTTGTTTTAATTCATCATGTGATTAATTGATTACCGTCTTATTGTGACGGCTCTAAATATTCAACTGGAGGCTTCAACTAAAGGACTCGCTCTTCGGTTGCCTAGCAACAACCTGCTGCATAAGAAGCAGTTTCAAGTTTCCCCCAACTTTACCTAATCATAAACTAATTATTGGTAGTGATTAGTTCTTCAGGCATATCGTTCAGCCCCAACTAAAACAGCCTGCTACATGTTTTCTGCTGCAGTCGCCTGAACGCACCGTCAGAAACACGCGTGTTTTCACTGCAGGCGCTCCGACTTGTCACGGCGTGAAAACCCAGAGGAAACTGGAAATCCCACCAACAGGTGAGCTTCAGTTTCACATAACATGGAATCTGGTTCTCCTGTTTTCAGCAAGTCAACAACACTGCAGCTCTGACAACCATCAACAGCCGGGTCCAAACTGATGCAGCAGGAAGTGAAAACTAACTAAACTTACATCGAAATGCAGAACTGCAACTGCATGTTTCTCACAAGAACAACACGTTTTTGTGCTGAAAATTATTTTTGTTGGTGAATGACTTCTGCTTTAAATTAAAAACATGATTACAAAAGTGAAAAAACATTTATAATTTCATTTGATTGCACGTTAATCAACATTACTGCAATTCATGGCAGAGTTAATATCTAGGAATTAACATAATATTTAAAGTTCATCGTTTATCCCAAGACGAGAAAGCAGAAAAAACAAAACTACTCAATGAAATTCACACAGACACATGGTTCTATTAAGAAGTAAAAAGCAACAAAATACAAACATTTTGATAAGAAATAAGAAATATTTATTTATGGAAAATATAGCAGCATCAAGCATGTGTGAACAACATGGAAGTTTTAGCTTCTCCTGGTTTAAATCAACCAAAGAAAGTCTTTACTGTTGCACTTAAGGCAACAAAATGTTGGTTTCATTATTTAGAACTGAATTATTTGTGTATCAGGACCTTTTGAAGTATTATATGCACTTAAAAAAAAAGCTTAAGAGATTAAATTTTTTTAAAAATCTACAGAATGTGGCAAATTTTTTTATCTGATTAGTCGTCAGAATAATCGATCATTAAAATAATCATTAGTTGCAGCCTAAATAAAGATCAGAGCGTCACTCAGTAAAAACATGAATAAAAATGTGGGCTGTGAAAATTATTCCACTCTAAACTTTTTCACCATGATTGCAGCATTGACGTTGCCATGTCAACGGTCAGATAGATGGCCAAGACTTTAGGCCTGCGACTTTAAAAGAAAGCAGCCAATCAGAGTTAGGGAGCGTGGGGTGAACAGCCAATCAGACCGCAGCTCTGCGTGAACCTTATCAACCCTCTGCAACATAAACCAAATCCTCCCATAGGAAACGCCACGGCGCCCCGCCCCGCGCTGCTCCCACTCAGCTGAGCGTCAGCTCCACAAAAAACGGCCCAGTCAAAGTAAACATGTTGTCTGATGGAGGAGAAACATCCCAATAATTCAACAGTACTCAAAGCTTCTGCAGTCTGAACAGCCGAATTGCAATAAGACGCGTCGCAACTGCAGCAGCAGAAGTTGAGACGTGGCTGGAAATGATGAAAGCAGAAAAACTGTCAATATTCTGATGATGTAAAACGATAAATAATTAATGATCAATAACTGAATTTATCTATCAGGATAAATTCAGTTATTGATGGGAAGACGATCGGAAAAGTAACAAACACGTTGATAATGGAGGCTAAAGCTACATTAGCTAAGCTAATTTATTTTAAAAATCAGACGATTTTTTGTTTTATGAAAATATTTCATGTTTGGCTTATTGTTAAACAGGGAAAAAAATATTTTAGATGTTTGAATTTTTTGGTCAACATGTACTCTTGATTTGACGACTTTGGCCGGTTAGAAAAAGTTGCAGCCTGGTTTGAGTTTCTGAGGCTGAAGGTTTCCTGCAGATAAAGGCCGATGGTATTGGGTATCAGAATAACTTCATTACCGGCAGCGCCTCGCCGCTGAGCTCTTACTGTAGGGAGGCGATACGGCCGTTAAATATTTACGCCGCCTCCCGCCGCATTCCTAGGCAGGGCAGAAAACCTGAAGAAAATACCTCCATGGGCAGCAAATGGATATGAATATGAAAAGACGGAGAAAGAACAAGAATCCTTTGTGATGGGCTGCGTGAAAAATTGATGCGGCTCTGAAAGCAGAGCTGGCTCTTCACTCAAATTTAACCGGGAAGAGGAGGAGAAATTAACCGCTGAAGGAGTCGCCATGACGACATCCATTCACCGCGTTGGCAGTGACTGATCGCTATCAATATGGTGGATTAAATATTTAACAGTAAGACTTCTGAAAAGCAGACAGAGCACATGACAGGACTTCCTCCCTGGTCCAAACCCAAAGCGCCAACAAGCTGCAGTCAACAGCATGAATAATGCAGCTCTGCTCCAGAGTCCTGCAGCACGTCTGGCTGCGAGACGCAGGAGGAACGGGACGCAGGAGGAACGGGACGCAGGAGGAACGGGACGCAGGAGGAACGGGACGCAGGAGGAACGGGACGCAGGAGGAACACGCCGTGACCAGGCTGGACCCGCCACGGGGGCCGCCGCCACAAAATTTGAAACTGCTGCTGCGCCAGTTAGTCAGCAGGTCGTTGCTAAGTAACTAAAGAATGAGTGAGTGAATTGATGCCACCTTTTTAGTTTGATTGAACAAATTTATTCTCAGTTATAAGACCAGGATTTTTGTAACTTTCTTTCAAAATATTTGTTACATTTAACCAAGTTTAACAAATTAAATAAAAGCTGATTTGGGTGCAGAAACGTCGGCTTTTCAGCAAAATCTGTGGATCAACGTGTCTCTGCTATTTATAGACATTTTCTATTGCAAAATGTTGGTGACAGATTTAAAAATAAAATGTCTCCTTCTGGTTTGGTCAAGTTTGTTTCATTCTTCAACTGCAGTTGGGGGCCGCAAAAAAACAACAACAAAAAATCAGTTCAAAGAACACAAATGCCCCACATTTTGGGGCACCGTTTAATAATGCCAGGATGAGTTGAACTCAGTTCAAGATAAAGTTCAAAATTTTCCAAAAATGTAAAAAAAAAAATAAAAAAAAAGAAGAAATATTTATGTGAGTAAATAACTCACAATTGATTTCTGGTTTTGGATTGTTTTTAATGTTTCTGTTTAGTGATTTACAGAAAAGAAGTGAATTTTAGTGTGATTTTTACACCTGGTATTGATTTGTGAACAGGTAATTTAATTTAATTTAATGAGTAGGATTGGAATAAATACTAAACAGGTAAATTTGCATCATTTCTGAGCCGCAGTCGGGAATAACAAGCAGCACTGCCGGCTCCGCAGTGTGATGCTCACTCAGGACCGGGGATTGAAACGGGCTGATCCATCACTCAGAGGATAAACAGAATAAAAACCCACAAGCTGATTATTTAGAGATTAAGATATTCGCATGGAAATACCAGCTGAGCCGTCATCTCAGCTCAGGATATTAGAGAGCAGGAGTGAAGAGGAGGACAACAACAATAAATCAGGGGCAGAAACAAACAATAACTGCAGATGACACAAAAATATAGCCAGCAATAAAACACAGACTGAAGAGTAAACGGAAACACTGAAGCTAGGTTCTGATGTGCACTTACTCCAAAATATAAAATACTTCAGAAAACTTGAACTAAATTATCCCAAACTACTGTGATGCAGATTGTAATGAAATAATCAAGTAAATTATTAATGTTAACTATAAAAAAGGCTGCAATTAAACCAAAGCTGTACTCAAAAAATACATAAAAAATATGCAGAATGTGCAAAAAAATTTTTTTATCCAATTACTTGATTAATTTTTAGAATAACTGATTACGGAAATGATTGTTAGACTAAATTTGGGCAGAAAGTTGTGTATTTGTTGACAAGCTACTTCCATCCAAAATGTCAAATATTAATAAACACAAATAATAAGAACATAAAATTTAAAACAGTGATTTAATGTCAAGTCTCAAGAGTGATGCAAGCTCATCTTAAGATATAAAAATAAAATAACTAACTTTTTGAGGTTTTAAACTTTTTCTCAAATCAAATAAAGTTTCACAAATTACAAGTGGTTTTTATTGACTTTATAAAATGATCTACTTCCAGCTTGGGCTTTTCCAAGAACTTTACACTTGAAAATAATCCGGATTAAATGTAATCCAGATTTGTTGCGAATTGTGAAATGGCCCTTTAGTGAAAGATGAAGCTGCGAATAAAATGCTTCAGTTTCAGCCAATACTGAGCAAACAAAGCAAAATAAGATGAATGTTTATCACTCTCTAGGGTAATCACCACATTATTATTATTTTATAGTTACATTTGTGCATTTTAAATCGTTTGCATGCCTCAGTGAAACCCATTAATCTCTGTGTGACACCTGGATGAGATGCTTCAGATGGAGGAAACTTTTTAACTGTCGGGTCTTTATAGAAAAACAGAAGAACCACAAAATCATACAGTACAATATTTAACAGCAAGAATGTTAAATGCATGGTTTTTTTGTTTGTTTGTTTTTTGCTAAAGGAAAGATCTGGTAACTTTCACTGAGCATTAAAAAGGAGCGAGCTGGCAGCGTTATGTCATGTGGTGACTGTCGGAATCTAGCTAGTAGGCTAATGCTAACTAGCATCTACATTTCGTTGAGCGACACCTGAATTCTTAGTATTTTTATTAAAAATTTAGTGCAATAAAAAGGAGAATGATATTAAAACCACTTTAAAGCCTCTCCTGCCATTAAAGAAACATTTAGCGTCCGGCTTCGGGTTTCCGAAGCGCAGCCCAGTGTTAAGTGCTAAGTTAGCTAAGTGCTAAGTTAGCTTAGCATGTACCTTGTCGGAATCGAGCTCCGGATCAGCCTGGCTCAGCCTGAACAGAAAGGATTTCGGGTCTCGGCACAGCGTCTGCCTCGTCGTTAGAAAATACGTCCCTCCGACATTTAGCCGGATCCACTTGGAGGCTCCGACCCCAGGGGAAGAATGGGTCGGACATCTCCGGTGAACGGAGCCGCTTGTCTCGGAGATGTTCTCTGCCATCCCGCTCCACTCCGCGCCTCGCCTCCTCCGCCCTCGCTTCGCCTCTGCTCTGATAGAGCGGCTGACAGGAAGTGTCGACGCTGCCGCAAGCCGCCGACTGGGAGTCCGCCAGTCACTGCAACCTCCGCGGCCACTCCTACCCGCCGCTGTCCGCCCAGGCTTTCCACACGACTGCTGTACGGAAGGCGATTAGGGCCAGCACAGAGACAAAATTATTCTGACATTTTAGAATGTCTGAGGTTAAAGTCAGAATTTTGATTTTAAAACGTCTTTGTAGATCGGAAAAAAGAAGTATAGTTTTGGCAAAAATCTCAGAAATTTTCTAGAAAATACTTGGAAGTTTCTGAGTTTGAAAAGTAGATATAAAAAAAATGTCTTGTTTTTTTGTTGTTTTTTTTTTAAGAAAAAAACATTAAGTTTGAAACATCAAAGATTTACCTGAAAAAAGTCAGTTTTTTAGATTAATCTGAGAATTTCTGAGCTTCAATCATCTAAACCTTTCAACTTTTGAAACTCAGAAATGTTTACTAGACACCTTATGAGATTAATCTAAAATTAATCGAATACTATATATTTTTAGTCAAATACTTTGTATTTATAATATATAAACCACATTTTGCCATTGTAGAATTCAGACTTTAATCTCAGAACTAAGACTATTTTTCAAAACCTAAAATAGATTTCTGAGATTAAATTTCTTTTTTGTACAGAAAGATTAAAACAAAGTCTGACATACAGAATGACAAAGGTGCCACAATTCAACAAATGAATAAAAAATATGTATATGTAACAAAAGTCATTTTGTTATCCAAAATGTATTAAGTAAATTTTGGATAATAACTCAATATGAAATACGCCAATGGTGGGGAAACTCAGACAGAACATTTACATTCAACAAGACAGATTAAAAACATAAGAAAGTTTAGTTATTGAAAATAATTTGTTTAAAAGAAATGTTCACTTGAGTAGTCATTAAAAATATCCTGCATTTTATTTTATAATAAAGAAAAAAAATGCAAATATCACTGATGGCATGATATTATTTAACTTTAATAAGTGAAGCCAAGTTCTGGGAGAATCAAAACTAAGAACACTTCATGTATGTTTAAAATTATAAATCAACTTTTTCCCCCAGTTGAGTCTGTTGTTCTTTTGTCCAGCTGGACCAGAATGGTGACCCAGTTTTGCATATTAACAAATATTGTTTTAAATAAAGAAATCAGAATTTGAATGAGTGAGTCACTAACTCTGATTCAGAGAATTAAAAGCAGGGATTTAAGTCATGGAAAACTTGACATTAGTGTTAATCTCCCTTGATTTGTATCACCATCGTGGGAATAATGACAAACCCAAGAAAAACCCAACTCAGCTTCAAAGTCTGACTTGATTATTCAGTAAATATGGTGATTGTAACATCAATATTTAACTTAGATAAATGGAGTTAGGTTGTAGAATTAACAAAGACAAAATTAAAAACTGTACAGAATTTCTGAGGCTAAGTTGCTGTTCTGTCTAAAAGGATTTAAAGAGAACAGAACAGGTTGCACTGTACGGGTGGATGCCCAAAATGCCAGTCACACAAATGAATAAAAACATTTCAGATTAATCACCTGTGTTCTGACTTATTTTGTAGCAAATTATAATTTCAAAGAAATATCCAAGCTTTTTTCTATAAAGTTTCTGAGATTAATCTAAAAATGTCAGATTTCTCTGGTTTTGGTTTACTTCTTTTAGTCCATCTCAAAGCCTCTAATTCACACACAGAGTCCAGACTAATTTTTGAAAAAAATCAGACATTTCTGAGATCAAATCCTGTATACAAGGATTTAAAAACACCAAAACAAATGCCATCTATGGAATGCCAGAGGTGCCACAATCCAAGAAATACAAAAAAAAAAATACAAAAATTGAGATTTCTGTAAAAAAATTTGATAATCTCAAAATGCAAGTTTTTTTCTAATAAGTTTCCAATTTAAACACTTCATGTTGAAATTCAGTCATTTCTAAACAGTTATCATTTTACTTGCATCTTTAAAAAGTCATACTGAAGTAGATTTATTGTAATTTATAGGCTCTTGATACTCATTGAAAAAATTTTTTTCAATGAGTGTCAAGAGTCTATACATTGTGATCCAAAATCTACTTCAGTATGATTAACTGTCTAAAACCAGTCAGTTTTACAAAGATTTTCACACCAAAGCAGATATAATGGGTCGGTACTTTATTTACATGCTGCAGAAACGTGAGATGTCGTCTCCGCCAGACACAGTTCAGCGTCGTGGCGAAGGTTGTTAAACAGAAGACAAGACACATGGCTTTCATTTCAATGCCTAAATCCCTACATGCTTTAATCACTGGACTACCAAGCATTAAGTGGAAAATTCATCATTCAACATCTACTGACCTAGCGCACAAATAATCAGAGAGAGAATGAACAGAATCATTAAATTATCAGAATATGATTAAGTCACTGAGCAAATAGAAAATGTATGATATAGTAAGAAAAAAGCTGTAAAATATTATAGTTTACAATAATTATTCACATTCAAAGGCTTTACATCTCAATACATACACAACATGGCCCCTGAACATGACTTCAATCCAAATATGATTCATATATTAGAATTTAAATAACACAGAATGAACTATAGGCTAAAACAATAGCCATCAATAACCTTATACAAGAATAAAAATACAAAAACTGTATCCTAATATCATTGCATTACTCGCTTCAGATTTAATAATACATCATCTGTACATCACAGTTCTCGTCAGTTACAAGCCAGGTAGAGCGTTTCATACACGATGTAACCGACCGCCATTGACTTGATTCAGAATAGATTCGGGTTTTTTTTAGATCAAGAAAAAACAAAAACACTCTTCTGGCGTTCCCTCGACTTTACAGACAGATACAGCAATTTTATCGGTTTATTTGGATCAGATGGATTTCCTTAAACTGACATCCAACCACTCACACACAGCTGAAGGAAGAGCGGCCTCCGCAAACGACCTCAAGGTCAAAAATAAAAGCCTTATGATAACGCATACTGCTAAAAAAAACTAAAAACGAGCAAATTAAATCATTCGCTTTAATTTCTATTGGGCCAAAGACAAGAAATAAAAAAAGGGCAGAGGGCCCATTGAGGCAGCCATCTTGTCTGTTGACAGCTTTTTCTGATTGCTTCTGAGTGATAGTAGGTGAATGTGTCTGTTCAGCATGGGGAGGTCAGCACGAGATTTCATTTCCAGTGAAGATGAGCCGTTCTATGCCAACAAAAATTCTAATTAAAACGGGAATTTATGCCAAACACCAGTAAAATCCTACAAAAAGGTCAAGTTTAAAAACAGCCAATCTTTTTACGGGTTGCCAATGCTGTCAAAAATGTGCATATCAAATGTTCAAAGACAAGCCGTTCCATATCAGAAAAAACCCCGGGAAATTTAGAGGAACCAACTCAACAAAATCCAAAACATCCAATTATTGTAACGGTTGCCAATGTTGTCAAAAATATATAAATCTAATCTGTATTTCTGGTGCCCAAACTGTAGGAAAAAGCTGGTTATGTATGAAACCAGCACATAATTTATTTTCAATAAAGATGAAAAATTGTCAATCAAAAACAAAAAAGGAATTTGGGGGAAATCACACCTCGAGTGCAAGTTCAACAAAAACTAATCTAACATCTCATTTTTGTAAGGGGTGCCAATAAAATTTTTTACTTCAGCTAAATCTCCAGTGCGCAAACTGTGGTGTCCATGCATTTAATATCTACGTGTTCAGCAAACAGGATTTTATTTTCAGTGACAAAACCAATAGGAGCCGCTCTACTCCATCAAAAAAAAACAAAAACACGGGAACTTGGGGGAATTAACAGCACGAAAGCAAGTAAAATTCTACAAAAACTAATTCAAAACATCCAATTGTGAAAGGGTTGCCAAAGCAGTAAAAGAAATACCCTTAAAAAAAAAACAAAAAAAAAAAAACAGGAATTCACTTGAATTCATGCCATGAAAACCAGTGAAATGGTACAAAAACTATATAGGTTACCAATGCTGTAAAAAACATATTTTTCACCCAACTGGGGGAAAAAAACCTGTGTTCAGAACTTCCATTTTAGTGCGAAACACAGATGAGCCAATTGATTTCAATAAAAAAAATAAAAAATAAAAAAAAAAGTGGGAATTTAGTGGAATTCATGCCATGAAAACCACTAAAAATGGTACAAAAACAAATTATAGGTCACCAATGCTGTCAAAAATACCCTTTTTTTAAAAACTTAAATTACATCTCCAGTGCCCAAAAGAGAGAAGTCATAGGAACAAAACTGGCCATGCAGAAAAGAGAAGCAAGTGATGAAGAAGTAGAAGCTAGTGGCATGTTTACCCGCCCCGATAGAAAAAAAACAAAAACAACCTTAGTAACAGCTATGAAGGCTCACTCAGACCCACGTCTCACTGCAGACCAGCACGCTCCGCTTTAATTGGACTGCAAGTACCAAGAGACTGAAAAACAACTCCAACACCAGGGGAATAAACGGAGGAAATAAAAATATAGAGGACATGTGGGATAAGTGAGACTGAATCAGTTTACAGTATCCGTCACAGCTAGAGAAAATGGACTAAAAGTCGGGCTTTTACGACAACTCGCACATATAACGTATGATTAGGATATGGTTTTAATTAAAGATATCTTGTCAGGCTCTGGTTCATAAAAGCTAGATTCTGTGTCATCGTTGAAGCAGGAAACCAGTCCGTGCGTTCAGGATAGTCCTAGCAGTACCCAAACTTGCTCCATCCCCCCAAACCCAAACTCACCCCCACCTGAAGCAGAATGTACAAAATGGTGGAAGTCTCATCATCCATACATGGAAAAAATGCAACAGAAGCCTCACAGAGAGCACAAAGAACAAGCAAAGCAACCCTGAATCCAAAGTTGTATTTTCCCCCATGGATCTACTCAGGAAAACAAACGAGGTCTAGATGCCAGCGTCTCTAAGAGTTTGTTTACGTTGCGGTGATGAAGGGCACTAAAGAGGGCGTTATTCTGCTCAGTGATTGGCCTCAGATTGTGCTCCTATAGGCCCGGGTTTTGGTGCCTCTGGTAGATCTTTCTCCACACTTCCTGGATCTTCTTGCACCACCTGTCGGCGTTTCCACTGGGGTCCATCAGGTAGTACGTCCGGTTCGGCTGCAGCGATATCAAAACGAAAAGGCAACAATTTTAAAGATTTGTTGAGAAGAAGAAAAAGCCTTTAGTCAGAAGCTTCTTCAAATTTGCTGGAATACAGACTGCTACAGGACATTTTTTTCTACAAACACCATTTACACAGTCACTGAAAATTTTGAATGAGTTGCAACATTAAATTTCCCTTGGGATCAATAAATCTTGAGTTAGTCGTAAGCGATTATTTTAGAAAATCAATTAATCAGAATTTTTTTTTAAATATTGGTAAATTTTTATGCAATATTATTAACTTTTGTATCTGACCTTCTGTAATAATTTTCTGCAGCTTAGAAAATTTACTTGTAACAAAAACAGTTCATTTATTAAGTCAATCTGGACAAAAATTGGGTAAGGGTTAAATTTAATGCATTTAATTACATTAAATTTAATACCAATTATTTTACAGAAGGTTGACAAAGACAAACAATTTTAATAATCTATTACTCTGACAACTGATTGATCCAATGAGAACTGTGTTGTGTCATTAGGATTATTGAAGATATGAAAAAGGGAAATAAATGGATAACAGCTTGTTGGATGATAAATTGTCCGAGAAGTTAATTCAATAAGAAACAATGTGTAATCATAGTGGCATAAAAATAAACTTTAAATCCTGAAGATTTAACACTGAACTGGAAGACAGTTTAAATATTCAAAATAAAGTTAAAAAAGACAAAATAAAACAATGGTTCTAGTTGAGACCCAAACACCAGACTGAATGTTTTTATCATCCTGTTCTTGATAGAAAGATACAAACTGTAAATCATGATAATGGAAATTATTGATGTTTTAATTCATGACGTCCGACTCCAGTTTTGTTTAGTCTGAAGAGCAGGAACAGAAACAAATGGTGGTTACCGTGTGAACGAAGAAGGTTTTGAAGTTTTTGGCCTCGGGGCGCAGCTCGGAGGACCAGGGGATCTCCCCCTTCAGGACCCGGTTGACGGGATCCACGTAGTACAGGTGAGGCCCTTCGGTCAGCAGCAGCTGCCTCCGGCGGGCGAACAGGCCCTGCAGGGAGCCCAAACACTTCCTCACCACCATGCCAACGTTTCACAGTCGATATCAGTAACTCTGGGTTAGTTTTTTGTTTACACATTTTAATTACACCCAAACATTTCCTGTTTTATCCAGTTTTCCCTCCTTGTTGCCTTTTATTTTGAAGCAGTTTAGAGCCAAAATGGTGAAACTTTAAACTGCTGCATGTTAACAGTAGGTCGTTACTAGGTAACCAAAGTTTGGGGAAACTTTAAACTGCTTTTTACCTGGGAGGCTGTTGCTAGGCAACCAGAGTGAGTTGATTCCAACCTGGAATATTCTATCAGACGTGTTTATACGTATTGATAACGCGTTTATTGCAATAGACGCCGTTATTGATTTATTGTCCAGCTCTGGTGGTTTTGATGCTTTCAGCTTCCAAACTGGATCAATGAGATGCAACATTAAATTTTCCATTGGGATCAATAAAGTGATTTGAAATTGGAGGAAGAAATGAGCTCCAGCGGAAAATAAAAACAATCCAAATTTACTAATTAGATTTTTCTTTCCAACAAGTTTTAGACCTTTTCCTGAGAAAATGTAAGAGTCTCAAAACTTTGGCAAAATATTTGTAGTTTGAAAAGTTGCAAAATAGAAAACTGGAGATTAATGTCAGAAATGTTCTAGAAAAAAATAAAAAAATTCTGAGTTTGCTAGAAATTTCAGAATTTTTACTAGCAAATTTTCATCAATATTCATTTTAGAATATATTTTGAATTCCTGAATAAACTGAAGCATTTAAAGAATATTTGCTGTAGTTTGTTATTGTGCATCTGACCTACATAGTCAAACCTGCTTGTTTGAAATTGGAGGTTTTACTGCTTGTTGCTCTGACTGAACAAATTAAAGTTTAGATGTTTGACTCGACATGTGAAGCTGTTGGTGCATCTCAGTGTGTTGTGCAGCTGCAGAATTATTAAATGTGTAATTCAGTTAATTTATGTCAGACTGGATCTGCAGTGGGAGTCACACACACCTTGCGTTTATCCACTGGTCCCATCTTCAAGATCAGATTATTCTCCACAAACTGATGCCTGCAGGAGCCAAAAGAGACAGAAAATCTCAAACTAATCAACTGAACCGTTTCCTTTCAGAATAAAAGCCTCCAACACAGTGAACTTACCAAGGGTTCCCATTGGTCTGTTTGTCCAGCAATAATTTCTTTTCTTCCTCGGTGAACAGCAACTCCAGCTCAAACGAGTTGTTGTCCAGATCGTGGATGTACTGCTCGATGTTGCTGCTGGACCGCTGCGGCGGCGCCGAGTCGTGCGGCGACAGGGAGTGCGATGAGCTCGACGGCGCCACCTGCATGTTGCTGAACTGGCTCAGGAGGTCGTCGTACTGAAATTCACACAGTTACAAAAAAGAAATAAAACTTCAGCAGCTGACAAGTCATCCAAAGTTTCTAACAGGGCTGCTAGAGCAGGGGTTCTCAAAGTGGGGGTCAAGACCCCAAAGGTGCTCACAAGACACCAAATGGACGGTCGAAAGATGATTTCAGATTCATCATAATGTGACCTCAGGGGTGTATGGCAGACCAAAATAAAACCCATCAATAACCACATCCTAACAAAAAATCTAACTTTTAAAAGAACTAAACAATTTTTAGTTTTTGAAAAAAAATAAGTCCTTTTAAAATGCATGATTGTCACTATATTTACAAATAAAATGTAATAATGTTCATTATATGGAGTTTCTGCAACTCAAATCTAAGACTTCTAAATAGAATCATGAATGAAATCTCAGATCTGCATCACAACAGAATTTTTCAGAATAAACTTCATATTTGATTTGATTGGTTGTTTCTCGTTAGCACTGGGAGGAGCTAGAGAAGTTATGGCTTATGTTACTTTTTTCACAGATTATCTCAAACTGTAGCAACATTGGGCAACTCACATTGCCGTAGCAGTCCTCATCATCTTCAGACATCGCAGGCAGGTAAGGTGTGAGCTTTGGGGGCGTCTGCAGGTGCAAGTCACTCCAGGAAATGGTGTCGAAGAAGGGATGCTGCCTCAGCGGGTCGTACCCTCCCATCTCTTCACAACCGAGCCGCTTGGACGGGTCCAGTGACTGAAGGGAGGTCAGAGAGAATACTGAAACAAACCATCCTGCAAACACCAGACCTGCAACCAGGAATTTGAATTTCGTTCAGAGACGCGGCTCAGATTGACGACTCACCAGAAGTTGCTCAACTAGATCCTTGGCTTTGGGGAAGAATTTTTCTGGGAACTCGTACTCCAGCTTTATTATTTTCTGGAATATTAGGTACTCGTTTCTGTGACAGAAGTAAAAACAAAGAAAGTTTCCTTTCTTAGCTCTTGTTTTACCACCATTACACTTAATACATAATTTTTCAAATCACAAATTTCTATTTTTAAGTGCGATACATTAGTAGAGGCCCTACACTGTAAAAACCTAAGTGTTTTTTGTCCAGTTTCTAGTGCAAATGTCTATGCATTAAGAAAACTAATCCAAAAGTTACTTTTCAGAAAGATAGGAGCTCATTTCAAGTCAATAATTGCAAATATTAATTGAAAATTACAAGTTCCACCAGCAGATAATTTCTTAGAATAACACATTTTTCCCATATTACAAGTTAAATAATCTGCCAGTGGAACTAGAAGTTTTTATTATTAAATAGAATAACATGACCAAAAGTGATTGGTATGTAAATTCCCTCTAATCCAGGGGGTTCAAACTCCAGGCCTGGAGGCCCCAGAACTTTTAGATGTGCCTCTGCTGCACCACCTGAATACAATAATTAGGTCATCAAGGCTCTAGAGAATCCATCTAACCAAGGAGGAGGTAATTAAACCGTTTCATTCCAGTGGCACATCTAAAACCTGAAGGATGGCCAGCGGCCCTGGAGGGCTCCAAGCCAACTGGTTTGTTCAAACAGTTGTAGTCCAACTGGAAACCAGTCTGGATCAACTGGCTTGTGTTTCAAGTTGTCATACTAAGCAACTTTTGAGAGAAAATAAAAAAAAAATAAAAATGCATCAGCATCCGATGCATCCGTTCCAGCAGCAGGTTGCATTTTAAAATCTAACAAAATGAATATCGCTAATATAAATTGAAGCTCCAAAGTGTTCTTACCCAGCTCTGAATGGTGGTAAACCAGCCACCAGCTGATAGATAATACACCCCAAAGCCCACAGATCAGAGCTGCACATAAAACAGAAAAACAAAAAATATGTTTAAGCAAGAAAATCTTAAAATCTGAAAAGAGTCAAATGATATTTTTGAAAAGCACCTTTTGCAGGCCGATTTTTCTGTTAGCAGCTCTGGAGACACGTACTGCGCTGTCCCAACAAAGGAGTTTGCTCTTGCTGCAAAAAAAATAAATAAATAAATAAATTATGAACACCAGAGCTTGCATAGCCTGTGTCTGACATCCTGAACCTAACATTTTTCTTTTTAAAATCAGTTTCCTGAAAGCTTTCTCCCAGCAGCAGTCCAAGTCAATGTGCGTCTAAATGAACGTCTCCAAAAACGCTTTGTAATCACATTTACAGAAAGGTTACAATATCCTGCTGAACATTTTCCTTCACTGACTAAATGCTGCTGTGACTAAGCTTGAAGGGAAAAAAAAAACTGTTCTGATTGAAAATCACCAATATATGGTATTGATGGGATTCTTATCAATACCATAGGAAGTTAATAAAACCATAGACTGTTACCAGTTAGTTCAAGCAAATCAGATTTTACAGTTACATCTTTCTCTTACATGTAAATTTACAGTCTGTCGACGCAACATTTCTGGCAACAAACCACTTTTATTCTGAAAATCCAAATGCGTTACGGTGTCAAAAATTGAACTTGGAAAAACAAACGTGTACCGTTACAGTGCAGCGGTAACGGTCTCTGATGAACCCCAAACCAGCAGTAAACATACAAGAATGCAACAAGACGAGATGCATTTGGCCCAATAGTAGCAGCAGGTTAGCAGGTGGCTAATCTGCAGGTGTGCCCAGAACGGCATTAAGCTCAGAAATATAATCCACAACACACATTAAACAGACATGAAAACACACCACTAACACCAAAATCATCACTAATTATTTACACACAATTTAAGCAGCGAAAACAAACTGCTATTTTTACCTTGTTTACTGTCGGACGATAACTGTTTCGCTGTTCCAAAATCTGTTATCTGGATGTGCATCTCCTCATTCAAAAGAATATTTTCTGGTTTCAAATCTCTGAAATAAAAACATATGAATAAAAAACATGTAGAGACTCAAATACCAGCAGAGAGCAGATCCTTACCTGTGAATTATCCCCTTTTTGTGTAAATATTCTAGAGCACAAACTATTTCGGCAGAGTAGAACCGTGTACAGGTCTCATCAAACGAACCAATTTTGCGAATGTATTTTAGCAGTTCCCCGTTCTTAGCGTAGCTAAGACCAAAATCTATAAAAACATCTGTTAAGGAAAATTTTAAAACAATGTCATCTGAGCAGGTGAAGCAAAACAGCTGAAAATCCAGAGAAATTTGATGCTAAAGGAATAAAAAAAAAAAACAACTTTCTGATCAACAAAACTAAGAGCCATCATGTCATACCAGTAACCAGTATGGATGTTTTAACTGAGGAAAGCCAACTTGAAGTTAGTATATTAAGAAATTGGTCCTGATTTCAATTATTTTAATATCAGATTATTAGTCTGAAAAAAACTAAATTGGCACATTTTGCAGATTTGTCATTTAAACCCTTAAGCTTAATAAATAATTAAACTTTTTAACTTTTTATTGCCTAAAATACTGAAATGTTTGTAGCAAAGGATGCATCTGCAACTAGAAAAAAAAAGCAAAACTAAATGTACAAATCTCAGTCCGTTCTTCTCAACTCAACAGCAATACAGCTAATCTGAGGATTATTTTTCAGATTAAGCGATTAATAATTTAATAGAAGTTATTTTTTCATATGTATAAAAGTGAAGCAGATGAAGCTAAAACTATGCTATTTTCTAGGCAAGTTTGCATATTTACAAACTAATTCAGAATGCAAAGTGACTTATTCTTCAAGCAGTTTTGGCTTATTGAAGTATTCTCCAGGAAATGATTAATTATTAAATTTAGAGTCAGTGAGATGTTTAAGAAGGAAGTTGGATAAAGAACAAAGACTGCTTTAAAAATTAGTTCAGCAGATAACAGGAAGGTTGAATGTTGCCGTTTTATCCTTGCAGAAACCCCAGAGTTCAGTTACCAAGGGAGCAAATACACAATAACCAAAACTAACCACACTCTGTTACTACAAGCTCCAGAACCGGTCGTTTTATAATTATAAAAAGTCAATTTTACAGTGACTCATTTCTCACACACTGTGACATCATCTCTGTTTCCAACATAAATAATTATTAACTGACTGTTGCAGAAAAACATCCAGAATGCTTTTAAAGCGGCATCAGAGTGAGCGAGATGCCAATGAAAGGATACACAACTTCTCATCGTCTTGAAATGTGAAGTAGAGCTTTACAAAGAATGGGTGATCAAGATTTGACATCAAATCTCGTTCTCTTTTCACGTACTGGACTTTGTTCTCCTTCATAATGTGGCGCTTCTCTAAAATCTTAACTGATAGAAAGAAAAAGAAATATTTAAAACATTGTCTATTTCATAAGATTAACATTCAGTTAATGGTTGCGTTATTACTGACTTGCATATTCTTTCCCTGTGGCCAACTCTCTTGCAAGAACAACCTGAGGAACAAAAACAAGGAAAACATTAAAAAACAAAGTTGCAGTTTGTAACTTTTCTAAAATATATGTATATTTTAAGTATTTTTTTTGAAAATGTCACAGTGTGACAGTTTGGTATGAGACTCCTCTGCCTTCTCCCAATGTTAAGTACAAACAACCAATCAGAGCCAGGAGGCGGTCTTAGTGCTGTCAATCAACCTCATGTACTCTAACAGTGAAGCTGTTTATCAGCTGAAATGCTAACCAAGCTTAGCTTTAATGACATTCTCTGCTGTGCTGTAGCTAGCAGAGAATGCCAACATTCTGTGCTAGCTGCAGCAAAGCAGAAAATACAAACATTTGCTTAATAATTGGCTATAGCCGTTAGCATTCTAGCAACCAGTAGGCCTGGCATGATAAATTTTGCTGGATGATAAATTCTACCAGAAATTATTGCGATAACTTAAAATATTGCTATGCTGTAGCTGAATGATGCAGCTAGCATCCTTTGCTAGCTGCATCGCAGCAAACTATTAACCGAAGATTAGCATTCTATGCTAGCTGCAGCATAGCAGAGAATTTTGTTGATGTTAAAGATGGCTGGTATGGCAGCTGACTGCAGATAAACAGTTTTCCACCATTTCTATCAGCATATTTAGTATGCGATGTTGATAACGCTAAGCCCCGCCTCCTGGCTCTGATTGGTTGTTTTTGATGCATTTGTTCAGATAGCAATAATAGCTCAGACAGGAGGAGGAGATGGATCTTTTCACATATTGTTTCAACATGTTTTAACAAATATGTAAAAACGTATTTTCAATAAAAGTTACACTTTTCAGCTTTAACAGCTGCACAACCAAAGAGAAAAAAAAAAATCTGTTTTGCATTCACCTCAGATGAACTGAGGATGACTCATCAATCAAAAGAATGCTAGCATGTAGCAACATCTACCCTAAAAACAGAGGCAGGAATTCAGCCGCGTACCGTTGAGAAGGAGCCCTCTCCCAGAATCTTGCCAAACTTGAAGTCCTCGGGCTTCTTTTTGCGCGGCTGCGTCATCTGGGCGGCCGGCTGCGGGCGGCCGTCGGCGCTCTGGGAACCGCCGGGCGCTCCTACAGCGCAGGGGTGCGGGGATGAGCCCTCCATGCTGGGGCAGTGACTGCTGCCTGTGCTCGGGATGGTGAGTGGCGAACAGGAGTCAGGGTGGTTTCTGGCCAATGATGGATGTGAGCAGGAACAGATGGCAACGTTGGGCTGAATGGGCACAACATCATACTGGAACAACAGAAAACATCCAATCAGCACGGCGGCGCTGCAGCTCTACTGTAAAACTTCTTGGGTTTTATAGTTTATTCACTTCAAAACAAAAGCCTGTCACCATAATTTTCCTGAAAGAAACCATCTCAAATTATTACGATAAGTGAGAATATTGAGTTTTGAGACAATTTTCAGAAACGGTCTCAAAGATCAATAAACTTTAAATATTAAACATTTTACACTGGAGCTGGAAGACATTTTAATATCAATAACAAATCAAATTATCAACTTCCTGTAAACAAAGTTGTCCTTTAACAAGAAGGTTTAATTGATACCAAAACACCAGACTGAAACCTTTTATCAGTTTATGGTAGAAAAGGACAAATATATCATGCAAATGTAAATTATTGAGACCATTTTAACTCATGCAACTAATGTATTCTTTGCAACATAACTAGTAATCTCTTTTTTTCAAAAATGTACATATTTTATCAACATTTACCAAGTTTGGTTAAAAAAAAATAGTTTGGATGAAACATTTCATACGTCAAGAAATCAAACCTTATTTTGGTCATTTAAAATGTCTTCCAGTTCTGTACAAAGTCAGACTTTATTGGAGGGTGAACTCATCAATAAATTACTTAAAAATGACAAAATCATCATTTACCCCAATAATTACCATTACTGAATTTATCGTTCAGTAATATTTGTTAAGTTTCCTCTCAACCCAATCTTTTTCCTAATTTATTGCAAAGTAAATAAAAGTTGAATTGCAATAAAAGTTTCTGAAGATTGATTAATTTCAATAATCTCACTTTTGATTAATAAATTAAACCACATACAAGTTCTGATCAACAACTGGGAAAGCATTTTTTCTTCTATAAAATAAACATCAAAATTAGGAACTCCCACATAAATGTTTGTATGGATAAACGCAGATATTTATGTTTTTGTTTCCTATTGTACCCTAAAATACTCAAAAGCTGAATCTACGGCTCATTTTTTATGCATCAGTCCTACAGAAGTGTGATCCAGACTCAATCTGGTAAAATTTTACAAACTTGATCGTTTTTACATGAAACTAAAATACATACAATTCAACACTGAAAGGCATTAAAGTAAAACTTACAAACCAGATAAATAAGCCAGATATCAGCTCTGGTTTATTTACTTTATCTAGTTAAAGTAGAAGTTGGGCTCCAAATACAATATAATTATTAATAAATGAGTTTAAAATCAATGACATTCAGAATATATATATATATACATATAGAAAAGAACTGTTCACATTCTGGGTATAACATTACAATCTTATACTAAGACTTCACCCTGGTATATTAGAGGGTCAAAGTCTGGTGTTGATAAACAAATAACTACCAAGGAGCAGCTTCCTGGCCTGGTGGTCCCACCCGATGTCAAGGTCTCTCTCCATAAAACACCAGCAGCTTACAACACACAAAGCTCTTAAGAAATTTTATATTTTAACTAAAACAATGAAATAAAAAGTGAAAGCCACCAACTGACATAAACCCAACAGTAACTTATAGTGCTTTCTCATCTCTACACTTGCTGTTTATTTCAGCAAGTGTAGAGATGAGAAAGTTATTCGGAACATGCGGACCAAATGCCACCATTAGTGTTTTGTTGTTTTGTTTTTCTAGCTTTATTTAGCCCGGTTAGCTTCTCTTCATTTAAAAGCAAGGTGTGGCCTTTAGCTGCCCATTCCGGACTTGACTCTATTATTGCCAACTGTCCGTGAAATAACCTACAGACTCTCTGTTACTGAGTCAGTCAACATAATAGCTGGTATACAGCCGTGAACCAACATTTTCCTAACCATGTGTACTTTGGTAACAACTAGCCTGTGCGAACTTTCCATGCTAACCAAGCGCTGTTAGCAGGCTAGCATTAGCATTTGCTTATCTTATCAAATAAAGCCGATGTTCTTTGGAAAACAGCAGCAGTTCTATAGAAAAGCGCCCCTTACGTGTCACAAAAATGTCTCTGCGTGCACATGAAGCAGTAAATAAGGGTAGAGGATAATGTTCCTAATGTAAACGAACATAAACAATTCAAACTGACATGTCTAACTTTAACGCACTTGTGATTCAAGCTGAATTTAAAGGCTCTTCCCATCACGGCGATACTTTGAACGACTGGGGCGCTTTTTTTCGGCAAAGCACCGGCCATCACTGACAGCAAGTTACAAACTTGATGCTATCAGTTAACTAGCTCAGCTTAGCATAGCAACCAACTTCAAACCCATCTGCTGTGTTCAGATGCTGGTTCCCAAAGCGCTTTATGTTACTTACGTAGCTTGTTCTGTTGAACCTTTACAATTGTAAATCGAAAACCACGAAATTGACACAAAATAGCACCTTCAAGAGAAAGGTTGAACGTACTAAAGCTAACTTTAGCTTGCTAGCAAGAGGAGTATCGGTCGAAAGCGCGAACCAACGCTAACACCAGCCGTCCATTCCCGAACAGGTGGGAATAGTCCCACACAGTTTCAAAACACATTAGTCCTCTTGACTTATTATCTGCTTCAGAGGTAGTTAAAAAGAAGGTCGTCATGGACTAATCCAAAAGCCGGAACGCCTATGGTAGCTTAAACCCTGCGATGCTAACGATGCTAGTTAGTCACAGCGATGTGTTATAGACGAAGGCCGCAGATAACTACTTCTTCTGATCCAGCTGCTACACGCCACAAACCGCGCACCGGCTTCGAAGACCCACTCTCGGGAAGTTTTAACACTCACCATCTGACTTGTAGCTCTTGCCATGTGAGTTTTCCGTGAGTATTTATTTGGAATAGAATAATTAGAGAAGCTCCAGTAATGGCTGCCTCCGTGCCTTCATTTTCGAGGTGTGACGTCGTTCCACAACAATGTTACCGCAGGACAGCAGAGGAGAGTCCTGCCGTGTCAGTGTCCGCCCCCACCAACCCGCTGAACTTTATAGCGAAAGGCTCGATCACATTCACACAACATGTGGCCTGCAAACTGCGTGGACCACACTGGAACTGGGTTCTGTTTATTCTGCTATCACTGTGCAACAACTTGCCATGAGTTGAAGACTAAGTGATGTAGTTCCTGAGTTGGACCGGTTCTACTGTGATCCAAACACATTAAAATATCATTTATTTAAATTTCACAAATCAAATAATTGTTTAATATTTTACTATTAAACATTAGAAAAATCAAGCCCAGTTTTTAAAGTGTGCAAGTGTTGTGGACCAGCTCTAGATGCATAAAAAACTTTAAAAAAGCACTTTATTAAAATTTTATAAATCAACTAAAAGCTAAACAAACCAAAATCCTATTAGTGTACAACAATCTCATCAACATTTAAAGAGTCTAAATAATGTAGTTCTTGCGTTGGACCACTCTAGTGTGATCCAGATGCATAAAAAACTTTAAAATTGGCCTTTAATTAACACTTACAAATCAAATAAAGCTTCAATCAAAAAAATGGTTTTAAATATTCTATTATTATGCAGATGACATTCAGCTTTTTACCCCAAGAAATCTGGAATAATTAGCTTCATAACCACATAAGAAAGTTGATACAACTCACTATAAATAGTTTTGGTTTTTAATAAGTCAAGGAATTTTGGTGAATTGATTTATTCACTGCTGCTATTAACAGAACTGAGAAAATCCTGGTGGATTTGATTTTTTTTTCTTAATAATTCACTTTTACAGTCTCATGTAGTTTATGTGGTGGGTAACTCCAGGCCTGGAGGGCCGGTCTCCTCCACCTTTTACATGTATCTCTATTTCAACACACCTGAGGCAATTTATGAGGTAATTAGCAGGATTCTGGAGAACCTGGACTGCACTTAGGAGGTGATTCAGTGATTTGATGCAGCTGTGTTGGACCCGAGTTGCAGGACCAACACAGCTGGAATCCAAGGCCAATTTCAAGGCCTGGAATTGCCCATCCCAGGTCTACATGGTTTCTACATGCTACAAAAAAATACATTTTCCATTTTCAACACAACAACTTCATGGTTTGAAAATCATTGTATCTTTAATTTAATTTATTTATTTACAGTATTCCAAGTTTTAATTGTGCTGTTACTGAAATGTACTATACAAATAAAAATGAGAGGATTTTTCAGGAAAACGTTATTCATCTTCATGCTGTGAAAGTGTCGACCCGTTGAGTTCTGTGTTGTCAGGCTCTTCGTTATCTTCTGATGCGTCGCTGTCTTCACTGGAATCATCATCTTCAGCGACACTAAACACAGAAATCACGATTTAATGTCAGGACCAAGACTGGATTTTTAATCCTGACCCTGACCATGTATGAGAAACACAGACAAATGATGTGTGTTTCAGAAAAAATACAGCTACTTTCCACTTAAATTGGCTTAGGCTTAAATTTCAAAACAAAACCAGAGAAGAGCAGTTATGTTACACAAGAAAAGGAAATGACCCAGCATTGTTTATATCTATATCACTAAAAACACATTTAAGGCAGAACTTTCTCAAGTTTTCGAGATGAAAAGAAGGAGGCGGATCTTTATCCCCCTGAACATCGTCACTATCAAGTTTTATTGCATTGTCTTGGTGTGGAGTGCTTCAGGTAGCAGTTTAACCAAACGTTATTCTGCTGTAGCACCAAATAAAAACCAATAATAGTAGCAGGTCAGGATATCAAGCTCCAGTAGCATCACACAACTTTCTCCACTGCTTAACACACATTTTATCTGAACTTTAACATGTTTGTGGCTAAATCGTAATTTATTTAACGCTATGAAGCATTTACCTCAGAGGTCTGTTGAGATTTCTACACTCCACTCCAGAGTTAACATCAAATGGGTCTGTAACAAAAACAAAACTTTTTACTACAAATTCTAAACATTTTCCAGGCACACAGCACCATTTTATAGCACAATCAAATGATATACATATCAAACATAAATTAAAAAATTTGACTTTGTAATTCAACGCCTTGAAATTGGCCCTCTGTTTCTTTAAGAAGCTCCGACTCTTTCTGAAGCGCCGCCTCCAGCATGTCATGTCAACATGGCTCCTCTATTGACCCTTTAATGTTTGTACCAGTGTTGCTCTGAGCAGCAGCTCCTATAATGAGCTCAGCAGCTCTGGTTGCTAATTGCTGCTGGCTAGTCTGAAGGTGCTGAGTGGGGGAGGAGCTGTGCCTTGGTTAATTCAGGTGTTTTAACAGTTAAATGGTTGCCATGGAGATGAAAGGATTTCTGAACCATGCATGAAGCAATCAAAGCAACACTCCAGGTTCGTTTTTGAAACATGATGGGAAGAGAAAAAAGTAAATTTGCCCCCTTAATACTTTTACTCATTGAATAAAGTGAAATCTTAAAATCTTATTTTGAACAGAAAACAGCATTACTTTAGTTCTTCAGAAAACTCAGGCTTTTCAATAAATAGGAAATATTTAAAGTCACAGAAACAGTAAAAAGGCTGAGATAAATAATTTCCCCCATTTTTTTTACCAAACTCTTCTTCTTCCGGTTTGGATGTGAGAAACTCCTTCTCCACAGACAGCAGCTCTTCCTCAGAGCGACACGCAGCGTAGCGGTCAAGAAGAACTCTGTTGAGTTCAAGAAACACCATCCCCCATTTGAATTTCTTCAGCAGGAGAACCGCCAGTTCCTCAAACCCTGCAGCAAACCACAAACACCTGCAGCTGATGGAGAGCGAAAACGTTTCCAGTGATGCAACAGTCACTTCTCTGTTGATCAAGGCTGCAGCTAATGATTAATCTATCAATTATTCGATTGATTAATTGGCTCAAAAATGGGAACATTCCACAGGTTTCTAATTGGACTTACTAGGTACATTAAAAAATGCAAACAAACAATTGAATTCTTTTTTAAGTAAGAGTAAAAACATTTTATTTGCAGAATTCCTTTGGTGAATCTAAAACTGCCACTTGGCTAAAACAGATTTAGATAAAGGTATTTTTATTGTAAGTGCAAAATGTATTTATATTTTTTTATACAGTTTTGCCTTATATTTTGGACAATTTTGTTTTTGAGCCTGTATACTCCAGTCAATGATTAATTAGCAGTAGATTAGTTGAGAATTATTTCAATCAATTAATTCAGATTAATTGTGTCTGATCATGATTAATCATGTTAGTTGCAGCCCTATTATTTCAATAATCAGATTAATCGTTTCAGCCCTCCAGTCTGAACTCGTACCCACGATGGCGAACGTGGCGGCGAACGCCTCCACACAGGACAGTTTGCAGGGCTTGCCGTAGTTGACTGGGTTTGCGGCGACGAGGTACGGCAGCAGCCTGGGGTGGCTGCCCACCATCTTACTGAACGGCGTCTCGTCCAGTTTGGCCCATGAGCAGTCAATCACAGCCAGGCCATTCTGAGCCACAATCTCTCTGTAATAGAATAGAGTAGAATAGACTTTATTGATCCCCAAGAGGAAATTGCATATTTGTTGAAAGCTACTCTGTCCTAGGAAATAAATACAAAGTTTGTAAATATATATATATATCTAAGAGTGATCATTTCAAAATGACTAGATATAAACAAAGAAATAAATAAACAATCACATGCAATATATTAATCAATAACCTATAATTAGCACAGACTTGGGCTTGTAAAGCCTGATGGCAACAGGCAGAAATGACTTTCTGCTCGCTCGCTGTGGTTCACTTTGGCGAAACGAGTCTCCGGCCAGCGGAGTGGATGAAACTCGTCGTCCAAGACGGCCTGCATCTCGGACAGGATCCTTCTGTCTGTCAGAGTCCAACTCCACTCCAACGACGTTACCAACCTTCTGGATCAGTTGGTTCATATATTTGTATTTGTTAATCGATTTGATATTTGTACTAATCAGTGCAAATGTCAGAGAGATGAACGTTCTTAGACAGATCATCAACAGAGAATGAGGAACTATGGCTGGACGACATGGCTGAAAATCTTATAAGGATTTCATATCAGTTGATATTGATAATTATTGATTAGTTTTTAAACTGGTGGTGTGACCTTTCCTGTTTTATCCAGTTCTCTCTTATCTTTTAGCAGTTATGAAGCACAGTGTCAAAACCTCAAACTAAATTTGATTTGAATTATGTATTAGTATCAGTCATCCGTCTATCGCGGTATAGATCATTATTGATTAGCATACCTGTCTGCTGGCGTCACATACTTGGTTCCCATGGGACTCAGGATGAGTCCGCTGAACCGCTGGTTGAGGCGCAGGTTGCGTACGAAGCCTTTCCGTACCAGCTTTCTGCCGGTGCAGCGTTTGGGATCGCAGTGACCCAACTCCCACATGGCGAGGGGACATGGCAGCTTCACCTGCGGAGCGTCTGCTCCCTCCTCTGGATGGAGACTGGCTGGAAGGGTGGAGCAAAGCCAGGAGAGTCCGCAGTGAACGCTTCACTTCACCACAAATGACATCTAGATTACTGTAGGACTGGGAATGTAATTCAACAAATGTTGTAATCTAAAAAAAAATTTTTTTAAGTCATAAAATGTACAAATCTAATAGTATCTTGTTAAACTAACTGTTGCCATTAAACAGTTGGTTTCATAACTAGTTTCAACTAGTTAGTTTCATAACTAGTTTCAACTAGTTAGTTTCATAACTAACTGTTTAATAGCAACAGTTTGTGGAAGTGGGAGGAAAATAACAAATTATTATTATTATTTTTCCAAACAAAAACTCCTACATTGCAAAATCTTACCAAGTATTTTTGGTCTGTTTTGGTGCAAATATCTCAGCACACTTGAAACAGTTAATACTTCCTTAATATTTATAAATAAGTACCAGCTTCAGTGGGTGATTATTACTATCAGGGTAATAGTAATAGTAACAGTAAACTGTTTGTGTATTTCATTTATTTTACAGTTTAAAATAAACATGACAATTTCTTAACTTACTGTAAGTTAAGAAATTAACTTATGATAAGTTATTTTAGTAGATACAGATTGTTAGTTTTCAACAAAATAAATAATCAGTGAAGAAAACATGATATGAGTGCATATATGAGACGTGAAACACAGTTTTTGTTACCTTCCAAAGCAGAGTGCATTTCTTCAGTGAACGTCTCCAGTGATTTTCCCTTCATTTTGTGCCGTTTATCTTTGCCTTTGCTGTCTGGTCGCACAAACTTGCCTGGTTTCTTTCGCCCCATGTTGCAGCCTGGGATCTATTTTCAGACGCTGTCCGCTAAAATATCAACACTAAGCAGCTTCTTGGCGAGCCGCGGACTCTAAATTTGCTTTCCTGAAAAGGTTTTCAGTTCCATTTCCTCATTAAACTGCCAGAAATCCACACATCTCCTCTCAATTTTAAGTTTTTAATCCTCCTTTTTACTTTACATGGCGGAAACACGCCGCACTGTAGCCTGGCAACACTGCGCATGCTCTCAGGGTCATGTGACCGACCACTTTACACAACAGACGAAGGACCCGGAAATGTAGCGATTATTCATCCAAAAATCCATCATGTGTAGTTTAAATAGCACAATGTATGTTTTATTTAGGACATGGCTTGTTTGTGTTTCGCTTTTCGGTGAGTTTTCCATTCTTAATTTTTAGTAAACAAATAACTGGACTTTTATTTGATAATCAATTTGTTTTTCTCCATCCAGTCAGCCTCGGACTGGCTGGGAAAATGAAGATTGTGGAGGAGCCAAACACGTTCGGGTTGGTGAATTAATGTCTATTATGTCTCAGGTTTTCTGCTGCTGATTTATCTTCACGGATTTTCTGTGTTTTCAGGCTGAACAACCCGTTCATGGCGCAGGGAAACAGACTGCAGCCCAAAGTCTCTCCAGCGCCTGTGTCTGGTAAAGAGACATGATCTCATTTAAAGGTCTTATAGCCTGGTCACTTTGGAAACAGCTACCATAAACTCAAAGTCAGATTTTATGTTTAACCTCCAAAGATTCACCATAAAATAATTATTAATTCTAGAAATCCTTCAGTTCCCCAATGGCGGTCACTTTGTCCTTTCTGGTGTTCCTCAGGGGTGTGTGCTGAGTCCCCTGCTTATGTCCTGTTCATAAACTGACATGAAATATTTACTTCCAGTAACCATGTGCCATTGCTTATTGATTTGAAATCTGAAATGTATCTGTATCTCAGCAGTAACTGTAGTAATATCCTCTTGAAGGCCCGGCGCATCTTTATCGTCTTGCAGGAAAGTGCTTCAGTCTCATAGAATCGATGTGAGTGAAACACCCTGACCTGAAGAAGCAGCATGCATGTGTTTGATCCATTTCACATCTGATTGCACGTAGAACCAACAACACACCTGTAACTGGTTCTTCTGCAGGTATAAATATGAATTCTGTCCCTTCCACAACGTGACTCAACACGAGCAGTCGTTCAGGTGGAACGCCTACAGCGGCATACTGGGGTAAAACGACACCAAAACAGCTGCTTTCAATAGAGGTTTTAATTTGTGAATTCTTATTTTTAAGTGTTTCTGTGGGTCTTTGTTGATTTCTGGTAGGATCTGGCAGGAGTGGGAAATGACCAACAATACTTTTACAGGCATGTGGATGAGAGACGGCGACACATGTGGAACCAGAAACAGAGAAACAAAGGTGCTTAAAATAGTTATTCTTCTGCTTCACCAAAGAATAACCATTTTCCTCCTCTGACCAACCAGCTGACTCATCAGTACCAACCCTGGTTCCTTAAAGCTGCACTATGTAACTTTTACAAAAACAATAGTTTGATAAAACTGTCACCATGTTGTGACTGTGTAATATGAGACAGATAGTCTGTGAAAAGATTGATCTCTTCACTGAGCTACTATTGCTGAATGAAGAAATGTACCAAAAACAACCAATCAGAGCCAGGAGGAGGGTCTTAACGCTGTTAATCAATCTCATGAGTCTGCTGTGCTAATGGTGAAGAATCAACTTACAGTTAGAGGAAAATCATTTATCCTCTATCCCAGGTGGTTATGCTAACTAGCTTTGATGTTTGTAGCAGAATAAAGAAAGAGCAAGCAGGAAAGCATGCGAGTGATTGACAGCAATAAGACCCTCCTCCTGGCTCTGATTGATCGTTTCTGGTTTAGTGGTGTATTTGAATTAAATTTTATTGAATATTTTATTAATCCCAGATGGAAATTCACAATTAGTAATAGTCTACTTTTACAAACTCTCATTTAAAAGAGAATATATTTTGGTTCTAATGAGGCGTAAATCTTTTGTTTTTTTTTGTATCTTTTTTTTTTTTTATTGCTAGAAATGATCAAACATTTGGTGTTGACATGCTGGTAAGGAGCCCCAAATGAACACCTGCTCTGGGCCCCAAAACGGCTTGGGCTGGCCCTGGGGAAGTGGTATAGCTGGATTTTAGGTAAAGGAATGAACCCTTGACTAAAGATGGGGTCGTGTTTGTTTAGGTGGTTCTGGTTTGCAGCAACAGCAGCAAACTGGTCCAGGTGTCGGAGCCCCGCACCTGCATTTACTCGCTGACCTTTGAGACGCCGCTCGTCTGCCATCCACACTCGCTGCTGGGTACGTCTGGGGGAAATTCGCCTTCCACACCGCTGTGCATATCATCGCTAATGGCGACTGTGTTTGGTCTGCAGTGTACCCCACCCTGAATGAGAAGCTGCAGAAGGAATGGGACGAGGTGGAGCAGGCTCGCTACGACGGCCTCATTACTGAGCAGGTAGGAAGCAGCAGGTTAAAAACAGAACATTTCTGACCCGCCTGAACATGAAACTCCAGATTAAACCCACTAGACTGAGTGCTGCTCATGTTTCTGTTTGTCTCAGGGCTACAACAACCTTCTGAGAGACGTTTTTGAGGATGCTGGACTCCTGAAGAGCAACAAAGTGACGGAGATTGTTCCAGAGGCTGAAACACGTTCAGAAAAACACAACTCCTTACAGAAATGCCAAGAAGTATGCTGATTAGGAATGCAAACAATTTACAATTCACCGTTTATCAGGTTAAAATTGTAACTAAAATGAACAAGCTAACAAAAACTGAAATTGAGAACATTTTTGTCAACTAAAATGGTTAAAATGGAAATCAGTGGGAAAAAGTAACTAGCTGGAACTGTACTGTACGTTTAAAAAACTAAATAATACTAAAAATAGATATAATTAACACTGTTTTTGTGTCTATGAATCTATTTATTAGCTTGTCAAACTGATTCCTCCAACAGAAAAGCATTTTACATCAGCTACCGACAAATTACAGCACTCCGTACTGGCAGTGCTACTCTCGTCCACAAAATGGCAAAATGTTTTGAAATTTATATCTTCTTATTACCCAACCTTAGTACACATAATTACAATACAATGATTATAGAAATTAACCACAGTACTGCTACAATACTTAAAAATAACTGGCAAACCCACTCTTAAATGAATTAAAACTAAATAAATTAGACGAGCGAAAAGTCACAACGAAATAAAACTAAGCTATGATGAAAAATCCAGGGCTATTATAACGCTGATTCCAATCGATTAACCAATCACATCCTATTAATAGCTTTTGGTGTTGCAGTTTCGTCGCCTTCCAGCAGAGGGCGCGGCTGGTCACGGCAGACCCAGTTGAAACAAGATGGCGGAGGCCGCAGAGAAGCTGAACAGGGACAGCTGTTCTATTCAAAATGCACTTTATTTGGTTCCGTTTTAAAATAAAAACACCCGATAAGCTCCTTTACGGTGCCAACTTAATTTACTTAATAGCGCTCATTCAGCCGAGGTGCTGCGTGACGGAGCAGCGTTAGCATCTTATGAAACATTTAGCTCTTTATGCTACGGAAAGATTACAAGAGAAAACTTAAAATGGCGGCATATCAGTGAAGTTTGTCGAACAATAAGTTCAGTTAAGTTTAGTTCATTAATCGCATTCCTCATACTGGTTATGTAAATATATGTGTGATATTTATTGTGTATGTTTTTGTTTGGCAGGATTATCAGAAGCAGAGTGAAGAGCTAGCCAGGCTGCGGGCTCTGCTCACTCTGAACGATATTCCCTTTGACTCGCAGCCAAGTACGTCTGTCATCATCACCGGTCTGATTAACGCATTAATGTCCTGGTTTTACTGAAGCAGGGCTGTTTTCTGTGGTAGATGAGGAGAAAGGGGCAACGACAGCGCCGGCTAAAGATCAACACCTGAGAGGAGACACGGGCCTCGTTGACCAGCCGTGAAGATCTGCGTCACTGACAGGAAGTTCCGGGTTTTTGGTTTGTTTTCTGATGTTCTGCTCAGTTTCAGCCTCTGAGGTCCACAGGAAACAGCCTCATGTCTGGAGGCCTTAGATGCAGTTTGGACTTTAACCTGTGAATTTATGTTATGTGCAACATTGTTGGAATTAAAACAAGACAAAAAAATGCATTGTGTCCTTTTTATAATTGCAAGAATAAAATCATAATATTATGAGGATAAAAATTGAGCAACAAAGTGACTTTAGTTATTTGACTTTTGTGTTATTCTAACTTTATTGTATTTTTATGACTTAAGTTGCTCCTTATGACTTTTCTCATGTTATTCCGACTTTGTTCTTGTATCAATACAATTATTTAGGTAATGACTGTATTAAAGGGATAGATTCCCTTTAATACAGGGAATCTATCCCTGTATTAAGTATTAAAGATTCTCTTTAATACTTAGCTTAATCTGCCAACCGCACTTGAACAATCTGAAGGCACAAATCCACATTTTTCACATCTCTTCAGTTTCAGCGCACATGATCTTTAAATCCTTAACTTGGCCTTTGGCCTTGGTGGGCTTGATGCAGAAGTTGAATTCAGGAGGAGCTTCATATCGTTTGCAGCCGTCACATTTTAATTCCTTTTAGATGCCGATAACCTGTTCACTTGGTGGATATGTAAGACCAGACCGTCGGAGGGTGAAGAACATCTTCTTCTGAGACGTCTTAAAGTATCTTCTAAGTAGAAAAATCCCTTGGATCTGAGGAGATCCGCATTTGAGGAAAAACTGTCGATGTCGTCTTCCTCATGGTGACTGTATATGGAAGAACTCATACTTGTCATTTTTTTTGTAGAACATGAATCTCTATCTGAATAAAGCAGATATGGAGAACTTAATGCAATAAGCTTGCATTAAGCTTTTAGATTAGAAAATAACCTTAAAAAAATTTTAAACCCTAATCAAATACAATTACTTGAGTTTGAAAAGAAATACCCTTTTAAAAGTATTTTATTGCACAGAACCTTTTACTTTTTCTTGATTTGTAAACTAATACTTGTACGTTTACTTCCCTACATTAAGAAAAACTTCAGTTACTTTAATGAGGATATAAATAAAAAAACTATAATTAGTGATGCAGCAGGTTGGCTCCAGACCTAAAGGTTCCTGACTACTGATGGTTTAATATGCTTTTAGGCAGTTCTACACACACATCTACGGAAAGCCATAAGTGCCACAAACAGCCACTTTTACTACATGTCTGGTTAAGAAGTCACACAAAATCACACATCAGCTTATGACCGAAAGAACCATAAAATACAGCAAAAATGTCATTAAAATGCGTTTTTTATACCATTATGTGTTACATAATTATGTGCACTAAGCACTATCATGCAACATTCAATAACCTCAATAAATGCCGTAATTCTTGGAGTTCAGAAGGCAATCTTAAAACGTCATAAGATGCAGCAATTTGACAGGATTTTTTCTGTATTTTACACCGTGTGGCTTTGTAACCTGAAGCTTGGTAAAAGTGGTGATTTGTGGCACTTCTAGCTTTCCATAACCTCTGCCTCATACCACGCTACACTAAACACTACAAAAAATAAATAGCTTCAAGTATCAGGAGTGGTATTAATGTACATTTGAATATATAATGTATATCTGATCTTGTGTGAATGAAAGAACATTTACAATAAATTTGATTTTAATTTTTCATAAGGGAACAAAGCAGTGAAATGATTCATTCTAAAGTCAGTTTATAGGAAAAAAGAAAATGGTTTATTATAAGAAACATCAAATAAATATGCAATTTACAGCTGTGCTAAGTATGTAAATCTGTTTTCAAAACAGATAAATCATTCAGTAAATTAGAATATGTATAAAAGTAGTTATTTGTGGCACTTCTGGATTTCCATACCCACTACCTAATAACATGCTGCACTAAAAACTATTATATTTCTGATCCTATATGGATGAAAAAAAAATTTCAACAAATTTACACTTGATTTTTTTTTTTTTAAAGAATCAAAATGAAGCAGTGAGGTTGTTTACTCTTCTTCATGGGAGAAATAATGTTTAAGAAAATTTGTAAAAAAATTACAGTAATGTGGCTTTCTTTTCTGTTATGAATGTGTGTAAATTTCTGATCAGAACAGATGACATGTTGTATAAAAGGCTGTTTGAGCAGCTTGTTACGGTTGAGGTGAGTTAAAATAACGCAGCGAGTTTTACAGCGTCCTGTCAGTCGGACTTGTTTACAGGTCCAACGTGTCCCAACGCGTCCCAAACATAAACATTCCTGCTTTTCCAGCTTTTCATCGTCTGCCTCATCATGAAAACAAAGTCTGGAAGACTCAAATCATCTTTTTGGAAAATAGTCTGAGATTCAAAATGTTGCAAACATGACAAAGAGTTTCTGTTTTTAGGTTTTAGTAGCATAGAGAATCATGTTGGATGTTATCTAGAGGGAGCAGCGCGCCTCGGTTCGGTCTCTTCCTGCCTCGTCTCAGTGCAGGAGTCCCTCAGGGTCAGGAGAAGAGCTGGATGACTTCTCTGGCCCGCTGCGCCCTCTGCTGGACAGACGCGTCCTGCGGCGCCTTCCCGGACTCCTCCACCAGAACCAAGGCCTTCTGGACCGTCGTTTCCTTCGCTCGTCCAAACATTCCCTCCAGATACTGAAGCAGAACCACAAATGTATCGTCTGGAACCTGAAGGAAGGGAATTAGTTTATCTTTCAGATTTGATTAATGTGGAAATATTTGACAGCTTTTTATTTTTAAAAATATTACATATCAGTCGACATTGATAATTGTTCGCCACAACAGACAACTCAATTAACTGCAAAATTAATTAAAAAAAAATCTAAATTATTTCCACTTGCATGACAAAAGTTTCAGCCTGGTGTTTTGGTCTCAATCAAATGTTTTGTTTTTAGGGATAATTTTATTTCTATTATTTTACTTGTTTATGTTTTATTTATTTAGGACATTTAAAATGTTTACATTTGAAAATGTGTTTTTTGCCGTATGTAGTTATTCTCATTATTTTAGTAGAAAATGGTCACAAAACAACAAAATATGAATTATTGCATCTGGAACAATTTACCATCCAGAAAGATTTGTTATCGTGACGATCATTATTCGTTTTTGGTTTTAAACAAATTATTTTTGGACAAAAAAGAAAATCCCTTTTGGCCACAAAATGACTTGGTCATTATTTAAGGAAGTTGACGATATCAAATATGACTTTAAAAAAATTGACTGTCATTTAATGTTTTAAAATTGGGCCTCTGTTTCTTTAAGAAGGTCTTGATCTTTCTGAAGCTCCGCCTCCTGGAAGTCATCCCAACATGGCTCCTCTATTAACCCTTTAACATTTTTACCAGCGTTGCTCTGAGCAGCAGCTCCTATAACGAGCTCCGCAGCTGTTTGCTAATTGCTGCTGGCTAGTCTGAAGGATCTGAGAGGGGGCGGAGCTGCACCGTGAAGGCGGGGCTAGGCCCACCCAGGCTCTTTGGACAGCTGAATGGTTGCCATGGAGATTAAAGGATTTCTCAAACATGCATAAAAGAATCAAAGTCACATTGTTTTTGATGAAGGAAAAACATTAAAACATGATGGAAAGATCTAAATAGTTGATTTTGAGTAATAGTGCCCCTGTAAAAAAACAAATTTAACTTATAAAATATCTAGAAGCTTTCAGAGGAAGTTCTAGAAATGAGCTCATTTCCTGAAGCAAACAGGAAGTCGAGTTTAGCGCCTGCACCGGACCGGGCTGCAGATGATCATTTTTATTCTTACCTTCTCGGAGTCGTACATGTGCTGCAGTAACCAGGTCTGCCGGATCTTCTGAAACTTCCAGGCCGAACGGTTCTCCGCCCAGCTGCAGGTCACAACAGAAACCGATCAGGTTCCCATACGACGCCTCCAGAAACACGTCTGCTCTTACTTTCATTTGTATAAACTGCATTTTAACTCGGCTGACTTGCATCACTTGACAGCAAATAAGTGGAATAAAATAGAAACATCTTTTTAAAAAGAAACAGATCTGATCTCCGTACAGAACGGGCCTCTGGCAGAACAGACAGCTCCAGGTTTTTGTTGTGACTGGAAGGAAAAAAGAATAAAAGCTCTTAAAAGCTCCATTTCGTTCTGGTGTCTCCGTTTTAAGTCTCCCTACGGAACGTTGCTTCCAATCAGTTGATATCAATAATTATTGATTCGTTTTTCCTTCTAAATTTCTGAAACGCAGCCGAATTGTTTTCCTGTTTGAAACTGTTTTCTCCAGTTTTTCTCCATTTTGTTTTTTATTTTCCAGCAGTTCTGAGGCAAACAGGGGAACTTGAAACTGCCTCAGTCACTCAGCTGGTTGTTGCTAGGCAACCGAAGTTTGGGGAACCCGAAACTGCCTCTTACCCAGCAGGTTGCTAGGCAACCAGAGAGGGAGTGGGTTAGTTGATTCCAATGTTCTGCATATTGACAGAAATAAATGTGACCAATCACAGCCCGGTTTATTTCAGCTCCTCGGTACCGTGTGAGGTAGTCCAAGGCCTGCTGGGTCGCGCTCGGACCGGGTTCTGCGGGTTCTGCGGTTTTTGCGTGGGCCTGTCCGGATTCCTTCAGCTTCTTCTTCTCCTCTTTTTTCCGGATCTTCTTCAGCTTCCTTTCCAGGACCCGTTTCTCTTCAGGGGTCAAAGGTCCTTCAGGATCCCCGTCGTCCTCAGGAAGCTGCCATGGAGGACAGAAAGGTTCATTTGATTTTTAAAGCATTCAGTCTCAGACTGTGTTGATCCGATCAGCCATCGATCAGTATCTGATCGGTGTTCATTGATCACTTCTTTAGAAAAGCACCGTTTCAAAATAACCTTTATTTAATTTCCTTTTGGGATGAATAAAGTATTTTTGAATTTTGTATTAATCCCACATTTCTGTTTTAATTGGGTTTTTTATTGATTTAATGTAATTTAATATTTTTAAATGTCATGTTGTTATTACCTGTAACTGAACACCATCACAGCAGAAATAAAGTCATTAATACATCCATCTGTGCATGACTAATATAAATGGTTTATTAATTTAGTGATAAAGTTTCTGAAACAAACAGGCTTTCAGAGTAAAATAATATTATAATTATGAAATGGATTTGTATTTAATCAAACATCCTTATTTATGCTTTTTTATATTCAAAATATTCTTTAAAATGTTTTGCTTCCAGTGAGATTCTGACTGAACACGAGGCTGAAAGAAAAACTATTTTAAATGACATGATCTCTGAGAACGGAGAAAATAAATATTCTGTCTCTGTTTCTGTTTCTGAAAGTTGGAAGCAAAAACAAACGGTGCCATTTTGTGGCTCCAAAGCACAACAAACCCTTTCTCAGTCTGAATCACTTCCTGTTGCGCTGCAGCTCAGAGGGCCGTTTCCTGCCGCCGCTGTGCCGCAGCGCGCCGGGGGCTGCAGCGCGCCGGGGGCTGCAGCGCGCCGGGCTGCAGTCACCAACCGCTGTGGCTTGGTTTCCTCCCAAAGTCGCTTGGAAATTTAATGAGTTGCTTTTGGGCCTTTTTTAACCTGAAGTTGCTGATTTGAGTTTAACCTTCTTTCTGAACAAAACAAAAACAAAGATTATCTCTCAGCTCCTCACAATAAACTGAACTGCGACCATCAAACTAATCTGGGCTGCAGGATAAACATGAAAACAGACACGAACGAACATGTCCAGAGAGACCCACGGCTACATGCCACTGTAATCTTTCAGACTAAAAGTCTGAGTTGTGGAGCCGAATGCAGGGCCGTAACAAAGCCTGGAGGTTTCTGTGTGACTTACAAATGGTGCCCATGTAAAAACAAAATGTCATTAAAAACCTGAGAATGAAAACGTTATTCAGGGTTTTCCCTATTTATCAAATATGACTTAAAATAAATGCTACTTCCTGATTTATTGTCTTCAAATTGGGCCTCTGTCTCTTTAAGAACTGCTCCATCTGAAGCTCCGCCCCCTGGAAGTCGTCCCAACATGGCTCCTCTATTAACCCTTAATGTTTTTACCAGCGTTGCTCTGAGCAGCAGCTCCTATAATGAGCTCAGCAGCTGTTTGCTAATTGCTGCTGCTAGTCTGAAGGGTCTGAGTGGGGGAGGAGCTGGGTCCTGGGGGCAGGGCTAGGCCCACCCAGGCGTTTTAACAGCTGAATGGTTGCCAGGCAGATTAGAGGATTTTCAAACCTGCATGAACAAAATGAAAGCCAAACTCCAGATTTGTTTTCAATGAGAGAAAAACATCAAAACATGATGGAAAGATAAAAACTAGATTTCACAGAATACAGCAGCTTTAAACCATTCTGATCTCCTGATTAGTGGTCGATATTTGGCTATGTAACTTCAGTTATTGCCTCCTTTCTTCCATTAAATGTGTCAATGCATCCATGCAGAGCTGGTTGCTTGTTTCTCAACATCTGGCAACATTCAGCACAGAAACGCTGGGTTGGCTAAAAATACCCCCAACTTTTTGTGACGTGTGGGTTTCCTGCGTCTCTGCAGCAGACTCTCTGAAAGCAAAGCCTGCTCTCATGCCTGGACTGGGCAGCCGTGTGTTTCAACTGTGATGATGGCAAACCAAAGGGAGGAGAAGTTTAGGTCACATGGTGCCGAAGTCATTCTGAAAGTATGCTAGCGGGGAACTGCAAGCAGACGGTGCCATGCCACCAGCATCATCTGAAGAGCTGCACACCGTTTCCTAGCAGGCAACAAGACGAGGAGCCAAAACATGGTGAGTGGAAACCGATTCCTGATCAGAGTTTAGTTTTCACCCGATTCAGGAAGAGAAGGAGAGACGTGCTGTAGGGAACAGCAGGGAACAGCTTCTGTCAGGGAACGTTTCTGTTGCACCAGAGGAGGAAGTTGCTGTCAAACTCATGCTAACACCTACAGCTGCAGCTCGCGATCATGATTAATCAGTTACCTTGATGATTAATCAGTTACCTTGATGATTAATTGATAAGTCAGACTGTTTGATTATTCTATTAATTATTCTTATGATTAATTGTCAAAATATCGGTTGTTATATTGATTATTCTGGTTATTAAGAGATTGTCAGAATAACTGACTGTTCAATTAATTATTCTTCTAATTAATCTATTACTGTAACGATTAATCAAATATAAGATATTCTTCATATTCCAGTTAACTACTTTCACTTTTTTAAGCCACAAAAATAAAAAAGAGAAACATTAAAAATGATTAAGATTACTAAATTAGTTGATTATTTCAATCAATAAACCACAAATAATCAGATAATAGCTGCAACTAGTAATTGATTATTCTGTCTATTAATTGGATATCAGAAATGTGTAGATTTTTTGATTAACCAACAAAAACTTTTTCATGTAATCAAACAAAAAGAAAAAGAAAGAAAGATTTCCTCTTTTAGATTAATTAACTAATTACATCAGTTAATTAATCCACAAATCGTGAACAAACTTCCATAAAACTGCAAAGCAGCTGAAACACCGAGTTCCTTTAAATATGATGTGAAGCACTTTGAACAGCTTGTGCTACACAAATAAAATGAATACAAATCAACCTGATTGATTATTACTAAATTAGTTAAATAATTGATTTGTACATCACATTTCAGTTCAAAGTTTCATCAAAAAACAGAGAAAAAACATTTTGCGATCATGATGATTAATCGCGATTAATCGTTTCAGTCTGACCCGACCACTGACTCCAACCCGACCAGCTCGACCTTTAACTCCACCTCCATCCCCACCTTCACCGCCTCCAGCTCAGGAACCACCAACATCCATGACATCACGGCCGCTGACAGCCTGACCTCCAGAACCAACCAGGCATACAGCGCCGTGGCGCTGCTGGGTTTCTGCGCCGGCTGCTTTGTGGTCTTCAGCTTCGTCCAGACCTTCCGGGCCCAGCGGCGGCTGGCCTGGCTCGACTGCCTCCTCTGGGTTTTCTGCGGCCTGCAGCTGCTGCTGCTGCTCCTGTCGCTCCACATCGTGGCGCACCGACCCAAATACATGCCGAACTCGCCGCTGGGCTGCGCCGCGCTCTCCTTCGCCGTCAACGCCGCGTCTCTCTGCGGAGTGTTGGTCTTGGTGCTAATGGCGTTCGTCCTCACGCTGGACCCGCCGTCCAACGCGCCGCTGCGGAGGCCGACGGTCTGCGCGGCGCTGGTGCTGCTGACCTCGGCGGCGGTGAGCCTGCTGCTGGCAGGGATTCGGGGCCTGCCGCCGGGCCGGGACTGCGTCATGGATCCGGCCCTGGCCGGGGTCGGATACGCAGCGGCGAAGCTTTCTCTGGCGGTTCTGGTTCCCTACGCCCTGCAGGTTGGACTCCTGGTCAGCGGCTGCGTCCGCCAGTGGCGATCCAAAGGCCGCTTCCTGTCGGGCTCGGAGGAGGGTCCGGTCTTCCTGATCATCACGGTGCTGGTGTTCCTCTGCCAGCTGTTCCACTGCGCGGCGCTGCTGCGGGCGGCAGGTCTGGTCCAGGACAGCCGGCTGGAGACGGCCTTCCTGACCGTGGCGGAGTGCGTCCTGTTCTCCGGCAGCAGCGTCAGCCTGGTGCTGGTGCTGCTGCTGCACCGGCCCAGCCGGGAGAGCCTGCAGGGGGCGCTGCGGCAGCTGCGGGACTGCTGCCGGAGGCCCGGCCGCGCTCAGCCCAACAGGAACATCATCGCGCCGCACATCGAGATCACAGACACTCTGCAGGATATGTAGTCTGAACCTGCCGTCTTTCTAAATCCGTTTCTGCAAACCGCAAGTGCAGAAGAAGAACGCTGACGTCACAGCGGCGCCTGTTCACCGAAGTGATCATGGCCGCCGCCGCTCTGTCGATGGATTTTAAAGGGAACTATGACACAAACTTTATGTTTTCTATGTTTTTATGTTTCCATTGGGTCTCATCAATTTCTACATTCATCTAGATTTTCACATTGTTTGTTAAAGGAAAGCTGAAGATTAAACACTCTGGATGTTTCCTGTGATTTTCTGTGCCTGCAGTTTTATTTTTATTTCTTGAAAGATTGAAAAATCTCAAATGTTTTCTGCTGTTTAAAAGTTTATTAAAATAAATAAATGATGAACATTTGCAGAATTTGTCGCTGTGATTATTTTTTATGTAATTAGATTTTCATCAGGAGCCTGATGAAGATCCGGTTCCGGTCCAGTTCGTGTATGCATTTGAACCGAACCGAGTCCGAGGTCTGGAGGTCCAGAGTTCGCTTCGGGTTCACACCTCACCAGAATGAACCGGACCTTCTGGCCAAATGGACCGGAGCTGGATGAACCCAGACTTGGTTCAGTTAACTGGTTTCTCTGACAGACCTGATTTTGGAGGAAAGACTCCCAGTCGGGTCTTGAAGCCCGACAACAGAACCGTCCTTTCAGAACCGTCTGGTTCTTAGAAACTGAACACAAAAGGCCCATTCAGAGAAACGGCAGGAAAAATCTGTGCAGCTTGGAAACATTTTGTCACGGTGATTTCAGCCCTGACCTGAAACCGGTTTGTTTCCAGAAGCCGGGTCGGTTCCAGGAACTGAGCTGACCCGTTACACAAGCTGGACCCAGAACCGGGTCTCACTAATGCGCCAACGTCCTGGATTATCAGAACTTCACTTTCTCATTAGCTAATAAGTTTGATTTTTTTCATACTTTGGTTAACTTAAAGTATTACGATTATGAAAACATTGATAAAGAGAAAATAGCATTAAAATGTATTTAATTTCTGCTGAAGCAGCAACAGACTGAGGTTTTCTACAAAGCTACTTTTCCATCAGCTGCTGGAGGATTAAAATATTTATTTCACAACAAACGAAAAGCTAATAAAAGATTCAGAAACAAAAACACATGAACAAATGGTATTTTCTCTGATTTCAGTACGTTTCTGTTATAAACATATTTACTTCCAGTTGGTTTGTTTTTCTCCAATAATTTATTTTCTCCTTTTAGATGAAAAAATGCTTTTTTATTCATCATTAATCTGTTTTTAAACTAACTTTGTAACTCTGGGGTTTTACATCATGTCTTGAAATAAACATAAATCCTAAAGGAAACATTAAATCCTTGATGTAACATGAAACTGGAAGAAACGTCTGGAGTGAGACGATGAGATGAAATGATGGCGACGCGTCGGCCATGTTGCCTGTAAACACGCAGCCCGTATTTCCATCTCCTTCAACGGTTAAAGCAAGTTTCACCAGAGCACAAGTTAAAAGACCCAACTGGACCGAAACCAGCGAGAGGTTCTGCTGGACCCGGCCGGCGCCGCTGATAAACACCGAAACGCTTCAGTTTCATGTCGCCTGGGTTCACCGTCCCGTCCAGAACCGACCCAGAGGAGGTAGGCCTGACCCGGTTCTTTATCGATGTTTGCTTTGTGAAGCGAGGCTGAGTGAAAAAATCTAAAACTAACTGAATAACTCAGTAGATCAGCTTCAATTAGATTGATTATTGATCTGGAGGAAACTGGGAGGAAACTGGGAGGAAACTGGGAGGAAACTGGGAGGAAACTGGGATTAGGAAATCATGTCCAGTAATCTGGAGTCCTGATCCGATCCGTGAAGTTCTGGACCGTCAGATTCAGGTTTCTCTTGTTTTTTCTTCATTTTGAAGCAGAAGGGTAAAGCAGAGTGGCGTCCATTTTTATTTGTTTCTCTGCAGCTGCAGATAAAAGTTTCCGTCCGTCTGACAAAATGATTGATTGTCCGACTTGTTCTGCTCGGCACCAGAACCTGGATGTTCATTAAACAGTCCAAACGTCTTTTACAAATCGTTTAGACGTTGATGGTTTGGATTTCAGCTCCAACCTCTATGCTGTTCAGCAGGAAGCTAACGTTATCGTAGCACGAGATCAGAGGAAGATCCTTCACATCGTCTGACATGTTTTCCTTCTCCGTCTCATTCGGGTCCCAACAGCAGCCATTTTGTTCGTTGGTCAGAGGAAGATACACGACGCCACGGTTCATTCATGGTTTGTGCTGCCGCTGCCTACCAAGATGGCGTGGGTCACTTCCCGTTCAGACTAGTGGCAACAATATATTGATTTTGATCAGGTGTCTATCAGGATTTATGGGGTTATTGATTATTGCCCAGATCTCAATGCTCTGTGTGAATCTCCTGTTCTGTCCCACAGCCGACTCCATCTTCAGAGGTCAACAGGCAGAGAAGGTCAAGCAGAGGTCGCAGGAAGACTATGAAGCCTGACATGGACATAAACATGTTCACGTATCCTGCAGCTGGAGAGAACTTCACGGTGGCGCCGGACCCGACCCAGAGCGCGTCGGAGAACATCGAGCATTACCTCATCAACCTCTTCCTGTCCGGGTTTTACACCCTGATTCTGTTTCCTGTCGGGTTGGTGGGGAACTCCCTGATCCTGGTGGTCAACCTGGCCCCCCGGACCCGGCTGTCGGCGCCGGACCTGTACTTCGCCAACCTGGCTGCGGCCGACCTGATCCTGGTGGCCGACTCCCTGATTGAGGTGTTCAACCTGAAGAAGGATTACTATGACAACGCCGGCCTCTGCACCTTCATGAACCTCTTCCAGCAGGTCAACCTGTACAGCAGCGTCTTCTTCCTTACCTGGATGAGCATCGACCGCTTCGTGGCGCTGACCCGAATCGCCGCCTGTGCCTGCGCCTGCGCCCCACACGCCTGCCGCAGCTGCTGCCTCATCTGGGCGTTCGCGGTGCTGCTCACCTTGCTGCCGTTCGCCGTCGCCCAGGTGCAGCACTCCGGCGAACTCAACTTCTGCTTCGCCAACGTCAGCCAGGTGCAGTGGCTGGAGGTGACGCTGGGCTTCCTGCTGCCGCTCTGCATCCTGGCCGTTTGCTACTGGAGGATCGCGCAGGTCCTGCGGCACAGCCAGAGGCAGCGGTGCAACCTGCAGCAGCGGCCCCACCGGCAGCGAGCGCTGCGCATGATCGCCGCCGCCGTGCTGGTCTTCTTCATCTGCTGGCTGCCAGTGAACGTCTTCACCAGCTTTCACCTCTTGAGCGGCGCCGACACGGCGGGCGCCAACACGGCGGGCGCCAACGCAGCAGGCGCCAACGCAGCAAGCGCCAACGCAGCAGGCGCCAACGCAGCAAGCGCCGACACGCTGTGGGAGCTTTACCCGCTGACGGGTCACGCCGTGCGGCTCGCTGCTTTCTCCAACAGCTGCCTCAACCCGCTGATCTACGGCTTCCTGGGCAAAACGTTCCGGAAGAAGCTGAGGCTGTTCCTTCAGGAGAAAAGCCGCAGCGCCAAGCTGCAACGGTTCGCTTCAGAAAAACACATTTATGCTCCGGTTGCACCGACATGTCAGCATCAGACATGCGACACATCGAGTCCCACCAAGTCCAGCTCTAATGGCCTCCTAATGGAAACCAGACGCAAAAGCCTGGTGACGTAACGCAGCTTTAAGGACGAAATGGAAGCAGGAACTTTAACTGATGTAAAAACTGAAAATTATTTCTTTAAAATAAAACTCAAAGTTTCCAAAGCTTCATAAAAAACAGTTGATGGCATCTCAATGTGAGCTGAAAGCAAAACCTGTGCTGAGCACATTTCAATTAATGCGCTAACAGATCCTTAGCGATTTTAACAGAGGACAGTTTTTCAGTTTTCTGTTCTACATTTGTGGTGCATAGAAGCTGCATGCTGCCTTTCCATGTTTGGTTCTTTAGCTAACTCTCTTTAGCACTCTTAGCTTCCCCTAAATGTTCCCACATAAAGTCTAAAGCACTCATTTATTTGGCTGTTTTCTAAACTTTTAATTGAATGAAATTTGACGCCTGAGTTGAAGTTTTGGTTTCCGACTGAAGTCACTTTAAGTTAAACATTTATGTTCATGCTCTTATTTTGAAGTCTGTTGGTGTAGCGCTGTAGCGTTAGCAAAACTAACATTTATGACTAAACTAGTGTTTATGACTAAACTGGTGTTTATGACTAGTGGATAAGGACCTTTCTGTTAGCGGTAGCCACCACTGGGCTAATCACACCAGAACTGTTCGATGGTTTTAGTTCCTCACCTCAACTGGACCCGAGTCAGCTTCTCTTGTTTTCTTCTTCTTGAGTTTTTTGTCCTTTCTGCTCGTTTTGTCATCTGGATTTGTGACACCTGGAATCTGAACTGGAGCTTCCTGAACAAAAATAAACAAGTAGAAGAGTTTATAGGGAGAAAAACTATTGCTGGTCAAAGCGTTCATACATCTGTTCACATTTCATCATGTTGAAACCAGAACGAGTCTCAGTTTTCAGTCAGAAGCTTCTGCTGAATCATTGTAACATTGACTGTTGTCAATGCATAAATGCGAAATGACAACATTTAATTTTCCTTTGGGATAAAAAAGTAAAACTCCAATAAAACACATAAAAATCATTGAGTGTAAAGGTTTCTACCCACCTCTACTTCCACGTGTTTTCTCTTCTTGGTTTGAGTTTTTTCTCCCTCATTAAAGGTGGGTTTCTTTCCCTTGGGAGGATTTTTCTTGTCTTTTGCCATCAGCTGATTCATGCAAACCAAAATGTTACGAAACGATCGTGGATTAAAATCTCAGCGAGAGGAAATTTAAGAAACATTAAAAGTAAAAACTACATTTTAACCTGTTGAACTGACCTCGTTGTTTCTGGAGAATCAAACAGTGGCGAGCAGAAAACGTGCATTTCCGATCCAGGAAGCGAGTCTGGGCAGCTTGAACGTGATTGGACAAACGTCTCTACGTGCATTCTGATTGGTTGAGGATTTCATCGTCAAACCAAAAAGTGTGGAGAGTTTTTAACAAACCATTTTATACATAAAATCCTTTACAAATAACAAAAGTTAAAGACCCGGATTGTCTTGGTATTAGTTAATTATATCGCTTGATAATTTACTAATTATTAAGAAATTATTAATAAGTGTCAAGTCTTAAAAAGATAAAGTATTAAAAGAAAGAAAAAAAAATCACACATATTTTCACACATGTTGCATTTAGGTGCTGAGGTAAAATTATTTAACAAGCTTACCAGTTTTGACAAGTTTCTTTGGAACTACAGTTTTGCAAAACTATATGCTATATAAATAAAAATGTAGTGGTTTAGTGAAAGAAGAAAAATAAAAAGGATTCTCAGGGACAATTATTGTTACTACTCCACATCTCTTCACCTAAAGGTTGTTATACATCATAATTTTGTTGCATAATTGAATAGAAAAACCTAAACATAATTAAATTACTTCACCTCATGAAATCTACAAAATAATCAGGACCAAATGTCCAATGTTAAAACAGAAAGTAAGAAAGTAGAAAAGACGGAGCGTCCCGGAACGGTTCGAAGCAGGAGTCTTGGTGCTGACCCGGAAGCGTTTCAGCGTTGCACAATGCAGTGTTACATGACCTAACGCGGATTGCGGGAGAAGCGGGTTGTGTGGAGATGTCCATCAGTCCAACATGTATCCATCAGCAGGACGAGCTTTCAGCGGCTTCACCTCCAGGCTCCTCGGCAGAGGAATGCGGATTAAAAACGCGCCGGCTTCCGTAGGGTGAGTGGAAATCTGACCGCCGCTTCAGTGACCCTCATGACTGCTGAGGCTTAAATATCACATATTGAATACAATAAAGGGTTTTGTTACCGGAGTTTGAGCAAATTCTTGTTTTAGTCACGTTTCATTTGCGACAAAATGTAGAGAAATACATGTTTCCTCTGCTTTAAGAGCAGCTGTTAGCATCTCAAAGGTTTTGATCATACCTGAACTTTGACCCCAAAAACCAGTGGAGTTGGAAAGGAGAATTCATGAAGCCAAAGCCTCACTTTGCCCGTCTTTACACCCATACAGCTCGACGGCAAAAGCAGAGGAGGTGGATCAGCAGAGCTAACAACTGATCCAGGACGCGTTTCTACGGAATATCTTCTCTCCTGCTCGGAAAATTAGCTGTTAGCATATCATAATGATCATAAAACCCATGTAGAACAACAGTCTTCAGTCAGAGGCTGTTTCAAAACCACTGCGAGACTGACTGCTACTGAAGCCCAAAACATTATAGTCCAGATACTTGGATGAAATACATTTTCTGCCACAATTCTTCCTTCCACTCAACTTTCCATCATTATGCCTGAAGACAGTAGTCTGTTATCGTTCCTCTGAGGTGCTAATGAGACGTTGGAGCTTACACGCCGACAGCAACTGGACCAGAACTTCCTTTAAATAAAAACAAAGGAAATAAACTCTAATGGAAGCTTGGTTTTGCTTCTTAAAGCAAAACTCAAGTTATAAACAAACCTGGAGTTTTGCTTTGATTCTTCAATGCATGTTTGATAAATCCTTTAATCTCCATGGCAACCAATCAGTGGACCCAACCCACCTCAGAGGTGCAGCTCCTCCCCCACTCAGCTCCTTCAGACTAGCCAGCAGCAATTAGCAAACACCTGTTGGAGCTTCAGAAAGAGCAGGAGGTTTTAAAGGGACAGAGACCAACTGGTGCTAATGAGCAGCATTAGCATGATGCTAACGACATCCCTTCTCCCCCTGGACAGTTTGAGGTCGCTATCGCTGACCTCCCCGGCCCGGTCCAAACCGCCGTCGGACGACGACGCGGTCAACAGCGAACCCATCAAGTTCTCCACCAGCAAGGCCAGCCACCGGACCTGGAGGGTGGACCGGTCCCTGGGCAGCCAGCACCAGCGGCCCTGGTGGAAGGTGTTGCCCGTCAGCCTGGCCTTCACCGCCTTCTTGCTGTGGTGCATCATGAGGCCGGAGACGGACATCGACTCTCAGCTGGAGAAGCAGCTGTACGAACATTTACCTGGCCTGACGTCAGACGAGGAGGAGGAGGGCAGGAAGGACTGACGTTCTGCTCTGGATGGATATTTATTAAAATTATGTGGACTGATTTAAAGTTTAACGTCCCTTTACTGTCTGATGAATGTTGGATTCTTTTATTAACTTGAATTAAAATCATTGTTAGAAATGGCTTCTCTTTGCTTCAGCGCTCAGATTGAACCACATGATGAATGTAATCAGTAGATTTAGCAAATTATCGATTAGTTTATTTTAGACATCTGAAATATCTCAAATAAACCGTCTAACCCAGTTCTCACTTAGTTTTGGTTTTTAGCAGTTTTGAGGCAAAATGGGGAAACTGCTGTCAGTTACCCAGCAGGTCATTGCTAGGCAACCGCAGAGCAAGTGAGTTAATTAAACCCAGAATATTTATTTTCCATCAACTTCATTATCTGCTATGTTGAATGTTTATTTGGACCAGCTCTATTCAACACCATGTTTAGGAGTAAATTAGTTTTCATGGAGTGAAAACAAATTTGATGATTTTATTCATGAACTGTTAGAATCGCCCTTTTGTGAAATTTACACATTTCAGCATTTAAGATAAATGGAGTGGAGATAAAGCTGCAGTCGAAGTGAGGTAGCAGAAAGTTTATTTACAGCACAAGAAAATCCCATGACATGCAAACAGGATAGCAAAGGTTCAGACTAACACGTTAGCAAACATTGAGCGTTGTACAGACGTCGGTGGAGTACAAAAACACGCCTCAAACTACAAATAAAAACCACACATGCTGTTAAATTTAAATTTACAAAACGTCGCCCCCCGCCAGTAAAAAGGTCCGACCGGCTCGTCTACGCGCGCTCGCCTCTGATTCGCCGGGCCAGCTGGATGTCTTTGGGCATGATGGTGACTCTCTTGGCGTGGATGGCGCACAGGTTGGTGTCCTCAAACAGGCCGACCAGGTAAGCCTCGCTGGCCTCCTGCGGAGGGAAACGGACCTTCAGCAACAAACAAACGAACCCAGATTTATTTTCGAGGTAAGAATAAAATATCGGACCTGCAGTGCTCCGATAGCGGCGCTCTGGAAACGCAGGTCAGTCTTGAAGTCCTGAGCGATTTCCCTGACGAGGCGCTGGAACGGCAGCTTCCTGATGAGAAGCTCAGTGGACTTCTGGTACCGACGGATCTCACGCAGAGCAACGGTACCGGGCCTGGAATATATTTAAGGTTTGGACATGAAAAAACCAGCTACACAGTGAACTGTATCCATCGTATAAATGACACATTTTACCCTAAAAGCATTACTAATGTGAAACGGGAAATAAAATCTTCAGTGATCTTTCAGTACCTCTGAATTTGAAACACTGCAGGACGAACAACTTGGAGTCATAACAAAAATTATAAATTGATTTTATAGTGCAGCTCATGAAGCTGTTCAACAAAAATAATTTTATAGTTGTTAGGCACATTTTTAATTCAAAAACATTTTGATTTAACCTGAAAAACAGCATCAATAAAATAAACATACATGGATTAAGAAGTTTGTTTCATTCTTTAAGCCTAGTGGATTTAATAACCAAACCTAAACTTACAGAAATGAAGTGTTCAAATTATTCAAACATCTGATTGACGGCAAAAACACAATGAAAGTTTTTATACGATTTGAGATAAATTCAGACACCAACAGGTAAGTTTTATATGTGGGCTCTATCTTGAAGACGTTATTTAAAAAAGGGAATCAAATAAACTGATTGGTGCATTGTAGCAGTTATATACATAATTACAAAGGTTTTGATTCTATTTTCTAGAAAAGTTCCAATATAAACGCAACTTCCTATAAAAAAAAAACAAAAAAACTTAAGATTAATCTTAATATAAAAATTCTCTCAATAAAAATGTGACTTTTCAATTCAGAAGTTTGTATTTTTTCAGCAAACTTTTTATCAGCTTCTCATACTCATAAATTTCAAGACTTTTAGGCAGAAATTGACCCCTGCCGTCCATCTGCAATGACCCTAACGGGCCGCCGTACAGTCCAGATGGACGGGCTTTATCTGTGCGGGACAAAGCGGGTGTACCTGTATCTGTGCGGTTTCTTGACGCCGCCGGTAGAGGGCGCGCTCTTCCTGGCTGCTTTGGTCGCCAGCTGCTTTCTGGGAGCTTTTCCTCCGGTGGATTTACGAGCGGTCTGCTTGGTACGAGCCATTTCTTACTAACTACAGGACAGAAATGTGCGAGAGAAGACCACAAATGTTAATAAAACTTTACTTTAATCATCATTATTTACAATTCGTCCGATTATAACTCATAATGGGCAACATTAACGACATATTAGGTTGACCTCAGGGGGAGGCGATAACATCTGGTCGCACACATGAGGGGGGAAGGAGCTCAACAATATAAACAATAAAAGCCACTGAAGTAGTAATGTCTACAACAAGCGGGAAAAAATGGCGCCTACTGTTTAAAAAAAGTCACATTGTGTGAATTCAGAGTTAAAGGCTCCTCGGTGGAGCCACCATTAAGCTACAGAGGACACACACGTTTCTTTGCAGTCCAATTTAGAAGCTGCCAAAGACGGTTATAAAATGGCGCCAGCTTGCTACCAAAGCAGCTACTAAGACATATATATGTATACATAAAAACACCGCTAACACCAAGAAACACTTCGGTATGGTGCATCGTTGAAAATGACGACTACATATTTATAGACTTTACACCATGTAGCGTGATTTAAAAGGATTTTACTGGTACCACAATAGAGTTAACTGATCATGGCGCGCGTTGGTTTATTGTTAACGGTTTCAACGTTTCTCAACTGGCCGGAAGCCGCATTAAAGGTAACTTACATCACACAATCGATTAATGTTGACATTAAAAAGTGAAAAGAATAAAAGAAAGGTAATTTAAAGAACTTACCGTTCTGGTTTGTTCTCACGCCGCAGTTGAAGTTCTTCTCACGTCGTCCGTCTTCAATGCTGGTGGGGGCGGAGAGACGCGGGTTTTATAAGCTCACCGGAGCCGAAGTCTAAGCTCCGCCCTTTGTTCAACGCGATTGGTCGAAACTGCCCTGATGACGAAACGTGACCAATAAAGGAGCCAATTAGGATCCTCGTCTACTCCCATGAAACACAGAGGGTATGAATGGAGTCTTTCAAGCATCCGAAGAGGGATTTTTGATGAATAATAAAACTATTTCCACTGCTATCTGTTGTTCGCACTTCACTCACAGGATTACGTTTTCTTTTCAGGGCTACATTGCTTTATTGCATAAAACAATAAAGCGAAAAATAGCTTTCTTACAAACAATATTCCATTTTTATAACTGAAACCTTAAATGTTTCTTAACAGAAAAAGTTAAAAAGCAGTGTTTGTGTTCAGTCAGACTCTGGTTTTTGTGAAAGTGGTTGTAAAGATCAACAGGAGGCGGAATGTTAACTCTGAACTTAGGACAGATTTTCCTCTGAATCCTTTGTGGTTGTTGAAACAGGAGGGAAATGGATGGAGAGCAGCCCGCCACTTTTTCAAATCTCCTCACTGTCACTCCCTCATCCGCACGGAGGCGATTCCTTCCGCGTGTTTTACCTAAAAACCCAACATAATGTTGTCCATTTGTTCAGATTAATCTAATGAAGCGATGCCTTTGATCGGAACAAGACGATCATGTGAAATGTCACACAAAACAGTCACTGAGGGATTATAGTTCTTTTCTAAAAATTATTTTACTCCGTTGGTACAAAATAAATATATAATAAATAACATTGTGTGTTATTTTAACAAAAAACACAGATTAAAATAAGTAGATCGCGTGGAAACTGGAAACGGAACTACTTGAGTTTGGGGAAAGAGTGAAAGACGGACATAATACAGTGTGACACTCGCAGTAAGTTTGTGTGTAACATTTTTGAACATTTTGATGGATTAATCAGAATAAATATGTGTATTGGTGTTTTAGTAAACATGTATTTCGCCGCTGCTGTTTGACTCTCGTCGGTTTTGAGTGAAATAAAGCAGAAAAGGATAATTTGAAGGTGAAAAGCATCGAGGTTTGGAGGAGAGCATGACCGACGAGACGCTGCTGTTCATCGGTACAGATCATTTATTATCATTTATTTACATCCACATTTATTTCACTTTCTCTCACCTCAAATTTACATTTATTATTTTGGGATTTTACTTTAACTTAAATCGCCGCATAATTGTGAAATAAAAGTGAGTTTTACAAATAATCACTTTTTAACTCTTTAATTCAGGTCTGGGCTTTGACTAGGCCGCTCTAACCCATGATTTTGCTCTGATCCAAACCATCCCAGTTCTAATCGTTTTGTAGTGAGAATTGTTATTCAGTCTTATGTTAAGTATTTGTTCTTTTCCACATGAAGCCAAAATGTTCAGTTTTATTTTCATCTGACCAGAGCACCTCAGTGCTCATGTCTGATACAAGTGGTTTCATGTGATTTATAGAAAGTTACAAATGTTTTTTATTATGTTTTTTCTCCATTATTCTCTAACAAAGCTCTGGAGCCAAAGAATAAAATTGACGAGTGACGAGTAAATTGTGTAAAGTTTCAAAAGGCAGGACAATTAATCAATAACAATATATACTGCGATTTTCAGTCATATCGTCCAATATTTCCTTTGACAGATATTCGAGACTCAAAGATCTCCACGGCGTCTGAAGCTGAGACCAGTGGGTCGCTCTGGACCTCCAGTGATAATTCCTTCAGATTTAACTTCGTCACGGACAGCGACACTGCCGCACCGCCGCCGCCGCCGCAGGAGGAAGTGCCTGCAGCCGCGTTACTGTCCTTCTCAGGGCAGAACTCTGCTTTTGCTTTCAACTTTCAAATCCCTGCTGCAGAAGACATGGACACGACAGAGGCTGCAAAACCCGCCTCATTGCTAGGCAACCAAGAGAAAGGGCCTTCCCGACCACAGGGGGGCGCCACTGCATGTGAAGCGTCAGATCAGGGTAAGACAAAGAAGAAGAAAAAATCTGGGAAGAAGAAGAAGCCGTCCGACTCCGAGACCCAGCAGAAACCGACAGAAGAGAATCAGAAAGAGGAAGAGCTGGTCAGAAGTTTACATACACCCCCACGACATTAAATCCACTAAATAATTATTAGTTCTACTATTAGTAAAATTCTGGCGCAAGATCAGCTGAACAGTAAAACAAACCCTCAGCATACCGCTACCTCCACCATGCTCACCTATTGTTCTGAAAAACCTGAGATTTCTGTAGCATTTCTGACCAAAACGTGCAACAGGAACCGTTTCTTTGTGTCTAACTGTGGCTTTGTTTATCGTTTCAGAGCCCAGAAGAGCAGCTGAACAGGGAGCTGAACTGGTGCATTGAGCAGCTGGAGCTGGGAATAAAGTCCCAGAAGGGAACATCAAAACAGAGTTAGTGTTATTATTTCACCTCCACATCATGCAGAGTCACGTTTTCATCTGTTCTAGATGCAAATTAATTTATTAACTTTTTCCTTCGGTGGCAAAGTCAGGTGAAAAGATGTTATATTTTATACAAGAAGACAAACAAAACGACTGCAGGTGTGATGTAGACATGAGCTTAAAGAGAGATGAGAGGTGACAAAACAGGAAACATGTTGTCCCAAATAAAAAGCTGCAAAACAACCGAAATGAGACAAAAAATGTCCCTGGAGAAACAGAATGACTGCAGAATGATAATAAACCACCAACTGACAGCAGAGGAAGCAGCAAAATGAACAAAAATATTCAAAAAGAAACCAGTTTAAAACTTTGGAGAAGACGAATTAAATACCAGTTTCCTGCTACTCTGACTCAGTTTGCCTCATAGGGGGCGATAGAGAGCTGAGTTCTAAACCGTCCACAGAAGAAGAAAAGAAAGTATATTGCAGCTAAATACCATGTTTGTGTAGCGCATTAACGTCACGTTCTGCAAAATACCATGTTGTCATAGTGTTCAACATTAGCTTCTGCTAAATACAATGTTAGCATATTGATTTAGCATTAGCTCCTACTAAACACCATCTGGGTATAGCATTTAGCATCAGTTTATGCTAAATACCATGTTGGCACTAGTGCTTGCTACATATGTTGGTGTAGCGCTTTAGCATTAGCGCTTGCCACATGTCTTGTTGGTGTAGCGCTTTAGCATTAGCGCTTGCTACATGTCATGTTGGTGTAGCGCTTTAGCATTAGCAGAACTAATGTTTATGACTAGTGCTCTAAGTTTATTACTGAGTTTCTGGATGTTTTCTTCCCTAGAGGAGGAAGCTTCCCGCGCCCTGAAGACGCTGCGCAGCTCCAAAGCTCCACTGGTCAAGAAGCGGCAGCTGATGAGAGCCTTGACTGGAGATTACAGGAAGAAGATGGAGGAGGAGAAGAACAAGCAGTTCCAGCTCATTCAGAGCGGTGAGGGAACTGTTTCAGTGAACGCTGTTTGTTTCTGAAGCCATTTTGATCAACGCGTTCCTCTGGTTTCCATAGAAACGGCATCGGCTCAGGTCAAAGTGGTGTCGGATTCCCAGAAGAAATCCGTTTTCCACCGCAGAGCTGAGGCGAGTGCCGGTCCAGGAGCCTCACAGGCCCAGCGGCGGCGGACCGAACCGCGCGGCGCTGCGACGCAGGAAGACACGCCAACCTTCAGCTTCGTTCCATCACAGCAGGAATTTCACTTCAATTTCTTCTGATGTTTCTGGGCTGAAAGAAAGATGGAGTTTCTCCATGAACTGAAATAAGCAACGGCTGTTTGTGGAAACTGTCCAAATCCAAAAGGCTTTCATCTGTTTACATCAAGTTTAAATAAAATCAGCTTTTCTTCACAGTTTCAACTTCATATCTTTACTTTTGTTGTATTTTTCATGTATTATTCTTGTATTACGAGTTCTATATTATTACCACTTAGTTCTTAGTTTTATCCCGATTGATTTTTTTGCAACTGTTTACTTGTAATCGCGATTCTCTTTATGTATAATAGCTGCTCTGTTCATAAAAATTGTGACTGTTTTCATTTTTGGGGAATTAAATTTTGTTGTTTTATGGAAGCTTTTTTAATATAATTTAAATAAAAATGCACAAAAAAGGATGAGATATGCAGAGGTGGGAAAAAGTATATATTATTTTTACTTCAGGGTTCAATACTTAGGTTGAAATACAGAAATAAGATGCAAGAGAAAACATTTAGTAGATTTATTTTGTTTGACAAAATGTTGAACAGTTGAATTACAAGTAAAAATAGAGTATATATAACAATAATATTACATCCAATTTTTATAGTTGTTTTCGGTCAAAGACACACGTTATGTGTATAATTTTTTTACCATTCTAAATGTTCATTTTTGTCCTGTCTCAGAATATATAAGATCAGAGAGAAAAACAATAAGTCATTTTCATTAGAAAAGTGGATTAATTAAAGTTTAATTAATTCCTAGAAATTTCGACAACCAATTTATGGTTTTACCTTATTAACCGCTTTCCAGAAGGTGGCAGTAATGCACACTCAACGCGTACAATCCACGAAGAAGAAAAGAACCGGAAGGGGCGGTTTGTGTTTCTACACGAGCACAATTGAGTGTGGCAAAGAAAGGGAAAAGTTTTTTAAATTTAGAAAAGTTTGCTGTGTTGCTTAAAGAACCTTCTAGTTTGCTGTAAGCTTTAACCTTTGACCTTTAGACGCCGTTAAACGCCCGACTCTGACGTCTCCGGGTTACGAAGCTTCAGCGGGCAGAGATAACGGTTCTGTCCGCTAAGCTAGCCTCGCTAATAACATTCGGATTCTGGCACCGGGCGGGTTCCGAGTCCAGGGTTCCGTCGTTCCGAGCCGGTTAGTTTGGTTTCGGGAGGAGAAATGTCCGAGTTAAGCGACGAGGCCAGCGAGTCGGAGCAGCTGGGGGCCAGCCTGTCCCTCTGGCTGGGAGACTCCCTGCTGCGCCCGGAGGAGCTGGACGTCCCGCTGGACCTGCACACCGCCTGCTCCATCGGCCAGTACGACGCGGTGGCGGAGAGCATCAAGTAAGCAACCGCGCCAACCCGTCCCTTTAACTCTGACTTTATTACTACCTGAGTCACTTACTGTAAAAATATTTACTTTCACTTGAGTCATTTTATTAAAGCCCTTTTTAGTCAAAAATTCACCAGATGTGAAAACAAAGCGATAACGATACAAACGAAATCGCGATGATACGATAATAAAGTTGTCATGATAAAAAGAACTGTTGAAATAATGAGAGAAAAAAGTAGTAAATAAATTACCAGAATAGTCGCAGTAATACGATATAATCGCAATAATAGGAGAACAGAGAGTAATATTACATAAATAAGTAAAAATAAGACAAAAATGGAATCGTGACCCTAAAAAAATCGGATAAACACCGAGATATTTTCCAGAATCGTCGTTTTCCTCCTGCGCTGAGTTCGGTGTCTGTTTCCAGGCGGGATGAGGACCTGGACCGGAAGAACCGGGGCGGATGGACGCCGCTCATGTACGCCGCCTACATCGGCCACGACAACATCGCCAACCTGCTGCTGGAGGCCGGAGTGAACATGAACGCCTCTACGCCGAAAGGCCTCACGCCTCTGATGCTAGCAGCTAGCTGCGGCAACGAAAGCATAGCCTACTTCCTGCTGCAGGTACAGCATCCGCCCGCTGAAATAATAACAACTGTTACAGATTATATTCTGTTCAATTTATTTGTTAGGGAAAACGCACATTAATTCACTTTTTTAATGTTAATTTCCTTTTCACCCTATTTTCCCTCTTTTTTTCCATTTCTTCCATTTTTAATGTTTTTTCTTCCATTCCTTTCTCCTTTTTTTCTTTTTCCACCATCTTCCTTCCTCTACCCGTTTCTTTTCTTTCCTTTTTCTTTATCTTAAAGCAGTTGGAGGCTTTAGTAAAGCGTCTTTTCGATGGTTCTGATTAACTCTAAAGAACCGGTCCAGTGTCTGACGGTGGTTCTGATTGTACCGGTCCAGTGTCTGACGGTTTGTTGTCTCTTCCTGCAGCAGGGGGCGGAGCTGGAGCTGAGGGACGCCAGAGGCTGGACGGCTCTGTTTCACTGCACCAGCACCGGCCACCAGCAGATGGTCAAGTTCCTGCTGGACAACAACGCCGATGCCAATGTCAGGTCGGTGTCCAGAACCAGAACCGGAGCGGGTCTCACCCAGATGTTTCTAAACCGTTTTCCACTCGTCTGGCAGGGAGCCGGGGTCAGAGTTCACTCCTCTGATGGAGGCTGCTGCATCTGGACACGAAATCATCGTTCAATACCTGCTGGATCACGTGAGTGGCCATGATAACGCCCCCTGCTGGTGGCTGAAGGGGTTTAACTCTAATCGTTTCTCCTTTTGCTTCAGAAAGTAAAAGTGGGCGATCGAAACGCCAAAGGAGAGACGGCGCGCGCCCTCGCCATGATGTATGGCTACACCAAGATTGTCGGCCTCATCGACTCTCGATCTCCAAGAATTAAACCAGGTTTCTGTTTGCTTTTAAAAAAGATAAAATCAGGGCTGGACAATACATCAATAACGACCTATTTCACAATGGACACGTGATCAATATCAATAGATAATAGAAGTGATAGAATATTCAGTTGAATCAACTAACTCATTCTCTGGTTGCCTAGCAACAACCTGCTGAGTTACTGGCAGCAACAGTTTCAAGTTTCCTCTTCGTTCCTCATAACTACTAAAAAACGACGTAGAGAGAAAACTGATGGATCAGGAAGTGTCATCAGTTTAAGCAAAAAGTCATCAATAATTATCTGATACTCGTCAGGACACTTTGGAGACCTGAGCTCCTCGGAGGACTCGGACGGCTCGCCGCCCAGGACCCGGTCCGGCCGCAGCCGGGTCAAAGGCGCCAGCATCCACGACGGGCCGCAGGCCATCGCCAAGTTCAGAGTGGGAGGGAAGAGCAAACCGAGCGGTGGGTTCAAAATGGCTGACGCCAAAGTATTCACACCCCTAACCTGAGCTGAGCACAGAAATGATAAATAGCAACAGAGAAACTGATCCAAATCAATTATTGAATATTTAATAGCTACAGTCATAAGATGAACCAAAATTAAAACAAAGCATGTAAAAAATAACAGTCACAAAATAAACTCAGGCAAAAAACATTTTTCCATTTCAGTTTCTTTCAATATAAAATGCATAAAACAAAAACTGCAGGCGCGTTTCTGTCATCGTCGCTGATGTGATTTCTGTTTGTTTCTTACCGGACTTCCTCCCGTCCTCCAGAACCGCCCGCTGCGCTGCCTGGCTTCGCGCCGTACGGCGAGCAGAGCGAGAGCATCTGCTACCGGGACGTGACGTCACCGATCAACGAGCTGGACGGTCAGAGCCACAGCAGCAGAGGTCAGAGGTCAGACCCAGGAGGTAAGCCGGTGTTTGATCGGTGTTGAAGAGCTGATGTCTCTGCAGACGAAAGCCCGTTCTTTGAGAGCGACATGCCCACCATGAGGAGCAGCAGCAGCAGCAGCGACGGCCTGCCTCACGCGGTCGGACTCAGCTGGGAAGGATCCGTGGAGAGCAACGAGGTGCGTTCGCCTCACCGCCGCTTACTCTGACTTCCTGTTCGCTGCTGAAGCTCATGTTCCTCCACCAGGACTCGGATCAGAACCGCAGGAGCAGCTCCCGCCGGACAAATAAGAGTCACTCCAAAGGAAAGACGCGGCACGCCAACAGCGACGCGGCTCTGTCCGGCGGGACGGGAAACGGCAGCAAACACGCACACGGCGGGCCGCAGCCATCTTACTCCGGTCCGAAGGTCGGGCTGCGACCAGGTCGCGCTTCGATTTAGCGTCTGCGTCGGTTCGGTTTTTCACTTCGTTTCCCTGCAGGATCTGGCAGAATTCCTGGAGAAAATCGGCTTCTCCAAATATCTGCCGCTACTGGAAGAGCAGGACATCGACCTGCGGATCTTTCTCACGCTGACGGAGAACGATCTGAAGGAAATCGGGATCACGTGAGAATTTCTTCTACTACGTAGAACCAGAGCCAGGCTACGAGACTTTTAGTTTCTAGAATAAAATCATAATAATACGAGAACAAAGTCGTGATAATATAAAAATAAATGTGATCATTTTTAGCTTTCTCAGTCGTAGCAATACAAAGTTGTAAATAATACAAGAATAAGAAAATAACTGCCAGTCAAGATCAGGAGAATAAAGTCATAATAATAACAAACGACTTTATTGATTTAATAATAATTTTAGGAGTTCTTAGTCTCTGCTTGCTGGCGGTTCTGAACGGCTCTGTGTTTTTCAGGCTGTTTGGTCCCAAACGGAAGATGACGTCGGCCATCGCGCGGTGGCACAGCAGCGCGCCGCCGCTCACCGACGCCCTGGAGCAAGCGTACGCCGACCAGCTGGAGGCCGAGATGCAGGAAATGGCCATTCAGCTCCACAAGGTGACCGAAGCAGGTCACAGCTTTTCACACATTAAATCACTGCTGGGCGTCTAGTGACGCTTTTTAACCATTTGGGTTTATGACACTGTGCTGCACCAAGCACAAGCTATGAATGTGTGAAAAGAAAAGAGTCAGTGTTGGGCCTAAAACATTCAGCAAACATCAGATCTGTTGTCCTCCGGCAGCGATGTGAGGAAATCGAGGGCCTGGAGAGCCAGGTGTCCCAGGAGAAGGAGCTGCGGACGGTGATGGAGGGCTGCCTGATGGAGGACAAAATGGCCTGGAAGAAGGCCCACTCCGAGCTGGTGGAGAACCACCGGCTGGCTCAGGACCTGAGCAACACGCTGACCAAGGCCAGGGCCTGCCGGGCCGAGCTGCTGGCCTGCTTCACGCCCGACCGGAGCAGCGGTTCTGACCCGGCAGGTACAGCGGTTCTGATGTTAAATCTAATTTATTTTTGGCAAAACGAAGTGACTCTTATTTTTCCTTGCACTTGTAGAGGAGCTGCGATGTTCCAATATGGCGGAGCTGGTGAAGCAGCTGGAATCCTATCAGGACCAAATGGGTACAGAGAGTTCAGTGCTTCACATTAACTGGTGAAGATTTAACTCTGACGTTTGATGTGGTTCCAGCAGGAACCGTGGAAACCCTGCAGCAGAGCCTGCGGCGGCTCAGCGCCCCGGAGAAGGTTTCCGACAGCTGGGAGCGTCCCTGAACCTGCTCCAAACGGTCAGAACCAGCTGCTAACGAGCTACTAACTAGATGCTAACGAGCCGCTAACGAGATGCTAGCTAGCTGCTAGCAGCTTCCTAGCATTCCTGCGTCTCTTCTGGCAGGATGACGTATTATCTTCCTTTGTTTTTATTTTGACGGATTAGCTTCTTCTTCTTCATCTCAAATGATCTGAAACCAGCTTCTCTCCGCTGCTTTTTAAAAGGTTACTGTGAATATTTGACGGAGGGTGAGCCAACCACCCCGAACCGCCGCTGGAGGAGTCACAGCGCCGTAGCGAGTCGAGTAGCACCAGCTGCCTCTGATTGGCTACCTGTCGCCCGCCTCTGATTGGCTGAAGGACCTGCGCTTGCCGAGTTGAGGGCGGGAGCAACGACAGGGAAAGGACAAACAGGCTGGAAGAGGTCATGACCCTCACCGCTTGTGCTGGTGTGTTGCACTCGGCGTGCAAAGAGAAGAGGAAGAAATGATAGAAAATTAAATGTAATCTGTTTGTCTTAGTTTTAGTGAAAGTCCTGCTGATTTTGAATGAAATTACTTGTTTTCTTATATCTGAAATGTGTTGCCAGTGGCGCCCTCTTGTGGTTAACATGAACTGTTTTCATGGCAAAAGTAAATTTCACAAATTTTGAGTTTAATCTCAGAAATAGATTTTTTACTTGTAAATGTACTTTTTTTGTTGTATGACAGCCCATATAATAAATCGTCATTAACGCCAGAATAAGATTTTTTTTTTTTTTAGCAAAATTCAGACGCATTATTACTTAGTATTGCACTGCAAATTTTACCAAGCATTTTTGTCTGGTTTTTAGTGCAAATATCTTATTACACTTGAAATAAAACAAAACAAGTTCAGTTTTAGTAAGATATGAGCTTGTTTTATATCAATTCCTAAATATTGACTTTAGATCCACTGGCAGATTATTTAAATTATAAGACATTCAATAATTCTTAAGATTATTAGTGAAATCTGCCATTTGTTTCACTGTTTAAAAAAAGCTGTTATACATGTAGTTAAAAATTTACTTAGGTTAGTTTTGTCTTATTTCATTTGTAAAAATATAGTTGCACAATAAACCAAATCAAAAATACTTGGTAAAATTTTGTGATTTTGCATTAAATGACAGTAGAGTGAAAATAATACCAGTATAAAGTAAAAAACTATTTGCTCACATTAAATCTTTAACTCCAGAAGCTTTTTTCTGGTTAAAATTGCATCTTTATTTTGCTAATATTTTTATTCTCATAATAAATTCTCGTAACTTGGCCTCAATACCCCAAACTCACAGGATGAAAATATTTTCTGTAATTTGTTTTTGATTTTAGAAAAAAAATTAAAATTCTTCAAGTAAAAAAATCTAAATTACAGTTTTTTTGGTTGTTGTGACAGAATATAAATAAATTAAAGGGATATGAACCTTTTAAAAATTCTGTCTTCCTGATCTATCTGATGTGAACAGTGTGAAGACAAACGGGCTTCCAGAGCCGAACTTAACATCTCAAGTGTTTTAATGTTTCGCTCAAATCCATTTTCCTTGTTATAAATTAATGTTACATTATCTACAGTCGCTCAAAATAAGTGTTAGTATGTAAAACAGTAACTCAGATCTGAAAACTGTAAAATGTTGAACATTTCCATCGCTGGTTTTACATTCTGCTGATGAGAAATCATCGGAGCCCCGGGGGGTCCGATTGACCTGTTGCTGTGACGTCACATGAAGGCCACAGAGGGCGCCAGAGGCGTGAAAACGTTCCCCAGGTGTGCGATCGGGTCTCAGGTGTATTCACACAGGTGGCCGCACCCGGCAGGGCAGTGAGAGTTGTTCTTCAGCCAGTTCATGATGTGCTCCAGGTGTCCGCCGTGGCTGCAGCCCTGGCACCAGACGAAGAGCCCCTTCACCACGTGGTGGCACACCGCACACGCACTGGCACACTGGCGACACCTGCAGGCCAGACGCACACGCTCACTTACACTTTGGTTTTTAAACAAGGTGCACAAAATAACATGTTCAGTTAGCAAAACTGCTAAAACGGCATCTAGTGGACCGGTGCAGAGGAAACAACCTGATCCTGAATGTCAACAAGACCAAGGAGATCATCATAGACTTCAGGAAATCCAGACCCACCCACACACCACTCCTCATCAATGACTCAGCTGTGGAGATCGTCAGCAGCACCAAGTTCCTGGGGGTGCACATCAACGAAAACCTCAGCTGGTCTCCTCACATCTCCTCACTGGTGAAGAAGGGCCAGCAGCGCATGCACTTCCTGCGTCGGATGAAGAGAGCATCCCTTCCGCCCCCCATCCTTCAGACCTTCTACAGTGGGACCATCGAGAGCCTACTGACCAGCTACATCTCCATCTGGTCTGGGAGCTGCAGGGCCTCTGACTGGAAGTCTCTACAGAGGGTGGTGAGGACAGGGGAGCAGAGAGGCACTGCCTATCCCGCGCTCACCAGATCCTCTCTGACCCCACCCACCCCAACCATGGACTGTTTTCCCCTCTGGCGTCTGGCAGAAGGTTCTGCAGCATCTTGTGCAGAACAACCAGACTACTGAACAGTTTCTTCCCCCGGGCCATCAGACTGCTTAATGCCACATAACACCCTTCCACACACACACACACACACACACACACACACACACACACACACACACACACACACACACACTCACAAACCAAACCACCCCCCCATGGACATGGTCAACACACGCACTTTAGCTTTGTTTACAATACTGAACTTGTGGATTCTATAGCACCTTATTCTTATTCTCAGCTCTTATATATTTCAGCCATATTGTATTTATTGTGTAGTGTAAGGTTTTAGCTCTGTTGCACTTGTAGCCAAGTAACGACATTTCGTTGTCAAGATTCACCTTGTGTTCTGTTTGTACAATGACAATAAAGGAAGTCTAAGTCTAAAACGCTAAACAAATAATTAGCTCTGAAATTAGCGCATTAGCAGCCTAATGCGCTAATAAGTCTAATAACAAGCGATAATCTTTCTAGAAACTAAAAAGTTAGATTTAATTAAATTTATCTGAAATATCTAGAAAGCAAAGAGTTTAAAAAAAGCAAAGATGTTAAAGGGGCAGAAATGTAATGTTGGATGTTTGTACCTGTCACAGATCCATCCCTTGTTGCTCATTGGCCGCTTGCAGTTGCTGCAGTTGATGTGCAGCGTGGTGGAGGTCTGGTTGAGGCAGGTGATGGCGCTGCAGGTACTCAGCTTGATGACCTCGTTGGAAACGTTCCACAGTTCGAAGCGCTGCAGCAGGTCAATATAGGACATGTACCAGTGCTCCTACGGAGGCAAAGCAGGTCCAAAAACTCCAATCACTTAACAAAACGCCAATAAATGCTGCTGCTGCTGCGGCTCCTGACCTGAGTGAGGTCGTCGATCTCCTTGCGAATCCTCTCCCCCAACACGATGAGCACGGATACGGCCATCTGCACGTCGCCGCGCTCGGCGTAGTGGCTCAGCATCTCGCGCACGATGGGGCAGAAGAAGCTGGCGTGTAAGTGCGGGCTGTACAGCGGCTGGGAAATGGAGATGAGCGAGAACGACTCGATGGGCGTCAGGCAGGCGACCTCCGCCTCGTTGCCGCTGACGTGCGGCGAGTCGGCCTTGTCCTGCTGCAGGTGCTCCGGTGCCGACGGGTTGTCGATGATCTCGTGACGCAGCTGGAAGCCCTCGGGAGGCAGCGTGTATACCGGCTCCTCCGGCACTGCAGAGGAAGCAGGGTTCAGGATTATTGGTCCAGGTTAGCGCAGCCAGCGCTGCCCAGTGCAAACTGCTGGTTACTGGTGGGATGTGGGCTGACCCGTTTGGCTGTCGTGCTCCAAGGGGTAAAGGTCGTCGTCATCCAGCTCTGCGTCTCCAAACATGTACTCTGTGGGGCCGTCGCTGCCCTCCGTCTCCTCGTTCTCTGGAAATGAAGCCAGACTGATTCACGGGACGACGGTTTGAATCCCCGGCTGAAGCGGCAACTTTACCTTCGTTGTTGTTGCTGATGTGCGAGTTGCCCGGATCCAGGTGGATGTTGTCCTGCCGGCTTTCGCCTTTGCAGCGCTCCAGTCTGCTCTCCGGACCCAATTCTTTCATGCTGAAACTGAAAGCAGGATCATTCAGCTTCGCTGTTCCAGAAATCCGGATTGTAATCTGAGAACCAGATTACCTGTTCATTAGTGGTAAGCTGCCCAGTTTACTGAGGCTGTGGTTTGGACCGGGAGCCGGGTCAGAAAACATGATTCTCAGCATGGTCCATGTTGTCGAAACCTTTCCGTTAAATAAAGGTTTGTTATTGTGGTCAAAAATCAGCTGAACTTTTCCACATTTAAACAACAACTTCACTTATTTCAATAGGATTTTATGCAAAATACCAACAAAGATCTGATGCCAAAACTTTATTTCACCTTTTCAAGATATTATTTTAATTGTTTTCTAATATTTTGACTTTAATCACAACATTTTTATTTTGTTCTAATCATTTCGACATTATTCTTGAAATGTAAATTTTATATTTTATTCACAATATTGCAACCTTATCTTTCAATGGAAAAAACATTTATTTAACGCGCTAAGATGCAAACAGGTGATAAACTGATCGATTGCCCATTTTCTACATATTTGGCAATATTTTAAAGTTCACTCAAAGAACGCATGACAACTGCATGGAAACAGTGACTGGTTCAAATCCTTTTCTTAAATGGGCATTTTGAAGTATCACATTAAATAACTTTTCTTTTTCCGTTAAATTTTTTCTAAAAAAATTTCCCCATTATTTTTTCCCTTTTTTTTCCACTCAAAATAAAAAATGTTTTTGCAGAGAAAAGTTTTTGTCCAGTTTTTGTGGGTTTTTATGTTTTTTGATTAATGAGCCAACAGGGAACGAGAAGCTTTGCTTTTCCAATTGATCGACCCAATTCAGTTTTTTCCAGTTTTTTGCCAAATTTTAAAAGTTGCTCATAATTTGCATGTTTACTGGAAACATTTACTGTTTCTTTTTCATGCTGAAGTATTGCATTAGAAAATCTTTACTTCAAGTTAATAAAAACCTTTCTGGTTTGGTTTGCAGATGAAAACCTGTGGTGTTCTGATTGAACATCACAGGTGTTCGATCTAGAAAGAAAATTTAAATGTTCTATTTTTTGTGATATACCAATAATTATTGATCAGGTTTTTGTTGTAAATATGTGAAATGTTGCCCAGATGATGCTGGTTTGATTCCTGTTTTCTCTCCATTTTGTTTTTCACTTTTTAAGTTTTGAAGCAAAGTGGGGAAACTTGAAACTGCTGATATTTATTCAGCAGGTTGTTGCTAGGCAACCAAAGTTTGGGGGAACTTGAAACTGCTTCTTCTCCAACAGGTTGTTGTGAGGCAACCAGAGAGGGAGTGAGTTAGTTTGTGCCACTAACTTTGCTGTATATTGTGACATATAATGTGATAAATAGTGTGACATGCGTATATAGTAGACATAAGTGTATTATATAGTGTGAGTTATAAAGTGTGTATACGTATATTGTGATATATAATGTGAGTTATATATTGTGATATATGTGATTGCTATGCGTGATGTGACATATAGTGATATAGGTGTGATACATAGTGTGATATATAATGCTATTCATCTATTGACTTTAGTTCCTGGTTGTAGCAAAATAAAATGAGGAAATTTAAAGAATGAATATAATAAAATATTAACATTAAATATTAATGTGAATATTAACATGAAATTAACTTTAAGTGGATAAAACTAGATTCCCCTCCGTATTGAAACGGATCAAATCAAAAAATACTTTACTGAGTCCAAAACGACCTGCTTTGTTCTGTCTCACCTGCGGTCGTTTGAGCTCCAGGGCCACCGTGGCGTTGTGGTCACACAGCTCCGTAAACGGCTTCCCACTGAGCAGGTAGAGTTGGGCCGTCTTTACGAACCAGTCCATGCGGCTGCTGTCCAAGTCTGTCTCGAAGACGCTCAGCGCGCTGGACACGTGGGCGAACTGCTCCGTCGGGTTGGGCTTCTTGAAGGAAAAGAACGGGTAGCGGCGGTCGCCTCCGGGGTACGGCTTCCTGCCGGCGTCACCGCTGACCAGACTCTCGTTGACGGCAAAGGCCAGGTCGCCCATCAGGCCGAAGCACAGGCCCTCGGGGTTGGCCTTGTCCACGGGCCGCGTGGCGTCCTTGAACATGTGCTGGTAGAGCGTGCTGTCCTTGGACCCGGACAGCAGGTAGTGGGGATCGTGCTGGTGGCGCCACACGATCCCAGTGGTCACGTCTTTATGCTCCTCGAAGGTGGCGAAGGGGATGAAAGGTCTGCGGATGTCCCACACGTAGATGTTGTGGTCCACCATCATGGAGCAGGTGGCCAGGTGGAACTTCTTCTCCGGGCGCCATTTGACCCGAGCCACCGACGCGATGGTCTGGACGCAGTAGATCTCCTTGGCGCGGTTGGTGGTCATGTCCCAAACCTTCACCATCTTGTCTCTGCCGCCGGTGGCCAGCCAACCCCTGACACAATCCAGGAGAGCAGAAAGCAGATGGTTTATAAAACGAAACTCTGACCTGAACCTTCAGAGCCACATAAAGACGGTTACAAAGTCCGTCTTCAATCAGCTGAAGAACATTTCTGGGTTTAAAGAAGAAACGACCCAGAAAGATCGAGAGAAAATCCTGAGTCACACTGACTGTAAAAAGCAGGAAGTTAGTTTATAAATCACTGAACGGCTGAAAGATCAGCTGCATCCAGACTCTCAGACCTTCTGGTTCTGGAGCATTGAAGCTCCAGAACCAGAAGGCGTTGATGGCGTTGAAGCTGAATGCTTCAATGCTCCAAACGTCCAGAAAACGTTCCTTTAACTCAACCCCACCTGGTTAGAGCTGCTTCTGAGTCCTGGAAAACTGATCAGCATATTAGTTGTGTGTTGATGTTCGTTCTGCTCTCTGCTGCGTTGCTACGGAAACGCCGCGTCGTCATACCTGTCGTCGGGATGCCAGTCGCAGCAGAACACGGGGCCGGTGTGAGCCGTGAACATCCGCTCGTAGCGATCCGGCCGCCTGATGTCCCACAGCTGGACGTTCCCGTTTTCAAAGGAAGCAGCGAAGGTGAAATAGTCCTTCATGCTGAACTGGACGTCCCTCACGCTCTCCGACTGACCTGCACCCAGACGCAGCAGCTTTTCACCGTCTGCTTTTCTGACCACTAAAATGTTACTTTTAAATGTTTAGGAAGTTTCAGTGGAGCATCAGTTCATCAGACACTCAAACCACAGAAGGTCTTCAGTCAGAGGCTCAGCCAGATCTGCTGCAACACTGACTGCTACAGGAAATCTTTCAACATTTGTAGATTCTTTAATATAATGTTTATTTACTGTCACATTTTTACTTGATCTGTAGTTAATGTTGTTTGGTATTTTTAAAATCTTTATTAGTGTTAAAGCATTTCAGTTCAAAGTTGCTGAAAAACTTTTTCTGCTATTTTGATGCTTTATGATCTAATATTTCTGTTAAATGTCTTTAATCATGTTTCTGCTTCCTGTTTGTCTATACTCTGAGCTGAGCCTGGTTTACCTGAGAAGGTGCTGACTGACTCCTTCTTGCGCAGATCGAAGCATTTCATGAATCCGTCCTGCGAGCCGCTCAGCAGCATGTAGGCCTCCGTCGGGTGGAAGCACACCTTGTTGACGGTGCGTTTGTGCTCCGTGAACAGCTGGTCCTGCTTGTTGCGTGACGGTTTGCCCAGGTTCCAGGTGACCACGGCGCCGTTGGTGGCGGCCGTGGCCAGCAGGTTCTCCTCCATCTGGTGCCACATGACGTCGGCGCAGCTGAAGTTCAGCGACGGTTTGCGGCCGACGCGCAGGTTCAGCTTCTCCACAAACTGCTCCTCCTCCAGGGCGTAGATCTTGAAGATGTTGCGCCCGGCGACAACCACCTGGGCGGCGTCCCGGCACACGCTGATGGCGTTGGCCGGCGCATCCAGGTGGCAGAACATGGTTCGGCCGGTGATGCTGCTGCTGCCGAGGGCCGTCGTGACCCGGGACATTTTCTCCATCTTCCTGCTGCAGCAAAAACAGGAAAGAAAAAAAATGATTTAAAGAAAAAACTATCTAAGAAATCTGTAAAAAAAAAAAAAAAAAAAAAGAATTACACCAACAAATCAGAATTTAAATATAAATGAAGGAACTAATAAAATACGCAAAATAATCAAATATAAATAAAAAAATGTAGATAAATTGAAACATTTAAATAAACCAACAAATAAAAAATAAATTAAATTTGAAAAAAAAAAGAACATATATCAACTCATAAATAAAGAAAACACATGAAATAATAATAAATAAAAAAAAGAGTAGAAGTGCAAAAAAAAATTCCTAAAAATGCATTTAAAATCATCATAATTTCTCTTTCTGGAAATTCTCAATCTTTTCAAAATTCTCAAAAATGGATCTAAAAATGTCATTAAGTTGTACGTCTTCCCTTCTCCTGTCAGTGAGTTTTACACGTCCACTGTATGCATTTTGAATAATAATTGATTTTTTTTTATTTAACAAAGAGCCAGGCAGCTCAGCAAACCTCATCCGGTCATTTAGCCTGATTATATCACCAGTTTATTATTATAAACAAACTTATTTTTGTTTCTATAAACTGATGGAGTTTGACTCAGTATGGAACCATACAGAATAGTTTTAAATAATATCTAAGAAAGATAAATAAAATAGAAATGTTTAATATTTTTTTTAATAAAAGTTCCATATTCTACCAACAGGTGGCGTTAATAAGTACACAACATTAGAGCCTTAGTTTGTATCAGAAACAATAAATAAATAAACTCTAGACATATTAATAATTATATCAGCTGCAATACTGACTTTGTGAAGAACTGATGGCTTCATCAATCTCTGCAGCTGGACAGTTTCCTCCCATGAGAGGCAACCTGTGAGAAACATCTGGGTCAGAAATTCACACCGTCTGATTCCCAAAAAACATTCAAGTTTTCTCCAACTACAGAATACAAGGCATCATGACACACTGTAAAATTAAAAGGTTATGCTCTCTTATTAAATAAAATAATAATAATACAATAATAATGAGTGAAAATACCTTCAATATTTATTCAGTTTATGTCTGAATAAATTAAGTTTGATTCAGAGATTTAATTATGAAAATGTCTGCATAATGTTAATATGTTGTTAGACATTCATTATTAGAGTGGTGAGTAAAATGATCCATTGCATTGAGAATATGAACTTTGACTTTCTAGGTGCTTTGACAGGGTAGAAAGTAACCAATAACTTTATAAATAAGATCAATCAATGGTTTAACACTGAACCACCAGACACTCAAATGTCTTAAATGACATTTAGAAAAGTTTGGGAAACTATTGCAGCTTTTTCCATAATACAGTAATTAACAGTAATGATTATTAACCACGTAGAGTGGAATTAAATGTTATATTCATCAATTTCAGATAAATATTTTACTGTATTTTATGTGAAAAATATTAAAAACATTTTGTTTTAGTATTTATTGCGATGCCCGTTTGTACAGCTGTATGTTTGTTGTTGTTTTTCGTGTAACCATAGTTGTAAATGAAATACAGAGATAAAAGCAGCATGTTCTGATCACCTGATTGATAAGGAGCTTCTCGGTGCTCACGTGAAGATCATCCCCGGAGCAACATGAGCTAGCAGAGCCGCAGCCAGGCTGCCCGCCTCCTAGCGAGCTTCTCCCGACTCGCCGCTCCGCCGCAGGTTCATTTCTCTGCTGAATCTGTTTATCCGAAACAGCCCGCTTCCTTCCCGCTCCTCGCTCTGCTGGTGAGTTGGACAGAAAACGGCTCAGCTCACTTCCACCATAAACAGACCGCAATGTGATGCTAACATTAGCCGGTCCGCCAGAACCTACTCACGGAAAGCGCGAAAGGCGGGAAAACGTTTTACGTATAAAATTGTGAACAACTGCGATACAAAAAACAACCAAAAGTTCATAAAGTTTAGCAATATCGAAAAATAAAGCGGTGTCAAACTACAAACCTTATGTTCTGAAGCTGTTGCCCAATGCTGGCAACACCGGAAATACAATGTTACTATAATCTCGCGAGAATTACGCAAAGCGGCCCAGTTCACCTTCCCGAAGAAGAAGGCGATGACAGTTTTTTTCTCAACTGGAACTGGAAGAAAATCTGGTGTCTAAATATTTGGTTATTACTAATATTAAATAAGTTTTAGCCATTGTTTTTATGCCTGGAAATTGTAACTGAGTAAAACAGAGGTTAAAGTAATTATTAAAGATGACATCAATACAATTTGGCAGGAAAATGATATACACAGAATAAAGAAGATATATATATATATATATATATATATATATATATATATATATATATATATATATATATATATTACTTACAATATATATTTGTAAGTTTGTTAAAATTTTCTATTTAGTTTTCTATTTCTACTTTCTCTGTCCAGCAGGTGGCGGTAAAACTGCGATTGTAAACTGCCAACAACACATGCAGAACAACAAGAATCTAATCGAGATGATTTCAATTGAAATACGTTTATTAATGTGTTTTTATTGTGCTTTATGCTGAAAGTTTAAGCAAACATCTTTCTTCTGCTGTGATTTTTAGTTGAAGCCGTGCCCTCTCCAATATGGCCGCCCTGTTCGGCTGCGGGGAGCCGGAAGTGTGGAGGAGAGTTTATGAGAAGTACCGGGACGTGGTGGAGGCCGCGGCCAAAGCCAGGAGGCCGAAGCTCCTGCAGCTGGACAAATGGTGATTTCTGCTTTTGAGCCCTGAACGTCACACAAAGCCGCGTCAGCGCATTAAAGACAGGACAAAAATAGGACATTTTTAGATTGATCTCAGGAATTTTGTAGAAAAAAACATGACATTACTGAGTTTAAAAAGTGGAGAATTTCCTAGAAAATTTTTTACATCAATAAATTTTCAAGAGAAAAAAAATTCTGAGTTTCAAAAGTCAAATATTTGGTAGGGAAAAACATGAATCCATTTAGAATTAATCTTAGAAAGTTTCTATAAAAACCAAAAGTCTTGCAGGTTTGAAAAGTCAAAAATTTCAAGAAAAATAAAACATTTGAGATTATTTTCAGAGATTTTAGAGACAAAATAGGAAATTTATGATGTTGAAAATTTACTAGATTAAACTCAGAAATTTGGGATTAAGATCAAATATTTTCTAGAAAAAACAATGAAAATTTTGAGTTTCAAAAATCAAAATTTTTCTACTTGGAACTCAGATATTTCCATGTTCTTTGTAGAAAATTTCTGAAATTAATCTCAAAGTGTCTGGGTTTTTTTCTATCCAACTGTTGACTTTTCAAGCTCCTATTTTGATGTCTCATATGAAACTGTCGCTACATGCTGACAGTTTTAACAAATATGATAAAGAAAAAGCATTTTTTAAAATAAAAGCTACTTTCTGCAGCTCTAAGGCTATCTGTCTGATCAGGTACCAGGAGGAATTGCCGGCGCTGATTTCGAGTCGACCCGACAAACACATCACTCTGTCAGAGCTGAAGATGCTAATGGAGTGGAAGCTAACGGTAAGTGCTAACCCCGCTAGCTGTTTCCATTACAAATGTACACAAAACTTTTTCTACTGATGTTGGAAAAATACAATTTCACCATTGCTGTTTCCATTAAATAAGAAATTAAATTGAAGTCACGTGAATAACTAGAAAATATCATCATCCTACCACTTCCTGTCGTCTTCTTTGTAGTTTCTGGCAGTAGTAATATCCTGTCGTTTCCATTGTAATTCTGTGAAATAAACCAATTTCAATGTGGCCCAAAAACCCACGTTATGTTAGTGCAGAAAACCTTCCATCAAAAATGTGAGTTTTTGTGAAATTTGTGCCTTAATTTCCAACATCAACATTAGAAACGCAGAAACTCTCTTCAGGAAACGGATCCCGCAATGAGCAGCTGCCATAGAATTGGCCAACTTGACATTTGCTCGTTAAGAGACGTTTTGCTGACATGCGTGATGTGAAGGCAGCGTGTGTCTCGTGTGTCGTCCAGAGGGGAAAGTTCAGGCCGAGGCTGCAGCAGCTGGTGGCCTCCAACGGCGAGGACGCCGTCCAGAAGCGCTCCAGAACCGCGTTGGGCCTCCTGCCCGACGTTCCGGCCGCCGTCGCTGAGCTCAGCGGCCTGAAGGGCGTCGGCCCCGCCACAGCCTCAGGTTGGCATCTTCTCGCTCCCTCTGCATGAACACAGCAGTGGTGAATCACAGCAGGCAGCTCAATATTTCACAGCGAAGGCTGGAAGTCTGGCTGATTGATTTTCCAATAAGTTCAGAGTCTTGCTCTGCGCTCTCTTAACGCCGCCCTCGGCTCAGCCTGCAGGCCAAACTTTACCTGCTCAACATCTTCCAAAGATAAAATCACAAAACACAAACATCAAACTAAAACCTTCTGCACACAGAGACGCTGAACAGCGTCTTAATGATGTCGACATTAAAAAGCAAAAGCAATAAAAGGAATTAATTTCCACAGGAAAATTCTAAATATTTTGAAAAGTTCAAAGTTTGTTTGGAAAATTTCAAATTTCCTATACAAAACAAAATTTCTGAGTTTTAAAATTTGAAAATTCTTGGAAAAATATCAGAAATCAGATGAGACACAAATTTAATAAGAAACATCTTTAAAAAATATTAACTAGAAAAAAACAAATAATTAAGTTGAAAAACTAAAAGAAATACTAGAAAAATCTCAAATGTTCTGTAAAAACAAGAAAAATCCTGAATTTTAAGTTACAAAATTTCTTTTCAAAGAACATATTAAACTTTCTACAAAAGAACATTTGAATTTGAAAATTCAAAAAATTTGCCAGAAAAATCTCAGAAATTTGTATTTGAATCTTGAAAATTTGTGAGAAAAAAAAACAAACTAAAATTTTCCATAAAAACAGTAAAATCCCTGAATTTGAAAACACAGATTTCCTGGAGAAAAAACAAGAACATTTCAGTTTGAAAGTCAAAAAATGTAAATTTTGAAAAGAATGTCAGAAACGTTGCAGAAACCTGCATGTTCCTGCGTGAGTTGATAACGCTGAGTGTTTTGCTGCAGCGGTGTTGGCGGCAGCGGCTCCGGCTCTGGCTGCCTTCATGTCAGATGAAGCGGTGGAGAACGTTCCCGGCCTCCAGCCCGTTCAGTACACCGCCAAGCACTACGCGCTCTACCTGGACAAAATGGCCGCCCAGGCCGCCAAGCTAAACCGAGGTGAGGCTCCGCCCAGCTGAGGGTTTCTGCAGAGCATTTTGAATCTGTGCTCTGCTTTCTGCCCCCAGTGGATCCGCTGCAGGACTGGACGCCTCACCGGCTGGAGTTGTGTTTGTGGGCCGCCGCCACCGCGACCAGGCTGCAGCTTCAGGTTCTGGAGGATCCGAATGGCGGCGACACGCAGACCTCAGACTGCGACCAGAGGCCAGCCAAGAAGATCAAAACTAATTAAAACACATTGGTGAAGTTAGTAAATTACAGTTTGGGTCATTTAGCCTGATACAAGAGGATTCGTTTCCAAAATCCATATTTTCATAATGTTACTCACTAGAAAAGTCACAGTTTCTAACTAAAAACTTCATTTACACTCTAAATATTTAGCTGACAACTAAATATTTAGTTAGCAAGCTAAATATTTATTGTGGAGCTAAATCTTTCTTACTAAATATTTTTGCTCCAAACTAAATATTTGTTCAAACTGAAGTTAGTTGGCTAAATATTTCTTGCTGAATGTATGTTTAGTTTGTAAACTAGTTAGTTAAATAAATGATTAAATAAATGTTTTATTTGCAGCTAAGTATTTAGTTTGAAACTGAGATTTATAAATGAATTAATTACATGGTGAAAACACGAGTTGAAAATGAACCCTGATTTTATTTCTATATTAAAAGCTAAATAACCCAAATTATTTAATTTATGACTAACTTTACAAACGACACCCACACTTACAAATCTCCAATCTGTGGAGGATGTCTAAAGCTTTTTAATTTTGTATCTTTTATATTTGCAGAAAGAATAAAGTTTTCTTTGTGGAAGAAAGTATACATCTGCAAAAATTAGCATTGAGTTCATATTTTTATGAATCATTTTGTTCTTATTTTATCAATTCACACGGAGAAAAGACCAGTTAAAACTAGAAAATCTCAGCTTCTCCAGCCAGAGGACCTGCTGCTGAAAATTAGCAACGATGCTAACGTTAGCTAAAATGTATTCAATATTATGCGCCGCACAAACATGAACATAAATATAAATATGTGTATGTTGACCAACCTAACTCTACGGTATTCTGTAAGCTAAACGTCGCTAATGTGTCACAAATGAGCCAAAATGCTAACTTTAGCCGTATCATCATGTTAGCGTTAGAATGAGAGCTAGCAATAAACACCAAGAGGATCAGGATCGAACAGCTTGTAAGGATTTATATTAAGCATACAAGCATTAAAAACATATTATACACAGATGTATAATGTGTTTTTATTTGTTATATTGTGGAGCTCATTCTGCATTAACAGACAAAAGGAAAGTAAATAATTTAATTAACGTTATTTATGCGCAATGCTCCCTTTGCATGACAATAAATCATTAAAACCCCAAATTTAATGAAAATGAATGTTGATGGCGTCAGTTTATGTTTCTGACAGGAAATTTATGTTTAAGATTCACTTTGTAAAAATGAGAAAATGAAAAATCAGCAGCACGATGTGGCCACAGTATTATTCTTTATTTATATTGTTTCTAAATTAAAGCAAAGTACAATGAACAGTACAAAGTAAAACAAAATATATTCATATATATACAATATAAAATGGTTCCATTCAGAACATTTAAAAAGTACAATAGTTTGTGAAGGAATTCATGAGGATTTGGATATAAATTATCCACTCGTAAATTTAGTTTTCCTTTAGTTTTGACCCAGAGAAAAATAGCTTCTTCTTCTTCTTCCTTTTTTTTAAATTTTTTTATTTTTATTTTATATTTTTTGTAAACGCTGTTTGGCTCAACCTCTTCTCTGGTGTGAGAGATTGAGCCACGTAAGCTTGGCACCATTTTATCGATACAAGAAAGCAGCTCATGAAAAACTACCACAGCAGCGCAGGCAAGACGTTCGGCTAATCTCAATCTCACAATCACCTGGCGTTTCTTTATTTTGCAAGGCCAATAGTTGCTCAGTTGTTGTGAACGTGTGAATAATCTGCAGCAAAACCAAGAAACTGGAAAAGGAAAATGAAAAAAGCTGAAAACCTCTAACTTTAAAAACAACAGTCGCTTTGTTTACATTGATGCTAATTTTGTGAGTCAAAATGCGTCAAAATGAGGCCTGGTGGTGGATATTTTGGTGGGAAATGAAGCTGTTAGTTGAAAACATTAAAGAAGCTGTTCAGCAGATTCAAATGTTTCCTGTTTATGAATATATTTGATTTCAGGAGCTGCAGAAGCCTGAAAGAGTTACCTAAACCTACGAACTAAACGCTACGAAAGGCAACCTGGCGCGGCTTGTTGGCACAGAGCAGCTACAGATGTTAGCGCTAAAGCTAACATCCGCTACGGCTAACATCCGCTACGGCTAACATCTCTGACACTCAGAACAGGTTTATGGAGAACCACGGCGTTGGAGGGACATTGTACATAAAAAGGTAAATTTTCAGGAAAAAAACTCCAAAATTCTGAGATCAATCTCAAAAATTTCTGAGTTTTTCTCGGAAATTTTCAAATTGAGAAATTTCCATGTTTTTTTCTAGACAAATGTTGAAATTTCTGAGTTTTTTTCTTGCAAATTTTTTTAGTTTTTTTTTTTTTTACGAAATTCTAGAAAATGTTTGCTGTTAATTTCAGACTTTCTGAGTTTTTGTCAGAAATTTTTTACTTTTTAAAATTAGTAATTTTGTAGCTTTTTTCAGAGATTAATTTCAAAATGTCAGTTTGTTTCTATTTTTTTATTTGAAATGGCCATAATTCACCATCACATATGGAGAACCAATCAGTCCCAAAATCACAAATTAAACTTCGTCTTTTTCAGGGCGTTTCTATCAGAAGGCCTGAGGCGTTTTGGGTCAGTGGTTTGGCATTAAATACAGACTCTAGTACAGCGTTTTCGGAAACAGCAACAGAAAAATGCAAAACCCAGAACTAACTGTTTAGATTAATCTAAATATTTAGATTTTAGGCTGGGTTTTTATCAGTCTCAGCTGTGAGATTTTATCTGCTAACGAAAAGCTACAGGCGGCATTGAGTTCACAGTTGAGTAGCCCTTTGTTCCTCCTGATTTCCACTGAATCTTAGACCAAAGAGACACATCAACCTCATTACAGGCTAACAGGCTAACACTTCCTGATAAGTTTCAAAGATCAATCACTGCCAAATATTGGCAGCTCTCTTCCTGTTGAAGTTGATCTGAAAATGGCTTATTGAAGCTGCTTAAACTCTTTAATCAGACGCTTCCTGTACCTGCTGATAGTTTCATGACTTTCAAACCCAAAAGCATAAATTAATTTAAATCCCTTTAGATAATTTTTGGACTAAATTATCCAGAAGCATTCAGTAAATGTTACCACCATCAGAAACTTGAATATTTCCAGTTTGTTGTTAGCGAAGCTGCACTCAGGCGGAGGGAGCGTAGGGGCAACTTGGAGGTGTGGGCGCTTGCTAAGTGATGCTGCTACTCTATGAACAGGAAGTAAGCAAAACAAGATGAGTTCAGCTACATGAAAGCGTCTCAGAGGTTTCAACAAATCAGAACAATTTCACATAATTGATGATCAAACATTCACTCATTCACACGTTTCTACAAAGTTTCAAACCAACAAGCGTTTCGTCCTCATCGGCCGTATGACGGGTAAAAAAGCCCCACAATCACAGAAATATGTCAGATCAGTTAGATTATTATTCATCTGTCCGCACTTAAAAAACTGGAAATAAATATAATAAACAAATCGATTCATTATTATTTAAGTGAGTTAAAAGGGAATTTTATATTTAAATGTGGGAAGAAATAATTGGAACAAATTTTTTTTATCTAAAAAACTGACATATTTAAATAAATGAATAAATCAATTTATTTTTAATAATTCTCCAATTTTAGTGTCTTTTCCATCATATAAATGATGAGGAATAGATTTATCTATTTAAAATGTTTATTTCCAATTTCATTCAGCATCTGAAATAAATAATTATTTAATAATTTAAATCAAAAATTGTGGCCCTTTTGACCCTCCATACTGTTTTCTATGGCTTAATATATAAAGCACTGACTAAAGATTTATAAAATCTGGTTGGTGGTTCCCTGACAAACCGGACCGAAGCCGATCGGGATTCATCAGGACAACCAGACCAAATATTTTGCACCATTTGAAATTTTTCTCCTTTTCCCTTCAAAGCGGGAAAATCCCAATAAATACGGTTTGGAACAAACAGGAACACGTCAACGATCCAAGGAGAAAACGGGGACAACAGGTTAACACTTCGTCTTTTTTTGTTTTTACACTTACATTCCTTTACAAATGTTTACAGTCCCTAAGAAGAATGAGAAACTGAGGTATTAACTCGGCCTGACGCAGGTCAGAGGTCAGGCGGGCGTCGCCTCTTTGAGTTCAGCTTTCGATCCGAGGCGACGTCGGTTCGCTCACGTTGACAGACGGTATCAGGCAGCGGTTACTCTCAAAGAAACCGGAGAGCATCGAGTGTGTGTGAGATAGTGTGTGTGTTGTCATGGAAAACACAGAGCATGACATGGCGTATTTTACACGTCAGTACAAACATGGCGGTTGGAGAGGATGACTGTCACTTTTCTTTTTCTGACTGTCGCTTTGCGTTAGGCGTTTGTGTGTGTGTGTGTGTGTGTGTGTGTGTGTGTGTGTGTGAGAACTATTTTCTGTATCCACAGTGTAGGTGTCATGACGAACCAAAAAAATGCAGAAAAATGTTGTTGGATGAGCTGATGCTAACGGATGCTAACGGATGCTAACAGATGCTAACAGATGCTAACTGGTCTCTACTGGAGATGCACCGATTGATGTTTCCTGCTGCTGCTGATTTCCAATGTTTTTCTATTATTTTTTTTGTGGATTTTAAATTTAATCAATTATTATTTTTATTTTCTAAGAATTATAAAGAATTATAAAGTACAAAACAATGAGAATTTTTTTTTTTCCGCAGGTTCTTTAATAGAAGAAGCAGAAATAAAAACTTATATATTTTCCAGGCACATGGCGGCCATTTTATAGCCACATCAAGTAACTATGATCATAACTTCAGTTATAAAAATGCTAAATATGTCAAATGTGACTTAAAAGACATTTGACTTCCTGATTTCATGCATTGAGATTGGGCAACTGTCTCTTTAAGAAGCTCCGCCTCCAGGAAGTCCTCCCAACATGGCTCCTCTATCAACCCTTTAATGTTTTTACCAGCATTGCTCTCAGCAGCAGCTCCTATAAGGAGCTCAGCAGCTAGTTGCTAATTGCTGCTGGCTAGTCTGAAGGAGATGTGAGGGGGAGGAGCTGCGCCTTGAAGGCGGGGCTAAGTCCACCCAGGAGTTTTGAACGGCTGAATGGTTGCCATGGAGATTAAAGGATGCTTTGAAGAAAGAAAACACTCCAGGTTTGTTTTAGATGAAAACATTAAAACACAGAACAATCAGAAATAAGTTTTAAAAGACAAATTATCATATAAATAGTGAAATTTATGCCGTTTGGAAGCTTGATTTTTTAAATTTAAGTGACTTTGTGCTGTTTTTGCGATAAAACGTTTTACATGACTGATTGCTCTGATTGATTTGCTGATCAATCAATGGAATGGAATCAATGGAAAATCGTCCCGACTCCAATCTGATCGGTGCATCTCAACCTTTTTGAAATAAATGAAAGTTTCACTCCGTTTGTCGTGTTTTTCAGTTTGGCAACTTGAACTAAAACCTGCAGCAGGAAAACCTGCAGCAGGAAAACCTGCAGCAGGAAAACCTGCAGCAGGAAAACCTGCAGCAGGAAAACCTGCAGCAGGAAAACCTGCAGCAGGAAAACCTGCAGCAGGAAAACCTGCCAGCTTTCACACGTCCTGCTGCCTTCAGTCCAGAAACGTTTCCTTCCAGAGGCACATGTGATGATGTCAGCATCTTCTGGTTTGAGGTCTTTGCATGAATGAAGCAAACGGAAAACAAACGGCAGGTTGATGCGGATGAGGTTTTCTACATATTCATATAAAAACGACAGAAAAGCTCAGAGGAGCCTCCAGCTGTTGCTACTGTAATCCCTCTTTAATAAAAGAGAAACATTTCTTTGATTCGCAAAGTTTTTGTAAAAAAGGATTCGGTGACGCTTTGCCTGATGCGAGCGCCGCTCCGACGAAACGCCGTCAGAAACAACATGGAGTCGTGGTGCTAAATGTTTACGGCTGTTTTTACATGTCGTTCAGTTAATAATGACACTTTTCATGGATTTTTAATTCAACTTTTGGTGCAACTTTGGACTAAAAGTGTCAATTTACAGAATAATGCAAAGTTTGCACTTTAAATGAACTCTTAGTGGAACTTCAAAAGCGTCATCATTTTCTAAAGACTCCTTCATGTTGCCGTTTGTCTCTCGCTCGCCTGCAGGTGAAGAGTTACCGATTATTCTGCCTGGATTGTTTTTTAGTTTGGTGGAAGGTGGAGCATCGCGGAGCCGCCATCACGGCGGCGGCGGGATCTGAACGCCCAGCAGCTCGTAGGCGAAGATGTTCCAGAAGATGGCGAAGAGCAGGAAGGTGATGAAGGAAAAGACGATGACCCACCAGGAGCATTGCTTCTGCAGACTCTCCTCGTAGCTGCGCAGGATGAGCAGCCCCATGCTGATGCCCACCACCGCGCCCGACAGGTGGGCCATGAAGCTGGGCTGCGGCCCCGACGACGGCACCGGCGGCGAGAAGCGCAGCCAGACGGCGCGGCCCACCTCCGAACTCACTGCAGGCGAAACCCAGAGATTAGTGGTGCTGCGGGCCAGACGCTGCAAAACACGACACGTCTGCCAGCAGTTTAATCTGGTTTACAGAGAAAACGTCTCAGCAAACTGGAAAAGAAAAACTTATTTCATATCGATAAGAAAAATGTTCAGGTGAAATAATCTGTCAGTTTATTTCTATCAAAGTTAAAGAAACACAAACGAGCTCATATAAGGAACAATACAAGAATAAAGTCGGAAAATTACAAAATAAAATCATCATAACAGAATAAAGATGAAAGTTGTAAAATGAATAGAAAAGTGATTTTAATAAGAAAAACCTTCAGTAGTTATTAAGCTCTGCTAACTTCTTATTAAAATCAACTTTATAGTTTAAATGTCTCTAAAAAGTCCAGCTGCTGATGATGATGGAGGTTCAGATGAATTACGTGGTGAAAAGATGTTATTTTATTTGCAGAAATGCACAACATGCTCGACGTTCCTCCTTTTACTTTTAGAAATTATTTTCATAAAATTCCAAATTAATTCTGTTAAAATATTCTGGTATCATCACCACTTTATTGTGGTCAAATAACAACTTTATTTCTTTATTACAACTATGAAAAAAAAACATTTTTTTTCTTGGAATTTTACAATATTTTTGTACTTTTATCACATCTTTGTTCTTTATTTGTCTTTATTTGCATAATTTCATAATTTTTCTGGATCAAAGACATTTCTGAGGAGATCAAAGGATTTCAGGTGTTTATATGAACAGATTTTCTTCTATTCCAGGTTTTTAAGAACTGAAAACCATTTTTTACAGTGAATTTAGTTTGTTCTGATGCTCCTGTTTCACCAGACAGAGAAACTGATTCAGTTTCAGCGTCAGACTGTTTTCTGCGACCCGTCGGCTGTTTGTTCCTGTTGGGCTCGGAGGCGGCCGGACAGATGGAGGGAACATATTGCTGAGCAGCGCTAACCGTTAGCCGCTAGCCGCCATCGTTATCACATCCCTTCATATCGACGCTGCCTCATACTTTCTGGCTCAGGGAGTTTTCAAGGTTCATTGCAGGAAAGTTTCCCATCTCTGAGCGTCTGGACGGTCAGAAACCTTAACATTTAGCACTGCTAGCTATGCTAACTATGCTAGCTATGCTGGCTAAGTTAGCTCCAGGAGCAAAGCAGCTTCATCAATTTGAATAGCTTCCAATCAGAAAGATGAAAATTTGTTAGAAAACTATTTTCTACAAAGATTTTCAAAAGTCACAAACTTTTGATTTTTCAAGCTGAGAATTTTTCATGTTTTTATTCTGAAAGTTTCCAAGATTAACCTTAAATTTTCTCAGTTTTTCTAGAAGTTTTATGAGATTAATCTCAAAATATCTTTTTTTTTTTCATATCAACATTTCTCAGTTTTTCTTGCACATTTTTTGATTTTTCAAACTCAGAATTTAATGTTTTTCTCTTAAATATAATGATTGTTTCTAGAAAATTTGCAGCCATTAAATGTCATTGTTTTTTTCTTAGTTTTCCCTAAATTTTTATTTTCAGTTAAATTCTTTAGTCCTTTTCTTCTTGACTGCTTTGTAAACCTCCAGCTGAATAAAGTTCATCGTCTGTTTTGAGGTTTTGCTCGTCGACTGTCAGAGTTTTTATGGTGAACGTAGGAAACGTACTGCAGACCAGCGCCAGGATCATGCGGAGCAGTTTGTACGGACAGCGCATCCCGGCCCAGTTCTGCAACACAAAGCAGAAAAAAAACAACTCAGTCCAGAAACAACAAAAACTAACAGGTTAGAGCGTAAACATCTGAGAGGAGGAAGCAGCTGAAGCAGCGATTACTGGTTCCAGTAATTGGGACTGTGATCAATGAGAGGAAAACGGGGGATGAATAACTGCAGCGACTCTTCCTGACGTCCAACGCAGAGCGGCTGCGAACGGCCGCCGCCGTTTCTACGCTCTCAGGCACATGGGGGGCAAAGGGGGCTTGGGCCCCTGCCCCTCCAAAGGTCTCTGCACGGCCCTGAAGACGTCCTCAAGCGTAAAGAGAAACGTTTGATTTAAAATGCAGATGAACCTGAACTGATTTATTGTCCAGTCTCTGAATAATAGCTTCTTCATTTATCGCAATAATCTTTGTTTATCGTCCAGTAAAATTTGTAATTGTGACACAAACAGACAGATTGATGACTCTAAGGAGAGTTTATTTAATTAAAGAAACTATTTTTAATCAAATAAAGTCTTTTCATTAAATAAACTCTCCTCTTCTGGCCTGGAGGCTCCATAACGAACCCAGTCCTTGGACGCTCCTTTCACCTAAAGTTATGAACAGATAAAAACGCCAAGATGTTATTCTCTATTATCTGACGACCTTCTCACACCGATGACCTCACCGACATGCTGCGATCTGATTGGCTGAAAAAACTCCAGAAACAGGATGTGGGTCGGTCGGCTCTGAAAAGTCGCTTTTCAGACCAAACAAAGCTGCTGCTGCTGATAATGATGATGGTGATGATGGCTGTTACCATGACGACGTTGGCCAGATGCGCGGAGCAGAGAGCGTAGACGCCCCCGGACCCCCCGACCACCGGAGCACGCATGTCTGTGATGGACACCGTCAGCGAGCCTGAAGGACGGAGAGCAGAGGGAGAAACGAGGGAATCAGAAACGACGAGAGAGAGAGAGAGAGAGAGAGAGAGAGAGAGAGAGAGAGAGGAAGGCAGAGAGAGAGAGATGGAGAGACGAGCTGCATTTTTCCGCGGCGAAGGACAAAAACAATAGCAGTCAGATAACGAGTCGAGTCACCTTCCTCCAAGTGTTTTCACTGCATCAGCTGATCTTCACATGCAGTTATAAAGACACACACACACACACACACACACACAGATAATCTGAGGAAAACAGAAACAAATGAAGGATTTTTCCAGCCAGACCAGAGGAAGTGAAGAGATTAAAATCCACTCAGATGGACGGAAACGTTTGTTCAGCTAATTTAGGAAACACAGATACGGAAGTACATTCAGCTCAAAGATTTACTGATGACGAGCAAAACGATGAAGATCATCACACACTTTCATTTAAAATACAGAACTTAACAAGTTCAGGTTAAAACTACGACGGAGGATTTATAATGGTAATAATGTTTCTTAATTAATACGAGTCACAAACAGTTACATTTACTGTTAGGGACGCAGCGCTGAGCTTCAGTGCAGAAAATGTCAGTTAAAACAGAAAAAAGCAACTAGAAACATTTATTCCACCAGTTTAACATCATAAATATCACAACATTTCTGGCAAATATCTCATAATCAGAGATTATGATTGCAAAAAATGAAGTATATGGATTCAGTATCATTACAAAAATAATGTTTTTCTTTGTTTCTGTAAATATATATTCCCTGTTTTGGGTCTGAAGATGTATGAACGGCTGATTGTTGCTTATTGAGGAGGAAATTGACTTTAGAGAAAAAATAAACTAAGATTTGTTTCTTCTAAATATTCACTTTCATTCAAAACTTTTCTTCATGACAACATGCGACACGTTCGCTGTTGGATGTGAAATTATTCACTATTCAACCTTCAGAAGAATTCACCAAATAAAACTAGTAACATTTTCACTGCTGATGGGATTTTATCAGCTCATTCTGGATTGAGAGGCTCAAAATCGGATGTAATGCAGATCCTCAAATTTTCTTGAAAGCTTCTAAAACCGAACCTGCACTGCAAAAACACAAAATCTCACCAAGTGTTTTGGTTTGAAAATATCTCATTACATCTGAAATAAGACAAAATTAACCTCAGTAGGATATAGACGCTTTGCTTTAAATAAATGACTCCTGAATATTGATGAAAAATACTAATCCAATGCAGATTATTTCACTTTTAAATTAGGAAAATGTCTTGTTATAAATGAAATAATCTGCCAGTAGAACTACAAATGGGTTGCTAGGCGACGGGCTGGGCTTGGCTGGGTTGCTAGGCGACGGGGCGGGCTTGGCTGGGTTGCTAGGCGACGGGGCGGGCTTGGCTGGGTTGCTAGGCGACAGGGCGGGCTTGGCTGGGTTGCTAGGCGACAGGGCGGGCTTGGCAGATAAGCGTCAGTGGAACTAAAACTTTTTCATCAATATTAAGGAGTTATTTATCTCCATTGGTCTGATTTCAAGTATTCTAAGGTATTTGAACTAAAAACTGGAGAAAGATTCTTGCTGAGGCTTTGTGTATTTGCAGTGTGCTCCTGCATCCCAGGCCGCCTGGAGGCTGCAGGGCAGCTTCATGTTTTCTCTTCAGCGCGGCAGCGTGCAGCCGAGGATCTGTAGCCCCGCCTGGCAGCGCCTGGGGCTGCGGCAGGATCCCCAAGGCATCACTAAACGATCCAGGAAAAATCACCCGGATCCTGCCAACTGTCTGCTGCCGACACTCTGGATGAAGCTCTGGCTGCCACAGCTGGATGTTTGGAGAATCATTCAGCCCTTTAGTTTCCAGTGCTGAATCGTGCTTTTCATCATAATAAGAGGTGAAGCTGCAGGTTGAAACATTAAAACCTAATGAACTATTTATTCAGTACAACATGCATTAAGGCTTTGGGAAAAGAAAGAAAAGAAAAAAACTATTTTCTAGAATAAAACTTTGAAAAAGTCGAAACTTTTCAACTGCAAATCCATTTTTCACTGTATTAGCAGGAGCTAATGCTAGAACAATGTATCAATATGGTACTTAACAGAAACTACAGCGCAGTACAAACATGGTATTTAGTGGGGGCTAGCGCATTAGCTAGTGAAATTGCTAATGCGCGATACGAACATGATATTTAGCAAAAGCTAATGATAAGTCGCTACATAAACATGATATTTAGCAGAAGAAATATTTGTATGTACACATAAATAAAAACCTTTCATATTTTTCAGTTATATTTACATTCTAAATGTCTTTATTGAGAACAAAACAGAACCAAATTCAAATTCCTGCCAGCAGGTACCGCCTGTCAGTGGTCATAATGTTATGCCTGATGGGTCTGTTGTCCTGTCATTATTCTGTGACTCCTGGTGGGAGACATCAATAAGCTAAGAGGTTCGTTTCTCAGAGCCAATTCATCATTCAGAGGAGAACAATTAAAGGACGGAGACAGTTTATCTGTTCAGGTGTTAACAGAAACAAACCCAAACAAAAATTCAAGTTACTCCCAGGAAAACAGATCATTTGCTTCGACTCTCATTCCATCCGGGGACGAAACCTTCAGCTCAATGTTTCCCTCCAAGCTGCAGCTTCCTGTTGGCTCCAGCGTTGCATTAAATCAAGCGGCCCTGCGCTGGAGATGCGCTGCCGTCAGCACTTCTGCAGTCACAGCGCCGTCTCTGCTGGCTAATAAACACAGGAAACGCCGGACCAGATTTATTTACTAAGCACAAATGAGAAGCGGAGGGAAACTGTTAGAGTGAGCTTATGAGGATCTGTGACAGACTGTGCGAGCTAACGCTATCAGATCCTGCAGCTAACGCAGACAGAGACGCTTCCTGCATCACCATACGCTACAAAACCCCTGCAAAGATCTGTTATTTAATCAATTCTATTCAAAAAGTCAAACTAATGCAGATTAATTACATGGAGTGATTGTTAATGTACTTTAATGATTATTGCTTACTTCTTTTTTGATATATTTATTAATATTTAACACTTCGGATGGAGTAGCTTGTGAATAAATAAGCAATTTCAACCTGAGGATGAATAAATTAGATTTTATTCTATTTTAATTAACTAGTTCCTACAAAAAGCACAAATTAAAAGGATTTTGAAAGTTGTGCATCTCAGTCAGTGGCTGCGTTTCTATTACAAATGTACATAAAACTGTCAATATTCCATTAATGTTGAAAAAACTCAATTAAACTAAATAAGTTTGTTGACCCGTTAAGCCATTAAAAACATGCAGCGCCGTCATGCTCCTGCCACTTCCTGTTGTCGTCGTCTTTGTCGTTTCTGCCAGTAGTAACATCCTGTTGCTGATCATGTGACTCGTGTGATGTGAAAAAGTGTTTATGTTGCAGTTTTGTGAAAAACCATTTCATCTTTGCAGGAAAACTTTTATCAAAAAACAAAAGTTTGTTTTAGTTTGTAGATTTTTATTAAGTAAATTAATTTAACAAGCTAACTACTCAGTTTTGAGCTAGTAAATGTTTTAGTTCTGAACTATCGAAATAGTTTGCTTACAAATTAAATATTTTATTAGTAAGCTAAATACTTAGATCTGGTCCAGGCTTAGAAACTAAATTACTTAGCAAGCTAAATATTTAGTTAGCTCTGGTCAACCTAAATTTGAGTTAATTCTGAGCTAAATATTTAACTTACAAGCTAAATATTTAGTCAGTTAGCTAAATATGTTTATCTTAAATTCAGTTGGTCAACTAAACATTTAGGCAAGTACTTATTTACCAAATATTTAGTTTGATTCTAAATAGTTGGTTAGTAAAATATTTAGCTTCAAAGTTAGCTTGTTATGTAACCATTTAATTTAAAGCTGAATATTTAGCTGGCTAACTGTTCCATTTGAAACTGTGACTTTTATAAATGAATGAATAATGTGGTGAACACATGAAAAATGAATCCACATTTTTCATCTGACTGGTTAAACTATTGCAGTTAAGTTTTTACAGTGTAACTTCACAACCAGTACTTTACATGGACTTAGGTTTGTTTTTCCTCAGCCGACGCAGAAAAGCTCGTTTTCTACTGATGACTAAAAATGATGTTAAATCCACAACAGAAATGAGAATCCAGGGCAGGTATTCAGGGACTGGAGGTAAAACTGACTCCCTGCCAAACCGACTGATGAAAAATCATTTTCCAGCAACCAAATGAGATCCTGAGAAAAACAACTTATACTTTAACCTGATGGCAGAGCAGAGGATTTATGATGCTGAGGAAATCAAATCAAAATAAACGACAAAAACTAAAGAAGAAATACACAAACATTTAGCATTTACAGCCAATTTTCATTCTGAATATTTAGAAATGTGTGTTTTATTGTGAATGTTGAAATGAGTTTGACCTGCTGCAGCGTTGAGCCAGTGAAGCTAAATGTTAGCAAACCATACACTGCAAAGCCATTTTCTCACCAGCAGCAGATAAAATCAATTGACCTCCACTCAACATGCACTCTGCACATTTATCAAACCGTCTCCATTCATGTAGCAGCAACATGAGCACAGGAGAGGAAATTTGAGGAGCTATTTAGAGACGCACAGAGGACAAAATGAAGATATTTCAGTTCATCTGGAACAAATCAATAAACTAAATAAAACCTGGAGACGGAGGTATTATTGATTTAGCACAGAGCAACAAAAGGGCAAAATGACAGAAAAACTCTTGAAGAATAACTCAAAACTTAGTTATTCTTTTTTTCTCACTCACTGTGCTACGCTACACACAGACCCGTTGTCATAGCAACTGGCTGACAACAACTCCACTAGCGTATCAGGATTCAACACCAAAAACATTCAATCATTTCCCACACAGAGAACAGAACACTGAGTCCGTTACAGTTTTTATGTTGTGGTTATTAATATGTGATCGTTGCGGTAGATTAGCTACGCTGCTAATAGCTAAGCTAACCCAGCGGTGGTTGACTAGCTTTCTTGACCACCTGCTGTACGGATGAGTGTTGGTGTTTAAGATTTTCCTTAACAGAACCAGAGTTCAGCAGCACATCTATATGTTAAGGTTGTCATAGTCAAACTAGCATAACTGAGCTACTTCCGCTGCAGCTGTTATACTGTTAGTAGCAAAGCTCTGCGTCCATCTTTATAACTCAGGTAAACATTTAAGAGTTGTTGATTAAATAAATCAAATCAAACTTCCACACTGCAGATTTTTCATTTTTCTCTATTTTATTTGGTAAAATAAATAATTTAAAACAGGCAAATAATGAGTATTCTCTTTTTGAAAACATTTTATTGCCTTTGTATTAAAATAAGGTCTATTTATAAAATGTTTAATGCAAAATGTTTATATTTTTTGTAGTTTTGGTTTAATTACATTTTTGAATGTGTTGTTTTCTGAGTCTGTGTACTCCAGTTATTGATTAATCGATTACTAAATTTATTGCTGATTATGTAAATAATCAAATAATCACAACTGAAAAGACTAATAATTTCAGCCCTAGTAAAAATAGACATTTATATGATCCTTTCTGCTGTCCTGAGTTTATATCATTAGCATATAAATGGTCTATCTATAAAGACCATATCTATTTATCACAGTCCTTATTAAAAGGCTGCAGTATTTTGGCAACAGGAAACTAAAATGAAGCTGAAAGCAGGAGACGTGACGTTCAATAACTCCTCTAATCTGCTGCTGAGGGGCTTCACGCCTGATTAACGACCTTTCCTTCCGACTCATTGTGAAGTCATGAGCTCTTGTTGAGACGACAACGCTTCCTCTTTCAAGTTTAAACTGGGTGACAAACATCAGATAATTCAAAGCGAAAGTTTTACCCCAGATCTACGGCGCGTCACATTAAAGACGGTGGAACAAAAACTGACAGGCAGGAGGGGAAAGACGAGCGGAAAAAGCCCAGATACGTTTCCAGAAGCTTCTTTTGCTCTTCAGAATGATTCGGTTTGTCAAAAGCGTGAAGACAGGCAGACGCCCTGCAGCCGTCGCTGCGTTACGAGGAGAAACATCATGTTTTAGCACCTGTTGATATCCTGAGACAGACAGTTTACGACCACGAGGTTCTGCCTGTCAGCGTCACAAACGCTGCTGGACCATAAACTAGACCAGAACTTATAGCAATAAATGAGAATATTGTTGTTTTGAGACCATTTTCCTATAACAATAATAATGGTATAGTAACAAAGCAAGAACACATTCTCAAAGATCAATAAACGTTAAATTATATCAAATTCATATTATATATCCAAAATAAATGAACAAAAACAAGAGGAGCAATAAGAGAAAAGCTGAGTTGAGACCAAAACTCCAAACTGAAAACTTTCATCGGAATAAAATGCTAAATCACACAGACTGGCCGAGCTGAAAAACTAACATGGTAAAAACGCTTCATATCAGTCCATATTAGTAATTGATTACTTTTTTGTGTTAAATATCATAAATCCTGTCTTTCTGCAGGGAGTTTGCATGTTCTCCCTGTGCATGAGTGGGTTCTCTCCGGGTTCTCCGGTTTCCTCCCACAGTCCAAAACCATCACTGTCAGGCTCTGTCAGGTTAATTGGCCTTTCCAGATTCTCCTTAGGTGTGTGTGTGTGTGTGTGTGTGCGTGTGTGTGTGTGTGTGTGCGTGTGTGTGCGTGTGTGTGTGTGTGTGTGTGTGTGTGTGTGTGTGCGCGCATCCTTGTTTGTCCTGTTTGTCTCTCTGTGTTGCCCGGCGACAGACTGGCGACCTGTCCAGGCGACCCCGCCTCTCGCCCGGAACGCAGCTGGAGAGGAACCAGCAACTCCCGACCCGTTAGGCAGAAGGGTGAACAGAAAATGGATGGATGGATGGATGGATGGATCATAAATCCTGCCAAACTGACAGCCTGACCCGTTTTATCCAGTTTTCTCTCCTTGTCGTTCTTTTTCATTTTTAAGCAGCTGGAAACGTTCGATGTTCGCCCGACAGAAAACAGGAAGGAACGCGACTAAAGCTCAACACAACGACATCCACAAAACAAGGTGAGGAAAAAGTTTTCCTAAAAAATAGTGAAGGAGCAGGAAGTAGGTCAGCTATGCTAGCTTGACTATGACAACCTGAACATGGGGATGTGATGTGGAATTCGGTGTTTTGGTTCCATTAAAAAAAGCCGACCGAAACAGCAACTCTGCCAGATCAGCAATAAAGCAAGTGTTTAAATTGGCTAATCTATCAACGCTATGTTAGCTTAGCTAACAGTAGTGTAGCTAATCTACCATCGGCTGCAGACGGCCAGGAAATCTGATGAGGCAAAGGAGGATTCCTCATTAGGTCAAGAAAACTATGGACAAACCTGAACATCCTCTTCATGAGACCACGTGTGTTCAGTCAGAGGCTTCTTCAAATTCACTGTAATACAGACTGCTACAAGAAAACCTTCCTGCCATTTCCTGTCTAACTTAGAAGATTTTGAATGAATGAGTTAAAGCAACATTTAATTTTCCTTTGGGATCAATAAAATATCTTTGAATTTGAAAAAAGAATCGTTTTTCTGCCTGTTGTGTGCAGGAGCCAGATTTTGATGTAAACAATATCATCAAAAACATCATCCAGTAAAACAGGCCCTTTAAGAACAGCCAGAATTTGGATCATTGTAAATAAACATAATGGATGTTATTAAGCCTTTAGGGATGAAATCATAACAGACAAAGACAAATAAACAACCATCTTGTTCATCTTTCATGTGCCGCTGCAGAAAGGTGGAAACTAAACAATCGAGATTCATTTTCGCCCAGAAGGAGAGAAACTGAGTCAAGTTGTTCCCTGAACACGAGCCGCGCTCCTCGTCTCGCTGCAGAGCTGTGAAGGACCGCTGAGTGGATGCCAAATGATCAAGGACAAGGAGCGCGCTCTACAGCGGCGACGCTGAAAACTAATTACACAACCGTTCCTTCTGTCAGCACAGAGTCAAGGACGCAGCGGCCGGACGCAGCTAACGCACACAGCAAAGAGACACTGAGAAACGGCTTCAGGCTCCACTTTCTCCACACAGACATTCACCTTCATGCCCAAAAAATACAAACTTTTCACGTTATTTAAAGAATATTAAGAAAAAAGTACATTCTCTTGGCTTTAAAGGCCTTGCTGCTGGAGGGAGCTTCAGCAGAACTTACAGCAATAACTTGAAAGCCATGTTGACCTACAAAAATAACAAGCAACGTGAAAGTCTTCATGAATAAAAACATGAGCGAGTCACAGCCGATTTCAGAAGGGAGGAAGGAAAAATCAAACGTAATCCAAAGCGATGGGTAATTTATAACGTCCATTAGCAGAGAGGAGGTTGGATTTGGAAAACAAAGCGAAGCTGCAGACAGGAAACATGGAAAATCCAACTTTTGTTTTAGTCATTTACGCTACTAATTAAATTAAATGCAACTGTGATCAGATTTCTTCTTTTTTTTAAGTAAATGATTTTATTTGTATTCACCAGTTAGTGTATATAATTATGACTGATTACCAAAATTATTTACAAAATAAATACATGGAGAGAAAAAATAATAACAAAAATAAAGTAAACAAAACACAAAATAAGGAGGTTTACATTAAAATGGAAACATTCTGGACAAAAAACAAGATTATTGATAAATATTTGTTGTCATTTATCAACAAATATGATAAATAAGAGCAAATAAGACCTTTATTATCATTTACTTTTTTTCTAATATTTCATAATTAAATTATGGTCACAGATAATTTGGGTAAAAGTGGAAAATAAAATGAAAGTACAAGAATGTGGTCCTTTGATTGACTGTGTGCGGCTCCCAAAACGGTAATTTTATTTCAACATAAACTGAACTGAGTCGCATTGTGGCGTCACCTAGCAACCCCAGTCAAGCCCAACCCGTCCCCTAGCAACCCCAGTCAAGCCCAACCCGTCACCTAGCAACCCCGGTTGAGCCCAACCCGTCACCTAGCAACACATGCTGAGCAAAATAAAGGAGTCCATTTCTGCCCCCCAAAAATTTTAACGTTAAGATTAATTTCAGAGATTTTCAAGAGAAAAGTTGAAAATTTTCTACAAAAAAAAACCCTTGAAAATTTCTCAGTTTGGAAAGTCAAAAAATTTGCTAGAAAAAAAAAGAAATTTGACGTTAATATCAGAAAAACTTGGGAATTTAAAAGTTTTAAAAATTTGAACATTTTCAACTTTTCAAAATTGAGTTTCAAAAGTCACAAATTTCAAATATTTTCTAGAAAATTTCAGAGATTAATCTCAAAACTTCTTGAGTTTTCTAGAGCATCGTTGTAGTCTGCCGCCATTGAGGGGGCGTGGCCAACAGCAGCTTGTTTAAAGTGACAGACGCGCTAAAAGAGCTCATTCTGAAAGGAGCCCAGAATAGACTAGAATCTCATAAATTATGTGAGAATAATTTTGTATAAGAAATGTAATGAACATGTTTGCATCGGCAGTGTGATTTAGTAGGTCCCTTTAAGCAGCAAAAGCAGTTTGATCATCTAAAAATGTAAGCGGCTCTTTTGTTTTATTTTTACCAGTAATCCAATCCCAACAAAACCAGTAAACAGAAAACATCAGTGGAGCACGAAGGAAGAGACAAGAGTGTAAACAATAATAAGCACATAATAAAGTAGGTCACTACAGATACGCTGCAGTCTGGTTCAACCCACACAAACAGAGCCGAGGAAAACAAGCAGCCGTTTGTGTTCAGCTTCCCGAGGAGAGAAAATACATAATCCACCGCAAAATATTCCAATATGTCTGTTTTCACTGTTCGTCTGACAGACCTGGCAGGGAAAAATACATACAGCAGCAAGATTAGAGCGAAAATGTAGAAAAATGCAGCTCTGCTGTTCATTTACTCTGGCCAGCATCACAACAGCTGGATGTTACTACTGCTGGAAACAACAAAGAACACAACAGGAAGTGGTGGGAGAATGATATTTTTTCTCTTAAAGGGACAGTATTCTGTAAAATTAACTTTTTTTATCTTTCCATTGTGATAAAATGTTTTTCCCTCATCAAAAACAAACCTAATTCTTTCATGGTTGAGAACTCTTTCAATCTCCATGGCAACCATTTAGCCATGGATGGCTACATCTGGATGGACCTAGCCCCGCCTTCTCCTCCCCCACTCAGCTCCTTCAGACTAGCCAGCAGCAATTAGCAAACATCTATTGAGCTCATTATAGGAGCTGCTGCTCAGAGCAACGCTTGTAAAAATGTTAAAGGGTTAATAGAGGAGCCATGTTGGGATGACTTCCTGGAGGCGGAGCTTCAGAAAGACCAGCAGTTCTTAAAGAGACAGAGGCCCAATTTCAAAATGTTAAATATGACTTTCTTTTAAGTCATATTTGAAAAATCTGTCATTTTTATAACAGCTGCTTTCTTGTGCTGTAAAATGGCACTATGTGCGACACAGTGCTGCCCCTTTAATTGAACCACTGAAGCTCGTTGACATCAGAATGCCAGAATGAAACTCACCGGCCAGAACTCCTGCCATGTAGAGCAAACTTATCCGTAAGATGCCGTGAACCATCTCTAAAGGAACCCCGATCATCAGCTGCAGCAGAGCGTTAAATCCCAGCTGCTCCAAACTGAGGAGAAGAAAAATTTCATTTGGTCTCATCAGCAGCAGCCAGAGCAAAAACAGACGATCAGCAGGAGGAAGGAGGAGCAGCTCAACATACCCAACATGCATGAACATGTAGCTGAAGAAGCGCCAGACTTGAGCGCGGTGGCCGGGATGGTAGACCAGCGGACTCTTCATGAAGTCCAGCTGGTACGTCTGCAGGACCCACTTATTGAGCATGATGCCATAGCACATGAACACGATTATCTGCAACACAACACACACCATGAACACAATTATCTGCAACACAACACACACCATGAACACGAAATATCTGCAACACAACACACACCATGAACACGATTATCTGCAACACAACACACACCATGAACACGAATATCTGCAACACAACACACACCATGAACACAAATATCTGCAACACAACACACACCATGAACACGAATATCTGCAACACAACACACACCATGAACACGATTATCTGCAACACAACACACACCATGAACACGAATATCTGCAACACAACACACACCATGAACACGAATATCTGCAACACAACACACACCATGAACACGATTATCTGCAACACAACACACACCATGAACACGATTATCTGCAACACAACAACACACACCATGAACACGAATATCTGCAACACAACACACACCATGAACACAAATATCTGCAACACAACACACACCATGAACACGATTATCTGCAACACAACACACACCATGAACACAAATATCTGCAACACAACACACACCATGAACACGATTATCTGCAACAAACAACACACACCATGAACACAAATATCTGCAACACAACACACACCATGAACACAAATATCTGCAACACAACAACACACACCATGAACACAAATATATCTGCAACACAACACACCACGAACACGATTATCTGCAACACAACACACACCATGAACACGAATATCTGCAACACAACACACACCATGAACACAAATATCTGCAACACAACACACACCATGAACACGAATATCTGCAACACAACACACACCATGAACACAAATATCTGCAACACAACACACACCATGAACACGAATATCTGCAACACAACACACACCATAAACACGATTATCTGCAACACAACACACACCATGAACACGAATATCTGCAACACAACACACACCATGAACACGATAAAAAGCCGATCAGGCGTCCTGCCAAAGAAAAACTTATTGTACTTTCTGAGACGTTTTGGTCTTTTTCTGTATCCCTGAGCTAGAATTGAGACAATTACTGCCTGCAGGAAAAAAAGATACATCTGGTTCAGCTCCATTAATTTCTTTTCATGGGATAATGGCTTATTGTCTCTGTGAATTAAAATGGATGTGAACAGTTATTATTATCAGACTCTCGCTGTCATTACAGCCGTTCGGAGGAACTGAAGGCGACTCGGCTTCCTGATGGGAAACCAGGAAGTTTTCTTGGTTATTTTACCTGCAAAATCTCAAACTATTCAGACGATGTGATAGAAAACTGAACCAGGCAAAAAAAAAAACTAAACCATTACAGTGGAGTCAAATTATTATGAGAAAAATAATATTACAAGAGAAAAGTCGAAATAATACCAGAAGAAACTCAGTACAGGAAAGTGAGAACTGCTGTTTGCTTCAGTCATGACATTATGAGACGCAATCAGAGAAAAAAGTCAGTAATACAAATGTATGATAAAACGTAATAATATGAGATAAAACGACGATACGTTACGAGAATAAAGTTTTAAAAGATTTTATGGAAAATCAAACAAACAGACAATAACAATAAAAGCATTGTTGAGCTTTTTATTTTGGAAGTGAAATTATTACCATTAGCAGGACTTTGAAACGACTGAAGAAACATCTGACTTTATTTTATTTTATTTGAAGCTGCTTTACTCTCATTAAAACTATTATTTTCTGGTAATATTGTGTCTTTGTTGTCATAATATTATAACTTTATTCTTGTAGGTAAGAAAAAATCACTGGCTCTAATGCGCCATCATAACACGACAGATTCCAAGTGTTTTTTATTGAAATCAATCCGTCCTTTAATGCGTCTTTGGCGACGATCCGACATCAGAGGCCGAATTTCCTGCAGGAGTTTTTCCTGAGGAGGATTTAAAGGAGCAGCGGCTCAAAGTGAGCACCATGAAAGGCAGGAAATCTCCTCAAACGGCTCAGAAAAACGGGATTATTGTTTTAGAAAACGTGTCAAACTCAAGGCCTGCGGGCCAAAACCGGCCCGCCGCAGAGTTCTGTATGGCCCAAAGAATCTTGAAAATAACTGCTGTTTGCTTGCATCATATTTCATCAGTGAAATGAAAGCAGTTTTTAACAGAAGAGGATTAGAGGGAGAGAAAGAAAATCTTAATTTTTCTTAGAAATGTGACTTTTTTTCTCCAAAATTCCAATATTTTTCTCAAAATTCAGATTTTTTTCTTTGTATTTTGAGTTTTTCTTTGAATTCTGACATTTGATCTCAGCAGATTAAAGCCAAAATATATATGAAAACTTCTTCTGTAGTATTCATATCTATTCTGCCAAATTTCATGTGAAATGAGGTTCGGTATCATTTAGCTTTAAGAAGAACTAAAGTGGTTTGTTTTTGGGTTTTATCAGGACATTCTACCACAACCGGCCCTTTAAGGACGCCCCCAAATAAAAACAAGTTGGACTTCCTGGTTGATTGGCAGCGCTGGCAGAGGGAGTCTCACCTGGACGATGGTGACGACGGCAATGAAGACGGGCGGAGGACAGAGGCGGTTTTGGTGGAAGTACCAGCGCCGGTCCGTCTCACATGGCAGGATCTCGTAGGCCACATAGCGGACGAAGCGTTTGTACAGTCCAAGGCCCGTCTCGTCCAGCAGGATTTCCCTCTGCAGGGTGCGGCGGCCGTTAGCGATGGCGCGCCGGAAACTGCTGGAGCGCTTGCTGCTCATCTGAGGGACCAAAGAGAAACAGTTATCCGTTTATGACTCACATGACCCGACATGGTTCTGGTTCAACTCCTTCTAGTAAAAGTTGAGACCATCAGCCCGCTTTAATCCGGCTCGGTCGGTGTGAATGCTAAGCTAAGCTAACTGCTGTCCTTTGGTCTGAACTCTGGATCGGTTTGAACGCCAAGCGGACCGGAGACCGCTCCAAAAGCAGGAAGTGGACTGCAGCGCCGGGCATTCTGGGTAAATTCAACCAACACTAACATGCTAGCCTAGCGCTAGCCTGGCTCGTTTATTTCAGCTGAAGAAACGAGTTGTGATTCCATTGAGCTTATAACTCCGCAAATTGGTCAATATTTGATCCAAATGAAATAATTTATATAAGTGCTGGACAATAAATCAATAATATGTATCGCAGTAAACGTGATCAATATGAAGAGATGAAACATCTGAGGACTATTGAATATATGGAATAATCCAGGTTGGTGGAATCAACCAACTCTACTCGGTTGCCTAGCAACGACCTGCTGAGTCACTGGAGCAGCAGCAGTTCCAAGTTCCCAAACTTTGTCTGAAAACTGCTAAAAAAAAAAATAAACATCTTGGAGAAAAAAATTTAATGAAGCAGGAAATGTTTGATTAGTTTTTGTTTTAAATATTTCAGATATTTAAAACAAAAATTTAAATATATTTGAAATATATTTCAGATATTTAAAACAAAAACTAATCAATAATTATTCATCAACTTCTTTCCTGATATGTTTTTTAGCCATATGGTTACTCCTAATTTTCATAAAACTTAAATAACTCAGAAAAATTATCCAGAAAGATTAAGGAGAAAATTAAAAAATATGTTCTGTCAGCTCCAGTTTTTGATAAAAAAAAGAAAAGAAACGCTGACAAAGCACATTTACAAAAAAACCCAAAAAACTTTTATATCAACATTTTAATAATTCTGGAGCAAAAACCTTGAGGGTCAAACAGAAACTGATTAATTTTCTGTTTATTAAACGAAGGAAGGAAATAAGTTAAACTTTTTCCTCATATTTCAGCATCAAATGAAATATTAATATCAAAGTTATGTTGCTGGTCTAATTTAGCTGCAAGAGACTCGACAAAACTGCGGCTGAATATTCATGAAGAGGAATGGATTAAAAATACATAAGTGCTTTTGATTGAGATGAAATGAATGACGGCGGCTGCCAGCAGCACCGATTCATTGGAAATAACTGCTCAAGGCTTTTTACACTCACTGAAAGCTGCTTTTTGTTCACCGGAACGATTTCCAAGGTTCCTCTGAAACATCAGAGCTCTGATGTTCACAGAGCGCAGATCTGCTATAGAGCGCTGGTGCCAAACTCAAGGCCCACGGGCCAAATCTGGCCCGCCATGAAGTCTTCATGTGGCCCATAAAAAAATAAAAATAAAAAAAAAGGACCTTGAAAATAACTGATGTATGCTTAAATAATATTTTATCAAATGAAAGCAGTTTTCAACAGAAGAGGATTGGGACAGAAGACCAAGAAGCAGAATTTACCAGAATTATTCTGACTCCAATCTTCTGTAATCAAAACTCTGAATTCTGGACAAGAAATATCAATTCCAGGAAAAAATTAAGAATTTGAGAAAAGTCAAAATTCTGAGAAAAATTTTAACAATTTTGAAAAAAAAAATTCTTAAAAAACTCCAGAATTCTGACTAAAAATTCTCAGAAATTTGATTTTTCAGCTATTAAATATAATATGAAAACCAAAGCTTTCTTTTCCATGGCAGTAATCTCCTTCCATAGTTTTCATATGCTAACTGCTAAATTGCATCAATGTAAAATGATGTTTGGTATTATTTAAATTTAAGAAGTACTCATCAAGTTATTCTAATTTTATTGGCTTGTTGTTGGGATTCATCGACATTTTATCACAACCGGCCCTTTAAGGTCTTTCATGATCTCAAATTGGCCCAAAATAAGATCGACTGACATGGAGCCATAGAGGCTTTGGATGAAAACCGTCCCAACGCCGCGCTGGATTCACACACTGACATTTCCTTTCAGCCGAGTTACAAAATAAAGGTTCTGTCAGCACAGCAGGGAGCCTTTCAGCGGCTGACAACTTCAGCTGAACAATGCAGCTCAGGAAGCTGACGAAGCAAACGCTGAGAAAAACTGAGGAGTTGGGAGGAAGGAGGAAGGAGGAGGAACAACAACCTGCAGAGGAACGGAGGGTCACGATAACGAGGCACCGGAGGACAGAAACACGGAGCGAATGAGCAAAAACTCAACGGCATCAAAGGTTCAGCAGAACTGGAAAGTATCCACAAGGCTTCCTCCTCCCACATCTCATATTTCAGCAAGAGTCGGAAATTATCCAGTTCATTTCAATTAATTAGTTAGATAGATATTAACATGGAAAAACTGAACCCTGTTTTTCCACACAAAGATTCCCGCCAGAACCTTTGTATTCCCTTTTCTCCTTGAACTCTTAAAATCTTGAACCAGAAAGTGAAGGAATGCAGCATCTTTCTGCTCCTGTCTGCTCTGCGTTTATTCGCCGTACGTTTGGCTGGGTGACAGCAACCTGCTGCTCCCTCCCATTCCTGTTGCCTCTGTGAAGATTTGTTCCCTGCAGACACGGCTTAGCATAGCTGTCACTCCGCCTCACCGTGTTCGACGTGCGGCGCCGCCGCCTCTAAAGCGAGCATTAGCGGCCTTTTGAAGTGACGACAGGAGAGAGACGGCGAACAGAACGCCAGGCGGCCCCGAACCTGCGGCGGCTTCAGAGCACAAACATCTGCACTGAGAATAAACCGGCTGCTGGAGAAACACTGCAGGCTCCCTGATGAGGAATAATTAATGTTGAGGCTATAAACACCATGTCTAAAGGGCCAGTGTTCTGCAAAATCTCTTTATTTATTGTTTAGATATTTTTCGATTATTAAAGTGTTACTTTGATTCTTTCATGCATGTTTGAGAAATCCTTTAATCTCCATAGCAACCATTCCATAGCCCCGCCTTCATGGTGCAGCTCCTCCCTCACTCAGCTCCTTCAGACTAGCCAGCAGCAATTAGCAACCAGCTGCTGAGCTCATTATAGCAGCTGCTTCTTAAAGCAATGCTGGTAAAACCATGAAAGGGTTAATAGAGGAGCCATGTTGGGACGATTTCCTGGAGGCGGAGCTTCAGAAAGAGCACAAGATTTAAAGAGACAGAGGCCCAATTTCATGGCATTAAATGGGAAGAAAGATTTTTATGAAGTAATATTTCATATATACAGCATTTTTCTAACAATTGAAGTTAGCAGTTGCTTGATTGTGCTATAAAATTGCACTTTGTGCCTGGAAAACACACAACACCGCCCCGTTAAATCTGCTGCATCTGCTGCTGCATCTGCTGCAGCTGCATCTGCATCTGCTGCAGCTGGAGCTGCATCTGCTGCAGCTGGAGCTGCATCTGCTGAACCTTTGGCTCGATCTTCCTCTGTCAGAATGAAGGTTAACTTCAATCTTAAGGTTTTTGCAGAGTTTCTCAATTCAATTTGACTTGGCCATCCTAAGACATGAATACATTCAATGTAAGCCGATGGGGTCCAAATGGTCCAAATGGTCCAAATGGTCCAAATGGGCCAAATGGGCCAAACATTTTGAAGTTAAAAGCTTTAATGGAAAGGAAAGAGCTGCAGAGTTTCAAACAAATTCAAAACAACACAACTAAAAGTGTCGCCGCTCTGATTATATTCATGAGTCGTGTGTCGGCCCAAACCTCCATCTGATGCATTCAGAACCTTAAACCAGTGGATCTGACCCAGATACTCAGGTCGTTTCTCACATCCTTTTAAAATGAGACTCTGCTCCATTCTGGTTTTTCCCCTCAGCAGTTTCTGGCCAAACCGTTGCTTCATGGTTTAATCATGGCTCAGAAAAGAAACCGTTGCTCTCAGACACTTAGGCAAAGTGCATCAAAGTCACTGTTTGAAACGAAAACGTCGGCTGGAGGTCGGAGTGGAGGCTGAGATGCTGACAGGTAACAAACTGCACTTTGGCTCTAAATGGCTTTAAAAGGCGACTTTTAGAGGAAATGTAAAGTTTCTGCTGTGAAGAAAATATGAATATGTGCAGCTCTTTGGAAACAAGTTTAAAAAAAAGAGCCTAAAAGCAACAACACTGCAAAAACATAAAATATTACCAAGTTTTTCTATTGAAAATATCTCAGTACATCTGAAATAACACAAAACTAAGTTTTCCAGAGCTTGTCTTAAATCAGTCATTTTAATAAAAACACAGCAGTAGTATTTCTTATAAATATAAAGGAATTATTGATTTAAAACCAGTTCATAAAAAGTTACTTGTAAATTAGTTTTGTCTAATTTCAAGTGGAATTCAATATTTGCACTAAAACTACAAAAAGAAAACTTGGTAAAATTTTGTGTTTTGCATATTTGAAATCAACTTCAACATCAGAGAAAGACCCATAAAGGTTTTCATCCTTATAACTGTGTTTTAAAACCAGCCATTTCTGCACTGAACCCGTTCAAACACTGAGAACAAATTTGTTCAATTGAGCCAAAATGCTGAACAGTTCTTCAACTTACTGCATTGATAGAAAAGAACATGATCAAATCAGTTTTGTTTTGTAAAAACCAAGTTAAAACCAATAGTTATTGGCATTAATATTATGCAAAATGCTTTTTTAATTTTATGATCTACAAATATTAACATCCAGTGATGTGTTAGCTGTTAACTTTAGCCGCAGTTTGAAGCCAAACCGGCTGGATTCCTGTAAATCAAAGCCCGGTTCTGTTTCAGCGCCCGTCGGGCCGCCGGCCCGGTTAGCGGTTCTCCTCCATCTGTGAGTTTAAGTGTCTGGATTTACGGCTGAGATTGATTCTCCTTCGCAGGACGGCCGCCTGAACGATCCAGGAGCTTTCCAACTCGTCGATGCAGTAACCTTTCCTGAAGTCAAATCGTTGTGTTGGACTCACCAGCTCGATGAGCTCCTGGTAGCACACCTGGCCCTCCTCATTGCTCTGGACCAGCGCTAACAGCATGTCCAGCTTGGACGGGTCCAGCTGCAGCTCATGGTGCTCCACCAAGCTGGTGAAGTTCTCCACTGGGATGAAACCGGTGTTCTCTGGGTCCAACTGCAACGAAAAACACACCAACTTAATGTACACCTGCAACGTCGCATCGTTCTGGAAAAAAATGAATCAGTGTTTCTCAAAGTGTGGGGCGCGGGCCACTGTGGGGCCACGCGGTGTGCTGGGAGGGCCGCAAAGAATGGAGGGAAAAAAGGCCCAAAAAAAACAAAAAAACACTGAATCTAAGATTTTCAAAATGATAAGTCATAAAATCTACTCTGTTTTTTATGACAGATTATTAGGGACAGGACAAATATTTAGAGATTAAAATCTTAATATTGAAAAAAAAAATGATATTGCAAGAAAAAGTCATATGAGAATTAAGTCATAATAAGCATTTAAAAAGTTGTGTTACAGTAAATTGATATAACAGCAGAATAGTTAAAATTATAAGAGAAAAATACAAAAATCTCATCTAATTGATTTAAAAAAAAAATGAAACTGGTTATAATTTTTTAATCATAAAATCTAATAATTGTTTTTGCAGTGAAAAATTAGGGCCACAATAAAATAAACTGTTAGAATAAACTACATAAATAAAGGAGAAATTTGTGTGGGAAATTTCTAGAAACATCAGTAAAAGAAAATGTCAGGGTTTGGCTGCAACTAGCAGATTAACATGATTCTTACAATTGCAGAAAAAATTCACTGCAGACGAATTAGCTGCTATGAGAACAGAATTATTTGGTTCATTGGTTGCTAATTGCTGCTGGCTAGTCTGAAGGAGCCGAGTGGGGGAGGAGCTTCGCCTAGAAGGCGGGGCTAGGTCCACCCAGACGTTTTGCTCAGCTGAATGGTTGCCATGGTGATTAAAGGATTCCTCAAACATGAAAGAATCAAAGTGACACTCCGGGTTTGTTTCTGATGAGGAAAAAACATTGAAACATGATGGAAAGTTAAAAAAAGTTCATTTTACATGATGCCCTTTTAGAAATCTAAAAAGTTAAGATGCGCTAACTACGAAGCACTAATCGTAAACATAAGTTCTGCTTTTAAGAAACATGATGAGCATCAAAACCACCCACATGTGCGAACTCCTGTAAAGTTAAAAAAGAAACCTAAAAAAGTTTTTACCTTGATTTTCCTCAAAAAATTGTCATAAAAAATTATTTTTGTGTTGAAATGATGTCCTGGACGTTGTTTTGTGAGCAGCTTATTTTAGCGCCCTAAAGCAGGAAGCGGACTTCAGAGCAGAGCATTCTGGGTAAAGCTACCCAAAGCTAACATGCTAGCCTAGTGCTAGCAGCAGAAATGGCTCCTGGTCTTCAGCCAAAGACTAAAGAGAAATCCTTCAGCACTAAACTCTGACGCCTCCATCTTGTTTCATCTGGTGAAGCAGGAAGTTGCTCTCAGTGTCTTCAGAGGTTTTAGTGTCGTTTCTTGCAGTGGTTGTTGGTGCAGCGCCCCCACAGGCCAGGAGGGGAACAGGCTGGTTTGACTGAAAATGAAACAATTGTTGCCCTTTGGGTCCCAAATCCAACAGAAACTATGGGATCATCAGATGTGAAAACTTTTCTTTCAAACCCGCTGCATATTCCTGACAGTGATCAGTGATTTGTGATCCTAAAATGCACATGAAGCCAAAGCGCAGGGTGAAAATGGACTGAGGTGGCAGAAAACCCAGGCCTATTTTTAGATAATCCCCCTTTTACTCCGAGGTCTGTGGGCATTTGCTGAAAGGCGGCCCTGTTTTCCCCTGAGGGGAGCCAAGCAGCGCGGTGCAGATATCTGCAGTGTCGGTATCGCTCGGCGCAGCAGGACAAGGGGCGGGAAGCAGAAAAGAGGGAAAAATGGGTGAGAGAAGTTAGTGGAAAGAAAAGAAACAACGGCGTTAAGGAGGAAGTTGGCCAGCAGAGAGGTGAGCCTCACCTTCCCAGAGACCAGTTTGGAGAACGCTGACCGCTGCCGAAGGGCCGATCCTGCCGACGACCCCGAGCCGCCGCCACGGCAACGACCCCGAGCCGCCGCCACGGCAACGACCCCGAGCCGAAAACTTTTTAAGCAAGAATTAAGGTTCTGTTTGTTAACAAGTGACAGTCGCACTTTTGCTCTTTAAAGCTGTTCTGACATCATCGTCTGCTGGAAGTGAATAAATGAGAACGTTTCTGTAGATTTTTAAAGCAAAGTCTCCAAATTCACAGAATTAGTGTTCTGGTTTCTGTGTTTTTTTCTGGCAACTTTGGACAGAGAAATAAAAACGTGGTTTTGACTCACTGAAATTACGAGAAATCTTGAATTGAAACTTTTCAAACTGTGACGTTATTTGAGATATTTTGAAAGAGTTTGACTCAACACAAGTGGAGATGTGGCGTTCTGAGAATGTGAACGCAGAAACATGAAACTAACATTCAGGATTGTCGAAACGGATTCTCAGATTTCTGGAAGGTGAATCACTGATTTTATGCTCAAACTGCCTGCCATAGGAACCCGAGAAAGCAGAGAGGGAAGCAGATATTGAAGCAATCCAACACCAGCGAAGGCGACACTTTAGACAAGCCGCATGCGTTGCTATGGTTACCGGCTGCATTTCCCCCAGCCGATGATCCCCCTCCGACATATTGGCTTCCCAGAGGCAGAAGCAAAGAAACGAAAGATTTTCCGCCTCCAGAAGATTGAAGGAAGGAGGAAAGGGGGCGGGTCCGAGGAGAGACGGCGTTTTGGGAGATGATCGTCAGGAGGGCGGGGCGGCGGGCCGATGAGGAGAGCGAGGGAGGAGACGGACGGCGATGGAGAGCAGAGAAAACGTTGCCTCAGCGTCAATGCTACATCAGAAACAAACGTTTCACAGCAGACATGAAACCCGAGGTGGGTCAAAGGTCAAAACGGCTGGAGGAAACGCTGCATGGACAAATCACACAAATTGAACCTAAAATTAATGACTTGGAAAAATCAGATTGTGAATAAAACTGAACATCTGAACAAGGTTTATTTACTTTTACTACTTGTTTACTTCTACTTTAGTAATTTTATTATTAACTTGGATAAAATTTCTGGATTTTTATTGAAAGAAACTGAATAAAAATATTTAGTCTAATTTTGTTATTTTTTGTTCCTTATATAAATTATTGTCATGAATTTTTAAATGTAATTTTTAAATATTAAATGATTGATAATTTGATCAGTATTTGAATCGACGTTTTACCAAATACTTTTTACTCTTATTGCAGTATTTTCGTATTTTCTGGACACTTTTTACTTGAGGAAAAGTATGTTGAAGTACTCCTACAGCTACTGCAGTATTTTTGGGTACTCTCACCACAATGACATGATTTCTATATGAAAAATAAATATTTAAACTTTGTACAAAAGACAACAGAAACACAAAGGAAACAGGAAATAGAAGCAAAAGAGAAAATGTTGTAACATTGCGTATAAAACGCTACACAGGAGAGCCAGCAGAAGTCCTCCAGACCACTAGGGGGAGTCAACCACACAAAAACCAACCAGATCCTGAGCAAAGACGTCATGATTCAAAGGGAGAGAAGAAGAAAGAAAAGGTTATTGTTTGAGGTCAGACCAAGGTCACACCGTTCCAGTTCAGAAGTTTGGATTTCAACGTGTTCATGTTTGCTGTCGGCCACCGTAACCCAGACATACAGAAAATACTTTAGCCAGTTAGCTCTGAGGCTAAGAGGTCAACAGGTTACTGCGTTCACTGGGCAGGCTTGCTGGGAACCCATTAATAACTGCTTGCCGTTGTAGTTTTCATTCATTTATGGGAAAATATTATAATTATATTGTTGTGTTACAAAGCTAAACTGATTTCTGAAAGGTTTCTAAATTTGAAATGGGCAACAACGTCCTCACCGTTGGCCTCAGCAGCAGAACTGCAGAGTATTTTGGTGAACTGAAGCTTGAATGATGCTGTGTGTGGAGCAGACTGTGGTATTTACAGGGTTCAGTTTGTTTATACTGGAATCAGAAGAACCCTGAGCGCCGTCTCTGCAGCCCTCAGCTCTCCAACAACAGGGTCAGTGACTGTAATAATCACACAGCATGTTCTGCATGTGTCAGTGCAACAGGAGGGCCCAAAGATCCAAACGACCCCTCACCTCATGTAGGACAACTCCAGACTCCTACTTCTAGTTTCCACAACCCAAACAATCAGAGCAACACGTTTTGTCTAAACAGCACACAGACAAGCAGGAGGATGAAAGACAGGAGCGTTCTCACTGCTCAGCATGAATATGTCAGAAACACCCAGAAAACCCAGAGATGAGACAGAAATAACCCTGATCAGAACCAAACCAGACACAAGGAGAAAGTCCCACATCTATTTATGGCAAACTTTAGACGCCTGTCATGTTATCAGCAGTGCTGCAAAGTAAAGAGCAAAATGTGTGAGCTTACAAAGGCCAGAAATACCCTGAGCTCAGCACAGAACCGCACAGAGAGAGAGAACAACAAGCTCCGTCATGTGGCGCGTTCAGCCTGCTAGCTCCTTTCAGCGCCGCAATATGCTTCACAGCCATCGTCCTCCTCAAGACCTGCAGCTCCGGCTAAAGGTTTGCACTCCAGGCTGCTGCCTTTAACACATGAAATAAGCTCAGAAATAAAAACTATCAAGGCCCAATGAGAGTGAAAGCTTCCTGGTTCACTCACAGACCACCTAACTGGAAATGCAGCCACAATAACAACCTGAAATGAAAACATTAGTCTCTTAACTCATCGTCTTTGTCCTGATGTAAAGGCTGATGCTGCTTTGGCCACAATGAAACCAAGAACACGTTGTGATATTTACAGATTCACAAAGTCTTGATCCTGTGCTTTCCAATGAGAAAAGTACCAAGTTAGGGCTATTTATGTGTGTGTGTGTGTGTGTGTGTGTGTGTGTGTGTGTGTGTGTGTGTGTGTGTGTGTGTGTGTGTGTGTGTGTGTTATGCTTCCAGTAAAAGTGAAAGGATAGAAATGTGAAGAGTAAAGCTGTAACAACAAAGCTTTGGTCTGGAAAATGTTTTCCTGGGGAAAGGATGAGGAAGTGTCCAAGGTTTGGCCAGGCAGCAGATTGTTGGCACGTTTTATTTCCTTTTGGTCCAATTAAGCAGAGCTTTCTGCAAATCAAAGGCCGCCACATGGAGTCCCATAAATAGACAGAAAAATCCGCCATCACCCTGAGAGATTGATTGGGTTCGGACCTGAATGTAATAGGACTGCGGTCCGCACCGCTGTGGCTTTAACAAAGTGTCTGAACGAACGTCCTGGCATGAGCAAAATGCAGCCGGCTGATCAATAAAACAAGTAGCAGTTTACAACCTGGAAATAACAGCTTCATGTCTCTGAGTCTCTGCCTCACATCACGACTGATCCTGACACAGATGAGTCAGACTCGCTCACGCAGGGCGAAGGGATCCGATCTGCTCGGCGTCTGGAGCGCCACCAGACAGAATCCTCTCAACCCGAGCCAACGCTTCTTTCACGAACACAGGAGGAAAGATGCTGGCGTGTGCGCATCCTCATGAACGCACACACAGTCTGAAATAATGCTGGTGTGTCTGCAATCACAGAAAGCCGCAGTCCCTGGGGTCTGTTCAGCATGCTGCTGACGGGTCACTCAGAACCTCTGAACCTCCTGCAGCCGCCCCAATCAATTCCTCTCTCCACGCCAAAATGACCGACCCAATAAATCTGCCAATCAGCCCAAACCCCAACAGGCCCGTTTATTATCCGAGCCAAGAGCCGCACGGCTAAAATAAGAAACATCAAACCCTGCAGAGCTGCAAAAACTCATAAATGTCCCGGTACCGTTTCCACAGTCTCTAGCTAAAAATAAACGCGCTTTGGGTCGGGTCGTCCCCACAAGTCCGTCTGGGTTTGTCAATTCTGGACGTGGAAGACCGAAACTAAATCTGACTGCGAGGCTAAAAAGGCAGTTTTGGACAGAAGTTTACGGGAAAACAGAGAACCAGATGTAATGTGGAACGTCCTCAGAAGTTTGCATGTGGTGCATCGACCCCAGTGGATCCCCAGCTGCTGCATCTGGATGCAGCAGATTTATCTGATCAACATGTTGCAATAAATCAATTAATTAATCAATTAATCTCATGATAAATTAAAACAAGAGTAATCATTTCCATTTGTGTGATTTATTCTCTTCGTTGATGATAAAGTTTTCAGTTTTGTGTTTCAACCAGCAGAGAATTCATCATCATTTTATTTATTGTTTTGTTTGCCATATTTAAATGTCTTCCAGTTTCTGTGTTTGATGCTCATCAGAATTGAAAGTTTATTGATTTTGATGATGTGTTTTTGTGTTATTATGCCGTTATATTACAGCAAAATGGAGTCAAAGCAACAATATTGTCGTTTAACTTCATGGTCCAACGTTCACATCCATCAGCCGCCTCACGCTTCCCTTTCATCATCACTTAACAGAACCAGCCATGGCGCCCCTCCCACCCCTGCTGCTGGGTCTGACCTTCTGTTCTCCAGGCCATCATGGCTCCACCATCTCACCTCCATCTCCTGCAGCTTCGGCTGCCGTCAGCCCTCACCACGTCCTCCACGTCTCTGTCCGCGGGTGAGAAGGCGAGGTGGACGGCGAGCCTGTGTAACCATAGAAACCTCTGCCACACGCCGCCGCATGCTGCTTACCTGCTCTTGTATGAGCTGAAACAGGGAGCTTCTATCCATATACTGGCCAGGGAGGTGAGAGGAGCCGCCGAGGACAAGGGCATAAGGAGCGGCGCGGCGCGGCGAGGTGGAGGAAGGAGACGCGGTTCGGTAGCAGCTGGTGCCTGAACTGTGGCGTCAGGCCGCTCCGCTGCTGATGATGAGGAGGAGGAGGAGGATGAGGAAGCCTGGCGGTGTCTGGTTTTTCCCAGCCGGTGGAGCGATCTCAGAAAGGTCCGAGGGTCTGCTCGGTGTCGGTGCAGCGCGACGGCGAACCCAGCTTCAGGCAGACGACAGGCGAAGGCAAGGCAAGGCAGATCCAGGGTTCACTCTGCTCCTCCGCCTCCTCGCTCTCCTCTAGCCCATCGCACTGACTGCTACGTCTCTCGCTCGCCTCTCTCCTCATACACACACTGCGCCGCCTGCATGCCGATGAGGCGGGGGGAGGGAGGAGGTGGCGTCCTTCTTCCAATTGCAGGAGGCGAAGGAGTGGCGAGGGGCTGCAGCGCTTCTCACTACAAGGCAGGGAGAAGATCCACTGCAGCTTTGCTTTTACTACTACAGACACACACAGATACACACACACAGAGAAGATCCACTGCAGCTTTCACATACTACACAGACACACACAGAGACACACACACAGAGACACACACACACACACAGAGAGACACACACACACACAGAGATACACACACACACACACACACACAGAGATACACACACACAGAGACACACACACATCCATCCATAATAAATTAACATAATTATTTTCCATTTTTCTGTTTTCTCTCTGGAGGATTAAAGTATTTTGTGTTTTTATGATTTAAAGCTATGATTTGAACTTGTTGCTGAAACTTGATTGATCTGATCGATTGGTGTTTTTATGAAGGATAGTTTTGTTTCATGATTCATTTTGTTTGTTGTTTCTGTTGTTTGTTTATTTTGGATATTTAAAATGTTTTCCAGTTGCAGGTGAAGAGTTTGATATAGTTTGATGCTCATTGATCTGCGAGAGTCGCTGCTTTTCAAAAGCATTTCAGTTTAAAACATTCAAGATACCAAACAATAACTGGATTTAATAAGCTACTAGAAGAAATGTTGCACGATAAATTAACTATAAAAGATGCATGATAATTGTACATATTATTTTAACAGTTGTTGGGTTTTATTTTACATTTAAATCACACATTTCTTAATTTTATGCCTTGAGTGATTAAAGAGACTCACGTTTATTTCCTTTATCAACTGGAGTCATGAAAATATTAAATGGTTTAATTTAATTAGCATTTGTCCATAACAAAATGTGAGAAAAGTGAAGCGCTGTCAATTCTGTTTGTTTTGAATTTATTTTTGAAATTACTGAAGTTTTTTCCTGATGTCTGTTTGAAATGTTTGTAAAATGTTAAATTTGATTTGAAGTTTGTGTCTTAAAGTATTTTATTATCATTTTTAATGTTGTAAAAATTTGATTTTATTGCAATGCTTGTGGTTTTAGAAAAAAGTCTCTCAGAAACAAATAAAATTGAAATTATTCAAAATTTTAAACTTTTCTTTGCTTCATATCAACATAAGATCTGATTATCTGAAGCTTTTAAGCCACAAAAGAGCAAAAAAGAAGAAATCTGTGAGGCGTTTTAATCAAAAACAGTTTCACCAACATCATCTCTGTTATAATGAGAAGAACTGAATCGTTTCACACTGATCAAATGTTCTCTGAATTGCTACACCATTAAATTAAATTGGGCACTTTGGATGGCTTCCACTACTGAGCTACAATTTTCCCCACGACAGCAATAAGACACAAACCGAATCCTTAATGTAACAAGTAATACATGAATATAAGCTAAAAATAATGAGACTGCATGCAGGGAGGCGACAGGAAGCTCAGCGACGGAGGAAGGAGAAGCCATGGCTGCACTGACCTGCTTTCCCAGGGACAGAAGATATGAGCGAAGACGGAGAAACACCAACAAAACAAAGTGTTGAAGTGCAGCTGAATGGAGAAGGAGACGATAAAACTGTGATCAACAGCAACATATTTACTCCAGTCAGAGTAAAAAGTGAAGAGCTGATCAAACCGATCAAATTATCAATCATTTGATATCTAAAAATAACATCATCAGACAAACCAAAGCATAAAGTTCAGTGGAAATTTTGGTGTTTTAAGAACCAAAATAACAATAATTTATATAACAAAAACGAACAAAATCAGGCAAAATGAAATGTTTCCAATCAGTTTGTTTCAGTAAAAAACTGCAGGTTTGTTTCTGTCTGCTGATTAAAACATGTTTGTTTTTCATTCAGTGTGAAGAAAATCCAGAAATTTACTCCAGTAAGAGTAAAAATACTTCAGAATAGAATTATTCAGGTAAAAGTAGAAAGTACAGCGTAGTGAAAGTACATTTTTACAAAAACGTGACTAAAGTAAATGTAACTAGTTACTGCCTGGCTGTTCATTAGTGACCAATTAAGACAAGTTGAGCTCATGAATTAAAACGAGTATCTGATCATCTTCATCCCTTTGGAGGAAGACGAAGCTTCACTGTTTAGAGTCAGAAGTTTACATACACTCACCAATAACTAAATACTTGAAAACATGATATATTTTCCATTTTGTTTGCCAACATCTCTGCTTTCATTGGGTCCCAATTCAGGAACGTAACTCTAATTTTACTCCAAATAACTCTAAATATACTAATTTTTTCTGATTAGTATTTTTTTCACTCTGACATTTTTCCCTTTTCTCTCTTTTGACCATAAATTAGAAGAAACATTTCAGCCTGGTGTTTTGGTCTCAACCAGCCCTTTTTTATTTATTTAATATGAATATTTAAAATGTTCATTTGAATTATTTATTGATCTTTGAGAACGTATTCCCGCTTTATCTTCTCATTATTACTTGAAACTGGAAAATGGTCTGAAAACAACATTATTATAATTTACAATAACTTCTGGGTTACATTAAATGTGTTTCTGTAACAGGCCTGGTTGCAAATTATTCAGAAATTCCCATAAATAAAAAGCAAACCGAGATGAAGCCACAGTAAGACCTTTGTGTCAAAAATGGATCTTATTAAAGTTCCTGGAGGTAAAATTAAGCCTCCCATGGATTTGAACCTGTTTGCACAGAATTAGAAAAATTAACTATAAATTTCAAATGTATTTTGAACAAACATGAGATTTTTACAGACATAAATAGAAGCAGAAATGCATGTGACCTTCATGTCCAAGGCGCGCGGATGTGAAGGTCTAACCGGAGCCGAGTTGTGACGGATCGGGCCGAGGCACCTTGAACACGGCGGCGCTGCCAGGCAGTTACTCCGTCACCTTCTGTTATGCAAATGTCCTGCAGTCCAGTGACAGCAGGAGCGTCCATGTTGGTCCCCGAGTCCACAGAGAAGACAGGACGACGTCTTTAGGGACGGCAGAAGATTAAAACTGTGAGCTCTGAAATGTTTGGGGAGCAGTTTGTAAAGTTACAGTCAAAAAATGACCAAACATATAGAAAGCTAAATATTTAGTTTGCTAAATTAGTTTGGTTTAGTTTGCTTGCTGCTAAATCAGCTAGTTAGTATGGAGCTAAATGTTAAGTCAGCTGAAGGTTTAGCTCGTTACATTTAGAGCTAATTATTTAGCTTCAAACTGCAGATCATTTCACCCATGAGTGATCTGGGTGAAATGGCTATTGCCAGTAGAAATAGCAGCTTTTTTATCAATGTTAAGGAATTATTGACTTAAAACAATCCTCAGATTAGATTAGATCAAAAATACTTGGTAAGATTTTGTGTTTTTTGCAGTTAAAATGGTTACTAAAAGAAATAAACTGATAGTAATAAACAGAACATTTTTACCTGCTATAAATGAAATGAGAAGTTACAGTGAAGTTACCTGATTTCCAAAGGTAAAGTAGATCTGCTAATCTGCAAAAGGAAAAGAAATCTGTTAGAAAATCCTTCATCTTGACCAAACATTTCTGCAAATCTTTTCATAATGCAAGTTGAGAATTACAGAAGTGATTTTATTGAATTTGTGAAAGTCATCCTATCCAAGTTACATCAAGCTGCTGCAGTTCTGTGAGCAGAAATCTTCCCTTCATGAAGGAGGAAAGTTCTGCAACAAAAAGCAAAAACAAGGAAGGACTTTTCACTGGATGGTTTCTGGAGCTGCAGCGATAAACACCTGAGGATGTTTCTCTGTGGCGCCGCGGTCAGAGTAGGATCAGAAACAAGCAGAGACAAATTCACTATGAATTAGCTGAAGAGATGAAAGTTGGATTATGATTTTCTTCAGGGACTTCCTGAACCATCAATCATTTAGACAGATTCTGCAGCAGTGATTGTGCAACTCAGGGAATCACCAGAATCGGGTCACTGAGTGACACAGTTTTATCCCAAACCGGCCCACTTTCAGCGTCTCCAGGGAAACAAAACAGGAAGGAGTCACAGCTAAACTTAGAAAGAGAAAAAATGAAGAATATATTAGAATTTTAAAAATCTGCTGATATTTTCTGTGGGCGATGCTGCAGAGAAGCCATTGTGTTTCTGAAGCTTCGCTAAAAGTGACCTGACAGACAATGAGGTTTTCCTTCAGAATGAGCTGTTTCAGAGCCTCTTGTCACTTTAAATGTAAATGGGTTTCTGCTGGCCACGCCCCCTAAACTGAACACGTTAAAATGTCCACAAAGAGACACACATTATCCAACCGCACATCTTTAACAGCAGCAGGTTCTGGATGCTAAATCAGCAATAAAACATTTGTCTTTTCCAGCAGCCATTGTACAGCGCATTAGTAATTAGTGTTGTGTTTGTAATTTTACTAAATTCCTGTAAAGTCTCCATGTGTTTAGAAAAGAGTTACACAAATAAAATGCAGTACTATTATTATCACACATCGGCTGAGCAAATGTGCTGGAGTTCCACCAGGGTTGCTCGGTAACGGGAAGAACTCCACTGGGGTTGCTAGGTAACAGGCAGAGTTCCACTGGGGTTGCTAGGTAACAGGTAGAGCTCCACTGGGGTTGCTCGGTAACAGGCAGAGCTCCACTGGGGTTGCTAGGTAACGGGCAGTGCTTGCTAATTTGTGACGTTCCATTCTGGAAGTTTTTGAATCGCCTAATTTTCCAGACATCAAAAAACATGAACTTACTGCCAAAATTGGCTTGGTGGTGTTTTTTTTGGTTTGGTTTGGTTGTGTTTTTTTAAGCACTTGGGTTGTTTTTAGAAGCAGTAGAAACACAAATGGAAGGACAAGAACATGTAAAATGTGGATTTTAAATAGTATGCCACCTTTGGAGTAGATTTAAAAATCTCTGGAGACGTTTCACATCGGTCTGCCACGTTAACAAATTTTGTCAGATGAATAATTGTCCCAGAAATTATTACAATGAATGATAAAATGTTTATCTAATAGCATGAAAATGGGATGAGATTCACCGTCTCATTTCTAAAGAACATTTCATAGTGTAACTGGAAAACATTTTAAACATCCAGAATATATAAACAAATTATAAATTAACTGGATTATAAAGTCTCTAAACTTGCCATCCAGACTATATTCATCATTGGACTCAAACAGGCTCCACTGCAGTTAAGACTAAATATTTATATCAATATAAATATATATAACATATATTAATATAAATATATACATGTCTGTTGCAATTAAGCAACATGTCTTAGTTCGCACTATTTCACACTTGCTTCTGGTATTTTGTTGATTAAAGCTGCATGAAAATAACGTTAAAACAACAAAGCTTGTGTAAAAGCAAGAGGTCTCACTTTGACATAAAGTGTTGGTTTGTAGGATTCTTTGCTTGTGGAAATGTTTCCTAGAAGAAATTAAGGAGTTTCAGCTACAAAAGATGAGAAGACTTCATATAAGTGTCATTAAAGGTAATGTGTGTGAAGGTTTTGTTTTGAAAATAAAGTGCAAATGTAACAAGACAGTTCGGTTATTTGTCCTTCAGGTAGTGACTACTGCCCTCTGTTGGTGAAAAATTATATTTCAGGTTTAAATGTTTTCATTATTAAAACAAAATGATCAGAAAAGTTTCTAAAATAAATCCTGAGACCACAGAAACATTCAGAGGAAAGAAAATGTAAAGTCACTGATGTATTTTTATCATTCTTCACATTAGTCAATGCAGTTACAGGGTGAAAACTTTCAAGTATTTAAAATAAATTAAATAAAGTTAAAGTTTTTAATTCTTTAAGGAAACGGTTTCTGTTTCTACACAACTTGGTGTTGGTCTAGCGGTTGGTTATTGCAACAGCTTGGACTTCATTAAGTCTCTGCGTATTAAAGGGGCAAAGATCAAAGTCAGGATTAGGGCTAAATGCAGCATTACTCAACAAGGTTTTTAATAAGATTTATATAATTAATTATGACTTTAGTCATAATTGAAAAGGCTGAAACAGAACAACAAAATTCACAAAACTTCAGCACCAAACAACATCTTCAAACTCTTCTAAAACTAAACTACAACATGGGAAGTAAAACAATAATTACTAATAGCAATGAACTGCTGATGCATCTTGGTTTGTGTGAAGCAGCCATTAACAGGAAGAGGCCATGTTTGGTCTGCCATTGAATATTTCACAGAATGGGAAATACATGCAGGCTTGATTGCTTACGTCAATCCTAGCTTACTCCTAGCCGTTAGCTATATTAGCGTAGCAGAACCACAGTCACTTCACATGAATCGGGAAAGTTCTGTTCGCTCGCTGTAATCACGCTGTTGCATTTGGCTGCAATGGCGACAATTTTATAGCTCCTTAAAAAGGGATGAAAGATATGAAATGTGGCCTGATGTGCAACATTAATACATGAATCCTGCTGTTCTGGCCGATAACCGATATCTATGAATATAAGGAACATTTCCTAGACCAAACCACAGAGGAGCTAACGTTAATCTGTGAATTCTGACTTTAATCTGCTAAAATTAAAAGTTTGAATTTTGAGATTAAAGTTAGAATCCTTAAATTAAAGTCAGAATTCAGGAAAAAAAAAATGAAATTTTAGATCAAAGTCAGAACTCTGAGATTGAAGTCAGAATTTTATTTATTTTTCAGTGGCACTAATGGTCTTCCGTACAACACTGTAACTACACGGCTTTCATTCTGTGCTTCAGTGAAACACCCATAAGCCAGAGCTGCGTCACACTTCCACCTTCTGAAAATGAATAAAACACATTTTTTGTTGGTGATCTGGCCAATTTCAATTTAAACGATCCGCGACGGTTGGTTGGAAAAGCAGGAAGACCGGCTGCAGATTCGTCAGCTATAGTTTCCCGATGGACAGTTGACCTAAATAACAACTTCAGACACAAAACCAGTCCAGTGGGTCGGGTTGCCACATCCACCACTCACTGTGTTCAGGCTCAGAAACTTTTGCAACATTTTGTTTGGGTTTGTTTAGCAACTCAGAGTTGCTCAAGTTCTCCATTTAAATAATTACGTTACTGTATCACAACTTTGGATGCGGTGCTGAATAAATGCTTGTTTTTGCTTCAGATAACCTGAATAAATACAAAATGAAGTTTTCAAATGTTGAATTACTTTATAAAAGAAACAAAAACTAAACTGTCCCTCTGGGGAAACCATTTATAGTGGAAGCTATAAATGGTCATTATAGCTTCCACTGTTTATTTCAACTTGTAAATTTTGATTTAATTTTAGTTATTAAGGTTTTTTCCAACATTAACCACCCAGAGGGCAGAACTTCATGACAAGTCGTTCAAATCCTTAAACTGTAAGTAAGCCCCTGTGAAAGCAAAGCCCCACCCCACAGAAATGTAAAAAAATACTCATCATTTTACAAAAGGGGTGGAGCCAATATGTAAAAAGGGGCGTGGCCAGCAGCTCTGCTGCTAGCTGGGTGACTTTATTGCTTCATTTCACAGATTTTTGGACATTATTGCAAAAAATCTGGCAACTTTTTTTTCAAAAAAAAAGTGAAAAGCTACAAATTTTGCAAGTTTTGTTCCAAAACAGCAATTAGCTACTTTTTAACTTTTTTTTTTTCAAATAGTAACTTCTACAAATTGAGCTAAATTTTTCTGTTATTGGAGACTTTTGTGGCGACATCTGAAAACAACCAGGAGAGGAGCATTCAGTAAAAACTGGGAAATCAGAACCTAGTTGGGGAAAAAAATTAAAAGTAAGGAGCTTTAAGATTACAAAAAAAGAAGCAAAATCTGTCAAACAAATGAATTCAAACACTGTAAAAATGCTAAATTTCTCCAAAGATTTTTGGTCTAGTTTTGATTGACTGGAAGAATAGATTTTCCAGTGGAACTATTTCCTGTTATAAATTGTATTATAACTAGTACTTTCTCATAAATATCAGAAGATTATTAACAAACAAGCTTCTATTCCTCACTGAAAGGTTCATTGTAAGTTAGTTTGTCTTGTTTCAAGATATTAACATTAGAAACTGTTTCTACGTTTTCTGTGCAGGAGCTGATGTAAACTTTAAGCTGGAGAAAGTTGCCAACAGTCAGCAGATCTGCGTCGTGTTTGATATTTGTCAACAGTTGATTGGTGTTTTTTAGTGAACGTGTTTCCAGTGACGCTGCGGTCCGTCCGTCTGTCCTGCCGTCTGACTGACAGCCTCCAGCTGCTGCCAGCGCCTGCCGGGGGAAGCAGGGACTCCGACAGCTGACACAGTTTTATTCTGCTGAGGAACGCGAGTCGTTCTGACGTGTCCACAAAGAGCGCTGTGTTTTTGGACTGATGTCGGATCGGTTCTGGTGGAGTTTCCACCTGCTCAGAAAACCAACTGTCCAAACCGGCAATCACAACTTCCCTACCGCCTGCAACTAACAACTACTGCAGTTATCGACTGCAGAAAACCCCAAAAGCTCTCAATAGGGTTAGGGGCCCAATAGTCGGTTTGGGGCCCAATAGTCGGTTTGGGGCCCAATAGTCGGTTTGGGGCCCACTAGTCGGTTCATGCACCGCCAGCCTCTGCAGGATCCTCCACCTTGAGGCTCCAGCTGCTTTATTAACTGTTTGCTGCTTTAAGGGTTTTTTTAGCAGCTGCTCTCTTGATCCCATGAATCGAACAGAAACTTTCCTCTTTAGTCTTTATCTGTAAACCGTCTTTGTTCTCAATCAGCCACAAATCTCCTCACAGTACGATGATAACTTCAGTTTTCATTAAATATCTCATGTTTTCATATCTTGTCTCTGATGATCTTCATCAGCAGAGATTCTTTCTCTTCCCATGTTGCTGGAATCCTGCGGCCTGCTGAATAATGTGGAACATCCTTCTGAAGTAGATTTACTTTGAGCTAAACTGATCAACCAGCTCTCTGAAAGTAATTATAGTGATTCAAAGATCCCTGACACACACCATCAATACCATCTATAAGTTTAATAGCACAACAAAAAATTTTATCTTTATGACACTTTAGTCCATTTTGCATAATAATTTGGAACATGGTGTAAATGTGCAGCCATTTTGGGATGCAATGTCTGCTGTACAAGTCAGACCTGTTGCTCCCACTTTCCCAGTGGAAAATCTGATCTGTTGTTTACAGTGAAAATAACTCAGATTTTCTTTCTACTTCTTAAATTATATTTCATAGAAATTCAACAATAGTCTTCCTCAGAGTCCTTTTTATAGTTTTAATCTAAAACTAGCTCACCTGTTCAAACAGAACAGGTGAGCTAGTCCTCTCTTCTGTTCACCCAGAAAAAACTGATTTAATCCAAATTGACCACTTAAGGCTGGAAGGCAGCGTGTACATCACAGCAGCGCAGCAGGAGCGCGTTCAGCGTAACGTGGGAGATTATAGCAGGATGGTCGGCTAAAATTGCAAACCAGCTTTAGAGCCGCAGCGCTAAAATAAACCAGCCGTATAGATGGCGTAGCGTTGTCTTTAAATACACATGAAATATAATATAATACAACATGCTGCTGCGCCTGACTCCAGGTGGAATAAGCTGAAAGTGGGTCAGGCGTTATGTAAGCTGCATATATGTTCTCCTCCGGCGTGATGCGAGTGCTCAAAGAGTCAGAGAGCAGAAGACGTGAATATCTGAACATGGTTTAAACAAAGCAGCAGGACGGAGAGCATCAAGCCTCTTAACCTAAGCACAACCTAAACACAGCTCTGCAATTCGTCAGGAGCTTTCCGGCTTCACTTTTAGGAGTTTATCACTGAGCTCAGGTCTAATACTCATACAGAACTGAAATTAAAGGTGCAGTAAGTAACTTTTTAAAAAAAAATGTTTTCACAATATTTATTACAACTGTCTGAAACAGCATGAGACTGAATCTGTGGAAAGAAATGCACGGCTCCCGACCAAAAACAACCAATCAAGAGCCAAAGGCAGGTCTTCACGCTATCAATCATTCTAATGTATGCGCTAAAACAGATTATGATTCCAAGAAAACCATTTACCATCCTTCAACAGCGGCCATGCTTCAGTGAAAGAAAGAGAATGGAGTTCCACCTTAAAAATTAGTTAATTCATTACATGTAATCAAATTAAGTTTGTCTCTCTTAATTTATTTACTTTTTTGACATGACAACTTAATAAATGCAGTATATTTGCTTTAGATAAAGTTAATTCAATTCAATTGTTACAAACTACATTTTTTTTAAGTTGGAACACCTGTTTTCTTTTTCCAGTATAATTAGCTTTAGCTTTGTAATTAGCATTGTCTGCTATCTGGAAGAAGCTGCAAGGAGGAGCATCGAGTACCCAAGAATGATTGACAACACTAAGACCCTCATCTTGGCTCTGATTGGTTTTCTTGTTGGCACTGGAAGAAGGCAGAGAAGCCTGATTTTTTCCATTGATTATCTGTCTCACACTATCAGAACACTCAGTTTCAACAGATGTGTATAAAAAATAATACATACTTTTTGTTTTCAATAAAAATGACAAACTGTAGCCTTAATTAGGGCTAAAATGGAAACCACATAAATGAATAAATAAATAAATAAAAAGTAGTATTCATATTATTCATCATACACGGGGTGCCACCTTTTGCATTGTATACTTTTAACTTCATGCCATAGAGTATGTTTGTCTTTCAATGCGTGTTTATTGTATTCTAATTTATTCCACATTTTTCAAACAAAAAAAATATTTTTTTTGAGTGTCTTTGTTGGTACAAGGTCATTTAGAGGGGGGATGGAGAGGATGTTCGCCCAGGGAACCAAAAAGAGTTGGACCACCCCTGCACAGACGTGGTGGATTGAATAAACTGCAGAGGAAAACAGTCAAATTATATAATAAACTAAATTATGCAGCATGTAACTCTTACAACAAACACTCCTCTGTTCTGCCACCATGTTGTGATTTCAGACACATAATCTGAAACAGATTGATCTCCTACTTCCTCCCTGAGCTGCTAATGTAGCTACTGACCAAAAACAAATCACAGGCAGGAAACCAGGCTAGCTAAAAGCGCTAAAAACTAGCACATTTAGAAAATATTTAGCTAAATGTTGAGGAATTTAACTGAATGTTGTTTACCTAAATATTGAGAAAAGTTATCTAAATGGGGCAAATATTTGCATATTTAGCTAAATGTGCTAATATTTAGCTAGTTACAGGAAAACCGTTTGCCCGTGGCTGTGCTAACGAGCCTTAGCACAGGCTAAAGTTGGCAGGTTACTAAATATTTTCCTTTCAATAGAAAATGACCCATCATGAAGCAGCCAGACGGTTTGTCTCTGGCTTTCTAACAATGTCTCCTAATTGCTAACGTTTTGCTCCTGCTATATGTAAGTTTGACGCTATGAAGCTTACCGGAAGTTGCCTGAGAGACGAACAGACCAAGATGGCTGTTGTTGTGAATGAATGGCTCAGTTCACTTCCGCCGCTGCCGCCGTTACTAAAACTAGACTAGAAAATGACGTAATCAATCACGACTTCTCTGTCTGTTGCTGATTGGCCCGCTGGAAATTTTACAGCGAATTAAAATTCACGGGAAAAAGTCCGGAGGCTGTAAATTTAGTTTTTATTCATTGATCTTTTTATAGCGATAAACGCTCCATTTTGTGGAATAAATAAAACATATTTCAACCTGATAAACAGTCAACAAATTATGCAATAAAGTTTAAAAAAAAGGAGATTTCAACTATTAATTTCCAGCATCAAAGCAACATGGCGGGTTAATTATTACATCATATGATCCGTTAATAGTGTCGGAACCTGCAAGGCATCATCCGAACAGAACCAGGTCCAGTTATAGGCAGGAGGTCCAAATCTGTCCTCACTCCCATTCATTTACCACCAAATGAATGAATGAATGAATGAATGAATGAATGAATGAATGATGATCATTTATATGGTGATCAATAGAAACCAGAGCATTTATTCCCAGCAGATCTGAGTTTCCAGCAGCAGTAATAAAAAACGCGCCTCTTTATTTTATGGTTTGATTTTTTTTTCTACCTTTAAATGTTTTTATTCATAAAACAGCGACTGATCTGAGCAAGAAACAAACAAACAGCCTCACATAAACAAAACAGCAACAAAAGGTTACAGGTGACATCAGTGGGATGAAATGGGATGTGGATCTGGATCCTGCATCGGTCCGGATCGTGGATGTGGAAACTGGGTCGCCATCCGAACTGCGGGTCCAGTAACTTCATCATTACGGAGAAAAGTCGCAGGGAATCATCAGTTCTGGAGTCTGAATCAAAATGGCGTTTCAGCGAGAGACACCAGCGCAAATATGAAAAATCAGAAATAAAGCCGCGTAAATAAAGCTCAAACTTTATTATGAATGCAAATCGATGCGTTCTGGGTCACAACAAGCAGAGACACCAGGACAGGATGAGCTGATTGGCTTCTGATGCGGCAGCGACTGAACAAAAGACAGCCGTCATCTCTGCGCCCCGCATGAAGGACTTTGGTTCCAGCGCCAGCCTGCAAACCCCGCACCCGCCCCTCGCACGCAGCCGGTCCCGCACCTGAAGTGACCCCCCCTGTCCCCCTGCACCGGTTCTGACCCCAGTAAAAACACACGTCACAACCCGAACCAGCTTTAACTTCACCTGATGTTTGTGGCGCTGGCAACTTTCCTCACAATGGAGCTCAGAGGCGCCTGCCGTAGTGATAGTTATAAGCAAATCTGGCGCAAAAGCGAGAAGTAACGCAAACACAAAGGTTGCACTGCGCCCCGCATGAAGCCCGGATGAAGGCCCTGCTGTCACCTGCGGCTTCCAGGTCGTGACATTTGATTTATTGCGGGTTTAACAGCAAATAATCTCGAACACGTCATTCAAAGTCAATGGCCGGGCTGTGTTAGTTGGGAAAACGTATCGAAGTATTAAAAGCATAAACGGGAACCTGCGCAGTGGGAACTTCACGCATCCGATCAGTTAAAGATTCGGTTTTAATGTGCGTTGCGTGTCATCCCGCATGGTTCCGTCTGTTCGGGTCAATTTGACGGGAATTGGGCAAAATTGTTGGCGGCGCGCGCTACTTCCAGCGGGTTTTCCCGGAATAAAAGTTGTTCGCCGGTGGAAACGGCGGCGGCCGAGGCGGCGGACGGCAAGCCGGATGTGTCCAGCACCGGGCCGGCGCGTCCGGCGGCCCGCGGAGGATGCGTGGGTTTTATATTTGACCGCAGATGGAGGATGAAGAAACACAAACGGGACGGCGCCAGTTCCATGGAGTCCGCTAGATCAGCTGCTGGCAGTTGGTGTTTTCAATCACGTCCGCAGATAGGCTTCATAGGCTCAATGGAGCCTGTGGAATAAGACACTTAAAGTGAACCCGGACGCCGAAGACGCACTTTTTCAATTTTTGGACACTTAAGCCGAAACTGCTTTTTCTGGCGTTTTGCTTCCAGATTCTCTGGTTCGCATTGTTTTGTTTTTCCTCCCGGTGAGGCGTTCAAAAGCGGCAGGGAAATTACACCTCCAAGAGTTTTTGATCAACTTTATTTTTAAAAGGAGAATTGAAGAAGCCACCATGGCAGAGACGTCGGCCGCTCCAGCCAAAGCTAAACGGGCGTCGAAACCAAAGAAACCCGCGTCGCATCCAAAGTACTCGGACATGATCAAAGCGGCTATTGTTCACGACTCGAGTCGGAGCGGCGCGTCCCGCCAGTCCATCCAGAAGTACGTGAGGAAGAACTACAAAGTGGGCGACAACGCCGACGTCCAGATCAAGATGGCCCTGAAGAGGCTGGTGGCGTCCGGGATGCTGCGCCACACCAAAGGCATCGGCGCGTCCGGCTCCTTCCGGCTCACCAAGCCGGAGGACTCCAAGAAGCCCCCCGCCAAGGCGCCGGCCGCGGCCAAGCCCAAGAAGGTGGCCAAACCCAAACCCAAGAAGGCGGCCAAGCCCAAGAAGGTGACCAAGACGCCCGAGAAACCCAAGAAGGCCGTCAAGAAAGTGAAAAAGGTCGCGAAGAAGGCGACACCTGCGAAAAGCAAGAAAGCGCCGGTGAAGAAACCCAAAGCGGCCAAAGCCAAGGCGAAACCAGTGAAGAAGACGGCCAAGTCCAAGGCCAAGACTCCCAAGAAGGCTGCGAAGACTTCCAAAAAGAAGTGAACGGACTCTTTCTGAAACCCGCTGTAAATACTTGAGGATTTTTTTTTCGTATATGTATTATTTTTGTAAGATTTCATGCAAAAAGTCTGTTTATACCTGTAGGTTTTCCTCCATCCATTGCAGCATCAATAGACTGTAAAACTAACTGTGGACATTTTCATTCTGTTGATATTTGAGTCTGAGGAAAATGTGTATATTTATATATATATATAAAATATGCAGCTGAACTAATGAGTCGTTATTGTTGATGCTCAACAATAACTATTCAAACATCCCAACGTGTTAAAAACTATTTGCAATGTATGTCAATAAAAACAACTTCCAACTTCCTGTCCTCGTTTTACACAAATATTACAGATGCACTTTATTCACATTAAAACTTAACATGTTACTCTAACAGCACACATTTCATCACATTTCCAGAAAAAGTGAAAGCTGTGTTAATAAAAACTTTATGAACAATCTGCTTCCAGGGGCGTATCCAGAAAACTTTGTAAGGGGGGCCAGATATGGGGGGGTGAGAGTGAGGGTAGAAAAATCAAAATAAATAATATTTTAAATTTAAGTTAATGGTGGATGTTGAAAAACCTTTTTAATGAGGATAATTTCCATTTGTAAACAGATTACATCAGAAGTTTTATCAAAACAGTGAAATGTAACTGATGTTTGGTTTAGATACGTTGATTAAATTCAATTAAAAAATATTTTAATTTATTACAAAGAAATCAATTTAAAATAAACATGAATTGAAATAAAAAAATACTTTATTGATCCTAAATGAATTAATTAAAAGAGAATAAAATAATTTATGGATTTTTTTTTTTTTCAGTAAAACTTCTCACTGCTGCAGAAATGATTAAATTCACCCAAATAAAGTAAGTAAAATATATATTTTAATTAGAAAATGGGAGATACACTGAAAATCATCACAGAATAGTTTTATTCAAGTACATTTCTATGGTGAACCTTAAAATTATGTCTGTTTTTTATGATTCTTTGTTCTGCAATTTGAAATGTTCAAGTATGATTTTTTTTAAACATATTGAAACACATTTTTAATCCAAGAAAATAATAAACATGATTCTCTTCTATTTTAGACTAAAATATGTGATTCTGGATCAGAAATGAGCATCGCAGGCACTTAGAAAGAAACTATGAGGAATAAAAAACAAAACATATCAACACAAAAATACTTAAATGGATTCATGCATATTGTTAAAAGCAACATTATGCATGAATCCTGTGGAGTAAATAACTTAGGAAGGGAAAAATCATTATGCAAGTTGGACTTTGACTCTACAAAAAGCCAATAATGCAGCTTCAGCTCATTTGAACTTTTCCCAGACACCAAAGGTGATTTTAGAAATGAAATGCAATATAATAATGTTATTAAGGCTAAATAAAGGCAAACAATTACATTTGAAAACGTCAGGTGCAGGAGAGCTCTTTTCCATCATTTCTGTGTCGACACGCCCATATTTAAATGTTCTGCTTCCCACCTGACAAACACTTACTGCCACCTTGTGGCAGCGGAGGGAAAAAAAAGAGGCACATAAATACAAGTCGGTGTTAAAAATACTAGTTAGATAATCTGACTGTGAATGGCTCCTAAAAAATAAATAAAACCTGAGGAGAAACTTTAAAAATAGTTGTGATGATTAGAGAAACGTTAAATGTCACAAAATTAATTATTCAACACAAAATGTCCAAGTTTAAATCAATAAAATCTCTTAAACCCAAACTATTTCTCAATTGATGCCTTTTTCCTTCAAAACAACTTTAATATCAGAGGCTATTTGAAGAGAAATCCAAAATTCAGATTTTTTGAAGAGCAAATGATCAACTTTAGAGCCCAGTGTTCCTTTTATGTCTTCAAATTTAGTTTTAGATTATTTTCAAAATCTTCTGGAAAAGACTTGGACATTTCTGATATTAAATCTAAAAATTTCTTTTGTGTTTGACAGAAACTGACCCAAACACGTCATTCTACATAATATGATCAGAACAAAGTCATTCAGCAGAAAGAAATATCCGGAAATGAACTATGAAAAATCAAATCGCAACGAGAAAAAATATGAGAATGAAGTCGTAACTTTAGAAGATTTTCTGACGGAAACTCATGAAATAAAGGTAAAGATTAAACAAGAATAAATATCTGAATAAAGTCGCTACTTTATCAGAATGAAGTAGTAATTTTGTAACTCCCACATAAAAATGAAGATGAGGGATGTTGAGAAATTTTAATTTGGTTTCGGTTTAACAAATAAAAGAATCTTAAATAGCAGAAGTGCAGTCAAATTTAGTTAAAATTACTGTAACTAAGATTTTACAGTAATTTTCTTCTGGTAATATTGTGTCTTTAGTCCGTAAAATTATCTTAGTCTGACTCCGTAATACATTTTTTAATAAACACAGATTTAAACTTCTGACCAATCACACATGACTCTGGACAGTCTTCTGTACCTTTAGCTCCATGTAACTTAGCTTAGCGTATTTTCAGTGTTCCCGAAGTTTTCAAACTTCATTTTGCAAATTTTGAACCTAGTGAAGTTTATGTCAAAGTCGGTAAAAAAATAAAATTTGTCCAAATGTTTGCCTTTAACGAGGCCGGGTTGGTTGAAGTCAGTTTTTTCTCTTTTGTAGTTTCCTGTTGTTTTGGTGCTTTGATGCGTTCGTCCCGTCCCGCCTGCGCAGTTACTAAATAGATACCAGCAGATTTGTTTCTATTTTTTAGATTTTGGGACATTTTGAACCCAATAAAATGAGAATCGCGACTCGTTGCACCAACTCTGGTCTGGACTTTTATTAAGCATCTGGATCTGTTCACTTTCAGTACGAAAAAAGTTTTTGAAAAGTCACAGAAATGTTTCCTGCAGAACCAGCCGCCTCTCAGCTTAATCAGGAACCGATTGGTGTTGGGCAGCAGGACCCGGCAGCAGGTTCTGCTGCAGGTTCTGTAACTGGGTCAGTCAGGCGCAGAGCAGCAGCTTCAGGCTCATTAAAACAACCTGGAGGCAGAAACTCCCAGCATGTTTCCTTCAGTCATTCAGACTCAGCGGCGACAATGAAGACGGAATAAAACAACTAAATAAAACCTCAGGAATGAGATTTATCTCAGAAACGTCCCAGAAAAAACAGACATTTTGGAAGTTTTCATGTTTCTTCTTGAAAACTTTGAAGCTTTTTCTAGCAAATTTGCAAGTTTTCAAACAAAATTTCATATTTTTTATTACAAAAATTCAGAGATTGATCTCAAAATTTTTGAATTTTCTCCAGCAATTTTTCACCTTTTCATAATCAGAAATTTCCGCTTTTTTTCTAGATTTTTTTTCTAAAAATATGATTTGAAAACTCACAGATTTACTAGAAGAAAACTCCAAAAGTTGAAAAATTTTGACTTTTGAAGAATAATTTTCTAGAATATTTCTGAGATTAATTATAAAATTTCTGATTTTTCTTGAAATTTTGTTGACTTTTCAAACTGAAAATTTGACTTTACTTCCCTTTGACCAGGTAAAGTCCCATTTACATCCACTTCTCATTTTCTAGAGGGATTTGAGCAGAAATTTTCTAGAAAAATAAATTTTTTGGGGCTGAAATGAACTCATTTTTCCTGCCTGCCTCCCTAACATTTTGTCACAAACACTGTTAAAATCAAAACAGTCCATTTCCTCAGTAAAAGCAAAATGTTTTCATGCAACAGAAGCAACTTCAAGATCAGAGGATTTAAACGGCGGTGAATGATTTGTGAAGCTAAATCTTCCTGTTTCGGGTGAAACCAGTTATTTGGCAACCGCATCAGGACTTGATGACGTTTTGTAGAGCCGGTCTGAACGTCCAGCACTTTGACTCTCAATAATTTGGCATCATTTCATTTGCAGGCGCTGCTTGCATGCAGAACTTGCTCTGTAACTCGGATCTGCTGGCGGCAGCAGGAGGCGGGACGTCTTCCTGATGAAAGCACCGCGGTGTTCAGGAGGACGAGCTGCTCTTCAGGCTCGCTCCAACGCAGCCGGTGAAGCGTAAGGCAGCAGCAGCGGGGGGAGTAACCTCCAGCAGAGGTCAGAGGTCACACAGAGAGCAGGACAGATGGAAAACAGTTCGGCCGCTGGGTTTGGTCGTGACGGATGCAGATGATCGTCGGGTCATTTTAGCCGAGCCACGGCTCTGTAGACGGCGAAACCCAGAACGGCGACCACGGCCGAGCCGAGAGCCACCCGCAGCCAGAAGGAGGCGCTGCTCAGGTCCGACCCGTTCAGGTGGCTGCAAAACAAAACAAAAAATGAGCAGTTTCCACCGAGACGGATGAAAATACCGGAATGGTTTTCATACCAGGGCTGAGATAAAAGCTTTTTAACATTTTCTTCATGCAGCACAACTTCATTCTTTAAATATTATTCTCATATTATTAAATGTTTTCTTGTATTATTACCACTTTAGTCAGATTTTTACAAAATTTATTGTCATATTTTTAAATTTTTCCTGAATTATTGTGGTTTTATTCTAATTTTTTCTCATTTCTAAAACTGTTCCTGGCATCACTACGACTTCATCCTGTTGGCTTTATAAGTTCATCCTCATGGTTAAAATGAGAAACTGCAGCCTGGCTCTAAACATCGTGGAGGATGGAAACCCAACGAATGCATCGTGGGAAAAATAAAGATTCTACGAGAACTAAATGAAATAAAAAGTTGGATTAATTAAACCTATTTATCACCCATCCTGTTGTCCCTGTTACATAATTCAAATCCACATTCAAAAATACATTGTTGACCCCAAAATTGAAATTATTTTATGACGGTTCTGGTGTTGGTTCTGGTGTTGGTTCTAGTGTTGGTTCTAGTGTTGGTTCTAGTGTTGGTTCTGGTGTTGGTTCTGGTGTTGGTTCTGGTGTTGGTTCTAGTGTTGGTTCTGGTGTTGGTTCTGGTGTTGGTTCTGGTGTTGGTTCTGGTGTTGGTTCTAGTGTTGGTTCTGGTGTTGGTTCTAGTGTTGGTTCTGGTGTTGGTTCTGGTGTTGGTTCTGGTGTTGGTTCTGGTGTTGGTTCTGGTGTTGGTTCTGGTGTTGGTTCTGGTGTTGGTTCTGGTGTTGGTTCTAGTGTTGGTTCTAGTGTTGGTTCTGGTGTTGGTTCTGTACGTACGGGTGCATGGCGGCCCAGGCCAGCCTGTTGTAGATGCTCCTGCCGGCGGCGTCGAGCGTCAGGCCGCAGAACGGCAGCGGCGGCGGCAGGCGGTGCTTGTAGCAGAACTCGGCCGGCGTCACGCCGTGGAACTGCTTGGCTTCAGGAAGGTCCGCTTTGGAGGCGACCAGAACGCAGGGAACGCTGCCGTCCATATAATGCTGCTAAACATGGGGGACGCAGAGAAACGTCAGTCAGCAGCCGCCATTTTGACCTGCTGCTCCTCTGAGGAGCAAAATAAATTCAGTTTCTATCGTCTGACTGGAAAATCTCCAACATAAAGATGATTTTTATTTAATGCAGCATTTCTGCAGGAAATGTTGCTGAGTCTCAATCACAATAAAATAAACATTTTTAAATGATATTTGAATGAAAGTCAGATTCTAGATTTCCATGTTGAACTTTCAGATTATTTCAGACACAACTTTCCACAGATCTTCAAGTTCATTTGAAACGAAGAAATACTGGAAATACTGGAGTTGACAATGAAGACAGCAACAAAGGAAAGACGCGAAAAGGAAACAAGACAAAAACCAACATCGGTTATTAAAATCGACTCGGCTTTACTTATCAGATTGACGTGTAAAAATCTACCAACGTCTGCAGATACAGCTAACGCTAATGCCAATAGTGCTAATGCCAATAAAGCTAAAGCCAATCAGATCTTGCGAAGGCCAATAATACTGACGCCGATAAGGATGCTAAAGCTAATGCGCTAACTGAAACCCATAAACTCATTAAAGCAGAACTTTAGTTTGTTTGATCTTTCTAATCGACCTTTCACCGCTGCAGCCTTGACCTCGACCTCCACACTGACCTTGTAGATGCTGGCGCAGTAGTCGAAGGAATGGGGATCGCTGGCGTCGTACATGAGACAAGCAACGTCGCAGGCGGCGTCCGACGCCTTGAGGAACTCCGTTTCCACATCCACCTCGTTCAGCTGCACAGGAAGGACGGAGGGAGGACAGTCAGGCTGGGGTCAGAGGTCAAAGAGCAGCAGGTCTGATACTTACAATCAGGTATTTCTCCTGGTTGCCGATCTGAACAGTATTTATGACGTAGGGTGAGAAGGCACTGCTGGCGTTTCCTTTACTCTGAGAGACAAAAACCAGGAAATGAAGGTTTACAGCAAGAAACGGGTTTTAATTTTCCACCGTTTATTTTTTCAGACGGCGACGAACCAGAACGCTGCGGCCCACGAACGCCTGGAGGAAGGCGGTCTTCCCGGTGCCGCGCGGCCCGATCACCTTGCAGAGAAACGCCGACCTCTGAGTCTGACGCTTCTCCAAATCCACTTCCTTCTCGCGAGTCACTGCATCCAAAAAAATAAAACAAACAGCAAAATATGTAAAACTGGGTTTAAACCTCAACATTGATTAAGATCTAAAAATATTTAAAAATTTAGGGGCACAGATTAGAATTTTTTTCCTTCTTTAAAAATTAAAACTTTGGAGATAAAAACAAATTAATTTAAAAAAGACAGTTTCAACCAACGATTATATGCAAATAATTCTTTCCAAATTTTGTTTTTAATCAAACGTTACATTGAACTTTTTTACTAAACTGTGATGTTTGAATCCTAACAATTCCTCCAAACTGCGTTAAACTGAAACAGACGATTAAAGTACCAAAACGATACTAAAGCAAAAGGAAAAGTAGCCAAGAAACGACTCAGATAAGAATAAAAACGTATTTGGTAAAAAAGTGCTGAGTAATTATAAATCATTTAATATTTAAAACATGTTTTTCATTTCCAGAAATTTTACTAAAGAGTAGATTTACTTTATAATAAAAGTAAAGAGTGAAGTGAAAATAATCATAAAAGTATATTTTCTCAGAACCGTTACTGAAGTAAATGCAGCTGTTGCTGCCCAGCTGTTGCTGCCCAGCTGTCGCTGCCCAGCTGTCGCTGCCCAGCTGTCGCTGCCCAGCAGGTGCGTCTCACCTGTGACGGCTGCGGTCTGCGACTCCTGCTCCGTCAGGATCGGGTATCCCAGGTAACCCAGGTGCTCCAGGCAGCGATGGACGTCCAGGTAAGCAGAGAGCCTGAAACCACAAGCTAAAGATTCAGCCGGGGAGAGAGGAGCGGCTGACGCTCGTTCACACGGCGGGATGTGAACCAGCGACCACCTTCGGGGTCGCAGGTTCAATCGAAACCATTTCACTCAAAATCACGTAGAGCCTCATTCAGAGCAAACAAACATGGCCGACGAGTCGCGGCGCCGGCGAGTCTGTGGACTTTAGCTCGGCGCTAAAAGATTAAACAAAAAGAAACGGCGACCCGACCCGATGAGTCAGCACCAGAACCGGGAGTAACTAGTTACATTTACACAAGTAACTTTTTGAAACAATGGACTCTTAGGAGTATTTTTACTTTCTACTCTTACTTGAGTAAAATTTTCTCCCCACTGAATGAAAACAGATTCACCTACAGGTTCAGGTAAAGTTTTACAGTTTTAAAGTTTTATAATGAAAAAGTGATTTGTAAAATTTATCTTTTGTCTGATTTTGTTATTTTTATGAATTATTGTCATTTTGGTTCTTAAAATACCAAAAAGTATTTTTTACATTGATTATCTGGTGATAATTTATGGGACAGTAACTTTTAGTTGTACTTGAGTAAAAACACGTTGAGGCAGTTTTACTTCTACTTGAGGACGATTTGAACGCAGCAGATTATCGTAAAGATTCGTCCCGATAATCTGCTCTGCGATGATCTGGAATCAGGAAACATCAGGTCGTCCCGCTGCAGGAACTCGGCTTCGCGCTGAGCACGTCGGTCACCTACATCCACTGGCAGTGGTAGCCCCGGCTGCTGATGTAGCCCTGGTCGGTGGTCGGCACGGCCAGCAGGACGTCGGCGCCCCACGGCATGTAGGGACAGACGCAGAACAGGTTCTTCAGCTCCGCCGGCGACAGGGCGGAGTCCTGATCCTGAGCAGAAAAACAGCCGACTCAGCTAAATGTGCCGACCTTTACCGACCTTTACCTTTCTGTGACCCGGACTCGCCTCGTCGTATTTATCAAACAGCTGCTGGAGGAACTGGTGGCCCAACTGGTTGATCTCTGTGCTGCAGCCGACAGGAACTCTGAGTCTGGAGACGCATAAAACAGCCAATCAGAGAGAAGAGCAACTTATTTCACTTTAAATACTTTCCTGAACTGCTTGTATGTAGAGTCGATAAATTCAACCTAATATTAGTCCTGATTTTATGTTTTCCGTCTTTCAAGCCATGAAATCTTCAGAAAACCAGTGATGATAAACGTATTAACGGCACTAACTCGGGGTACAGGTAGTCGTCAGTCAGCTCCAGGTTGTCGTCATAACCAAACTTCCTGAGGATCGTCCAGGTGGTTTCATGTCGGCCTCTTTGGATGAACAAAGTGTTCAGAAACAGAAAACCTGAAACACAGAAACCGTGAATGTAAATGAAGCCGCCAGAGGAACAGCAAGCCGGATCTGAAGCCTCGTACCGTTCAGGGTCAGGCCGTTGTCTTGCACCCCGTCGCTGGTGTTTTTCCACACCACAGTCTTCACATCCTCCAGAGCCTGAGGCGCCAGAGGATTCCCAAAACACGATTTCTAAATACAAGATTTCAACTCTTAGCATGAAAACCTTGATTTAAACAACAGCTGGACAGTTACCTAATAGCCCTGAGTCACATGATCAGTGTTGACATATAAGCCAGAACTGCTCGGCATTCTGGGAGATGTAGGCAGAGACTTCAGCTGCTCAAACTCTCACGGCTAGCTAAGCTAACTCACTCGCTATTTGGTTGCCTAGCAACAACTGACCGGGTAGAAACCAGTTTCAAGTTCTCCCAAACTGTGGGGTGTCCAAACTGCGGCTCGGGGGCCGAATGTGGTCCAGTTATAACTCAATAAGGTCACAAATTTGAGACTTTTTGTAATTGTTTCAGATATTACATCACAAGTTTATATTTTCTTAAATGGAAAATGTGAAGTAAAACAATTTTCTTTCTTTAGTTTGACTTTTTATTTCCTAACTTGTGCCACAAACATCCAGAGATTTTTTACTGAGACTTTTTTACTATTAGGTCAAATATATCCATTACATTTGACTAAATGCATCTCTGTTCCTTCGTCTGTTTCCTCCATTTAATGATGAATTTGCTAAGTTCGCCGCCTTGAGGCAGGAGCTGAAAGTGGTTGTGAACCTGGAAGCTGTTGAGCTCGGCGTCGCTCAGGATGTGATCGTTGTCCTGGTCAGAAATGTAGAATATTCTGCTCAGAGCGCGAACACAAGCTGGCTTCAGCTGCAGGAGAAACAAACAAACCGTTGAAGCTTCTGCAATGTGAAACATTTATCTTAGACAGGAGAAAAAGACCTGTTTGTCCTCGGGGTCGTAAAGCGGAGCGGTGGGGTGCAGAACGGCCTTCTGGGCGTAGTAGAACAGCTCAGAAATGTTCTTCAGGTTCTTCGCAGAACACTGGGAGAGAAACGGAAACGCTTGGCGTCAGAAAGAGACGGTGGAAGCAGAATATGGGAGCCGGACGGCAGCAGCTTCACCTCAACGCACGTCTCGATCTCAGAGAACTGGTTCATAATGGGAAGAATGGTTTCCATGGAGCTCCCACTGCGCAGGTCGGACTTGTTCCCAACCAGGATGATGGGAACCCTGGCAGACACCATCATGTTATTAATACAGGAACAGAGAGGATCCAGTTTATGGCTAAAACATTCATATGATGCTCGACATGTGACTCAAAATATCGCAATAATTATCGGTATTTTCCCAACCAGGGGCGGAGCTAGACTTTCATACAAGGGGCCCAGAGGGGGGAAACATGGTAAACACCACCAAATGTTACTAAACTGGAACTAAAACTTATTTGAATAATATGTTACTCTATTTTATTTTTCATCAGTGTCTTGGGAGCATCTTCAGTCAGAGGCTTCTTCAGAACCGCTGTAATACAGACTGCTACAGGAGATCCTTCCTGCCATCACTGTCAGTAATCCCTCTGTGATGAGTTACAGCAACATTTAATTTCCCCTTGGATCAATGAACTCTTTTTAAATCTGAATTTGATTTCTGTCAATAATTCTGACGATTAATCAGATTAAAAAATCGCCTCCCTCTCTAGAATCATCCTGCAGCAGCAGAAGAGTCTAAACAGGAAATAACTGCAACGGTCGCCATAAATCAAGTCCGTCTTCATCTTCTAGTCGAGCGTTAATGTTTCAACGCTAGCTGTAGCCACCCGTCCATCACCGGGTGTTCCCCTCTGGATCCGCCCCTTTTCCTGACAACGGTCCAAGTTCAATGAATTCCCTTTGTGACACGTACTTGTTTCCTTTCTCTGCGTCTCCGTTGACTAGAGGAATCCACTTGGTTTTAATCTGGGAAACAAGAAACCGTTAAAGTATAAGCAGAATGAAGTGATGCTGGTTGATATAACCGGAATATCCGGTGGTTACCTTCTCTATCGTGTCCTCGTTGGTGACATCATACACCACACAAACTACGTTGGCCTGTGAAGGTTGGGCAAAACAAGATGGCGGCTCATGAGGTTTAAGATGCAAAAGACGTCCAACAAGCAGGAAGAGACCAGACATGATGCAACACGTGGTAAATATGACCTTTGTTGGTGTTTTGGGGATATTTTATGCTACTGACGTGTTTTCACACCAACGTCACTTTAACACCAGAAAACAAGTTTGAACCGACAATTAAAGTCTGTTTTCAGTTTTACCTTTTTAAATAAACCCTAAAAACCAAAGTAGCTTGAAGTTAATAACAAAGAAAAACATTTTTTTTTTCAGAGAAAAGTTTTGATGGCCTAAATGAAAATTTAACTCTGAACTCAAATTTATCAATGTAACATCCGGATGGATGTTACTACTGGTGGAGACGACAGAGAAGACGACAGGAAGTGGATATAGGATGACTTTTGTAAATGCACAAACTTAAATAAATGCAAATTTTCAATATCTTTCTTATTTAATGGAAGCACCACCACTGCAAAATCGTGCTTTTTCGACATTAGTGAAATGTCAAATGTTTTGTTTTTGTAATAAAAACGCAGCTAATGATTGGATAATTGCCTCACTTCCTGCTTGTATTCTGGTGCATAAAAACACATTTTCTGCTGCTGCTTTGTTTTTGTAAACATTCGTGTTTCTAATATTTATCAATAGTGAATTTACCTTGACGATTTCATCTCTAAGAACTTCATCACTTTGTTCCTTTTCTGATGAAACAACAGAAAACCAAACAAAACTTAAAATATTGACATTCAGAAGATAATTTTGATTCTGACAGCAGCTGACACTGCTGGTCCGGTACCGGTGTAATCCACGATGTGAGTGGGAACTTTCTCAGGAGTCACGTCGGCCGGGATGGTGATCTCCTCGGCTCTGGGTGGAACCTTCAAAATAAAAGCAGACAAATGTTTCAGGTCACAACGTTATGCCAGACTTCTCAGACCATATCAGTCAATATCAATAATTATTGGTTCGTTTTTGTTTCAAATATCTGAAATACAGTCTGGCTCTTGTTGCGATTTTCCCTCCATTTTGTTTTTTAGCAGTTTTGAGGCAAAGATTGGAAACTTGAAACCCTTCTGCCCAATTAACTGTCAACAACTAACATGATTAATAATTAACTACGATTAATCAATTAATCATTTCAGCCTTATTGGAAACTGATTAATTGACTCATGGATGGACAAAAGAACAAAACTTTTAGAAAATGAAAACTGGAAACGCAAAAATATTTCACACATTTATTCCATTAACATTCAACCAAAGAGACGTTCAACTCAAATCAATACGGAAGAAAGTCGAGGCAAAAGCCACTGAAAGTTGATATATTTTTGCTATTTTTCATTTTGCATGCAAAGAGTAAAAATATGTTCACAAAATAAGCTGAAGTTATTTGTGTATTTATATTTAAAAACAATTGAGCTGCCATTTCTGTTTTTATGACTTAATAAATAAGTTATGAAAAATCACCAGAAATGCATCTTAAAGATGAACTGGAGTTCACTAATATTAAGTCCCTCAGGTGCATTTTGTCAGAAATATGCATGACTAAGTGAAACCCTGGCAGCAGTGAGTCTTACCCGCTCTGGAAACTCTTCTCCCACCAGAGACATGATGAGGGACGTCTTCCCCACCTTGGCTGCAGAAACAGTGAAGCATCGCATTCAAAACACCTAAATACTCTTCACATTATTGTAGAAAATTGGATCCATACAAATGAAATAAACATGGTGGATACCCGCTGATATTCTATTGAAATGTATTCTTGCATAATTTCAACTCAAAAAGTAGAATATGTGGCCTAAGAGTTTGTTTTAAAGTGACTTTTCTGCAAGTTTTTTATTTTCAATAGATCAATGTATTTTGGAGATGCAATATATAAAAGCATGCAGAACGGTGAGTCCCAGATAACAGAACAAGTAAGATGTGATCTGATGCAACAACAAGCTATTCACTTTATTAAATTCTATTAGAACTATAATTAAATATTTCTGAAGGAAGAAAAAACACATTTTATCCCAAAATGCGCCAAATACAAACCAGAAGTTTACGTTTAAGTGAGACCTCCTGTTAATACACCAGCTTTGTTATGCTGCTGTAGTTTGGAGGTCAAGTGAAAATACAGTAAACATGATTTATTTATAGTGACTGGAGGTATTTTATCCTGTTCTAACATCTATACGTTAAGTGTTGCTCTAACTGCTGTTATGAGAAAAGTTGATTTGGAAAGATCATTAAAAAGTTTCTTTTGCTCTTATTTTACTCATTTCATATTTTGTTATTTGAAAAACCAGAATTAGAAAATAACCTTATACTTTTGTTAGTCTGATTAGATTATTTTTCACAAATTAAATCACAGGTCAACACAGAATAAAGTGAGACAATGCATGTTCAAACTGAAGTAAAATATAAAAACTGCACAATTACAACAGAGGAAGTTACACTGTAGTTATTAAAATGGTATAAACAAACCAGAAATGTGCAGATGAGGAGGATAAACTAGAAAATGTTTGAATCTTAAACTATGACTAACATGGATATATTTGATTTACGTTTCAAATTAGTCTATTTCAGTAATTATAATTGAAGGTTTGCAAACAGCTTAACTATCGTTTCAAACTTTGAAGCTAAAACTCATAATTTAGGAAATTAATACATTAAACACAGTAAATTTGCCAAAGCATAATTTTATGGTTAAATGTGGAATATTTAGTGATGCAGCTGAACAACCAAAGTTAGTTAGCAGCTGCGGCTAACGCTTGCTAGCCGTGTAGCTTGTTAGCTGTCAGAGTTGGACACTTACGTTCCCCCAGTAAAAGTATCCTGACGTCTTGCTTCATGTTTCCTCACTCTGGGAAGAAGAGCTAGCCGAGCCGAGCTGCTACGCAGACATTTATCTTTCATTTGAACGTCAAAATTTCAAGTTAAACCCAAACGTGCGCCTTTTCACGCCGATATTCAGCCAAGGTGAATCCCGTTTACTGTTCCGGTTCACGAAGTGGAGTGCGCAGAACTACGACCCCTGCTGGACAAAGTGGTTACCACAATCCAATATGGCGCCAAGGGGGGGAAATGTGTAACACGAGGCCCAAAAATTTAACTAAAACTGTAGCAATACTGGCAGATAAAGCAAAAAAGTAGACAACTAAGAAATTATTCAAGTAAGACTAAAAAAACTATTTGAAAAAAAATTAAAAAATACTGAAGTAGTATTGACTTTTATTTTACAACAATGCCATATATATATATATATATATATATATGTATATATATATATATATATATATATATATATATATATATATGTATATATATATACATATATATATATATATATATACATATATATATATATATATATACATATATGTATATAAATAACAATTTACACGTGTGTATATATATATATATATATATATATATATCCGTGAGACTTCCAGACAGACAGAATGGTAATGGCGAACCAACCAGACATTGTCATAGTGGATAAACAACAGAGGAAAGCCGTTGTGGTAGATGTAGCAATACCAAGCGATTGCAACATCAGGAAAAAGGAGCACGAGAAACTGGAGAAATACCAGGGCCTCAGGGAGGAACTGGAGAGGGCCTGGAAGGTGAAGACCACAGTGGTGCCTGTGGTCATCGGGGCCCTCGGGGCAGTCACCCCCAAACTGGAGCAGTGGCTACAACAGATCCCAGGAACAACATCAGACATCTCAGTCCAGAAATGTGCAGTCCTTGGCACAGCCAAGATACTGCAGGACCCTCAAGCTCCCAGGCCTCTGGTAGAGGACCCGAGCTCAGAGGATAAAAACCACCCGCGGTGGGTGAGAAGGGAATTTTTTTTTATTTTTTATAAAACGTGTAAATTATTACAACATAAAAATATTTTTAAATAGAAGAAACACTTCCAAATATTTTTTCTATATAAAAAACTTCTGAAATAATGTGATTTTAATTAATAATTTCCCACAAATCTATAAAAACATCAACAAGAGCATTAAAAGAATCCAAGTTCAAACTAAAATATATTAATTAGCATAATAGCTTTATTTAATATTTTCAAAGTAAACTTTCAGGCCATTCACTAAAGTCACCATTATTGCATTTTAGGCAATAAATTGTTTATTTTCGTATCTAAATTGGTTTTAAATTGATGTCATACTAACAGCCAGCTGTCAGTTTCTAAAGCATTTAACGGATGATTGTGCTTCAGCAGGAACATTCACTCAGTTTTTTCCAAGAATATTTGCTTTAATGTCATGAACTGCGCTGGACTCTGCAAAAACCCCGATTCTGAGCCAAAGACCCGAACACTGAAGCTGAGAAGCCACACAGCAGAATCTCTCCCATAAAAAGGCTTTATTTTTAAAACCGTACACGTAAAAATCTAAAAAGTCTGTGGAACAATAAATGGATAAATAAATGTACAGGTTGGGTCAGAGGCCCGGCACGTCCCAGAGCAGAACCTCGTCGTACGCGGTGGAGAAGAGAAGCGACCCGGACGGAGAGAAGCGGCACGTCTGCAGAGCGTCGCTGTGCTGCAGGAAGTCCTGGAACCGTCCGCTGGTCGACTTGATGAGCTTCAGGACTCGCTCTGATGGGAGGACAGGCATCACATCAGGTCTGGTTCACATCCAAAGGCTTTTTGTAGCAAGCCAAGAAAAACATCTCATCATTTTATAGTTTTAATCAGTCATGATACTTCTGGCCTCAGGATGAAACGATTCATCGTTTTCTTTTCTCTCGCTCTGTGTCGGCTTTTCGCCACGCACACTCGTTGCCATAACAACTGACGCCACTTTATGTTTCAGGATTCAGCAACAAGAAACACCAAAACGTTTCCACACAAAGAACAGAACATTCAGTCCGCTACAGTTTCATTTTTTCAGGCTTGATGTTTATTTTACTGTTACTAATGAAGTGATCGTCTGATTGATCAGCTCATTTAAACACCTGATCTGCTGACGATCAGTCAGAGTTGGTGTTTATGCCGCCTTTTTTATATTTTTTAACTGAACCGAAACACAGAATTCCACAGCACATCTACATGTTATGGTTGTCATAGTCAAGCTAGCTTAACTGACATTCTACCCTCTCCCTCGCCAGTTTTCTTAATTAAAACATTTTCCTGATCTTGCCATTTAGTTTTCATGGCAAGAGAGAACTAAATGGTATCAAAGCACTGCATCCTTTTTTCTGTTATGTATTATGCATATATATAAGTCGTTATATTGACAATTTAACAGCTAAAACCAATGCTAGTCGTCGTTAGCCAGCAGCTTTTTGCCCTCCAGCAGGGAGAGGCGTGACGTCACGCTGGAGCTGCTCTACGGTTATCATGACAGTAATGATCCCAAACTTGAGTCGCCATCTTTGTGACCAGTTCTCACCTTTGCACCCCACAGCTAGCAGGTGACCCCTGGGAGACAGGCTAATGCATGTGGCCCAGTGCGTCAGGGAAATCTTCTTAATGATCTGAGGTGAAGAAAACAAAAGGTTTAACGATTATTCCTCCCAATCTGGACAGAGGAAAACAACCGGAGACAGGAAGTGAAGGGAGATACTTGTTTTTTAGTCAGGCTGTAGAAGGACAGCTCTTTCTCCAGGCCATAGCCGGTGTAGAGCAGCAGGCCGGGGTCTGCTGGGTAGAAAGCAGCCAGGCAGGGCGACAAACTGTCCTCCTGACACGGTGAGTGACAGATTGGGATTATTTACACTACAGAAATAAGAATCCATCCTAAACATGTGAAACTGCCTCCTGTCACTGCTGATGTTCATTCCAAACAGATAAATACTAAGAATGAAAACCAAACACTGACTTCAAATTTAATGACGTTTTAACAATTAAACTGTCCAAATTGTTGGTTTCACCATTTTTAATCACTGCTTGTTAATGAAGTTGCATCAATAATGTGAAAATATGAATAAAATCAGTTATTTTGTGTTTCCTTGGGAATCAGTGAAAGAAAGTTAAAATAAAACCAGGAGCCGGACTTCAGAGCTGGGCGGAGCGGGAAACGACAGCCAGTCCAGCAGGTCACACTTCTCCTTGAACCAGTTGGTGGCCCAAACGCTGACCCGTCTGTCGGCGCCGGCAACCAGGAACATCTCATTTCCTTCCAGTCCAAACCGCTTGCACTGAGGACGACGAGAAAAAGAGCCGCAAGAGTTTAGCTGAAGTCCAAAACGAAAGACAGGACAAAATAAACTGCTTTTAAAGTTTAACTCTGCTTGTTAAACCAGTTTTAACTTTAAAATGTGGAAAGAGATGCCAGATATTTACATACAGTGTGAATATTAGACACCGGGCTGGACAACAGATCAATAATATCCACTGTGATCGATACGCAGCCAATACTAATAGATAACACATCTGATATATTCAATATTTATCAGAATATTTAACATATTTAACATTCAATATTGCAGGTAATTTGCTTCAACTCACTCTCTCGTTCTTCGGTTGCCTAGCAACAACGTGCAGGGTAAGCAGCAGTTTCAACTTCCCCCAAACTTTGGTTGCCAAGCAACGACTTTTGGGTCGTTGCTTGGTAATGACCCAAAAGTTGCTCTGATGTAAAGTTTAAAGTTTCGCCTCCATAACTGACTAAAGGAAACATCCAGTTAAAGTTTAAATACTGAGCTGCTGGATTTAACTTTGCTATACTTCTGATTTATTGCATTTTATTTAAGAAATAAAATTAAATAAATTAACTTAATTAACTTTTTTCATCTGATTACCTGATTAAACGTGAGAATAACTGAAGCAAATATTTAAATACAGGTCAGGTTATTGACCCTGATGGTGACTTAATCCCGTCGTACTGGAGTCAGTCTGGAGTCAGTCTGGAGTCAGTCTGGAGTCAGTCTGGTTCCAGTTCACACCTGTTCGCTGATGCTCTGGATCGAGTTGATCGCTGCCCCTTTGTGATCCCTGATGACTCGAATCGTTATTCCATTGATCGGGCTGCTGACGGCGACCAGACCCTTACGTCCTGCTGAGAGGATCACATGACCTGAAGGAGAGACAGAACCGTCACAGAGGAATCCGTTCGTTCGATTCAATACGACCAAAAAGGACTTGGTTCCCAGGACTCCAGGACTTCCTGGGCCTCGGTTTGGACAGCGCTGCGTCGAGGTCGCTGTTGGTCGTGATGAGTTAGCGTGACGCAGCGTTTTCTCACCGCTGGCGGAGTAAGTGATGGCGGTAATGGCTTCCTGATGAGGATGCAGCTTCATCTCCATCTCAGTGGAGGCCAGCTGGAAGATCCGCAGCGTCCCGTCGCCGTAGCCGGCGGCGATCCGCGAGCCGTCGCTGCTGGACAACGGACTCCAGGACAGACAGCTGCAGGCCTAGCAGCACAAGGGGCAAAGGTCAAGGTTCACTCAGGGCAGGACGATGCGCCTGAAAGACTCATCACCATAAAAGCGCTTCATGTCAGTCGGTATCGATAATTACTGATTAGTTTTTTGTTTTAGTGCCGTTGAGCCGGAGGTTTCGCTCCAAATAGTTTTTTTTTATTTCTTAGCAGTTTTGAGGCAAAGGGGGGAAAACCTGAAACTGCCCCAGTTACCCAGCATGTTGTTGCTAGGCAACCAGAGAGCGAGTTCATTCCAACTGAACATCCTAACAGATTTTTCAGGCTGATACATAAAGTATCGTGAAACAACTAATAAACTTTTTATTGAAAGCAATACCTTGGACTTTACTGAACGTAGTGTAATAAAAGGAATAGGTGAAGTTTACATACAAACAAAATAAATATAAAACAAAAGCAAACAAAACAATAAAAGTAGTAGAGTATATTTACACACTCAAAGGTATATTTACAAAATTTTGAGTCATTGTAAATATAAAAATACTGGAAATAATGTAAGAAATATTGAACAAAAGTTTTTCTTCTGGAATTCAGAAATTATTTAAGTTAAGAGTGAATAGAGTGAAATGATTGACCGCAAATGTGCTTTAAAATGTAGTCTATGTTTATATTTAAATATAAATGGTGCTTGTTTATGTATTCGGTCTGTAGGTAACTTTCATTACTGCAGAGTCGATGAGCCAAATCCTCTTTTGGTAGATTATTGGTTTGTAAGGAGGCATTTTGTTCTGTGCAGTGGTTAATGTACCAGAGTGCGGCGCGTCCTGATGTTCGCCCACCTGGTTGATGACCTGGAACTGGACCACCAGCTCGAAGCTGCCGGTGGACCAAACCCTCACGCTGCCGTCCTGGCTGCAGGTGGCGAAGCGGCTCTCGTCGTGGCTGAAGACGACGTCGTTGACCTGAACAGGGAGACGGGGTCATGATGGCGGCACGGATCCTGAACTACGACCTCTGACTTTTTGCACGTTTTAGTTTTTCCATTTCCTACTTATGAAAACAATCCAAGTGCTTAAAAGAAGCAACCATATTTTGGTGAAAAGTTAAAGTTTTTTGCTCTCTGGAGAATGCCAGCCGAGCCCAGCCCTGTTACCTAGCAACACAAGCTGAGCTCCAGCATGACTGGTCAGCTGGTTTTCCAGATGTATGCAGCTGTACAATGGCTGCTGGAAAAGACAAAGTGTTTTGTTGTTGACTTACTATCCAGAAACCATTTGCTGCATTCTTGTTTATGTGCAGGAGCCTCTACTAGTACTTTTCAAAGATGTGTGGTTGTCTAATCTGTGTAAACATTGAGTTGGGGGGCGTGGCCAACAGAAGCTTATTTGGATTTAAAGTGTCAGAGGCTCTACAGCAGCTCATTCTGAGTAAAAATCTCATTTTGTGCAAAACATGTGATGAGGATGTTTTGTTTAGGCCACAGACCATCCTAACCTGCTTAAGGAAGCACCGCAGGTCGTCTTCATGAGTTTTACCTTTGCCCTGTGTCCGCTGACCAAACGGATGATGCTGCTGTCTGACCAGTTGATGTACCAGAGCGTTCCTGCTGTGGTGCCAACGATGCCCATGTCCATGAAGTTATCGAAGGCCCCGCTGACCAACTTCCCATCCAGCACGACCTCCTGCTCCACCACAACCTTCGACACACTCAGGGTCACACAGACAAGAGAATCTGACGTCATGACTCCAATAACTAAACAGATTCCAATAACACATCAATAAGGAGCTCCAGTGACGTAGTGAACAGGCGAAAGTTTGGAGGAGAAACACTGAACAAAGAGTCAGGCATGGTGGGGGCAGCATCATGCTGTGGGGCTGCCTTCTCTTAACATTGATGGAAAAGTTCTAGTTCAGATTACTTCACTAAAAATATGGGAAAAATGTCTTGTTATTAGTGAAATAACCTGCCAGTGGATATATAGCTGGGTTGCTAGGCAACGGGCTGGGCTCGGCTGGGGTTGCTAGGCAACCATACCAATGAAACTAGAAGCTTTCCTCAATGTCAAGGGATTATTTATTTTGTTCTGTAAAGTTTCTTTTAATTTAGTTTTGTCTTATTTCAAGTGAACTAAAATATTTGCAGTAGAAACTAAACAAACTAAAATAATTGGAATTTTAGATTCTTTTGTTTTGGTTTTCTGCCTGAAGCCATCAGGAACATTTTGAGTCACTTCTGAAAGGAAATTGTTCTGTAACGATGGAAAAACGGTGCAGATCTGAGATTCTAGACCTAACAGGATCTTTAGTTTGTTCCAGTTTAGATGGAAGGAAAAGCGACTCGTTACTCATTTATGCTGCAGGTCGTCTCAGCGAACTTCACGCCCTGAACCACTTCAATCTGCCATAACTGCAGGCGGCCGGTGGCGCCGCCCGTCACCAGGCGATTCTCTCGACAAAGCAGAACTCCTGCAAAACAGTTTTCAACTCAACCAGGACAAAATGAAATGAAGAACCTGATAGTTCATGACAGAACCATCTAGTACCGATTTCTCCCTCTTCTGCTTTCCAGACCATGAAGCAGCGCTGCTTGTTCACGTCCCACGCACAAACATGTCCGCCGGCGGTGCTGGTTAACAGGAAGGAGTCCATGTGGTAGCAGAGGGCGGTCAGCTCCACATCGCCCACCTCTGGCGGCGCCGACACACTGCAGGCCTACAGAGGCAAACGAAGCAGAGAAACTTATTTATTCAGAAAACTGGGAGAAAGGAAGCAGAAAAATACATAAAACTATCAAAGAACATTTAAAGATGGGTATCCCAAAAAAAGATAAAACAGAAATTATAAAAAAAGAAATGAATTGCCAAAAAAATTAATTAGAATTAAAAAATGAGGATCTCAAAAATAAATAACATAAGAAAATAAGGAATAACTAAAATTCATAATTTCTAAATTGACATTTAAAATAAGAAAAATAAAATAATTAAAAACTGAAAAAGAAAAAATAAATTGGAAAAAAAAAATAAAAACAAAGAATTAAAATTAAAAATAACTCAAGAAAGAATTAAATTAGAATTAAATAAATGACAATGAAATTAATAAATATTTAAAAATAATTTCATTCAGAAAATAAAACAAAAACAATCTACAGAAGTAATAATGTAATATGGAAAAATAGAAATAGATCCAATTAACAAAAGTTATGGAGAAAATAAATAATGAAAATATAAAAAACTAAACATTTAAAACAGAAAAAAACAAGAATCCCAAAAATAAATAAATACATAAAAACAAATAAATTAAATTAATAATCAGGAGAAAATAAAACAGGAATAAAATAAAAAGTAGATAAATGAATAATAAAATGATAAATGTTTGCGCGTTGACCTCGATGTCGGCGTTGGCGGCGCGTGTGTGGATGAAGCAGAAGTGAATCCCTTCGCTCCCCACACAGGCCAAATGCCCAGCTGCTGTGGGGCTGAAGGCCACGTCATGGACCGGCGCCGACATGCTGACGCTGCACAGCAACTGGACCGACTCCGAACTCCACAGTGCCAGAACCGGATCAGAGAAATCTCCTGTACACCAAAGCAATCATTATTATTCAGAACATCAGGAGAAAACACAGTTACAGCTGAACTTTGTGATCAGACACAATTCAGTGAGTCTGACAGACCAACAGAGAGGAAGAAAAGGTCGTCTCTGGAGAAGGCAAGGCTCTGCACTGCCCCCTTGTGGTGGGAGGCGGTTCCGCGGCAGGCTGCGGTCTGAACGTCCCAGACAGAAACGAGGCTCCTGCTGCTGCCAGCGGCCGACACCAACGTCTGGACCAAACAAGATGGAGGACAGCTCAGCGACAACGCCAAATGTTCTGGAGTTTATCACAATATGCAGCGGATATCACAATAAATCAAACATTTACGCTCAATTGAATGATATATTTACACAGTTTGGACTGATTTTAACATTTAGCTGTTATTTACGCATTATTTAAATACGTAAATATTTAAATATTTACATATTTAAAAAAATATGTAAATTCAAAAAATGTTCATATTCTGTAGAGCTTTCATTGAAGTCTTTCAGACTATATAAAAACAAATAATTCATATTTTGAAATAAGAAAATAAATATTCCTTTAATGAATGCTTTGTAATTTGCAAAAATTTCTTATAACAATGTCTTTTTTAATATTCAGCAACTAACTATTATCTTACTAATCGATTAATTTAGTAAGATAAATTAATCTTTATTAATTTAGTTGCGCCTGTCTAAATTAAGTTATATATACATAACTTATATGTATTTATTTACATATAAGAAATAAATAAATTTATTTTATAAATAAATTAATTAATTTATTAATTTATTTATTAATAAATTTATCGGACCAAAACACTGGTCCAGTTAATATTTCAGATTTTCCATTTAATTAAATTTAGTTTTTTTAAAATAATAAAATAAGCATTTTAGATCTTTACCTTGATATTATATGTTGTTTTTTCAGAAATCTGCCATTTAGGGGGGTTCGTAGGTATTGTTGCAGATAACAGGATGGTGTATCGGTCAGGATACAGGAAGGATGACATGAGATCGATGTTTATCATTAGGTGTGAGCGGGTTTATTTCAGGATACTCAGTGTTGCCAGCAGTAAAGGCCTAACTGAGTTCCAGTGCTCAGAGAGCTCCACAACTTCACATAACCGCCCTCCAATAATTCACACGATAACAAACTGAATCTAGAATAAACAAACAGCACGCTAGATGCGATAACTTACTTTTTGTCATCAACTTAACACTCGGAGTATCACTTCTCAGGACTACACCGGAAATAAGATCTCACATGCTAAGAGCGCAGCAAAACTGATCCGGAAGTATTCTCATGAGCGGTAGCCAGCCCAAACTCAAGCTTACATCACTTCCTAGGATACGCTCTAGACTGATATTACAAAATAAAACATAAATCTCAGTGTCTTTCATACATAAGCGTCTGAATACTTCAGTTAATAATTAATCAGTTACAAAATTAGTTGAGATTATTTCAATAATCGATTAATCGTGAATAATCGTTTCAGCCCGAAGCCTTTTGAAACCCTGAACACTGAGCATCACAGCGTGGATAAAACGCAGAAGCACCTGAGCGTCATTAGAGATGGCCAGGCAGGAGATTTCCTCGCTGTGGCCCTGCAGGTGACTCTGGGTTCCCGTGTGGAGATGCTCCAGCACCACCACGCCGCCGCAAGAGTACGCAAATAAACCTGCAGCACACAATCACAGACATGTTCATCTTAAAGGGGCGGTACCGTGTGTTTTCTAGGTACAAAGTAACATTTTAGAGCACAATCAAGAGTCTGTTACCTCCAGTTGTAAGATGAAAACTACATATAAGAAATATGACTTAAAAGAAATTTCTTCCTGATTTAACTCCTTGAAATTGGGCTTCTGTCTCTTTAAGAGCTCCTGCTCTTTCTGAAGCTCCGCCTTCAGGAAGTCTTCCCAACATGGCTCCTCTATTAACCCTCCAATGTTTCCACCAGCGCTGCTCTGAGAAGCAGCTCCAATAACGAGCTCCTCAGATGGTTGCTAATTGCTGCTAACTAGTCTAAAGGAGCTGAGTGGGGGAGGAGCTGCGCCAGGAAGGCGGGGCTAGGTCCTCATATGAATGGTTGCCATGAAGATTAACATGCATGAAGGAATTCAAGCAGCACTGCAGGTTTGGTTTTGATGAAGGTAAAACATGAAGGGAAGATAAAAAAATGGGTCCAATTTAGAGAACACTGCCCCTTTAAGTTAAATGAACAATGTAGCCATAATCAGAGTTTATGGGTTCATGAATTAAAGTTTGTCAGATGAAGGTAAATCCCAAACTGACCTTGATCGGGGCTCCAGCCCATGTTGCCTCGGCCGTTGCCGTTGTAGCCAATCACTGCTTTCAGCTTTATGCCTCCATCTTGAGGTCGAGGAGTTGAAACGGACTGAATTAGCAAAACAACAAGTTAAATCTGTTATTTTTTTAAAAGTATTTTACTTTCATTCAAATATTTTCTGTTTACATGTTTGTTGAAACTGTCACCATGTCGTTACAGTCGTTATCAGAGCCAGGAGGCGGGTCTTAGCGCTGTCAATCACCCCTCAGAGCAGCTTTTCATTCCCCTGCTACGCTCCCGCTAGCATAGCCTGTCATGAATGCTAAGGCTAGTTAGCTTAGCCACCATTGACGGCGTGTAAACAGTTTTCCTGTAACTATAAGTTGTTTCTCCCCAATTAGCACATTTGGCAGCGCATTCCTGAGGATGATTGACAACGCTAGGCCCCTCCTCTTAGCTCTGATTGTTAGTTTTTGGTCGATGTATTTCTTCAAACGGCTACAGCAGCTCAGGGAGACGGGGAGGAGATCGATCTTTTCACAGATCATCTGTCTCGTATTAAACTCTAACAAGTTTTAACAAATATATAAAAAACTTTTCTTTTTTTATAAAAGTTACAATCTGCAGCTGATTCTGGATAAACAGTTACCTGATCCAGAGACGAGGTTTTCAAACGGGGAATAAAGTGCTTATAGCAGTTCGGATGGTCCGGTTTGTTCTGATCCAACTCCGCTGAAAACAAACGTTTACAACAAAAAGTTTCAATGTTACATAATTAAATATGTTCAGTTCCCTGGTGCAGATAAAGGGACTGGAGGACTTACTGGTATCCGGTTCGTCTGATTCCACGTGAGAAGCGCTGTCCAAGTCGGTGACTTTGAGAAAGGAGACGACAGGTCTGTGGATGGGGCTCTGACTGGGACCAGTGGGTTGGACTGGTTTTGTTGGGTCGTCGTCACAAACCGACAGGTCATCCAAATCTGAGATAACACGACCAGGGTCAAAACTAGCTGCAGAACTAATGTTTGAAAACCAGCATATAAGGATTAGCACAGCTGATCGTTTAGTCCACTGATGGTTTGCATCAACACAATTGAATTTAGCGCATTAGCATTAGCTCCTGCTAAATACCATGTTGGCATAGCGCATTAGCATTAGCTCCTGCTAAATACCATGTTGGCATAGCGCATTAGCATTAGCTCCTGCTAAATAACATGATGGCATAGCGCTTTAGCATTAGCTCCTGCTAAATACCATGTTGGCATAGCGCTTTAGCATTAGCGGAACCAATGCTGGTGATTAGCGTTTACTTTTAACGCAGCTAACCGTTTAGTTAGCCGTCCCCACCACTGCTATCTGTAAATGAACTGGATTTATGGTGTGTTTAAAACAGTTTAGTCAGTTTTGACCCGATGGATAGTTAAAACCAACATGCCTCCCTGAATCTCTGGGTCCATGGCGCTAACGTCCAGCTGCTGCTGTGAGGAGGGGAGCGGCGCCTCCTGCCGAGGCATCCCACCTGACAGCTGTGCTGCGTTCGCCTCACCATCTGGATTGACAGAGGGAAGAAATTAACCCCATCATGGATCCTTTCCACAATCAGGAGCTGCTAATTTAAGTCTGACTACTTCAGCGCTGAGCTAAAGTCGTACCTGCTGTCCAAGAAAAGTAGCTCGCTCTCCCCGGGGATCTGCAGAACAGAACAGGAGTTGGTTCTTCATTACTGGAGCTGAATCTGTAGCAGACGATCGGAGCGACGTCTTACCTGCTGCCAATTAAACATTCATCAGGCTCCGCCAGGAAGTCCCACAGGAAGATGGCGTCTCCCACGGAGACGACCCCGAGCTGGTCAGGGGTGAAGCTGACCTGGCGGATGGGCTGACTGTGGCCGATGTACATCTGGTACCAACAGGTGTTTAATAAACATTCAATCAGAATCCATCAACTGCAGATGAAATGACGGTTTTCTCAGAAATTACACTCAAATTCACAACATAAAAACTTTTACATGATGATAAATATTTTAGCTGCAGATGCATCCTGTCATACAAATGATCAAATATTTCAGAAAGAAAAGCTGTTTTTGCATTTTAGGGAATAAAATGTTTATTTTATCACACAGAAATACATATTATGTGTTTATTTACATTTTTAAACGTTTTTCTAATATTTTGGAAAATAAGATTAAGTGGTTAAATTAAAAATCTGCAGAAAGTATCCATGTTTTATCCAATTAATCATCAGAACTATTGATTAATCAAATAATAGAGAATAATCCACAACCAAACCACTGATTGCTATTGAATCCAAAGCGACCTGTGGGTTAACTTGGTTTGTCCGCTTGTAGTCCCAGACTTTCACAGTGTTGTGTCCAGACGTGAGGAGGAAGCGACAGTCTTCACTCACAGCCAGAGAGGAACAGGGACGCTTATGGACGTTGGACACCTGCAGAGACGGAAAAACTCCGGTATGAAGTGAAACGGAGACCAAACGACTGAAAAAACACAAAAAATTATCAAGTATTTTAGTCTAGTTTCTAGTGCAGATATTTTATTACATTTACAATAAGACAAAACTAACTTACAGGAAACTTAATTAGCATAGGAGCATGCTGCAAGACAATAATTCCTTAATAATGATGGAAAAGTTCTAGTTCCATTTATGACACGACATTTTTCCCATGTTAGAAGGGAAATAATCTGTGAGTGGAACTCAAACTGGGAATTAAGTGAAAAAAGCTCCAGAGTTTTGCTGAAAAGTTACTTGCAAGTTTGTTTTGTTTTCAGTAAAACTAAACAAATATTTTGTTTTTGTAGTTTTTGCAGTGATGCTGCCACAAAAATCCGTCCCAAAAACAAAATAAACAACCACACTGCAAAAAAAACTAAAATCTTACCAAGTAGTTTTGGTCCATTTTTAAAGTTACTTGTTAGTTTTGTTTTATTTCAAGCATTCTAAGTTACTTGCATCAGAAACTGGACAAAAAATACTATTTTTCAGAGTATTAGGCATTTCCTTCCTCAAAACTGGTTGTAAGTTTCCCTTTTCATCAATGAGGGTTTAGGTTTGAGTCACAGAAACAAAATGGCAGCAACAGGATTAGTTACGTGATGTCTCACCAGAAACGATAAACACAGTAAATAACGGCAGTTACCTGTCTGAGCAGGCGGCCCGTCTTGGTGCTGATCCACAGGATTTTGTTTGCAGATGTAGCGACGAGTAAATGTTCAGCCGAAGCCGGAGAGAAGCGAACTTTCAGCGCTGCATCCAGCTCAAGACTTTCTGCGTCCAAAACGCCGATATCCACATGCAGCAGCTGCAGAAAGCAACACGTTCAGACTCAGTTCAGGCTCGGTTCAGACTCAGTTCAGACTCAGTTCAGGCTCAGTTCAGGCTCAGTTCAGACTCGGTTCAGGCTCGGTTCAGGCTCGGTTCAGGCTTGGTTCAGGCTCGGTTCAGACTCAGTTCAGACTCGGTTCAGGCTCGGTTCAGGCTCAGGAGCGTCAAACTAGTTTTACTTTGGGAAATATTGAGATTATGGTTTCTTAAAGGGCCGGCAGCGGTGGGACGCACAAACCCAAAAGCAAACCGTTAAACTTTAGGAAACAGTTTCCTCTGCTCTGAGTACAGTTAACATAATACTGAACATCATTTCACATTGATGTAATTTGGCAGAACACATATAAAGATTACGGAAGACTATTACTGCCACTGGAAAGAAAAAAATTCTGGCTTTTAATCTACTGAGATTCTTCTCAGAAATTTGTCTTTTTCCAGGAATATTGATTTATTTTATCCCAGAATTTTGACTTTATTTTCTCAGAATTTAGATTTTTTTCTTCTCAAATTCTGCCTTTAAAAGAAAACTTTTTATATTTGAAATTCAGATTTTTTTTCACCAGAATTCTGGCTTTTTTTATAATAAGTTTGACTTTTTGTCAGAATTCTAAATTTATTCACAGAATTCTGCCTTTTTAGAGAAAAACAGAAAGTTTCTTTATTTTGCATCTGACATCTTTGTAAGTAGATTTTGATATAAAATTCCCAGTTTTGTTCAAATTGAATTCATTCTTGAATTGTGGTTGGTGAATCAGTCCACGAGCCACAAATGGCCCCCGGACCTCATTTTGAACCCCTTATTATGAGAGGGAGACTGAGATACAATTGAAATAAGGTAATTACTCGTTTTAGTTTACTTACGCAGAGGAAGGGGGTTAAAGGTCAGATTACCTCGCTCAGAGAGCGCGCATCAGCGACGGTGACGATGTGCGGCGTCGGACCAACGAACGCCAGCCGGCTGCTGTCGCTGCTGACCGCCAGAGCGTCTGGAGCGCGCTCAGTGCCTCGGGCCACAACGTTGCCTGCAAACATGGACTTCATGTTCAACAGCAGCAGAAAATCTCAAAAACTGATCCTGACTTTTACAGACGTAACGAGTTTAAAGCCACGGTTTGAATCAAGAGATGCAGAGAAGTAGAAGGTAGATTTAGAGAAAATTACCGTCTGAAAAGACAAACAAGCATCCCAAGACTTAAAGATTCCTCATTTCTGAGAATCCTTGACAGATTTGCTTCTAACAATCAAACATAACCCAAACCAAACTTTACTTCTGATTTAAAAAAACAAACTTTTGTCTGGAAATCTCTTCTTCCCATAATGATGTTGTTATTGCATTTTAGACAATAAAATGTTTATTTTCCCATTTAAAAATGGATTTAATTATTTGTTTATTTTTGATGCATTTCTTATATTGTATAAAAAAACCTCCTGTGGTTGAATGAAAAACCTGCAGGATGTTTGTATCCGATTGATCAATAAAAATGATGGATTACTAAATAATCATTAGTCGCAGCCTTTTTTTGACAGTAAAGCCAAATTTTGGAAGAAACGAATAGAGTGGTGAAAACTTTTAACAGGCCCAGTCGGACCATTTGACTGGGCCTGTTACTGGGCCAACGCTTCTTGTTGGGTTTCAGTCTTTACAAATGTTTGACTGCTGTTGTTTCCAGTTATTATTCTGTAAATAATTACATCTTTAAAGCAAAGCTGCATTAAAATCACAAACATCAATGAAGACTCCTACATGTTTATATCAACTGTTCTGTCTTGTGTTCAAATAAAGTGTTACTAAAATAAAATCCTCCTTGTTCGTCATTATGTGATATTTAAAAGCATTCCTGAATCTGAGCTTGTGATTTCAGTCTTTGTGTGTCTGCAGGAAGTGATGTAATGAGGTGATTGATGGCATGCATACATGTCACTCTGATCACGCTGTGATCCTCCTCTGCGGCGTCATGAAGCACCAGAGAGCCCTCAGAGTCGGCGCTGTACATCAAGTCTCCGTCTGGCGAGAAGGCCAGACCGATCACCTCCCCTCTGTGCTGCCTGGGAGGAAAACAGAATCGTAACAGAACCGTAACAGAACCGTGACACCGTCTGTCTGAGCCAGCTGCTATCAGCGGACGTGGGAAAGCTGCGTACTTATGCTCAGCCAACAGCCTGGCGCTGGAAATGTCAAACACTCTGACGGTTCCGGAGCTGAAGCCGCAGGAGAAGGTCGACTCGTGTGGATGAAACGCCACGGAGCGCGGGTTGTCCATCGACACGAAATCATACAACTGCAGGACAAAAAACACACAAACTCAGCTGATGTAGAGGACGGAGGTGACCTCTTGAGAGGTTAGGATAGATCTATGGCCTATACAAAACATGCTCACTCCCTTTTGTACACAAAATCAGCTTAGATCCCCATTTTGAAATGTTTTAGGGCTTCTGTCACTTTAAATCCAAATATATTATTCTCATTTTATTCTCATTCGTCTTCTCATCATTTTATTTATGCATTTATTTATTTATTTAAGGAAGATCCCTACACTGTAATAGTACAGCGAACAGAGCAGTAAAATCAGCTGCAACAAATGTGCTGCAACTCTGCTGGGGTTGCTAGGTAACAGGCGGAACTCTGCTGAGGTTGCTAGGTAACTGGCGGAACTCTGCTGGGGTTGCTAGGTAACTAGGGGAACTCTGCTGGGGTTGCTAGGTAACGGGCAGAACTCTGCTGGGGTTGCTAGGTAATCCAAACGGTTCAGTGCCGGTTGACACAACTGGGAGGTTTTTGAAATTGCTCACTTTCCAGACACTAATAAACATTAAATTATTGCCAAAAAACAGCCGATGTAAAAAAGGAAAATCAATTTCATATCAATTCAACAAGCCAAAAAATAGATTAATAAACACAGAGTGTGACAGTTCTAATTTCAGTATGTTTTAATTTGTTTCATAAAAGTACAATAAAGTTCCAGCTGTAGTTTTTCTCCTTTAATTACCATTTTTATTAAATTCATTTAACAGTAAAATCCTGTTTTAATTATCTCATTAGTTTTAGTTCATTATAGTAACATTTATCTACAGAAGTCAAAGTTTTCAGTGTCTGTTTCTGTTAACTGGAGTCACTTTGAGAAAACAGAACGTTGAACAGATGTCAGCATGAGGAGATCGGTGTGTTTAATGGAGTTTCCTGATATTTTTATGACTGTAAATTGAAAATAAAACTTTAAGTCGGAGGCCGGCTGACCTGCTGTAAGGAATCCTTGTCCCACACGCGCACTGTTCCGTCGGCCGAGGCGGTTGTCAGGTGGCGCCGGATGCCGTCCACGCTGAAGCCCAGCACGTCGTCGGTGTGCGACCTCATCAGAGTGTTGTAGCCGCGGCTGCCCACGTCGAGGTAGCCCAGGTTTCCGGAGAAGGTGGCCGCCAGAACCTGCTGGTTGTCGAATGACACCGACACCACGGCCACCGGGCCTTCGTGCTCTGGAAGACAACAGACCGGCCAGGTTAGGACTGAAACACTTCATGTTCAGAAAACCCAACAGAGAAACTTTTAGCATCAGTTTTTGGTCATCCTATCATTTGCAATAAAAATCCACAACAGTCTAAAATCTAGTCCTATGAAATGCACCTGTGTTTTTGCAGTTTCTTTTCACTGTGTTTTCTGTGTTGCAGTCAGGAATCTCTTAAAAAAACAGGTTTTTAAATTCAAAGGGTTTTTTATCCTGATAAAATAAAGGCTACAAAACAGACAAACAGGAGATTCATGCATATGTATTTCATGGACTATTTATTTAATTAATTTTGCCACCTCTAGCCCTCCATACTCGATAATTTCTTTCACCTATAGATTGAATCAAACATTGATTTAATAAAATATTCCCACCCATAATAATAAGAGTCACCTGAACTATGGATGCCCCGATATGAACATTTGGGCCGATATCCGATATTAATATTGTACCATAATCAATATTTACCGATATTAAATATCGCTAAAGTTTAGACACCTTTGGCAAAACGACCAGAAACTGGCAGCAACGAGATGAAAATAAATATCAGTCGTTATTATCGGCCCAGTTTTATTCACCGGGCCGATACCAATAAGTTAAAAATGACTAATGTCAGCCGATACCGATGTTGGTGGCGATACATCGTGAATCCATAACCTGAACCGTCGGGTCGACCTTTTCAATGTAATGAGAAAATGTAAATCGCAGCATGGATGAAATGACGGCCTGCAGAGTTGGACCTGTGGGGAACGGTGAGCTCACTGCAGGTAGAACCGCTCCCGGGCCCCGCCCCGCCTAGCCTACCCGCCTCCAAAATGACAGCAGAGAAATCGAGGGTCCAGAGCCGCAGGAAGCCGTCCTCGGTGCCGGTGGCGCAGAACGATGAAGACACGCTGATGCTGTTGATGGGAATCCCTGGACCTGAGACACAAACAAACACTGAGCTGCACGTTTCACACCCAACACTGAAAATCTGTGAAACCAATCAGGTCAGAGAGACATCTTCGGTAACCATGGCAACGTCAGACTCTTGGCGAGAAGCTGATAAAAACCATTTGAACGTTTCAATTTGAGCAGAAAGCGTTTCGGCTGCAGGACAAACTTCAATGACCAGAAACCTTAATCAAAAAGATGTACGGAGCTCTGGTAGTGACAAAAAATGTGCATGTTTTTGGTGTCTTCTTAAAAAAAGGCATTCCAAACAAATGTTACAACATTTTTTATTTTTTCTGTTTTATTATAATTGGACAAAAAATAAATAAAAAAACATATCAAAAACAAGAATCAACCAAAAATGTTTCAGTTAACTTCTAAAAATGTTTTACAATTTTAAAGTTTTCAGAAACAGAATTTTGGCTGTTTGGTTGATTTCCAGAAAATAAACTTCAGCTGGAGTTGAATGTAACAATTCCTTATGGTTTTATTATAATTGCATAAAAATAAATATTGATGTTATAAATAAATATCCAAACAAGCATAAAAAAAATTTTGTATTAGTTTAGGGGTTTTTTTTCTACCAAAACGTCTGTAAATTTGCTTTAGTTTCCTTCAGCTGCATTAATTTTTGCACATGCATCTATGGGTTCCAAAAGTTTGATTGATTATATTTCTAAAAGGTTTATATGATGTAAAATACAAAAAGATTCTGGCAAATAGTCCAAATTATTTTAAGTTTAATCCATATTTTCTCTGAAACTAGCTGTAGTGATACAGACTTTATTGTCATTCAATTGTACATTTAAACTTTACACATTGGGTAATTTTCATTGCAAGAACCCAATAATAATAAAAAGTATCAAAATAAAGATATACAATAAAAAGATGAATGGGATATTTCCAGGTCTGGAGGATTAGGTATTGAAACAGAGTCTCTGAGAAAAGCTAAATTAGATTCATATATTTGGTTAAAGCCCTGCGTGGTTCAACCCACCGGTGTTGAACGTCCATTTCTCTCTGCGTTCTGCATGCTGCTGCTGTGCAGGCAACAACCGCCTCGCGTTTTTAACCGTCACTCTGCTGTAGTCGATCTCCAGAATATGGCCGCTTCGAGTGCTGGCGAATCTGAGCGAGGAGGAGAAACAAAAAAACGCCTTCAGAGGGAAAACCGTCCCGGACTCGCACCAGCAACAGCGAAGTCACTCACAGCGTTCGATGGTCGACCGGCTGGTCAGAGGCGCCGCCCTGCTGGAACGCCACGTCGGTGAAGTCCAGGGAGTGAAAGTCGCCCAGGCAGACCGGGCAGGACCGCAGCAACCCGTTCCGGACCCGCCACAGACGGACGTTCTCTCGGCCGCACGACACCATCCTGACGACGAATCAGCTCAGGTTGGCACATCAACGCCACTCAACACACCTGGGCAGCGTTTCTGACTCACATGAAGCAAAACTCAATGCAACTTTACCCTCAACCCTGAGATAACACGTTTCTAAAGTCACTGCGATAAATGATAAGATTTCACTTTTTACACCATTTTCTAGTCAAATTCAAATGATGCATTTTCAACAATCAATAAATTTTAACTTTGAAACATTTAACACTGGAACAACAAAACATTTAAAATATCCAAAATGAATAAACAAAACAACAGAAACAACAAATAAGATTAATTATAAAGTCTCTGTAAACACAAGAAATGAAAAAATAAGGAATAATGCAAAAGGAAACTATTGAGTTTATTTTAATTTATCATGTGATTAATTGATTAATTGATTAATTGATTAACTGCGGCAGGTCGCCCAATCCCAGCTAGAAACTGCTCTTACTGAAAGCGTTTATTCTTTAAATTAATACTAAAGCATCTAGGTTTTATTTTACTGCATGATGGTTTTCCTCACTTTAGGTCAATCTATAGCATAAATGGAAAGAACAAAAAAATTAACCATTATTTACAGACACAGTGCCATGTGATGCTCAAGATCTCACTTGCTAACAAAGACTAGCATTGGTTTTAGCTGTTATCAACATAACCAGGTAAATCATAAATGTACCTGATATGTAAATAAAAAATGGACCCAGTGCTTTGCTACTAATTGTCAACACCATAACAACTAGATAACAAGGTCAGGAAACAGTTTTAATTAAGAAAAAGGAAGTAGGGAAGTAGGTCAGCTATGCTAGCTTGACTATGATGACTGTAACATGTAGATGTGCTGCAGAATTTGTTGTGTTTTGGTTCAGTTGAAAAATAAATAAAAAGGCGAGCTACACACCAACTCTGACAGCTCATCAATAATCAAGCATTTAAATTAGCCAATCAATAACTGCTATGTTAGCTTAGCTAATAGCAACGGCAGTAAGCAGCAGGAATAAGCAGGGTACCTGGTGTCATCAAAGAAAGTGACCTTCATGGTGGCAATGTCCACATCTGTGTGCGCTTTGGCCAAGATGGTTCCCTCTCCGCCTTTAGAGGCGTTTAGCGTGTTCCACACAACCACCATCTGAAAAACACAGATTATACCCAAAGAAAACACAAACGAGTCGACGTTACCAACAGCTCAGCTATTCACAGAATTACTCAACTGCTCCTGTAAAACTTGTTGCTCTGTAAATTTTGTTAGAGGAGTCTAACTGTTCAATATGTGTATGTGTGTCTCTAAAACTGCTAAAACGACAAAAATAAAGAACGTATTAAAAAAACATGTTTGTTTTTCATTCAATGGGAAGAAAGTTCAGAAATTTTACTCAAGAGGAGAGATACTTCAAAATGAATTTACTCAAGTAAATGTAACTAATTTCTACTCATTGTGTGGAGAAATAACCTGCTCACCGTTTTATTGTGTCGGTCCTTCCCCACGCCACAGAGGATGCCGCCTCCATAGGAGAAACTGCAGGGCAGAACGAGGTTAATGAGAGGAGAACACAGGAAGCTGAAGCTGCTCAGGTCTGAACTAACCTGAGACAGGACAGAGAATGAGCGTGAGCCCTGAACATGGACAGGCAGGTTCCTGCGCTGTAGTCCCACAGCCGCACCGCGCTGTTGCTGCCGCTCTGCGCCGACGCCAGGAGAGCCGTACTGCCGTTAAAGGTCAGCGCAGAAATCTGCAGACAGAAGATACAGGAAAACTTAATTATCCATCCATACAGATTTTACAACTCTTTAAATCTGGCTACTGTTTTTCTTTTTTTTTTTAAAGTGACTAAAAACAAATGTAGCAAATTTCTTCCAAAAAAGTAACAAATTTAGAAACTTTTTACAACAAGGCAGATAGCGACAAATTTAGCATCAAATACCAAACAAAACAGACAAGCGACAAATCTAGCAACATTTTTCCACAAAAAAAAGGTATTAGTGACAAATTTAGAAACTTTTCTCCAAAAGTAACCAGCTGGAAAACTTGACTTTTTTCCAAAACTCGACTAGCAAGCAACAAATTCAAAAACGTTTTTGCAAAAGACAAATTGGTAGGAGACAAATCTATAAATGGAGCTCCAAAAACCGAACAGGGGGCGGAGCGACGCAGCATCAGCAAAGCTGCACCGCTGGAACCAATAGGAAAATTCACCTGCAGTACCACAGTTCAACCAAAAGAGGGCAGCACTGAGGCAGTTTTAGGACAAATATTTTTAAAAATTTACACAGGAGCATTACGAACCAGTTCAGTTAATCTGGGAAAAGCAAACTGATTCGGGGCTTTGCTAAAATAAAGTACCTTATCTGTGTGGCCGATGAAGAATCTTTGCTCGCGGGTCAGAATCTTCATAGAAACAATGATCGCGTGGCACGGATAAACCACTTCCTCCCCTGATTGGCTCCACAAGGCCTGCAGGATGGAAATGTTCTGCCACTAAACCTCTAAATTAAATCAGATTTCATTTGAAGAGCAGTTATCATACGTCTCTGGCGGTGGCTCCTCCATAGCCGATGATCCGGCTGAGCCGCAGGATCGGGTCGGGCAGCAGCTTCCAACGGGGAGCGCAACAGGAAAAGACGTTTTACATTAAAGTATTTATCATTCAGTCACTGAGGAAGTGCTTCTGTACCAACATACCTGCTGCTCACTCTCTTTGACCGAGGCCGCAGGAAGTGACTCTGAGGCGCAAAGCACCTGGAGAACACAGAGCAGGTCCATTTCAATCACATCACCGCACATTTCCTTCATGTTTACATTTATTTCAGAGCAAAATTTAGTCCAGGAATGTCAAACTCATTTTTATTTTGGGAAATATTGATATTATCAATGTCTTGATAAAATCCACAAACAAACCTCTAAAATTTGAGTAAGTTAAATAATTCTGACATCATTACACATGGATGCAATTTGGCAGAATTCCCCTTGAAACTATGGAACAATATTACTGCCACTGGAAAAAAAAAAAGATTCTCACTTCAGTCTTCTGAAGTCAAAACTCAGAATTCTGAGAAAATGTAAGAATTTTCTCAGAATTCTGAAAGTTTTTTCTCAAATTTTGAATTTTACTCAGAATTGATTTTTTTCCCCCCAAAATTCTTTTTTTTTTTCAAAATCCTTTTTCTGCATTATTACAACTTTTGATGTTAGAAGATTGAAGTCAGATTAAGTGTGACAGCTGCGATGCAGTGGCTAGTAGCAGGTAGCATCACCTCATCTCCGCTGCTGCCTCCGTGCGGGCTGAGAGCGACCTGCGGACGCGCGTACACATGAACCCCCGCGTCGCCGCTCAGCGGCCCGCCCGCCTCCTTCGCGTCACACGGACTCAACTCGGGAACGCTGGACACCACGGGCGTTCGATTCCTCGGGAGCTGAGAAGACCAAACGAAGAATGCAACAATGTTTAGATTCTTCTTTTGTCTGAAAACATAAAAACTAAATGTAAGGATTTGAACCGGCTTTACGAGTTTTGAGGCAGCGATCGGCTGACAGACAGAAACTCGGTGTTGAACCAGGCCGCTGATTCTGGCGGCGCCAGGCTCGTCTTTCTGGCATGAAGGACTTCCTGGAAAGAAATGAACTGGACATCAGTGCCTGAATATTAGTGTTTTAAGAGTTTTTACAATTATTACAAGAAAAGTCCAAATATCATCTTTCTTGTGGCTGAACTCTGGACTGAGCTGCATTTATCCGTCGGTACAAAAACCCGTTTCAGGAGAAATGAAAACCCGACGCGAGTCAAGATGAAAATTAGGCTTTTTGTTCAGAAAAACACAAAATGAACTCATTATTCCAATTTGAGTAATTTAGTTATTACCAGAAAAAAGCAAACGGCACAGAACCTTTCGGTCAGAACCTTTTCTGATCCAACTGGACCTGCAGAGACTGTTTGTCAGGTCTGCTGATTTCAACCAACTCCAGGAAAACTATGGCTGCCACGTTTCTGATCGCTCCACACGTTGGCTTGTTTGAGAAAGAAAAGCTTTTCTGAGAGTCTGAGGCTCGTTCTGTGAAATAATATGTTTATTTACCAGCCGCTGGATCCGGTTTCTGAATGGAGTCAAAGGGAAGTTTAGTCCCATCAGAGGGAAACCTGCAGAGCAAAACAACGTCATTTAATCCTTTTGCAGTCTTGATATGAGCAGCTGAGCTACTGCTGCCATAAAAACCTTTTGAAAGATGTTATGATTCCTTTAGCGGGTTAGGATCGGTCTGTGGCCTATACAAAACATGTTCATAACATTAATAATTATTAGATAATCACATTTCAGCTCCGTTCCATGAGCTGCTTTAAGGCGTCCTGTCACTTTAAATCCAAATAAGCTGCTGCTGGCCACGCCCCCAATTCAACGTTTACGTGAAAACATAAACAGATGCGCAGTTATACAACCATGTCTTTGAAAAGCAGAAGTGGCGTCTCCTGCACAACCAACCAGAACGCAGCAGGTGGTTTCTGGATGATAAGTCAACAATAAAACCAGCTGACCTAATATGCTGGTTTTATTGTTGGGTTGCTAGGTAACAGGCTAGGCTTCTCTGGGGTTGCTAGGTAACGGCGCATTGCCCTTTGAGAGTTTTTTTAAGCGGCTCGTGTTCCAGGTTTTCCAAGCAGTTGAGGCCAAACTGGTATCGGTGAAAGCGGTTCAGAGTTTCATACTTGATGTGATCATAAAAGTCATTCCAGAAGCCTCCTTTCGGCACCGGGAAGGACATCTCTCTGGGAATCGGACCCGTCCCCTGCGAGGCGGACAGACCTCGGAGCTTCGCCTCATTGAAGGTCATTGCTGTGGAGGGAAATTGAGAAAGTTCTGGTTGGTGCACTGACTGCAGTTTTCAGGCTGATGACCGATTTCTAAAAAAAATCTAAACTTCTGATTCTGATTTTGATACATTTGTATTTTAAATGCCTGTCTGGTGCTTTAAGATAAGATTTGGAAGCATCACATTAGAACTTGTTGATGGAAATGTTAATATTACAAATGATTTTGCAAACAACTAATGCGCTTTGTGCCTTACCAAAGGTTGATGATCGGCCGAGTTTCACAGGGCCAACAGTAATCAGTATATCTTAGAAATGTTTTTCTTATTTTAACATGATGCCACTCTGAGTTCCTGACACAATGAAAACCCTTCAGTGTTTCGTTATAGTCTGTCAGTGAAGTGAAGCTTGGATAGGAACTGTTCCCCTGGCGGTTTGGCTCTCACCCGGGTCCATCAGCAGGTCGCTGGTGAACATGTTCTTCACGGTCATGTTGGCGCAGAGCTTGACGCTCTTCAGGTGAGCATAGTGCCGGTTGAGGTAGAAGGTGAGCGTGGAGCACAGGTCGATCATCAGGCAGGTCCAACGCGCCGAGGCCGGAGCCGGACCCACCAGACCTGCAGCACACAACAAACGCTGCAAAAACAAACCGGACCTGCAACTGGGACCCACCGAGCTCAGTGTTTTCTGCTTCATAGCAAAAGTATTCACATTTGATCACATGTCATCAACAAAATATTATGTGTTTTATCTGCTTCCATCAGATTGTAACATAATGGCTCATTTTCCAGACACCAAAAAACAGCTGGGTGTCTTTTTAAGAACTTGGAAAGCAAAAAGATTTCCTGTAATTATTGATTAACACCTTAAGGAAACCTTTAAGGTGGGAACATTAATTTTACCTTGCCTCGCTGACCTCGAGGTTTTTTCATAAACCGAATCCTTCGCAGCTCCACAGAGGAAGGGAAACTGGAGCCAAGTAGCCGTGGACTTGAACTCCTTGAACATGTTGGAAAAGGAGATCCGGACTGCCTGGCCCTCCTGCAGCACAGAGACCAGAACACGAGTTAGATCCGCAGCCAAACCCGGACCTAACCACCACGGTTAGCGGCGCTACCTCCACGGCGACGTCCAGGTGGACCATGAAGTATTTTCCAGGCGTGGGTCTGAACAGAAGGTAGAAGTATCGACCGGTCAGGCCCAGAGACTGGTTGCTGCTTTTGGGAACGAGGATGTAGCTGTTGGTGGGAACTGGACCTTTGATCAAAAACACCGGACACCTCAGAGTCCGGTCCTGCAAAACAGTCAAACAGACACAACCTGAGTTTCATCTGAGGGATTATCATAATACATCTTTTTAATTTTTACAGGAAAGTCGACTGAAAGCTAAACACTAGAGCTAAAGTTAATGCTAAAGCTAACGATGTTCTGAAAGATGTTTAGAGACCAAACATGCCGATGGGAGTCCATTTTCAACTCTTTTGTTTTATTTAAAAGTCAATAAACGTTTGATCATTTGCATCAAAGGATGAATCTGCAACTAAAAAATTCTCCTTCTGCAGGACTGAAGATCATTGACATGTGGGATTGATCAGGACATTAATTACTGATTAACTGATTAGTAACTAGTATAATGTTTTTTACTGAATTTTAACCAAGTGAAGATATAAATGCCACTTTAGAAATACAACACAACAAATATTTTCTTTACCGCGATTTCTCTTATTTAATTTTAATATCATAATAAATATTAGGGACATCCATCCATTATATTTGGCAATATTTGTAGAAGAAATTTCTTATTTTCATTGCTGAGAATATACTAAAATTTTACAGACTTTAAAAAAATTGGAAGATAATAAACCCAATCGTTAAATGACTGTAAACATGAAGGGAAAAAAAAATGAAACATTTTGTTTTACTTATTCTTGTTTAGGTAAAAGAAAAATAATTTGCAATGATATTTTTGAGTCTTGTAATTGGGGGGAAATTAAAATTTTGGGCTCTGAATAATTTCAACTTTGGGATTTTGGCAAAAACTCTGGACACAATTGTTGCTTTTTAACAGAATTGGTTATATTAAATAACAATTTCATCCTGGATAGAAAAACAGGGTTAGAAAAAGTAATTTAAAAAGCCCCATAAATGAAAGCAAACTGTACAGATTCTGTGATTTAGATTTATTTACCATAGAAGAAGACACATCTCCAGCTTTGGCCGACCTTTTCCATTCCTCAACTTTAACATGTTTGAAAATGTTCACGAAAGGATTCTGCCAACCTGAACGAATCACAGCCACAGCATCACACAGGGCAGCTTACACAACACTAAATTAGCGACACTAACTAAGCAAGACGTGTTTTAGTCTTACCTGTCGAGGCCATTGAAGGATGCTAGAAATCAACAGTCAACCTGTTGATGTTTAGCTAGCAAACAAACAGCCGGTCAGTAGAAGAAGCGGGTAAAAAGCTCATTATCCTATTAGCCCACAAAATGATAAAGATTCTGATTCATGTTTTTATAAAAATAAAGATATTTCCAGCTTTTTGGACGCGCTTCAGGTAACTTTTCTTCACTGGTTTCAGCGTTTATTTCTCTCTTCCCGCTTCAGCCTGCGCCGTCTCCAACGACAACAACGTTAGCTTGACGTCATGACGCAGCGCCGAAGGGAACTCTGGGTAGTGATGTTTATAAAGCTAAACAAACACCAATCACGTTTCAAGACACAAAAATGATACTAAAGTCAGAGTAAAACACGTTTTACTTGTTTTTACAGAAATAAATTAGGTAAAAATGCTGGTTTTGCTGAAAGATTTTATTTCTTTTCCTCAGATTTTAAAAAGCAGTTATACATAAATAACAATTTTTAGCTTAATGTGGCAATTTACATCTATAACACACAAAACATACAGTATGTATAAAAAATATAACATCCAATTTATGGAAAACGTCTTTTGTTGATATTTATTTGGTTTCTGAATCAGCCATCAGTAAGAGAAAACATGGAGATCAATAATTATTAAAAGGTTCTTGATAAATTTCTACATGGATAGTTTGATGAAATGAAGCCTGAAAATCTTCAGTTTTCTGCTAGTTGTTTAGATATCCACCACGCAGCCGGGAGCGCTGGCTCGTATCGCATCAGAAATTACCTTTGCCCCAGATTCCCCGATGCCATTTCCCTGCAAACTGGAGGAAAAAAACTTTATAGTTTCTGATTAATGAACAACTGCAGCACATCTCTGTAAAAGCACTTTTTTTAGAAAAACAAGGAAATGTTTTAAAAGTTGAACATTTTAAGAAACAAACATTTTTTTAGATTAATCTCAAAAATCTTCCATAAAAAAACGCTAAAATGTCGGAGTTTGAGTTTAATGGCCGTAATACGGCAGCGCAGGAATCACACAGGACACTTCCTGGAGGAAAAACTCACTTGATGTAAGCCAGCTGGTGGTTCCCCTTCAGAGCCGTAGCGATGAAAATGGCTCCATCCATCCCCAAGGAGTTTTCCTGCAGACTGAGAGAGAGCAGAAAGTTTATTTTATTTCCACTCATTTTTACTGCCATATATTAGCGCAAATATTGCGAAATTTGTTGTGAACATTTCTAAAGTAGCACCACAAGATCTGTTATTTGATTGCCAAAAAAAAAAAAGTCAAGAAAACAATTGTCAAATTGTGGACGAATGTTTCTGGAAAAGATGTTTAGTGTTATTATGTTAAGTATGTTCATATTTGCAAGAAAGAAAAATTTCTAATTCAACACCATGAAAATGGTTAAAGAGATTAAATAAAACAGCAGAAAAAAGGGTCCAGTTTTGAACAGTTCAGACTTACTTTAATGATTTTAGGCTCCTGTTGGACTTCAGAGAGTTGGCCAGAGCTTTGGCTCCCTCCATTCCCACCGCGTTCCCACGCAGACTGACAACAAACGGCAGAAAACAGAACATTTATTCAACAAATACATAAAAAGGATATAAATGATGTTATATTCCCAGATTATCACGTCAGTTTGAATAAATATGCAAAAAAGTATTTTTGATAGAAGTTACATTCTTCAGGTTTAACGTCTGAAATTTGAGAATAAAAATTGCTAAATGATGGAATAGTACAGATAAAGTTTTTGAAGAATTAATGCTAATGATCCAGATTTAATCCACATGGAAATGAAAACAGTTTCACTTCCCACTTGGAAATTTAATCCAACTTTTGTTGCATGTCGTCTGAACACTAATAAATAAATATGACAAGAAAAAAAAGAAAAAACAGTTTTGCTGATTCAAGAGTCGACATGAAAGAAGGAAAGATGAAAGAAAGACTCACTCTAATGTTTGGAGCGTCTGATTGGACGTCAGAGCTTCAGCCATCGCTATGGCGCCGCTCGTCCCCGCCGACACGCCCTGCAGACTGAAGGGAGCAGGAAGCATCAGTCAGACATGTTGCAGCTTTTCATCACTAATTCAGCATTTGCTGGAACTTCACACCAACCATAAGGTCTGCAGAGACGCGTTGACCTTCAGGGCTTCAGCAAGGTGAATCACTCCTTCGTTCCCGATGGTGTTTTCCTGTAAACTGGAACCAAAGATGAAAACACAAACAAAGAGAGGGTCTGTAGTTAGAAACCCGATTAACAGAAAGACACATTCAGCAATAATTCTTCTCAAACTCAAGAAGAATCGTTGAGTTTGAATAAATGACAAGAGTTTCTACTGGGAAGTTCAGAGAGAATCGATGTGACAAAAATAATCCGGGTTGTTCAGTCACCAGAAGAATGAAAAAGGAATTCATTCTTCAAGGTAATTTTCACTTTGTTATTTATTCATTCATAAACGTCTCAGTTTCAAGCTAAATATTTAGATAGAAGCTAAATGTTACGAGCCAAATATCTAGTTATTGGGAAGCTAAATATTTAGTTAGCAAGCTAAGCATTTCGTGTCAACGGAAATATTTATCTCCAAACTAGGTTAGCTCTGAGCTAGCTAGAAGTTTAACTTCAAGATAAGTATTATTAGCAACATATTTAGCTGGTAAGCTATCGTTTGAAGTAAATATTAGTTTTAACCTAAATAGTTACATCTGAGCTAGCTCGGTGTTCAGTTAGCTTTGAGCTAGCTAAATATTCAAGTTACAAATTAATATTTAAATAGTTTATAGCTAACGAACTATTTAATTCTAACCTAAATATTTATTTGGTATGCTATAGATTGAAGATAAACGTTTAGTTAGCTAGCTAAGTGAATTTGCATATTAGCTAAATATTTAGCTCTGAGCTCAGCTTGATAGCTTCAAATTAAATACTTAGCTTCTAACCAAATATTTAGTTTGAATCTGTGACTTTAGAATGAAAGCATGGCTTGTAAAATGAATATTTTCTGTCAGCTGGTCTCACTCCAGGAGCTGGATGGTGGTGTTGGAGAGCAGCGCCTGGGCCAGAGCTTTGGTTGCTGTCGACTTTATGAAGTTCCACTGGAGGCTGGAAAGGAGAAACGTGAGGAGCAACTCAGTGTTTAGTTTCTGTAGAAATCTTCTAAATTATCCCTGTGTATTTTGTTAATCGTGGTGGCTTGGTGCTCTTGGGGCCCCTGGTGGTGCGGAGGCCCTTAGCAGCTGCTTATTGGACGTCCACTTACATTAAAATTTAAATACACACCACAATATTCAATTTTATTTTACAATGCATAATTTTCCTTCCACTTTGGCATTAAAACCACATTGAAACACAACAGGAGTGAAAGCTTTTCCAATCCCCAGTCCACTGTCATCTTAGAGACATTTTTATTTCAGATGTAAGTCCAGCTTTGAGTGGATCTGCATCTGAAATAAAGTTTGAATAAACATGAGATTTATGTGTTTCTTGTTTTCCAAACTGAACTTACTGCAGAGACGTGAGTCCTTGATTAAACCTGATTGCTCCTGCAATTGCTTGAACCCCGTCGTCGTGTAGCAGGTTAGCTGTGAGACTGGGATGCACACACACACACACACACACACCCACACACACACACACACACACACACACACACACACAATTTCATGAATGATGCAATGAGACGAGATGAAAAAGAGAAATCAGGTGTTTCTGCACAACAGCCTCCTGATTCCTCTGTGTGTTTTTAATGTTTTTTAACTTCTTGAGTCTTTTTCATGTTTTCCTAAATTTGACCTTAATTAGATAAAAGTAGTGGATGAATTAAACAGCTGCGGTAGATTTTGTGCGAACTTGTTCAGCGATGTTAAGGACTCACTCGAGGTTCTGCAGAGAGTTGTTCTCCTGCAGAGCGTGAGCCATGTTCCTGGCTCCCTCCACCCCGATGGAGTTCTCCCTCAAACTGCAAGAGAGAAAACGTACAAAGATTCATGTTGGCATCACTGCAGCATCCAAATAATCAGAAATAAACAAGATCGCCAACAAATTATTATTGTAGTCGTTCATTATTGTGACGATTAATCATCAGAATGATCAACTATTTTATTTATATAATCAACAGAATAACTTAATTATTCTGACAATTATTTGATTAATCAAAGTTTTAGAAATAAATAAAAAATACAGTAAATTAAATTCCCTGTTAAGGTCAATTTTTTTTATTGCCTAAAATGCAGAAACAGTATTTCTTCGGTGCAGTCCAGAGCTGGTCTGAGGTTTTACATTAAATCATCAGTAATTGGATGGAAAAGCTGCTTTTTTCGTCATTTGAACCTGGCAAAGTAAATCCTGCCACTTCAGGAGTTCAAGGTAGAAAATATTCTTCAAACAAAGAAAATTTATTTTTATCACAAATGAAAAACGTTGATTTTTTTATGTAGTGCTGGTTTAGTGTATTTTGAGTCTGTGTGCTCCAGTTAATCTAGCGATTAGTTAACGATTATCAGGACAATCAATTAATCGCAGCTAATCGTTTCAGCTGCAGATGAACCCAGTTCTCACTTCAGGGAGACGAGGCCCCGGTTGAGCCGCAGCGCTTTGGTCAGGCCCGTCATCCCCTTGTTGCTGATCGAGTTGCTCTGAAGTCTGGAAAGAGGGAAAATTGAATAAAGCTGTTGTTAATGCAGCTTTTCTGTTTGTAAAGGATGAGCAGCAGGTATTCCTGGCCGATAGGATACTGACTGAAGCGACAGCAACGTGTGGTTGAAAGTCAGAGCTTCAGCCAGAGCGACGGTTCCTTTGTCCCCCAGTTGGTTACTGCAGAGTCTGCACAGCGGAGGGAACAAACTCACTTCTCAGGAATAAAAAACAAAGCTCTTCTGCTGCTGTGAAAGGCAAAATGTTCTTTGAGACCTTGTGTGAATGCAGGACATATTCTGATACTCTGCACCACAATATCCAGCCTTAAAGGGGATTTCATGTTAAAAATGCATGAGTGAATCACAGACATGCTAAATGTGAGGTCTCTGAACGTCACGCCGAAACATAAATGGTCTTTTTGTTTTTGTCTACCTCAGAAACAGAACAAAGTCTGAAAAAAAGAGGAGATAAAGGTAAAATCTGGTTTATTTTCATCTTTTCTGGTTTCCCAAAACTCTTTAAGACACAGAAAGAGTTTTATTATTTCCAGCCTGCTTCCAGTTTCCTTATTGATTAGCAAAATGCTTCATGCAGGGAGCAAATGCAAATATTCATCAATCAATCAGTGTCATTCTGTCTGCAACCCTGAATATGAATAAAACTCATTTTCATCTTCAACAGAATTTAAAATCGATGTTAAACCAAACAAATGCTCGTCTACCGACTACACAGCTGCAGTTTTGTTCGTCCTTAACTTGGTAAATAAAACACAGAATAAATCATCATTGTGATCAAGTTATTTTCATTTTGGGGTTTTAATGATGTACTGAATGATTCTTGCTAAATGTAGCTAAATAAACAGAACAGAAATCCATTTTTCTCTCGTTTCTTTCAATAAAATGTTCTGGTTTTGATAAACTTGATTGAATTTAGCGCTTTAGCGTTAGCTTCTGCTACATTCGGTGATTATAAAAGTTATTTTATTAATGAATATATCTAAGTCATATTTAACAGGCTGCAAAATCAACTGACATTCATGTATCAATGTCTGGATGAAAACTTGGTGGTTCAGGATGGATAAATAAATTAAAATGAGTAAAATTAAAAGTATTACATCAGCTTTGTAAGAGTTCGGTTTGTCTTCAGCGCCTCTGCAATCCTCTTGGCTCCTCCTGCGCCGATTGTATTTTTCCGCATGCTGAAAAAGCAAATCGGAAAGAGAACATGGAGCATATTTCACATGAAAACTATTAAAAATAAACTGTAAGCAGGACAAAACTGACTTTAGAGACACGAGTTTGCGGTTGGACTGCAGGACGTCTGCGATGCCCTGAGCTCCTTCTTCCCCGATGGAGTTATTCTGCAGGCTGGCGATGGAAGCAAAGTCACTAATATGTAAAATGTGAATTTTAAAAGTGTAGAAAAACGTTTTTCAGTTACACTCACTTGATTGATATCAAGGCTTGGTTCATTTTCAGAGCCTCTGCCAGAAACTTTGCTCCTTTTGATCCAATGTTGTTGTTCTTTATGCTGAATTTAAAATACAGTAAAATAATTTATGGGTATAAAACTGAAAGAGGACAAACACAGATGCACAATTTACTCATCCAAAATCAAATTAAAGCCGTTTCTCCTCCAATCACCTCATAATTATGCGCTACATGCAGTTAAACCCAAAATTATTCACATCGTTTGGACATTTTCACAAACAGTTTTGTTTCTAATTGGACAAAAAGACAAAAATCTCACAAATATTTACAATAACAATGTAAATATTCTCATAAATTTCTGTTAGATTATGATGTGTCCAAAGTAATCAATCGCATTTTTAATCAATCAAAACCTTTTTACTGCTATAATATTTCTCAAATCCTGTTTTTAAATTGCTCGGAATCTTTTTTCCATTTTTTATTATCACTCTAATCTTTAACTATATTTAAATATACTTGGGGTATGAATTGTCTTTTATTTAGTAAAATAGTAATAAAATAAATGAATATTTGCCATTTATTTGTAGCAAATTGTAAAATAAACCAATAATAAAACAGCAAATAGTTGCTGTTTACCAATAGAGAAACATTTTTTTTTCTTTCATCACTTCAATAACAGATTAAAAAATCTTAAATGACAGGTTTGGCTTCAGTTCATCACCACACAGAATGTGAATAAAAGCCTCACTTGATGGAGGTTAGGGTTCGGTTCACCAGCAGCGCTCGGCTCAGGGCTTTGGCTCCTTTGTTGCTGATGTCGTTGTCCGCCAAACTGAAGGGAAGAACAAAACCAGCTGCATTTATTGGTGACTCCATGTATTTCTACCAGAGACGTTCACAAGTGATTTTGTCTGAGTCCAAGTAAAATCCCAAGCATTTGAGGAGCAAGTCCACAAATCATCCGACTCAGCGGTTCTAGTAGTGAAAACCTTTCCAGATTTAGCCCAACCTTATTTTGCGGATGTGGCAGTCTTTGGCGCTCAGGAGGCTCCCGAGCAGCTCCATGACGTCGTCCTTGAAGTTATTATTCTCCAGCCTGTTCAACAGAAACATTCACTGTAAAACTGTGCTGATTGGAATTACAAAATCAAATGTGCTAATTGGAGACGAGGCGACGGGATGAGGTGGTTTTTCAACGTTAGAAATGTATCCGAAAGGTTTGATGTAAGAACTGACCTGAGATGGGTGCAGTACAGCAGCTGTGGGAGCAAACTTTTCACCGTTGAGTAGTTCAGACATCCAGTCAGGTTGGTTTGTTCGCTGCACTCTGGAGACACATGCAGGAGGAAACCCAGCACCACACAATGTGGCCGTGTCAGTTTCCCAGCCAAGCTGCCCTGCCGCAGGTCCTCCTCTACGCTCCGGAGCAGCTCGCTATGCTGCAGCTCCTGTAAACAATAGGCCAGGTTGACGGCACGGAGGGACACCACCGAACCCACGGAGGACAGGAGGCTTTGTAAAAACCCTCCAGCCCAAACCTTCTGGCTGCCATCGTCTTTTCCGAGAGCCAAGAGTCCAGCCAGAGGCTTTATCGTTGTTGGGCATAGGAAGCCTGTCAGGAAGCGCACAAATAGATCCAAGTAACCGTCTTCGGCTTGCTGCGAGTGTTGGAAGGCACTTCTGAAGTGATTTTGGAACCCAATCTTGGGCCAGGACATTGTGCTCTCTGAGAACAGGTCAAAGATGGCCCGCTTGGAGGAAACATGATAAAACATAGCTGCAAGAAACTCCTGCAGGGTGAGGTGTGTAAATCTGTAAGTGGTGTGTATGGTAGACTCCATTCGGATGAGAACTCCCACTCCAAGGCTGCACTGAGTCTGCAGTAAGTCTATCCCGTAGGCCCTCAGGTCCTGCTCGCTGAACGTGTATTTGTGTTTCAGGAGGGTGTAGAAGGCCAGTCGTCCAAGGTTGCCCAGCAGTTTGCGATTGGTTGCATGATGCTGTTCCGATTTCACAGGCTCCCTGCCTCTTGGTTCACCTACTTCTGCTTTCATGGAGCAGAAATGGGCATACAGCTCAGTGCAGGTCTTAGGCAGGCTTTCATGTGTCCCGCTCTGCATGATGTACTGCAACGTCTCTGCTAGCATCCAGCAAATGCATGGTATGTAGCACATCACCATTAGTATCTTATGGGCCTCCAAGTGTGCCCATATTCTGGTGGCGAAGTCGTTCTCGGAGAAGTAGTGGTTCAGAAAGATCTGGATGTCCGCTGGGCTGAATCCCGGGATTTCCGTGACCCGGTCCACCAATCCGCCTGGGATCAGGGAGGCGATTCTTGGTCTCGAAGTCACCCACACTGATACATCTGGGAGCAGATTCCCTCGGATGATGTTCGTCACGAGGTCGTCAATGGAGATTTCCTTCTTTGGGTCGTTGCAAGGAGCCGCATCAGAGAAATTCAAAGTGCTGCGAAATTCGTCCAAACCATCCAAGATGAGCAGCGTCCTGCAGGCGTCGTTTAGGACCAAACTGGGTGCTGGCAGATGTGGGAAAGTCATTTTCAACAGCCTTTCTGCAGAAATTTTCTCCAGACCGTTGAGCTCGCACAACGTGAAAGGCAAGACAAAGTGTATATCTGGACACACAGTCCCTTGGCACCATTGTCTGATGAAGTGTCGCACCCAGGTTGTCTTGCCAATTCCAGCAACTCCGACTGTGAGCGTCACTCTGGGAGGCAAGCTGACCCTGGTGAGGGGCTCAAAGAGCTTGGCAAGGCCCAGCTGCCTCAGATGGTTCCTCCTCCCTCCTTGAGTCACTCCCACCTGCATCAGATCGTGCTCCTTTTGCTGGAAGTCGGAGAGTCCATCGACCATCAGTAAACTCTTTGAGGAGATGTTCAGTTTGTGGCAGCTGACTGAATCTCTGTCTCTCTGCTTCTCATATTGCTGCAGCAGCACCTCTTTGTGCTTCTTCACTGTGGCATCTAAAGAAAAAGGATTTGAGTCAGTGTCACATTTTCAATTACACACTTCTCAGCCTCTTTGGTGCAAATCTCAAAACTACAATCTTCAAATCAATGCACACCGCTTTATTGTCAACAAGACGAATCGATTGGACTGTCTGATCCGCACACAATGAAACAGGAAGTTGTCATTCTGAGGTACTGAAATGTTTGTGGGCAAATATTTAATTTTGCAACCCAAACAGAATTTGGAGAAACAAACTGGGTTTTTCAGGTAATCCATAATTTGTATAAACTGTTTTGAGGAACACGGTTTCTGTTTTACTAATGTTGAAAATGATTGAAGAATTGCACCAAAGTGATTGAGGAAAACGTAATAAGACATTTCAGAAAGCCTCTTACCGTAGCTTAAGATAAGCTGGGCAACCTCTGAGGCTGAGCTCTCTATGAACGCCTGCAGCGCGTCCGAGCTTTGGCTTTCCTTTGCAGTGGTGATGGAGGTGAGCATATTAATCTGGTCCTGTAACTGGCCTGCTCCCTTAACGCTCGTCTCTTCAGCTGACGTCAAGACGTTCACATTTCTGAGGTGCTGAAGTATTTCCTCCAGGAAGGAATGTGAAACAAAGCTCAGCAGCTGGTCTTTATGCTTTTGGATCCAATCCAGCTCTGAAGCAGAAACCAAACACTGACTTAGTTCACAGTCAATAGGAACCTAAAATGATCAAATCTGATGAAACTAAATATTTGCTAATGAGCTCTGAAAACCGCCTCGCAAAACTGTACAAATCTTTTGACAGGAATGGGAATTACTAATTAAGCTAATTTAAAAATTAGCCATGCTAACTCTAAAGCACTACTCACAGATGCTAAAGTGCTACAACAACATACTATTTAGCAGAAGCTAATGCTAAAGCACTACATGCCTACAATTTGTCAATGACTGAACAACATATCACCCTCATTTGGGTCACATTTGCTATTACACACCAACAGTTTGCGCTTCAGGAAATGACCTTTTACCTGATTTCAGTTTTATAGTTTTTAGTTTTTTTAGTTAGTAAATCTACACTAATGACTGTTTTTTTATTGATTACATTTCTTTCAATGAAGTTTTAAAGAGAAAGAATAGAAGAGAATGTGAGGAGAGGAAACAGAACAGCTGTGCAGTCTTCATCCCTTTCAAAATAAGAGCATGAGCGCATAAACATAAGAGCATAAGAGCATAAACATATAAGTACTTTAGAAGGTTGCTAACCAAAACCTCAACACAGATGTCAAACTTTATTCAGCTGAAAATCAATTTAAGAGAAGCTAAGAAGGCTAAACGTTTTCAAAGTTAGCAAACATGCTAAGTGAAAAATTAGCTTGCCTATTAGCGTATTAGCATAAGTTTACCCACCACTGCAACCAAGTGAATCAATACTTCAGAATTTATGTAGAAAATTAATTAATGAGAAGCTAAGCACGCTAAGTTAGCAAAGTTAGCAAAACATGCTAAATAAAACATTAGCTCCCCTATTAGCGCATTATATTTTCTCGTCTTGTTATGAGAGTCAGTTATTAGTTTGTTTGTCTAATATAATTTATTCATTGGTCGTTTTTTATCACAGTATGTTGAACATCATAACACGGTTTTAATGACAAAATTCTGATAATTATTGAGTCGTCAACTAAAATATTTAATGAAATTGAACAAGTTTCAATTTTATGATGATTTGTTACATCACTGAGTTTAATCACAGCTATGACTTAACGAGGTGATTCAGGTTTGAGCTTTTTTACATCATTTAAAAACATATTTATGAGGATTTGAGTTTTCTTTGTGTTTATTCAGGTTTCTGTGTCAGCTGCTCCCAGTCGTTTCCCTGATGCCTCTCTGGGTATTTAATCCTCCTGCCTTCCTGCCTTCCTGCCCTCCTGCCTTCCTGCCTTCCTGCCTTCCTGCCCTCCTGCCCTCCTGCCTTCCTGCCCTCCTGCCCTCCTGCCTTCCTGCCCTCCTGCTCGGTTGCTTTTCATGTCGGTTGTCGGGTTTTTTGTCTCTGGCTGTTTTTGCCAGACTTCATTTTCAACCTCACCACAATTCATTCATTATCTAATATTTTCTCCGGTTATTTTAGTCTGTTATTTTTCATAATGAAGTTTTAAATGTGACAAAAACGCAAAAATTGGAGTACAAGTATTATTTCAATATTTCAATTAAATTTCTACTTTCAAATTTGTTCAGTCTCAGTAAATGGACTTCCTGCCATCAACATTTTCTCAAATACATATAAATTTATGCGTATAATAAATAATGTATTGATGGGGTTCAATAGCTTATTTAAATTTTGCAACCAACTTTAAATAAGAAACACCAAATATTAAAATACAGAAATATCTTTTATATTTGGACTCCAAAATGAAAATAAATGTCAGAGTTAATGATAATAAACATCTTGTTTTAACAGGAAAGGAATAAAAGTTTATTTTAACACCTGTAAGCTCCGCCCACTCTGGTTTCCATTTTCTGTCAAACATGATGCAGATAATCCAGAAAATGTTTTATTCACATTAAAGATTAATTTCTGCGTCCACAGAGAGATTAAAGTGAAACCTTTAAATCCTCTTCAGTAAAAACCAAATTAAATTCTGATGTTTTTCTAAATAAATCGACTTTTTGTCTCGAATTAAGTCATAAACTTCCTGTCTGTCCAGACATCCAACAGTAAAGCTTTAGTTCTCTTTATTATATTATTATAAATATTCAATACAATAAAATAAACGGTCCTTAAAAAACGATGACACTTGATTATTCAAACTGAATCAGATCAAAATTTGTTTTCATGACAAATAAAAGTCTCTTATTTCCACAGTTAATTTAAAGTCACTTGTGTTTCATCTCCAGTTTCATTTGCTTGTGCGAACGACAACAATGCGGTTCTTACGTTGCGTGTCTGTGTGCGTGGCGGCGCAGCAGGACGTGGACTGCAGGTCCATGTAGCAGTCGTCCTGCCACATGATGCGTTTGCTGCGGTCCATGAGCGAGTCGTAGTGCTGCTTCCTGTCCATCACAGCAGGACGGAGCTGCTGCATCAACCCACACGAGATGCAAGAAACAAAACCATCACCTCCACATACAATACATATACTCTAGGAAATAAGCTTCACTAACTCTAATCACAACTATTAAAGCAAAACAACTAAAGAAAAAATAACTAAAGAAGGAAAAAAAGATGGAATAAAAAAAAAAAGAAAAAACAGAAAAACTAAGAAAAAGGATCATAAGAGAAAAAATGTAAGAAAAAAGAATAAAAAGAAATAAAAAAATGAAAAGAAAGAATTAATAAAATAAAGAAATAAAATGAAAACAGAAAAGAGAACAAAGAAAAACAATCAAGTAAACAAAACAAAAAAAAGAAAAAAAACAAAGAAATGCAGAATACAAATCCAAAAAATTAATAAAAGAAAGAATAAGAAGAAACGTGTAGAAAAGACAATAAAGTAAAAACAACATTAAAAAGTAATAATAAAAGACAGAAAAGAAAGAAAAACAAAGTAACAAAAATCCGACTTGATTCTTAGAAAATCTGCTTATATGTTGCAAAATGTGTTTCAACTTAACAAGTTTATACAAAATAATTTTAAAAAACATCAAGATGATAAACAGGAACAGAAAAAAACAGATTATGTGATTTTTTTAAATTCTTGATTAACGTTGGGGTCTAAAAGTGATCAAACTAATCACAACTTTTCCAAACCGAACAATGACTGTCGGTCCGGCAGCCTGCTGACTGCAACATGCTGACATTTCCTGGCGAGCAGAGCTTCATTTTCATTTTATTCTGTTTTCTTTTTGCTCCAAACCTTCATGATCATTTCACCGTTTTTCTCGGCTGAACTGCAGGAAGTTGCAACGCGCCGTTCTAAATATTTCTGATGTTTGACCTCGTTTCTCTCTGAGGTAATGCTGATTCAGGACCTGCGGCTTTAAACACGGCCGAGCTGCCAGACCGTTGCCACGGAAACCAGGTGTCTGTTGCCGTTGCTAGGGGAGCCAAAATGAAGGTTTTGTTGGGCTCTTCACAAACGTTTCATGTCAGTTTCCTGTCAGTCGATGTCAATAATTATTGATTTATTTTAATATCTGAAATGTTTCCAAACTGCTGGATGATCTGTCCTGATTTATTCAATTTTCTCTCCACACAATTTTTTAAAAACATTTTTTTGGACGTTTTTGAGTCAAAAACTGAAACTGCTGTTGTTATTGTTGCTCGGCAACCAAAGTCAATAACCTAAACTGAATAATTTCCATTTTTATGATTCATATTTTTTCTCTTTCTACCAAAAACTGGAAGTTAAAAGTCTCTGGTATTTTGGCCTCAACCAGCTCTTATTTTGAAGGATAATTGTGTTTCCAGAGGCTTTATAATTCGTTTTATTTGTTCTTTTTACTTATTTTGGATATTTAAGATGTTTTCCAGTTCCAGTGTTAATGTTCATTTATTGATCTTTGAGACTTAATTCCTGCATTTTTATCACATTTTCATCGTTATATTATTTGAAAATTGTCTCAAAACAACAATATCACTTTTTGTGAAAACTTCTGGGACAATTTATTGTCCTGCAGAATTGATTGATTTATTATTCACAGCAGGTTTTTACACAACAGAGTGACAAAAGCAAAACGGAGAATTGATCTGCAAAATAATAATCTAGATATAGAACGAATAACAAGAACAAATCAAATAACCAAACAAAAAAACACAAACAAACAAGAAAAATACATGAAAAAGATCCAGAAACGAAACACAGAAGAACTGGCTAACATGTTAATTAGGATTTTTATTTTAATCGTTATTTTCTAAATTGAATTATTTTTTGTTTTCTTTTTGGGAAAAAATGCAACATTACTGTTTACTTTAATCAAAAATTCACACGTGCAGTTTTTGTTTTTTATCAGCAGAAATTAGATTTTTTTTTTGGCTTGATTTTGTTATTTTTCAATTCTGTTAATAATTATCCTTCTCAAAATTCCAAAATTTCCACATAGACTTATATTTTGCTCTGTCTGATGATGTGGTGTTTAATATTAAATTATTGATTATTTGATCAGTTACTCAGTTCAACATTGTTACCAAATAATGTTTAAGCAGAAATTATAATTAATTATAACCAGAATAATCAAAATTACAGAAACTAATAACTCAAAGGTCATCGGTTCAATTCCCTGCATTTGTCCTGCAAAGCTGCTAATAAAAAACCCAGAATATATTTCACTTTTCACAACATTCACATTGTTAATGTGTGTGAAATGCATTGTTTCACTGAACTAAAGCAGTCTATTGATGAAGCAGAGCTTTACGCGTGTTAATAGTGTTTGAGGTTTTACTCAGGAAACCAAAGAGTCCAAGTTTGAGACGAGAAGGAAACGACTTCAGCTTCTCTAAACGGCTCAAATTGAAACAGAAATCGAGAAAAAATGTGCAAGACGAGAAAAAAAGAACAAAAACGGTAGGAAGTGAAAAAACCCTGCAAAGTGAACTAGTGCATATAACCTGCTGAAACATTAGTGTGAGTTATTTTTGTCTTAAAGTGACCTGAGATATTTGGACCAGAAACTGGACCAAAAATAGTTGCTAAGATCTTGTTGTTTTTGCAGTGTGTCGTTTATTTAGCTCTAAGCAGGAAATCTACCAGAGTTTTGTTTAGTATTTTAACATCCGTAAATAATTTTGAGGTCGGATTGCTGCAAAAACGCAAAGTCTTACCAAAGATTGTTGGTCTAGTTTCAATACTTGAAATGAGACAAAACTACCGAAGCTTTTCAATAAGACACAGTGGTTTGTTTTGAGTCAATAAAGCCTCCATATTGAATGGAATCATTCAGTCATAACATTGTCATAAACGATGTTTATAACGATGTTTATGACGATTTTATGTTCATAACTCTAAACAAGCTGCTGTAAAGTCACTTGAGACTCAGTTTTGTCTTATTTCAAGTGTTTTACAGTAGAAACTGTAAAACACTTGACCAAAAATCAATATTTTTGGTCTAATTAAAAATTTGTATTTTTAATTACACCAATCTGCAAAATCTGTGTTTTTGCAGGTTTGTCCATTTATTTAGCTTGTTGAACATCTACTTTAAACTTTAGCTTTAATAACATGAAGCCACATAACTTTTAAAGTTTAATCAGTGATACTTTTGTAACACATGTGTGTAAGATCATGATTTCCTGGTTGTTTCAAGTTGTCATAACAAAGACACTTTGAATAACGAGAACTTTAAAACTTAAAAGTGTCATGATTTACAGAGTGACACTTTATGGCAACAGTCATAAATATTCATGAAGCTGTACTCATATTTATGATGATGTCATGTTTATGATGATGTCATGTTTATAACAATGTTATAACAACCCATCAAATAAAGTGTTACCAAAAATATTAGCACACTTGAAGTACAACAAAACTAATTTAAAACGAACTTTTCAGCAAGATATTGTCGCTTCGTTTAAGTCAATAATTCATTAATATTGATAAAAAAGTATTGATTCCATTGGCAGATTGTTTTACTTATAGCAATATATTTTCCCACCTTATATTTTTTCATCAATATTAATGACCTATTGAGTTATAGGTCATTAATATTGATATAGGTGATCTATATAGGTAATCTATATCACCTCTATGTTGGTGGAAAGTTGCTTTGTCTCAGTATCAGTGTAATAAGATGCTTCCAACAGAAACTAGAGCAAAAATACTTTTGGGTTTTTGCCTTTTAAGGCCATTGCTTCATCCACATCATCGTCAGAACAAACGGTACAGAAACGTTTAGGAGAATTAACTTTAAAACTGAGCGACTCACCATGAGTTGAATCAAGTTTCCTGGAAATGTGAGGAGAATCCTGATCCTGCAGGCAGAAACTCCATGAAACACAAACAGCAGAAGGTTTGAAAACGTCTGAATTGAGCAGCAGCGCAGGGTGAAGTCAGCAGCTCTGCAGCATCTTCCTGTCTCTCTGGTTTCCTGTGCTGCGGTGAGAGCAGGTTGAACCGTGACACTAGAGAGAGAAAACACACTTTGTATCTGCACAGGCCTCACGACCCGATCCCAGAGCTTAACCACGCGTTAGCTGCATGTTGCAGGCTGCAGGCGGCGCCAAACCGCAGCTCAGGCCGCCATGATGGATGGTTGAGGTTCAGAAAGGAGGCAGAATGTTGTGCTGCTGCTGCTGTACCGAAAACACAACACAAAGTTTCCCGCCGGAACCTTAGTGCTTAAAAAACTTTTAAAGAATGCAACCCTAACAAAATAAATGTTTGCAGCCTGTTAAAGTCTTTGCCCTATTTTTATTTATTTTCTTCAAATAATTATGAAATAAACCAAGAAATTGAATGTAGTTTTCCTCAGCTGTAAACTAAACTCATCAAAATGAACAGAAATAAAAAATGTAAATGTATCATTTACTAATTTCAGTTTCTGGACTGAATTCCAGCAATTCAGAAGAAAAATCCAACAAAACGACAACAAAAAGAACAAGAGAAGGTATTTCAGTTTAATATGTGAAACACTGGAGAGGAAATGAAAACTTATGTATTGATAATGAAAAAAACAAACATTTTTTCCAGTGTTTTTAGTGACATGGAGACATTTTCTGCTGCAGGGAGTCAATTTATTCAACGTCTGAAAAACAACAGCTTATAATGACTGTTTAGGGCTGAATGAGCAAAAACCTCTAATATGCAGAAAATAAGAAAGAAAATTGACATTTTAAAAAGAAAATATTCATAATTTACAACATTCACTGTTTCATGAAAATGCAGAATAAAGTTCAGGAGAAAATATTCTATTATACACAAAATAATGACTGCAGAAATGGCCTGATTTGTGATAATTTCCCAGGTTTAACAGAGGAACAGAAACATGGAGACATTCAGATCAGATTTCAGTAGAAATAAAATAAATGCACAGATTTCGGTTTTTCAGGCAAACATTGAACATTTCTTAGGATCTTATTAGATGAGGACAAAGCTATAGTGCACATGTAAGTAAGAGATCGGCTGATTGGACGATAAGTTTCTGAGTAGAAATGCACCGATTGCAGCTGCTGGGCCCATTTTTGATTTCTGTAGATTTGTGTAGAATTACATGATCAATATTTCCCTTCAAAAGCTACAAAATGCTGTTTCTAACTGAATTCAACATTTAAGCACATATATAGAGAAGTGAATATTGTTATCACTTGTTATAAAGACGCTTCATAAATCAAATTTAACTGTGTAATAAACACAAGCTGAGGGGGAGGAGCTGCAGCTGGGGGCAACATGATGGAAAAATGTAAAAAGTTGATTTTATTTGATTCTGTAACTTTAATTTGTTGCTTTAAAAATTTTTTACTGGATCAACAAAGAACAAGTTTCATGCAGGGAAAACTATTGTGTTCTTCTGAGACTCAACAATAAGGACAATGAGGGTTATTTAATTTCCTTGCCCGTCAATAAAGTTATTTTTAAATCAAATTTGAAATGTTATAATTTTATCAACTCACATTTAAGACTTTTTAAGACCATTGGGAATGAAATTTAAGACTTGTACAAAAGATGACAAATTGGTGATAAATTTGCACTTTCCCATTATGGACTTGAAAAAGCTCGCTAGGTGGCTAGCTAGCCATAAAAGCTATATTAGCAGCTAGTTAGCTTTAGCCGCAGATTGCAATGAAGATTTCTGCTTGTGACTCAAACTTTAGCCTGACAGAAAAGTTCTCAAAAAAAAAACTACATATGAGCTAAATAGTCAGGTTTAGGTTGGGAAGTCTGCCCCCTGCTGGGCGGAGTGTTTATAGCTCCAGGTTTTCTGTTTATTGTAAACAGAAATACAAACAACTTGTTCACCCAACTTTTGTATTTAAAAAATAAAATGATTCATAAAGATTTCTCTTCAATCAAAGTTCAAATTATGAACAAATGTTCGTTATTTCTTTTCAAGCTGGAAAATCGTCCGATTCCGATAATCAGCAGAGCAATCGATGCATCCCAAGAAAACACATCAGGGATTCAGATCTCAAGAGAAAAACAACGTAATTTCCAAACATTCCTCATTTAGGATCATTTTTCTTCAAATTCTCAATTAGGAAAGTGTAAACAATTCGCTTTAAGCAGAACATAGAGAGTGGTTACAGCACATTCACATTGAAGGGACAAACGATCAAAATAAAACCCGACCGTTTTTAAGAACAAGGATTATTTAGGAGCTTCCTGCAAAAATGATCCAAAGTAAAGTTGTTTTGATTTAAAAAGCGGAACAAACAGGTCAACAAATGAGTATTTAGGACTCCAGTAATAAGAAAACGCGTTCCCTCTTCTTTCTGAATTTCCCTTGCAATCGATAACCAGCAGTTTCAAAGAGTCGCACATCCGTCTTTAGAAAACTACGTTATTATCTGGAGCCGGAAACGTCGCGCTGCGCGGCGTCATGCTGCTCCCTGCTGAACAATTACAAAGTCATTTCCATCGGAGATCCGCCGCAGCGTCCCGCTCACAAATACCTGAAAACATCCCACGACTTTCCCCATCGCCTTCCAGCAACACGGCGGTTATAGATCCGACAGGCCCTCCGCGTGTTCGCTCAGCTCCATGGTGTAATAGTCCAACGGACGCCTGCAAACATATCAGCATGAAAATAAAAAACACAACGAAGCAGCATGAAAACGTCTGAAACGGCATAAAAATGAACGAGCAGCCAGAGGAAATGAAAGTGGAGGCATGAATCAGACTCTCACCTCCTCCTGTAGAGGAACGTGAACAGAGCCGCTCCGAGTCCGAGCAGCAGCAGGACGGCGACGATCAGGCCGATCTGCAAACCCAGAGCCGACGCTGCAACGCAAACAAAACGCAGAAACGTCCAGCAGATTCAGCATGAAACAGAAAAACTTTACTGGCTCTGAATACCTGAGGAAAAAAATCTGAAACTTAAAGAACTTGTTGTTCAGATATCGCTGTATCCAAGAATATTAATGGAAAGTTGTGGGGAAGGAAAAAGTTCAGATTTTCAATTAGAAAAAAACCTCAGTGGTTTGGGGGCTTTTTAATTGTATAAAAACATTTTTTTAGAAACTTAAACTAGCGACTCAGATTTCTGTATCCAAGCCTGGTGATGGAAAGTTAAGTGGAAGGAAGAAGCGAGGTGCAGCAGTACAAGGACCTGCTGACTGTTTTCAGAATCTATTTGTTCACAGTTATGAAAATAACAGGGAAACAGTGTGAAGATTTTTGCAACAAATGATTTTTCCTTTTCAAAGGAAATTAAAAACTTTTTGATATTTCAGGAATTGTTGCTCATGGAAAATTTGGACAATTTTATTATAAAATGTGATGATATTGAAGAGTTTTCACACAGAAATCCTGATGCTAAACTATATTTTACTGCCTAATAACAGGTTGTCTGTGTTTCTGTGGAACAAATTTCACGTTTCATTTGTTAAATCGTCGTTAATTAGCGGCGGTTTGTGTGGCGAAGCGAAGCGTGTTGAGTTTGGTCCGTCCTGACCTGCTCCGCTGTAGCGGCCGGTGCTGGGAGGAGAGCAGGCCTCGCTCCGAGCAGCAGAGGAACCCGCGCTGGACGTCTGCATGATGAGCGCCCTCTGGTGGTCAGACAGCGCCTGGATGTCGCCCTGCACTCGCAGCCATCCGGACACGCAGGAAACGTTGGTGCCTGCGGCAAAACCGGGAAAGAAACAGTTTAAACACGGAACGGGAACAAACCCGAGTTTAGCTGCAACTTTCTGCCAAACGAGGCTAAAAGTTAAAAACTGAACGGATCCGTTTTGCCTCAAGCCTGAATTATGTCTGAAGCTCTTTGGCTGTTCAGGATTTAAGAGCCTGTTTGGACTTTTAGTAACTTTAACTTAATAACAAATGAGGTTGCAACTGAAGACTATTTTAAAACTAGAATAATTGATTATTCTGCAAATTTCTCATTGAACCATCTAATTCTTCTCTGTGAAGTTTTAGAAATACATAAAAAATATGCAAATAAATAATTTTGAAAAATCAGAAAATAAACATTTTATTGCCTAAAGGGCAAAGCGATATTTTTTTTCTTGAATCGGGTCAAGCTGCCACTTCAGGAGCTTAAAGGACCTGAATCACAGATTAAAAACAATACATGTGAAAAAGGGGTTTTCAATGTTTATTTTGTTGATAGATGTTTTTTGATTCATTTCAATTAATTGATTTCAGTCCCTGCAATTAACTTGATTAAAAATCAGGAACTTTTGCAGACCTGCAAAAAATTGACCTGTGAAAGTTTCCAGATGCATCCAGAGAGCTTCAGGAGAACCGAATCTTTACTCTGGTATCGTTTAGACTTTATTTTCACAACACTGTGACTGTAAAGGAAGGAAACGTGACGCGCCTGACCTTGCAGAGAGAGAGCTGAGATGCCGCAGTCGCACCGCTGCTCCAGGTAATGCGCCACTTCCGCCATCTTTGCTCCCTGCATCAAGCTGCTGCAGTCTGGGACAAACAGAGGAAACTTCATTTACGGTTCAATCATTTTAGGAGGAGAAGAAGAAGATAAAGGAGATGCAGAGGTTTGGGTTTTTTAATTAAAAAACATTATTTATAAAAGTTTTTCCTGGTTGAATTCATTTTAATTATATTATTTAGCCTTTAAAAACTTAAAATTTGCACATGATATAATATTTGTGTCCATCTGAATCTTTAAATTTGGCAGCAGGTGTTATGATGGAGCAGCGACTCGGTGCCTTGAACTTTAATCAGAATATTTGTCTCTTCCTCTCGGTGAAGCTGGACTCGTTTCCCTCCCTGTTTGCTCTGCTTTTGTCTTTTTGGAGCTTTTCTCTGCACATAATTTACAAATCATGGATCTGGTCAACCGGTCTCTCAATCCAGCTGATCACATTTTCTGGGCGGGGAGACCGGACCCAGCAGAACCTGCAGGATGAACCTGGATCTTGTTCCTGGCTGATCAATGAATTTGTGACTCTCAAACTTTTGGTCTGGACAGAGCTGGATGTGAGTCTTGCTGAGACCAGGAGCTGAGAGGGACAGGAGATGCACCTCGGGGGCGGGGCTAGGTCCATCCAGGTGTTTGCACACCTGAATGGTTGCCATGGAGATTAAATGCTTTCTCAAACGTGCATGGAAGAATCAAAGCAACACTGCAAGTTTTGATGATGAGGGAAAGACATTAAATCATGACAGAAAGATAAAAAAGTTTTCTACCTTTGAATCTGCAAATCTACATGTAGAGAAGATTTATTTAACCAGCTGCTGCTCATGTCTCCTCACTTTGCCTCTCAGTGTTCAGTGAAAGTCTGCGTGTAAACGGCGGCTACCTCCCGGCTGCTCCTGCCAGCTGCTGGCCGGCGGGCCGAGGCACAGGTCGATCGGACTGGAGTAGGCGGAGCTTGGACAGACGTTGCTGCGATGCGGCGTTGGAGACGAGCTGGTCCACGACGACGGGCTGCGGACCTCGCAGCAGGAGCAGCGGCTGAGCGAGATGGGACCGCTGCCCACGGACCTGCACCAGCATATTCAGAGCAAAAACCGCATAAAATATAAACATTATCCATATTAAAGGAAAAACATTTTGTCTAAATGTTTCCAGATTCTGTAAAAACGTCTGAAACGCGGTTAACTCCTCTGGATGAAATGAAACCGTTTCCCACCTGGCAGAAGGCAGGACGTGTCGCCCCCTGCTGGTGGACAGCGAGGACAGCAGCCGCTGGTTGTCACTGAACACCAGGACGTCTCTGAGGCTGGAGTTGGTCAGCGCCGTCCCGGCCCGGCAGACGCTGAACAGGTCGTAGCAGAGAACCGCGGCTCCTCGCGCCGGCACCGAGGTTCCCTCAGGAAACGCCTGATCTGCGCCACAAACACAGGAAGTTCATTTACAGCTGCTTTACAGACCCAAGATATCCACTACTGAGCTGATCTGTCAACTACTGAGAGACTCATAAGCTTCTATTTTTATACAAGTTTTCTCCTGTAATAAAGGCAACATTTTCAAAATATGCAAAATTAGAAAAAAATCTATTAAATTGCAACATTTTTTTGTATCAGCTGCAATCAACACTAACAGAAAAAGGTGGATTTTAACTTTATTAAACTCAGTTTTCTAAAATACACCAATAATGGAAACTCTCAGGGTGAAATTGTGGAAATCCAAGGAAAATTTCCTCAAAACAGCTAAAAAGTTTAAGATTAATTTCAGAAGTTTTTTAAAAAGCAAACTGAGCTGAAAAAGTTCTGAAAGTGGGAGAGAAAACAGGAATATTTAGATTCATCTCGGAAATTTTAAACCTTGGAGCTTTTAACGCTTGAGAACAATTTCCATTTTTCTATAAATCATCTTTGAGCCGAAATAGCAAAATGTGAAACAGAAACACTGCTAATAAAAGGAAAATACTTTGTTTTGTACTTAAATAAATGTTTTAAAAGACTTTATTTGTTTGTAAAAATTTCAATTTAATTGCAAATTTGCTCCATTTTCGAATTCTGGCCCAACAAAATCATCCAGTCAAATGGAGTTTGGGCCTTTTTGCTCAATCAATGAGTTGATTGATTGCAACTAATTTTAGTCTAATAAACCATTTATTGACTGATAAACCTGCGTCATCGTCATGTCCAACGACATAGAAGCCGTCCTGGTGGATGACGCCTCTCAGCGGGAGCGCGATGGCGGCGCCGCCGCCGTCCTGGTCCAACACGGACAGCACCAGGCCCCTCAGGTCGGTCATGGGGGGCCCCTGCAGCTCCACGAAGCCCGCCTGCTGGCTGTGGTTGCTCCAGCGCGCGCTCGACACCTCGCTGATGACGACGCCCTCCGGCGCCGGAGGAGGACGGGGGCAGATGTTCTCCCGCAGAGGAGTGGGCGGAGCCACCTGCTCGCATCAAACCAGGTGAAGATGAAGGAGAGAAACAAAGATGGACGTTTAACAGAGAAGATCTGCTGATCTGTCAAACACTGAGAAACGTGTATTTGATCCTTATTGGTTCATTCTGCTTCTAATTTTTGCCACAATTAAATTTTTCTCTTATTCTGACTTTTTTTGTGAAGTTCAAGACTTTATTCTGGTTTTATTTTGGCTTTATTCTCATAACATTGTTGTACAGCTTTGCTCTTGTTGTGTCACCTTATATTTCTATTTCTTGAAATATTGTGATTATTGCATTATTACAATTTTTTGTTATATTCTCATACAGTTTTTTTCACACTATAACAGTTTTATTTTCTAAGTAATATGAGAATTTTTCTAGTAATTTTTGATTTTATTCTCATAAAGCTATGAGAGTAAAAACGTCATTAGTGGAGCAGTGAGGAGTGAGAGAGCAGAAAAAAGTCGTAATAAAAAATGTTTTGTATTCTTTTAACATTTGTATTTTTTCTGGTTTCTATTGACTGAAGAACGATGTTGGCTAATTGGTGCTGGCTAGTCTGCAGGAGCTGCGTGGGGGCGGAGCTGCATGGGGGCGGAGCTATGCCTGGAAGGCGGAGCTTGGTCCACCCAGGCGATTTGAACAGCTGGATGGAAATTAAATCATTTCTCCAACATGAATGAAAGAATCAAGGTGAGACTCCAGGTTTGTTTTTGATGAGGGAGAAACATTAGAACATGATGTGAAGATCAAAACATGGTTGAGTCTTTACTGTTCTCACCGAGAAAGCCGACAGGTCCAGCGGGTAGAGGCCTCCGCAGCGGCTGAGCGCCTCGTCGCCTTTCAGGACATCGGGGTCCTCCAGCAGCGGCAGCTGCCCCGGGGTCAGCGCCTTGCTCAGCTCCTGCGCCTCCATGTCCGACCCCCGCTGCCGGTACACCACGGCGTCCAGCAGGCCCCGGGTCGGGATCCCCCTCTGGACGGCCGACGGCGGGCCGGACGGGCTGCGGTACAGCGCCACGGCGTCCGGCCCGTTCTGGATGGTGTTGGGAGGAAGGCGGAGCGCCGGCGCCGGCGCCAGCCTGTCGCTGCCCAGCAGGAAGTAACCCTTGGAGGTGGTGAAGTGGCCGCTCAGGCTGATCTCCCGGTACGGCTTGTTGTTGTGCGCGCTGAACAGCAGAATCCAGACCCCCTGCAGGGAGGCCCGCAGGCCCGACGGGTGCCACAGCTCGACGTACTCCCCGTCCTCGGCCGCGCCCGGCGTGTCCGTGTTCAGCTCGTTGATCAGGAAGTCGCCGCTGCTGCCCGGCGGCAGGTGAGGCGGCGAATCCGTACCGCCAGGGATCACTGGTCAACAAGGACAGTTTGAAGTCGGATCAGATGTTTGTGTGTCAAACATTTTCATTTCTGCTGCTGTGATTTTTCAAGAGCCAGTCAGATAGAAACATCAGAAACATCAGAAACTGGAGTAACAAGGAACAACTAGAGACAGGAAATGAGCATCACTGGAATCACCAGGAAGGACTGAACTAAAATACAACAGAAACAAAAATGATCCAGAAAAATCAAACAACCCATAACAACATGTCAAAGATGATTTAACTTTGCTGCATTTGTGCTGCTGAAATTTGTTTGTGCTGCTTTTGTTTTGTTCAGCCAGCCAAGTCACACGACCCAAACAAAGAAACTGGTGTCAAACGTTTACGCAGCAGAAATATTTAGTTTGTGTTGCTTTATCTCCTAAGATATTAATAAATGTTTCTGGAGGTCATAGGTCATGATCAAACACATTTATGAAATAAAAAGCGTGTTAAGCGCCTCTGCGACTCAGAAATTTTGAGATTAATGTCAGAAGTTTTCTAAAAGAAATATAAACATTTCCGATTTTCAAAAGTCAAAAGTTTTTAAATTTTCAATCTCAGAAATTTCCAGAAAAATTTTGAGATTAATCTAAAAATGTGTGGTTTGTGTGATCACTTTCTTCCTATTAATCATAGATTTTTCTGGCAAATTCCTGATTTCTCAGAAATGTTCTTGTTTTTTGTTGGTTTTTCTCTGTTGAAAATGTCTGAACAGGATCATTTTAACTCGTTTACTGAACAAACATCCCAGTTCTTTCTGCTTCACTCACTGATATCTCTGATCAACAGAACGACATGAAAAGATGGAGCAACTACTGGCCAGTAAACAAAGCCAGTTACAACATGCTGTTAAGCTAACAGCAAACTAATTAAATACCTTAGAGAGGTGGTGAGTCATTATCGCCTTTTATTCTGCTGTTATGTAAAGCGCCAGCAATAGGCGGTTATATAAGCCCACCAGTTTGCCCTGTTTGCCCTGAGGGACATAAACACACCCGGCAGATGGCTGGAGGCCTGAATCTAGCAGATCGCGGCCTGTTCGCTCCGTTTCCACCCAGAGAAACCCGCAGCCGGAGGAGAGGAGAGGCATGGGGGGCTCAGGAGGCGTGTTGCCCCCCGGGGGCATCTGGGCGAACAATGGGAACACGGCTCAGGGCGGCTCTGCAAAACCACCAGATCAGCAGACAAACTCCACAGATACCTGTCTGTTTCTCTCTGCAGCAATACACAATGACCCACGCCATCTTGGTAGGCAAATGCACAGAAAACATGTGAACACTCTTAACAAATGTGCAACAGAAAGACACATGAGCAAAATGGCTGCTGTCAGGACCGACCCATATGAGACGGAGAAGGAAAATAATTCAGACGATGTGAACAAGCTGCCTCCGCTCTCATGCTACGACAACGTTAGCGACCCAGTGAACAGGAAGTGTGTGAACAACATGGAGGACCTTCACCTGACACTCATCCAATCAATGTTTCAACAGATTTGTGAAAAACTCTGTGCAAATAAGTTTCTGGTGATTGTTGAGAACATGCACTAACAAACACAGACATGTCCGTCTTGGCTAGCAGATAAAAGCTAAAAGCTCCGTTAGCCAAGCTGATTTTGCTACTTGAGCAGAAAGTAAACATTTTCCCAGGATCACAGCGGGGGGTCCAGAACTCACAGACTGTAATGGAGCAATAGTTTTAATGTACTGTTATTGTTCATAATCTAAATAGGAGAAGGTGAGAGCTGATTCTACTGTTGTCATAGCAACTCCATAGCAACTGCCTGCCAAGATGGCTGCCAGTTACAAAGTTCCAGAATTGTGAGGTCACAGGGGTCAAAAATAAAAAAAACTCTTTATGAGAAGTTTAAAAATGTTGGGTTTTTTTTATTCCGGATATCAAATTCTCCTGAATAATAAAAAAATAAATAACATTTTCCTGTTAGTTTCAGAGCAAACTAACATTTCAGAGTCGTCTTTTAAAAGCTGTCACATAATTTACAAAACTGTGATTGTTGAAGCAGCAGGTCAGGCATAACAGTGAAGCTGGGTGAAAAAAATCAACATTCCCACAAAATAAACCAAAATTTTCCTCCATTTCATAAAAACTTGTTTCAGTTCTGCGTTTTTCTCTCTGTTGCTCTCAGTGGTTGTTTCACCTCAGAGTTTCGATTCTTTCAGTGAATCTGTTAGAATCAGAACCGTTTACTGAAAATACAAACTGAATGTTCAGTTTTTACTGCTGGTTTCACATGAAGGCTAATAAAACAACATCACCCAAACTACAAAGTGATCATCTGGTTTCATTTCCTGTTTATGATGCTGGTGGATTTAAAAATAACAGGATTTATGTCGCATCAGCATTTTGACTGAAATAAACAAAGTTGTTTCTGTAGCAACCCAGATTAACGTAGTTTTATTTAATATGACTTTTTGTCCTATGACTTTATTATGACAGCTTTGTTCTAACAATACTACTAGTCTTTTAATTTTATTCTTGTAATTTTACCACTTTTTCTAATATCATTACAAATTTATTTTTGTATTATTTTGATTCCACTTTATTCTCACATTTTATTAGCCTGGTTCTGATTTAGAAAAGATTTTTATTTCTATTTCTGATAAGAACATGAATGCCAGTGTCCGTGTTCAATGACTAAAAAGCAAAATCAGAAGGAGCCTAAACAAAACCACAGTGAGACGCATTCAGACACTTACAGATGGTGTGGGGGCAGATTTTGGGCCAGGGGCATTTGTTGGGCAGCCCGGGGGTCTGAGGCGCCTCCCAGAAGGTGCCGGGGTCTCTGGCCCAGGTCGCCACACCGCAGCGACTCAGGTAGAAGCCGCCTTCTCGCAAACTGGAATGAGAAATGAAACGAGTCTGGATTTATGTGCAGGCAGGAAAATAAGAAAATAAGAAAAGCCAAGACAGAGTTTGAACTACATCATCGATAATACAAAATGAAGTAGTGACATTTGCTAAAGTGCAACTAAAAAGGCTTAGCCCCACCCCCAATGTGGGCCAAAAGTGGGCGGAGCCAAGAACTGTTACCAACTTAGTGACTTCGTCTTTTCAGATCCTGATTGTTTTTTTTTAAATAATAAAAATAAAAACTAGAGTTACAGCTTTTTTCTGTTTTCTGGTGATTTGCTTTAAGCAAAATATTGCAGAATTCAACAAGTTTTTATGAAAATGTCACAATATACTACAAAACATACAGAAATTATTAAGGACCAATTAGGACAGTTTATCTGCAAAAGACAGATGAATCTTTAAACGTTAAAATAATAGGTGAAAAGTAACATATGTAGCTAATATTTAGGTTGCTAAAGTTAGACTCCAACAAAACGTTTTGTTTGCATTGAGCTGTTTTACATTGTAGATAAAAAAGAGGAGTGAATATCTGCACAAAAAACTCTGAATTTTTGCATTAATCCTTTAAAAAAAAAATTGGAAATTTTTTTTAAAATTAAAAAGTTTTGAGAAAAAACTAATTGGAAATTTCTGGGTTTGAAAAGTAAAAAAATTGTAAGAAAAAAGTCAAAATTTTTCTACTTTTAAAACATCTTAAAGAAAATTTCTTAGATTTTTTTTTTTAATTCTTGCAATTTTTCATACTTCTTGAGTCTCAAAAGTAAAATATATATGTATTTTTTCAAACTCAGTAAGGTCCAAAGTTTTTCTAGAAACTTTCTGACATTAACCAAAAATTTATTTTCTTGCAGATTTTTATTTTTTCAAACTCAGGAAGGTCAAAGTTTCCTCCTGCTTTCATTGTTTTTATCCACAAGGCCCTGAAACGCCGTCGCAGTGATAAACTGATAGATATGTTTCAGACGGTTTCAGCGGACGGAGGCTGTTTCCATCCACCGCTGACATCACAAACCGGAGAGGAACTAAAGTCAGACACCGATCGCGTCATCGATCCTCAGCTGAATCATAAACCTTAAAAATAACCTTGGAAAAGTTTGAGCTGAAGACATTCATGAGGCAGAAACGCTGATCAGAGCTGCTGACGGTCTGACCTGGTGCTGAGCTCGTACGGCAGCCTGCCGGGGATCAGCGTCTCCGTCAGGTTGGAGCTCGGCTTGTTTCCAGGCCCGGCAAACACGAACGCGTCGAGAGGCTGCGTCTGCCTCAGCGGACTCCCCACCGGGAAGTCTGCAGCTCCGCCGCTGTAAATAGCCACAGCGCCAGACTCATCGCCTGACGAGAAGCAAAAACAGAAATTACAAAAACAGAAGCAGATAAACAGTTTCTGTCTGTTTCTGAGGCTGAAAGTGATTTAATTAAGAAGCCAGAGAAAATGCTGGTGTGATCTGAGCGTTTTTGGTCCAGAACGTCACTGCCCCTCCCCAACCTGCTGCTGCACATCACCAATATGCAGTTTGGAGATATTTCCAGCCACTGAGGATGTGAAAATGAAAACAGCGCCACCTACCTTTGTTAAAGCTGCAGTAACTTATATAAAACATTATTTTTTTACATATTTGTTAAAACTGTCACAGATAAAAGGTACATTAGCTGCTAATATTCCTCAGAAATTGTAATAGTTGTGATGTAATGATCATGAGATCATTAGAGGTGAGAGCAAATACTGAGCCAGTGGCTTCTTTATTGTTGTCATAGCAACGCCATAGCCAGTGCCTACCAAGATGGCCGTCAGTTAGAAAGTTTCAGGAAGTGTGACGTCACATATTCAGGGCTCTAACCTTTCATGTATTTCTTGTTGACGGTCATGAAGCTGAGTCCATTCCTGGAGGTGTCCACGTCCATGCTAACGCTAACCTTGTCCGTTTTCCCGTCCCACACCACCAGGACAACGGGCCCTGCTGCCGAAGCGTCCGTCAGCTCCACCAACCCGTCCACCTGTCCGCTGCCCAGCTTCAGCTCGTTAATGAAGGGGCTGGTCAGCGGCGCGGCCGGCGGGGTGCAGTTGTTCCGCTGACCTGGAGATGGCAGCGACACCCGGAAGCCCCACTGGTCGTCCGACAGCAGACACCTTTCCATTGACTCGTCCGCCTCGTGCGCCGCTTCGTCTTCAACAAACGCCGGCTCTCCGGGCGTCAGGACCTCCGCCAGGAACTCTGCTCCTCCGGAGCGCCGCGTCATGTAGACCACGGCGTCCACCAGCCCCACCGCCGTGACGTTCATCTTCTCCAGGTAGCGGGCGGCGGCGCTGCGGTAGAGGACCACGGCGTCCGGGCCGTTCTGGACCGTGTTCGGGGGAAGGAGGATGGCCGGCTTGGGCACCAGGTCCAGGGAACCGACCAGGAAGAAACCTCTGTCGTCCGTGCTGTGGTCCTTCAGGTCCAGAACCTTGTAGGCCACGTTCCCTTTGCCATTATAAAACACCAGGGTGTAGCCGTCCAGGGAGGCTCGCTGTCCACTGGTGTGGTAGAGCTCCACAAACTCGGTGGTGTCCAGTCCAGGGTTGTCAGCGTTGATCTCGCTGATGATGAGGCAAGGGTCTGCGCCGACCATCACCAGCAGGTACAAACAGATCCATAAAGTAACAAACATCTTCTACAACTTTTCTGGAAAGCTTCCACGGCACAGCAGCTTCTGCAAAACACAACGCAGGATCATCAGCATATCGTATCATTTAAAGAGTCAACTGGAGAAATGCTGTCATTTGTTTTAAAAGGCGACAATAAAAAGTACCGGAGACCAAATATAACACCGAGTTCAACCAAAATAAACGAGTTTAGTTTGTTGAAATTGCAGGAAACACAGACAGACAGACAGACAGACAGACAGACAGACAGACAGACAGACAGATAGATAGATAGATAGATAGATAGATAGATATCGTTGCTAAATTAATTAACATTATTTCAACCTCTCATCCCTATTTATCAGCATATTGCTTGTAATGATCTCAGAGCAACATTATCGTTTGTCACAATAACCACTGGGACAATTTATCGTCCAGCAAATTTGTTATCGCGACTTTCAGACGATGTCTGCATCACTGAAATGTTTTTTAAAAACAGAAATAATGTTGCTATAATAGCTGCACTAACACAATGAGCGAGTCTTCAGTGTGTTTTGCTCCCATTGACAGACGGAATCCGCGTTTTATCCATGAGTCACCAAACGTTGCGAAACATCGCAGCAAACGGAAAGTTTGGCTGAAATGCGCAAAAGCTTCAAACGTGATCAATGAAGGAAAATCCTCAGCAGGCTGCAGACAAAGTTACATGCAGCTCAGTTTTACACCAGATGTGACCAAATGTCCTGCATTTGGTTCCCAGCGTGTCTTTTTGTGGGTTTAAAGTTGCTGTTTGTGAAGCTGTGGTCCATTTTGGCTCGGAATGGTCCAGCAGTTATTCCGGTCACGGTCATGCATCTTTCCGTCGGAAGAAACCCTGTCAATCCCTGAAAACGAGCCTCCGGTACCGAGCTGAGACTCACCGGGGCTCCTCCGGGTCGGCGGCGGCTCCGAAACATCCGAACTTTATTGTCCGGGAGGGAAAATGGAGGCAGGCTGCAGGGAATAAAGTGGTAAAGTTTGTTTTCTGCTCCCGTCATTCACAAAGCTCCGCTCTCTCCCCCCCGCTCCGCTCCGCTCCGCGCTGTGGGCGTCACAGACAGACACAAGGAGCCGCTTCTGTTCCTGGGCTCGGGTTCCCACAACCCACTGGAAAAAACACGGAGGAAGAAAACACGCAAAAACCACAGGATCAAGTTTAAAGACTGAATGGTGAAAATGTGTCTGCGAGTCGTTCATCCCCACAGCCCCGCGGACCTGAAGGGGCCCCTGACCCCACTGTGCGCAAAGGTCCCGCCCATCACGCGTGACGCATCCATGTGAAGAGACTTGATTCACATCCTCACAGCGCGCGCATCAGCATTCACACCCACGCAACTTTTCACGTTCTCGCATCTTGTATGGAGAGAAATCTGGTCCAAAATTACAGCAAGAGGCTTCAATAATGACGATAAAATAGGATGTCAGTCATTTTATCCGTTTGGATGTTTGACAACAGAAAACAACAAAAAAACAAACAACAAAAAACATGACCACATTTAGGATTTTGGTTTTCTAGAAAACAAACAAAACAAGGACAAAGTTGTAAATTTACCAGTAAAATCTCAGATATTTTCTGAAAAACTTAAACATTGCTGAGTTCCAGGAGTCGAACATTTGTGATAAAAAAAATCTCAGAATATTTTAGAAAAGAAAGAAAATTCTTTGAGCTCCAAAAGTCAAAAATTTTCAAGAAAAAAAATCTGAAATTTAGAGATTAATTTCAGCAATTATTTTTTTTTTAACTTGAAAATTCTCTGACCTTCAAAACTTGAAAACTTGCAATAAAAGATTTCAGAAAGTCTAAAATTAATCTCAGAAATTTTCTAGAAAAAACCCAAAGAAAATACTGAAGAATTGAGAGAAAACACAAATTTCTAGATTCATCTCAGAATTATTTTCTTTTAGAAAAAACTTTTTTTACTTCTGAAATTCAAAGAATCTTTTTTCTAGAAAATATGTGAAATTAATCTCAGAATTTTTGAGATTTTTCTCACTTGGCACAGCCCTGCGGGACTCCCTGCTGTCAGAAACTGATCAGATCTTCAGATCGTTTGTTCTGAGTCCGATTTCTGAGCACAAGATTTTAGAAGTAAAGATCAAATGTATAAAAAAAACAAAAACAAAAGTATTATTATTATTTGCTTTCTCTCTCTGGAACAAGTTCATTAGAGCAAGAAGAAGCAGCAGGTGGAAAATATTCTCTGAACTGTCAACTCTGTTTATTTTACAAAATAAACTCATAAAACAAGTTTGAATTGTGAAGTAAAAATATTACTGTTAAAAGAATTAATGTCTTGGACACTAAATAAGAGAAATAAACAACAGAAGCTCTGGATGCAGAAAGTGGCTGCGCCCCCTGGTGGTAGGAAGAGGAAACGACCAGCTACCAGATTAAAGGCTCACGTTTCCTTTTTTCAGTGTGTAGTGAAGCACGGCAGTGGCTCAGTGATGCTTTCTCTGCTTTCTCTGGATGTGGAGAAAAATATGAATTCATAAAAATATCAGAAAATTGCATTCAAAAGTTTTTACACACAAATTGCAATCTTCACTTAAAAATGTAATTTTATTTGGTATTAAAACTTAATTGTGGTTTCTACTTCAGATTTCCACAAAATGTACTTTTGTTTTACTAGTGAATTGTATTTAACTCTGTTTTAATTGTAAAAAGTTATTTTTACAACCTAAATAAACCACTACTATCATATTTTATTGCTAGTCTATTTTCAGTTTATAAAACAAATAGTCTGTGAGAAATTGATTTGAGTTGATCAACAGAAAATAATCCTGAGAAAATCTCAAAAGTAAACAAATCCTGGAGGATATAGGTGGCCCCCGCAATGCCTGACTGCAATGTATCCAGTTTTTCAACAGATCAATGCTGAAGTGAGTTTATTGCAAATTTTCTGCAAAGATGGCAAAAAAACAACATTGGATTTATGTGATGCTACCTCCACTGGTACCACTGGTATATTTAATAATATATTCAATAAAAATATATATTTGAGATATTTATTCCAGCTGTTTGCATATTGTTTGCAAAATCAAAAATAATTCATGGCTAAATTACTAATTAGTTCAGTAATAATAAATAATTTATTACTTATGGTTTTAAATAATAAATACTATTATAAATATATTTTTAGAATAACAAAGAGATACGACTTTTGATTTGAACACATTTATTTTTCGATAAATATGCATTATAACATCAGACTTTACCATAAAAACATCATTTAAGAAGGAAAGAAAAGAGAAACATTTCCAGCCTGCAGCTCTCTCTCCTCGCCACCAGATGGCGCTCAGAGCGCAGCGTTGGATTGATTCCCCTCCGTTTGTTTTTATTGCTGTGTGTTTGACAGGCTTTATTTAAAGGTCAAACAAAAATGTTAATGATGTGAATATTTTTGTTTTCGCAGCAGAAACATCTCAGAGCAGGAAGTTGTTTTTCTGTTGATCTAAATTTTTCCCCCTTTCTTGTTTTGATGAGTCACAGTTTGATGTCTGAGTGGAAAACATTTTTATTTTCACAAGTTGCTCATTTTAAAAACCAATTTGGACTATTTCAGATAAATTACACGTTAGTCCAGGGAAGCTGAACCTCAAAGTCTGGTGTTGTTGAACGTGTCGCCATGGCAGCTTCACGGCGGTGACGATGATTGGACCAGAACGCCGAGTCATTTTACGGGCGGAGAGGGAAGCCAGTCTCACATGACTCTGAAGGTCTTTGCTGGATGTTTTCATCAGAGAGGGGATGTTGGGCTGATTTACAGTGGTGACCCCAAGTGGGGGGGAAGGGGCCCACGGCCCCCCTGGAACAAAGCTGCCCACCCCACTGGTTCCCCAGAGAACCATTTGTTCTAACAAGCCTAAAAGGATTTAAAACTAGATGTCTTTAATTTAATTTAGCAAATGTTGCAACCACATCCTTTTCCTACAATGAAACAATAAATCGGATGACATTATTTGCTTGATTTTAGTTTTATTTTTCTTGACCAAAACTTTGTACATCCCTGGTTTAGACTATAATTTTCCTCAGAATGTGAAATTCATTCAGTTCCTTTCAAACATCTTTCTCAAAATGTTTAGTTTATGTGGAAAAAGGCCATTTAAACCCGTTTTAGTGTTCAGGTCCGCCACTAGTTTTATGTCTGAAATGTAAAGAAGGACTGAAGCTCTTTAAGAGGCAGGAAGCTTGCAGACGACAGAAGAAAACAGACACAGTCAGAGTGGGAAACCTTGGAGACAAAGACACTAAGCGAACTGGAAACCAGACTGGATGACCAGGACATCAGCTGCATAACAAGGAGGGAATCAAAGAGTATATAATTACTGGGAGGGTTAATTAGGGAAGTGAACGGAGGGAAATTAATGAGAACAAGAAAACAAGTGGTGACATGAAAATCTGGAGTCAAGATAAGGACAGCAGAGAACAGACTGTGCAAATAAAACTTGTGGCATGCATATTTATTAGTTCCTTCGACTCAGTTTGCTGTGATGTCACAGCTGGGTGACTTCGAGGAGCCGGCGTTGCACATCTAGAAACTGAAATCTGCCCCCATTTCTCTGAGTTATTGTGTTAAACTGTGGGAATAAAAGTTTTTAAGGGATTATGTTTGCCTAAATTTGTTGTAATTTTCAAATTATCCTAAAAGTTGTTGTTTGTGATACCTAAAAACTTATAATAATTTCAAAAATGCTGTGTCTTTATAACATTTTTCACCTGTGCAATGCATTCTGGGTCGATAATAGGTTACAGCAACCTGGAGAATTTAGATCATGGACCAAAAATATCTGGATTCAAAGTTTAATGAACCGTTGAAGGAAGAAGGAAGCTGCACTGTGTCTTCAGAAGTTTTCGTGTCGTTTTCTTCAACAGCTCCCCCTACAGGCGAGGAGGGGAACAGGTTGGACTGCAGCAGCTGTAACTTTGGTTTCAATAGAGCCGAATCTACCGAACTATCAGGTGGGAAAACAAGAGAAATACAGAGAATACAAGAAATGAAACAAACGCTAAATATAAAAAGTTGTGCACAGAAGAGAAAAGAACCAAACAAAACTAAGACCAACTCAAACGAACCATGAAAAGTCCTCACATAGGTGACCATCTCAGGCTGCATGACGACCCAGAGCATGTAATCTGCAGCTGTGTCACAGTAAATAGCTTAGCATGCTTTTGACTCTAAAGGCCTCTGGCTAATTTTTCACCTCATTGGCCTGGACAGACGTAAAAACTGGGACACTGAGGACAAAGGAGGCCTGTGTTCACATCCCGGCAGGAAGGAACGGGCCGGTGGGAAGGATGCAGGCGGCGCCGCATCATCGGAACGCGCTGGTACGCCGCGCATTCAGGCTGCAAGACGATTAGTGACATGAACAGAAAGGGCAGAGATTCACCACAGTGGTGCATTCCACCAATGTGAGGAATTATTTAACTGCACACGTATGAGGACAGAGGGACGACGATGAGAGCCACTGGAAAAATGACTTTAATCTCAGAATTCTTACTTTTCTCTGAGATTTGAATTTTGTCAAAATCATTTCTTTTTCTTAGAATTATGACTTTTTCAGAAACTATGTTTTTCCTCAGAATAATATCTTATCTGGGAATTCTGTCTTTTCTCAATGTATTTTCAGAATTTTGACGTTAATGTCAAAATTAATGTCAATTTTAAGAATTCTCAAATTTTCTAAAACATTTAACCTTTTTCTCATTATAATCCCTTTTCCTCATAATTCTGAACTTTTCCAGAATTCAACTTTTCTTTGAATTCTTTTTAGTTCAGAATAGATTTTTTCCCCATAAATTTGATTCTCAGAATTTTTTTGTCTTCTCAGAATTCTTAATTTTTCTCAGAAATTTTATTTTATTTTCCCGTCAAAGTAATGACATTATTTTCCTCTGAATTCTAAGTTTCCTCGGAGTTTGGTAATTTTTCTTTAAATTTTCTCTTCTTTCTGATTAAAGTCAGAATTTTGAGGGAAAACGTTTTTCCCAGTGGTTCTAATCCTCTCAGGTCTGCAGAGGCGGCTGGTAACCTTGGTTACTTTTACGTGTCCATTTTCTTGGACAGATAGTTTCCTCTTGAATAAACGCGTCTTTCTGGGTTCTCTCCCTCCTCAGTGTTGATGTACGTCTGGATTCTGTTTCTCTTCCTCTTTTCTCTCGGAAACAGAGGAAGTTTCTGCTCCAGGTTTTCTCATCGGGATTCAACGCACGTCTCGCTGCCAGCATCTCATCACCACGTTTGTTTATGACCAGAAGAATCGGGGAAAAGGTCAAAAGGTTCTTCATCCCAGCTTTCATAGGCAGGTCGGATATTTCTGGATTAGGATTTAGGTCCTTCCAGCACATCTGGGTTATCGGACCAGATGCGCGTTGGATTATGGACCTAAAGTGGCGCGTCTGCCGTAAAACCCACACGTGCTTCTGTGTTTACATTTACATCCTGACTGGAAAGAGGAGAGAGAGAGAGAAAGGCGGGAACTCGGCCAGAAGAAGCCTGTGTTGCTCAGTTCCCATGGCAACAAGCATCTGTGGCACATTTGACCTACATATATGGTGGATGTGGACAAACATGGCTCACTCATGTGGCCATGTTTCTTCGCTGCGCCAGTTTTTCCAGATGGTGACGGACCGAACAGACAGAACCGGAACTGAACCGGAATAGAACCTGGTTCTGATTGGAAACTCAAACTGAGCAGAGAACGTGGAGCTTCGTGTTTTAAAACTTCAATGTCATTTTAAATTAATATCGACTTTACAAACTGTATATTCATGAGCAAAATATTTAGTTAGCTCGATAAATATTTGGTTTGAAGTTAAATATTTAGTTCCAAACTACATATTAGTTAAAGTATTTAGTTTGAAACAAAAATAAAATTTATTAAATTTAAAAAAAATTTAGTTTGAAGCTAAATATTTAGTAAACTAAATGTTTATCACCAAAAGCTGCATAGTTGATCTACAAAGTTGATATTTAGCAGAAATGTGAATATTGTGTTAAACATTTATGGATTTTATTCTTCAATATTTCACTGATATCTGAATATATTTTGGTTTATTTATTGCTCAAAAAAAGTGAACAGATTTAAGATTAATTTCCAGTGTGAAAATATGTTAATGTCTATTTCAAAATATTAAATTAATTCTTTTAGGATCAATAAATAAGGTAAAAAATACATTTGAGATATTTCATTCTGTTGTCTGCTGATTCACAAATATAGATAAAAATATTCATCCATCCAATATAATGCAGATATTCAGATGAGTCACATCAGTCGTGTTTCTACTTTTTGTGCTTACAGATAAAATCAAACAGGAAATCTCAGTTTGCTGAGAACAATTTCACAGCTGAGCACATTAAGCGGCAGGAAGTCCAGGCCATTTGACGCCGTTAGCGCAGCATGAAATGCATCGTCCTGGGTGAACAGCGCAGCATCTTCAGCATGGGAAGAAGAAAATGGCCCCCAGCTGCGGCTGCAAATAAAGAGCAGAACCAGCATGCTGAAGCTGCGGTCCAGTCGACCAACAACATGCAGGAAGGAAAGTTTATCTCTCCGGTTTGCATGTAAAGAAACCTGCAGCTGAGTGAAGCTGATTTTATTGGTTGTTATAGAAAATCTCTGTCCAACTCAGGGAAACAATACAGACAAAACTAACAAGTAACATTTCACTGAGAAACCTGAACTTGTTTTGAATCAATAATTCTTTAATGTTTGTAGGAAGACATTAGTTCCACTGGCAGATAATTTCACTTATGGGAAAAATTTCCAATCTGCTAATGTAAGGAATTATTGAATTTAAAAAGCTCCTGTAACTTATTGAGAAATTTGTTTTGTCTTATTTTTAGTGAGATTTTGTGTTTTTGCAGAATAACCAAATCAGTTCATCTCACTTCATGCTCTGCAGACGCTCTGTCTGTACTGATGAAGATTCTCTCGCAGCATTCATCCTCCATCGTTCCAATGTTTATTTTTATTTCTGCTCTGTCATCTCAAACCTCCAGTCCGGTTCTCATACCGAGCCCGGTTCTGGTTCTGCTGGAGGTTTCTTCCTGTTCAAGGGGAGTTTTTCCTCTCCACTGTCGCTACATGCATGTTCGGTCTGAGTGACTGCTGTAAAACAACTCGCCTGCTATCGCCCCCTGCTGGTCGAGGAGGACTGAAGTCAACATTTTTTTACATAGAAACTTTTTAAACTAATTTAAATAATAAATTGAATTTGAGAACTAAAATGGAAATACGTTTTTCCAAAGTGCCTCAAGGCGACATTTGCTGTGAATTTACGCTAAATAAATGAACCGAATTGAAATTTTAATCTGACTCAACATCGTCATTGGTAAAACATTTATGGAGCCACTTTTCTGGAAAACATCCTAAAAAACCATAAACTTTTGTTGCAGTGAGAAAAAAGTTGCTAAAAACCAAAAAGCTTCACAAAATCAGAGTTTCTGCTTCTTTATGACAATCTGTGATGCAAAATTTGCATTTTGCACATTTTCGTACGTCCATTTAGGATTCTACGGCTTCTAACGCTTAAAAAAAGGAGAAAAAATAATTCCATGTTTTTTGGTGTTTGGAAAATGAGTCGTTTCAAAACCCTCTTGAAGGTTGCTTAGCAACCGTAGCAGAGGTCCATCTGTCACCTAGCAACCAGAGTTTGAGCCCCAGCATGTTTTGTTCATCTGGTTTTATGTGCTGTACAATGGCTGCTGGAAAAGACAGAGTGTTTTCTTGTTGACTCACCATCCAGAAGCCTTTTGCTGAACACTTGCCGGTTGTGCAGGAGGCTCCACTTCTGCTTTTCAAAGATGTTGGCAGCCATTTCCATGTGCGTTTACAGGTTGCAGCGTGGCAAGCAGCAGCTTATTTGGATTTAAACTGAGCAGACTAAAATCTCATTATCTAAGAATGATCATAAGGCCTTTGAATAGGCCGTCGCTCCGTCCTCACCTGTTCAAGGAAACATTTTGGGTCACCTTTAAAGATCTGAACTCGGCTCCTGTTCTCTGCATCTTTCCTGAGTTCTGTTTGATCCGAAGCAGCCATTACCTTTCATCTTCATCCTGCCGCTCCTCTTCCCTCAGCCTCATCGATTCTGCCCAGACGGGGCAGGGGACGGCGCTCCCCGCAGGGCAGTCTGGGTAATAAATCTCCCTCCTGTCTGCATGTAGAGGCTCCTCATGGGAAGATCTCGGCCTACTTTCCATCCAGGCTAAAATATCCGCAGAATGAAAAGGAAAAGTGGGCCAAAAAAAGGAGCAAGGAGGTGAAACTGAGTAATGAGTAACTTTGCTAAAATCTGGTCGGGTCTTTCATCTGAATCAGGCTCAATGTTTTCACATCCAAGTCTCACTTATGCCAATGACAAGGCACAGAAACTCTGAATGATTTCTTTTCACAAACTGTTTATCTTTGATGCAGAATGAAACAATAGATCATAAATGAACCATTCCCAGAATGTTTGTGGCTGAAGCAGCAGTTTCTCTTTGCCCTTTAATTTTCTCTGAGGTTTCGTCTCTTTGTTCTTGGGTTCTTTGAAACAAGTTTCATCTGCCAAACACACAGAATACGCAGAAGAAGGAGTGGAAACAATCAGCCACTTATCATCAATTCTGAGTCTTAAAGGGGCAGCATTCAGTAAAATTTACCGTTTATCTTTCCATCATGTTTTTATGTTTTTCCCTCATCAAAAACAAAGCAGAGTGTTGCCTCCAGGTTCTGTGTGTCCCTCAGGTTCCTTATTCATGTGTGATTTTATATTTCTGTCATGTTTGAAATAAATAGACAAAACAAAGTAATTTAAAATGCACTGAAACATTTTTTATCTGGGGAACTTTATGCTCACAAACATCATCCACAACCATCTCAACAGAGAATTTGGTTGATCCGACCTCTGAAGGCCAGATTTCAGAATAAATCAACATTAACTATCCAAATTATACTTTTGTATTTTCATAATAGATTATCTTTAGGGAAAGTAAGAAACTTTCATTTCCTGTCTGAACAGCAGGTGACAAAATCTATTTGTCAAATTCCTGCTGGAAAGGACTTGTTTAGTCAGTAAACCAATTTTCCATGATGCTGACAGAACCAACCTGAGGCTCCATCGTTACTCCTGGGATTGGAACCGACTTCCTGTTTCACGCTGACCTGCCACTGAGGGAATCCGTCATAAAGTCAGAGACGTGACTTTAAAACTGAACTGGCAGCAGAACAGAGAGACATCTGCTCTTTATCTGCTCTTCAGCTTTATTCCATCATTTCTATGACGCCAGCCTGTCGGGCCAATCAAACTATTGATGTAAAACATATCAGATCATCACTGCAGGAGGGAAGCAGCCAGGATGAGCAGCCAGGATGAGCAGCCAGGATGAGCCCGCTACCGCTAACAGTTACTGCACTGAGGCTCCCAGGGTCCTGATGACGGAGATCGGGTTCGACATGCCAGGAATTTCTTGTTTTCTCTTTTTCTTTTAGCATTTCTGGTGAAAGAGTTTTGCGAACGTCTCCTGGGACAAAACGCGACAGCTGCTGCGATAATGAGGTCATGAAAATAAAGTCAGAGCAGAATCGTGTCTCGTCTGGGATTTGTGAGGAATGCGACGACGTGCAGCATGAAAAATCAAAACTGATTGGAAGATTTTGCTTCGGGCCGTTAAACTGCTGAACCTGTCATAACGAGCTGCGGCGAATCAGCTTTTCCTCTGATGGCGGCGCCGTTTTAAACTTACACAGTAAAACATCAACAGCAACACTTTGGTTTATTTGGTCAGTTAGAGAAAATGGCTGTTATTCCAAAAACTAAATATTTAGTTCACCAAATTAAATTAAATATTTAGTGAGAAGACAACAATATTTAGGTTGTCAGCTACAGTTTTAGCTTGTTAATTACATAAATAAATATGTCAAGCATTTAATTTGGAAAAATGAATAATTAAAGTGGAACTAAATACTTAGTTTGTAAATGAATACACTAAATATATAGATTGATATTTAGCTTTCTAACTAACTTAGTGTAAGTATTTTAATATGAATATTTTGGCTAAATATTTAACTTGGAGCTACATTTAGTTTGTAAACTAGCAACAACAGGCCAGAAGTCCAACATGACAACTAAATATTTATGTTGCTAACTAAATATTTAGCAAACAAGCAAAATACTTAATTAGCAGGCTAATTAAATATTAGCATGCTCTCTAGATTTTTAGCTTGGTAGATATATTAAAGTTGGTGAAGTTAGCAATTTAGATCCAAAGTGTAACTAAATATTTATTTTTGCAGTTATAAATTTAATCTAAATATTTTTGCTTGTGAATTAAATATTTAGTTTGTAACTATGGCATTAATATGACTTTGAAAACTGAACACCCAGTTGTATTTTTTCTCTTGGACAAACTAAATAAACCAAAATTATTGCTGTTAATATTTTGCTGAATAACTTTCCGGACAGATGGAGGCGTGCAGAGGGAGGCGTTCTGGCTGTCGGCCATTTTTTCCCATTTTCACCTCCATGTCGGCTCTTCCAGGAACGTTTTCACGCTCCGGCTTTGGCAGCTGCAGGAGTGTTTCTGCCTGAATGTCTCGTCATAATTAAAAATGGGATTTATCGTCCAGAGAGCAACAACTTCTCAGGCCTCATTAACATTTAATGTTTATTTTCCAGAAATTACATAAGACAAACTTGACTTGTGTTTTTTTTCCAGATGATTCACTTCCACTGTGGGTAAAAGTCTCCAGTGTTCCCATTTCGTCCCCCAGCTGCCCACTGGGCCCGAGTCTGCAGAGGCCTTGCTGATGCGCCACGTATGAGACGGCAACACAATTAGCCCAAAACGCCTCCTTCCTCCCAGAGGTGTCTCCTCCCTCAGCGAGTTATTTTTGACTTCCTGGCTAATGACGGCGTCTCTGGGGGAACAAATGAAGACAACCCGCTTTGTGGGAAGCCCTTTGTTGAAACTCCCATCCAGTGACATTTTGTTTTCCTTTTCCACCTTACGACAAAATGCAACCTGATCCGAGTGTTTTGGTTTGGAGAAAAAAACCAAAGATCCAGCTGAAGAATCATCTTTTCCTGCAAACAAACCAAAAGCAGCCAATTTTACTCTCAACCCACCAAAATAAAACTGCTACCTGACTAACAAATGATCAACTTATAATTGATTATCATGAAGTAATAGCAGTGCATTATTGCATTAAATTGGCTCCATTTGACCAACTGATGACGTCCAAATGTTTTAGGACGGCGTTAAAACCGTCAAGCTGAAACAACAAGTCACAAACTTTCTAGTATTTTTCTATTTGCAAAACCCTTTTTTTGTTTGTTTTTTTCATTTTTACCTGAAGCTGTGAGTGGAAAATAGTGTCAATACATCAACAGTACTGTTCATCGCAGTGACGTCTGGGACGGTTCATCGTTATTGATAATCTAGTCTCACTAATCGGATCTTTAGGGTCGGATTCCCCTGCTTTACGTTCTCTGATGTTACAGGTTGTGGTTATTGGTGAGTATAGGGTGAGGATGTGATGAAGGTCAAGAGGTGTGAATACCTCTTAAGTTTTCTGTGGTGGTTTCCATGGTAACCTGAGCGGTGACCGTCGATGATTATTCAATCAGAGCCGCCTAACGAGTTGTGTTTGTTCAGAGTGAAGGTGGTTCCCATCCACACGTTTCTGACTGATTGCAACGTTTTGGTGTTTCTGATCGTTTCACCGCCCAACACGCCATTCATGTTTGATTAAAATCATCGCTGCACATCTTCACACGTTCTGCTTGCGTGATGCGGCTGATTATTTATTTACAGGTTTGCTGGAGCAGCAACTGTCCCAGCAGAGGGAAACCAGCCGCTTCATGCCTGCAGGAGGAAGACGACCAAAATGTTTCCTTTAAAACGTCAAACCAACAGACATTTCTGCTCTCACTTCACTGCTTGTCTGTACTTTGTGGAAATTTATTTGCTCACATCACATGAATTTAACTATATGTGTCATTTGTACAGTTACACACTAAAAAAAATTATTGCAATATTTAATGAAGCCTCTCAGAGAAAGATAAAAATATAAAAATATAAAGATAAAAAGAGATAAAAAAAGTTAAATATTTATTTAGGGAGCTAATTATTTATCTAGAAACCTAAATATTGAGTCTGCAAGCTTAACATTTAGCTAGCAGCCTAAATATTTAATTAGGAGGTTTAATATTTAGTTAGTGAGCTTAAACTTAGCTAGCAACCAAAATATTTAGCTTGTGGGTTAATTTAAGCTTTAAAAGTCGCTGGGAAAGAGATCATTATTGTGCTAAAAGAAGTTAGCGTGTCAGTGAAGCTATTCAAGCCTGAAATAAAATCTGAAGGCTAAACATGTAGCTGCAGCGCGCTAATGTTAGCATCCACACCCAGATTTCTACGGTTTCATAATCAGGAACCAACAAGAACCAGGATAACAAATCAAAAACAATAAATATCTTTGTTGTTGGGCTCATGTCTATTTATTCAATAATTAAACTGAATAAATTGAAAATGTTGCTTAATTTGACTAAAATTCGATTAATTAATCACAAACTGCACAATTAAATCACTTAAAATGTATTTTTTAAATAATTATCTTGTAAATAACCCGGGTAGAAAACATCTGGATCGCAGAATCGGGTCAGAGTAAGAAGAAAATTTCCCCAATCAGCTGCAATCAATGCATTTATGTTTCACCTGTAAACGACCCGAAGCAGCGCTGCAGTCACGGTGTGTGTGTGTGTGTGTGTGTGTGTGAGGGTCATTACGTCACCGCTGATCTCTCCATGCAGCTTCACATCTGGTTTGTTCCCTCAGTGTTTCCTGAAAATGGGTCAGCCAGGACCGGGAAGATGGAGAGCACAGCTGGGCCCGGGTCGCTGCACACAGACACATCTGGGAAATCAATCATGAGCGACAGATCCACATTCAGACGCCACGTGTGTGTGTGTGTGTGTGTGTGTGTGTGTTCTGGGCAGAATGCTTAATAGGAAGCAGAATCCATTATTGTTTACTCACCTTCAGGATTACGTCTTCATAATCGCCCCGCCTAACTTAATTCATTCGACTCTTCATGAATTTGCATAGAGACTAAAATATGCGTCAATATTTACATCCTCTGATGTGTCAAACTGCAGGCACGGGGGCCGAATCTGGCCCACCGGAGCTTCTTCTGCGGCCCTCTGGGCTCCAGAGATAAACATGAACAGAGCACAATGTCTGCTTAAACATTATTTATCTAATTAAAACTGTCCTTCCTGTTGCTCATGGTTACACAACAATGGAAATTTACCCAAAGTCAACAGATCCCCACATTTTTTAAATTAATATTATGGGAATAAAGTCGTAAAATTACAAGAATTAAGTAATAACATTAAAGAAACTAAGTAAAAAAATGCTTTCAGAGCATTTATTGCTGTGATTTGTGCCAGAATGAAAGTGGGTTTGCGTTAAGCAACGCGCAGCGGCGTCTTCCCTGTCGCGACTCTGCAGACATGTGTTTCATATTTATGGCGGCTCGTCCAGGAAGTGACAGATGGCTCTTCCTCACAGCTTTTCCTTCGCATGCCTGACAGAAAACACGTCCTGCTGCTGGGAAAACACAGGAAGCAAAACATGCAGCACAACCAAACACAAACAATCAGTTTTTAGAAAGTGTTGATTGGAAAATTCTGTTGAAATCTGACAGAGTATAAATTGTAAAAATCTGAGTTTAAATTCATAATATGAGAATAAAGTCATTCAAGTCAAAATAACATCAATAAATTGATGTAGAAAAGTTGTATGAGAATAAAATCAAAATAATCTCTGAAATTGTTACAATTGTATTTGTAAGTTATGAGAAAAAAGTTGTGCAAGAATAGTATTGAAATATTGCAAGAATAAAGTAATAAAATTTTATTCCAATAATATTATGATATTCCCTAAATGTCATAATTGGATGACAGCGCCGGGCATTCTGGGTAAATACAACCAAAGCTAACATGCTAGCCTAGCGCTAGCAACAGAAATGGCTCGTGGTCGTTTGTCACAGACTAAAGAGAAATTAGTTTGTTGTGTTTGGGCTGGCAGTTCTTTCCCTGACTGTCTTAAATACCAAGTTAAGAAGTGAATGTTTCTCCTTTTGCAGTTTCAGGTCTTTTCTCTGTTAAATCACTCAGAGGCCGGATCTTCTCGTTGCCATTTTCCTTTTAAGATAAGACGAGCAATTAATGAGAGTCGAGTCCCAGAGCCGCAATTACTGAGCATCAATCAGTCCAGGCGCCGCTCGCCCTCAGCAACATGGCTGCTTATGTGGTGATGCCCTCCTAATGTCAACACGTCCATGAACTGGGTAACATGTGGTGATAAATATATTTTCTGCGTATCGAGTGAAGGAGGCAGTTAGGCAAACAAACATGCTTTCGCTAGACGGTTCTGTTTTTACATCAACTCTTGCAGAAAAATTCCTGTTTCTTTAACTTTTCCACTCTGTAACCATGAACTACTATCGAGCTAAATTGGTGCCCAGATGTTTGTTGAAACCTTGAGTTTGAAAATAAGTTTTTAAATATTTTTATTTTCAGTTTACATTTTTTCCAAAACTTTTATTTAAGTTTCAAATCTTTTTTTTACGTTTGTAAACGATAAAATCTGATCAGGAACGTAACAAACCCTCTGCTGTGTAAAATTAAAATGCAAAGTGAGATAAATGTGTCTGGATTCTCTGAACATAAATTATAATCACGTATTCAGAATCTGATGAAACTTCCTGTCTTTTCCCCCCGATGCTCCTGAAACCCAAACGAATCTCCTAAACAACCTTTAGCGGGTCTGATGTCGACGCACGGCAGACGCGTTCATGTGAGTAGGTCGCATTGTCCCCAGGAGGGAAACAAGGCGGTGCAAAGCATGATGGGAAACAGACAAAGAGAGGGAAGGTGGCACAGCAAGATTACGGCTGATTTACCACAACAAGCATTTCAAATTAAAGTCACGGTCAGAAAGCAGCTGCTTTTTTCAAAAACCTTTCAAAAACACCAGAATAACCTGAACTGATCAGGAACTGAGATCAGATGTGATTTTACACTGAAAAACATTTCTGTTGGAATAAAAGGCCATGAATCTGCAGCTACACTCTAAACATGAAAATGTTGAAGGCAGAAAGCAAAACTCTGGAGTCACAACCCTGCCCTGATGAGTCGCATCAGAAAAAAACTGCAGAGTCATCATTATTATTTTCTGATATTTATGCAGGAAAACAATGAACTGCATTTTAAGCAAAATTTCATATTAAATCTTCAGTTTGAAGGCAAATATTTGGCATGCTAACTAAGTTCAAAGCTAAATATTTACTATCTGCAAGCTAAATGTTAAGTGTTGAGCTAAATATGAAACATAAATACTGTGGTCTGATATTTAAAAATATTTAGTTCAATATTTAGTTAGCTGGCAAACTATATATTTAGTAATCTAAATATTCAGCACATAGCTAAATAAGCTAGGTTCTTTAGCGAGCTAAATATGTTGCTTATTGGCTACATATTTAGCTTGCTAACTAAATACTTATTTGAAGCTAAATTTTAGTTCAGAGCTAAATATTTAGCTTACTAACAAACTATTTAGCTCCAAACTAAATATTGAGCTAAATATTTAGCTGGTGAAGTTGGGACTTTAGACACTTTACTGATCCAGTGGCGTTTAGAGAAATTTCCTCCTGATTGCTGCAAATTGGATACAATCTTCTGGTTTCTTTAAAAAACTTTTCTTTCAGTTTGAATATTGAACTGATTCCTTGTCAACGTTTTGAATTCGTCTGTGATTGTATTGATTATATTCCTGTAAATTACTTGGATGTTTTTCTGCCTTGTATTTGTTGTGACTCGGCGCCACATAAACTAACTGAACCGATTTGAATTAGACCCCACAGGCCACCTGAACCAGCAAATGAAGCTTCGTCTGCAATATTTTCCACCTTTAATCAAAATCATGTTGTGATTTTGCTCAGTCGCGATGATTTCAGTCGATAACGAGGAGGCTAATGGCAGAAACGGCGCGGCAGGGCGCCTCCACATCAGCCTGAAGACGCTCATGAAGGCAGCATGAAAACACAATTATCAGATTTTCTGAACTGTCCTGAGCTAATCAGCGGAGCGGCTCAGATTAACGGCTGGGATTAAAACCAGTCAACACGGGAGACAAGATAACATCATGAAGATGGGGAATGCTAATGTAGCATGTTGCTTCTTTCACTCATGTTAGGAAATAAGAACACATTTCCAAAAGTATTCATGCCCACTCATTTAAAACATTTTTTTAAACATTTTATTCTTCTTGTAACTTAGATTTTAATTTATGTTGCTTGTGTAAAAATGTAAAGTGCAGGATGCAGTTTGTAAAGTTACACAGTTAAAAATGAACAGTAATATCTTGGCTTATTTAGTCCAAAATAAGAGTTTCAAACTAAATATTTAGTTTCAAACTAGCTTACCTTGCTAACTAAATACTTTGCTTGGATTTATAGCAGTATAAATCCAAGCTAACTAATTATACATTTAGTTAGTTTACCATTTAGTTTGCAAATTTGCAGGCTGAGTATTTAGCCAACTTTAGCTAAAAGTTAGTTTGCTAACTATTCAAACTAAATGTTTACTTAACTAAATCCTAAGAGCAGTCGGAGGGGCAACCACCCCGAACATGCAGCCAGAGACATTATAGATGGTTACATCAAGGCAGATTCATGGGTTACAATGGCCTAGTCAAAGTCCAAGTAAAGTCTGGAAATCAGTGAGAAGATCTACAACTTGCTATTCCGAGGACACAAACCAATCTGAGAGCTTATTTTGCTCAGAATGGACGAAAGTCAACATTTCCCAAAGTAAACGCCTGAAGAGGTGTGAATACTTTTCCAAGCAGATTTATGCGAAGCAGCAAGATGGCTGAATGTTTGGTCGTCGGCTGCTGCATGAATAAAACACGCGGCTGCGTCTGAGAGGATGAGGGAAAGCAGCAATTAGAGGACAAATGTTGATAAAGTGTGCAGCGATGCTATCAGAGAAAAGCTGAGCTATAATTACGATGAAAGTTATCGGCCGTGTGTCTGTCAGAGCCGCTGCTCCGCCGCGTTATCATCGCAGCAGTCAGGGAACGAATCTGAGCCGGGCAGAAATGAGTCTCACAGCAGACAATACCTCTGATTACCTTCATCACGCCGCTCCCATCACGCCTGCCGCCGCGCAGGGGAGACGACGCGTTCAGGGCGCATTCGGTTTGCTGCTAGGCAACCAGGCTGCAGATCCAGTTTTCACCCTTCACCTTATCGCTGCTGCTTCATGAGGCTTAAACGGGACAGACAAATCACTTTTCACATGTTTTTATATTTCCATTTGAGTTTCCACTGACTCTAAAAACAGCCAAACACTTAAAAAAAAACAAACAAACAAAAAAAAAACAGATCGAGCTTTTGCTTTTTGGTGTCTGGAAAATGAGCCGTTTCAAAAACCTCTCAAATGTTGATTGATGAGCACTGCACAGTTACCTAGCAACCCCAGCCCAGCCCAGCCCAGTCTGTTACCTAGCAACCCATTAGTTCTGCAAGAGGAACTCCAGCACATTTGGTCAGCTGGCTTTACTGCGCTGTGCCATGACCAGTATTACAGACATACTAACAAAAAATACAAAACTTACAATATCAAAGCTGAAAGAAAACAAGAATAGTCATAATGTTAGGAAATAAAGTCGCAGTCGCACGACTTTATTCACGTATTATTTTGACTTTATTCTCATAATTCTTTTTTGTCTTAACTTGGCACTGATACTCTGTCATACAGTACAATGGCTGCTGGAAAAGACAAGGGGTTTTGTTGTCTTATCCAGAAACCACTTGGTGCAATCTTGTTGGTTTTACAGGAGGCTCCACTTCTGCTTTTCAAAGATGTATGATTGTATAATTGCGCAACTGTTTGCAGCCATTTTCAAGTGCGAGTTGGAGGGGGCGTGGCCAGCAGCAGCTTATTTGAATTTAAGGTGACAGGACGCCCTAAAACAGCTCAAAATAAGCAGAATGATCTTGTGCAAAAACATCTCATGAACATGCTTTGTATAGACCATTGATCCATCCCAACATGTTTAATAAAAGAGGACTGGGTCACTTTTAAGTTTCTGCTGGTGGTTGTCTGAACTCCAGCGTCTGCCCTAGCGTTTCTTTAGACAGATGTGTGCTCGCTGTGCCGAGGCTCCGGTGGGAGAACTCAAACAGGCCAAAGTACTTTACGAATGATTAAAGTTTAAACTGCTTCCTGTCGGGCTGCAAACTGGCTTTTAAAAACACGCTCACGCTCTGGGAAATCCAATCAAACGAAGCACCATCAGCGTTGCGTAACGAGCTGAAAACAGAACCATTGTGACTGAATCACCAGGATGTGAACCTAAAAAGCAGAGGGAGTCGCTTCTGCAGAAGCTGCTGTGGTTTATATTTCCATTCTGATCTCTGCAGGATTCTCAGGTTGCATTTTTCTGGCCTCCTGGGATCCGAATGAACGGCCAGATCGAAAACAGATTGCAGTAGGTGGAGTTGCATCTCTTTCCAAACTCTTCTTCTCATGTAACTGGCAGCCTGGACAACTTATGCAATCAATAGGTGAAAGGTTTTGTTCTCATTGTTCTCCGGTAGAGGAGAAAATTCCAGGCAGGATATTATATAACACACAGCATGATGCATACAGGACTTTGTCACAATAGTTTTATTATGGATGTTTTGCCTCACAGATTTGTTTTTGGTTTTATATCCACAAACATATTTTAAATCCAAACCATCCCAAAGACGTGAGAAAACAGTAATTCCCTCCGTGTTAAATTATGAATTGCATGTGATTTTTGTTGCATTTAAGTAATAATCTGCTGCTTATTAAATCAATAAATCAGTTCTCTGTCTGACATCATAGATCTTAAACAGATCTATGATGCAAAATCAACTTTTTTTTGCAGATAAACTTTTTATATTGGTTCCTAAGAGTCAATTAAGAACCAATTTCTAGAGTGAAAATGTTGATTTGTTTAGTCCTGCAATAATTAATCTAAAATCAAATCAGTCATCACCATAAATGTCTCCAAAAACACAGCAAACACGCGATGGAATCGTGATTTTAGCAAAAAATTCTAAAGGAACTTATTGTGATCTTAAGCCTTTTTAAGAAGACATGAAGGTTTTGCAGCGGCCTAGTCAAAGTCCAGACATAAACCTGCCACTGGGTTTAGGAGGCGATTACTTATCCACATAAAAACCAGGTCGTTTAGGATTTTCCTCATTTAATACATAAATCATCAAACTTCAGACTGAATTTCCTCAGATTAATAGGAACAAAACTATTTAATGTTAAAGGAATTTAATGAACAATAAAGACATCTGGTTCCATGAGGAAGACGGTTTGATTAAGGAAGCTGTTCTTCTTCATGAACATTACATCCCTCATTTCAGCTCCACTTTCAAAACAACAAAAAACCCTTTAGAAAATCTCGTCACGCTGAGATAATTACACCAATAAACTCGCTGCTCTACAAACTGAGTTTGGAGAAATTGGAACTTGGAATTAAACCTTTTAGGCCAATTTTCTAGCATATCTGATTGGTTCTCAGTGGTGGACGCTGGCTGCAGAGGCGTCTTCTGTCATGAACCTCCGAATGCTACATGTGTCTGTTGAGAAACGCGCTTCCCTGCAGGGAGATTCTTCAAAAAAATGCTTTTTTTGTTTGTTTTTGAAGAGTTCAGGAAAATAGTTTGGTTTCACTTCCCAATATTTGTATGTAAAGATTTATAAATTATGTATCTTTACTATATGTTTTAGCCTGATTAAGAATAAAAAAATGAAAAAAAATTGTATCGTTCTTGGTTTGCAGTTAGGGCCACAAATTGCCCTGGGGCTCTTTGGATACCGTTGATGCAGGTAGCTAACAGTTTCCAAACAAAACACATTCAGTCAAAAGTTGCTGAGGCTAACATTAAGCATAAAAACATCTGGATTAAGGGAAACTGAACCGTTAAACCAGAGACAACTGTGGAAACAAGCTAACGTGATCAGTGCCTGAGTTCCTGTTTACTATGTTCGCTAGAGCTAACGCCATTAGCAGAAGCTAACGTAAAATCAAAACAAATTATGGATATTTAATGAGACAACACACCATTCTGTTATATTTGAGAAATATTCTAATCCCGGTGCTTACCGGAAATAGCTTGAATTAGCTCCTCACTGCTAACGGTCTCCGTCTGCGTTAGCATTTTCTAGCCGCAGCAGCACAAATCCTGGCTCTTTCGGCCGAATCTTCATCCGTTTGGTCCTCATTTTCATTCCTCTCGTCAGTTCTGCAGTCTTAACACGCTCCTGTTCAAATTGAAAGAACTAAACGTTTCTTATTTCACAAAAATATTTTTGTGGCTGGACCGAACTAGCACTGTAGCCATTAGCATACATAATCTACCCAGGATGCATTGCAGCGTAAGCAACATGGCGCCGTTATTTACGAGACTTGTTCATTCTTATTGTAGCATTTTCTGGATCCAATATTTTAGCATTAAGGTGCAAGTTTACTGTTATTTTTTATTCAATTTGCGAATAAAAAAAGTTTCTGTGCTGCTAGATATTATAACTGTTATTAAACTACAAAAATGGCCGAATTGATACACAGCAGGTTCATTTAAAGAGGTTTTTTTTATATACATTTTGGTATCAGAAATAGCTAAATTGCTCTGTAAATGTTATAAATTTTACATTTAAAAAAACAATTTACAAAATATTTTTGATTAATTTTTATTGTGCTGTTTACAGAGGATCAATGCTGCTTTTAATAATCTGAAAATGTATTAAGGGTAGAGTGCCTTCTCCGGGTCGAGGGAGATGTCCTGCCCCAAGTGGAGGAGTTCAAGTATCTCGGGATCTTGTTCACGAATGAGGGAAGAAGGGAGCGTGAGATCGACAGGCGGATTGGTGCAGCGTCCACCGTGAAACGGGCGCTGTATCGGTCCGTCGTGGTGAAGAGAGAGCTGAGTCAAAAAGCGAAGCTCTCAATTTACCGGTCGATCTACGTTCCTACCCTCATCTATGGTCATGAACTTTGGGTAATGACCGAAAGAATGAGATCGCGGATACAAGCAGCCGAAATGGGTTTTCTCCGTAGGGTGGCTGGGCTCTCCCTTAGAGATAGGGTGAGAAGCTCGGTCATCTGGGAGGGACTCAGATAGAGCCGCTGCTCCCTCCCACATCCAGAGGAGCCAGTTGAGGCTCGGGCATCTGGTCAGGATGCCTCCTGGACGCCTCCCTGGTGAGGTGTTTCGGGCACATCCCACCGGGAGGAGGCCCCGGGGAAGACCCAGGACACGCTGGAGGGACTACGTCTCTTGGCTGGCTTGGGAACGCCTCGGGATTCCCCCGGAGGAGCTGCAGGAAGTGGCTGGGGAGAGGGAAGTCTGGGCCTCCCTTCTTAAGCTGCTACCCCCGCGACCCGACCCCGGATAAGCGGCAGAAGATGGATGGATGGATGGAAAATGTATTAATTTGACTTATTTACATTTGTGAGTCGTTGTTGCCTCTGTTTAATTAACAAAGCTTCCTGCTGTTGAAGCCTTTTCTCCTCCTGTTTCTTCTCAGTAATTAACTGGCTGCACTATGACTTTGAAAATAACTATTTCTTTGGGATTGTTTTAAACAAATACTTTGTTTTCACCTCTGCCAGGAATTATAAACGTAATTTAATCTAATCAAAGTGAATTATTTGTCAGTCCACCTATATTATAAATGTGTTTGCTTTGATGATGTGTTGAAACTAAGCTGAGCTGAATTAATTATATTAAATAATGTGTGTTAGTCTATATTTTCACAATTGAATGAGCTACATTTTCTTCTTTTCTATGCAGCTTTGACTAAAATAAGTCGTCACTTCATTTCCTCTTCTATCACCAACACAAAGCGTTCAGATTGGCACATTTAGCAGCATGAAAAACGTCCTCCGAGCTGCCGGGTTTGCAGAGCATCTCATCTTTTTTCATGATGCATTATCTTTGACAGCGAGTGGAAGCTCTCTCTGCAGGCCTCCTGCTCGCTTCCTCAAATCATCGTTGCTCCGCTGTTTTTATTTTTTAACGACAGAACATGCAGTCATATCCTGTCACCAGCCAAGCTGTTTAATTGAGATTACCCAGGCAACAGAAGCACATGCATCTACACCATATGCAATAAAAACTCAAATAAAAACACTTGACACTGCAAGGAACTTGTTGTAATCACTTCGGCAACACGGTGAAACTTCTAGGCTGTTTTAATTTTTCTTTTCTTTCATTCATGGCGGCGAGTGGAGGATGAGTCAGTCGGTCGCGACGCCAAAACGCTGCAGAAATACGTCTGAATGTTTTCACCTCATGTTTATTTCCAGACACATCCGAGTCCGTCTCCTTCTCTGAGCCGCGGGGCTGCAAGGCGCGCAAGAAACTCAAAATGTTGTGGCATCAATGCAGACGAGGGCTGCGACTAAAGATTATTCCAGTAATCGATTGTTCTAACAAATTTGAATTACAAACACTTAGCCAGCAAGCTAAATAATTATCTTAATTGATAAATATTTAACTTGCTTATTAAATATTACCAAATAGTTAATATTTAGTAAACATATCTAGCTTTCTAACTAAAATGTAGTTAGTAGTTAAATATTTAATTTGTAAACTAAGCATATAATTAGTTATAATTAAATGTTTAAATATTCAATTTACTTGATAAATATTTCATAAGTATACCTAGTTCAACTAAAATTTTGTTATGAAGTTAAATATTTAATTAATATGCAAATACTTATTTAGCTTGTTAATTAAATATTTAATAAGCAATATAAATATTTAATCCATCCATCCATCTTCTGCCGCTTATCCGGATAAGCGGCAATATAAATATTTAATTTACTTATTAAATGTTTAAGCATATTTACCTTGTTAACTAAACCATGTTCAATATTTAGTTTGAAACTGTGACATGTATAAATGAACTGTTTTCCTTTGAACTTTCTATGAATGTTTGGTTAGAAAACTAAGCATTTAGTTAGTAAGCCAGATATCTTATTCACACTAAAATATTTTATTTACTAAATATTTAGTGAGTGTATTTATCTTGCTAGCTAAAAACAGCTTGTAAACTAAATATTTAGCTTGCTAATGAAATATTTAGTTAGAATCTGACATCTATAAGTGAATGTCACCATTTTTTTCTTCCACTCAACATTCTATGAATGCAGAATTTAACCACAGGTTTCATTGGCTGTCCGGTTCAGAGCAGAACATATTCTACTTCGTGGCTATAAGAGATTTTAGGCCAATTGCTTTATTTGAAACGAAATGTTTTGTAACCCTATACCTTAGTCGAGACATTATATGTTTGTCATATTACAATAAAGGGAGAAAAAAAAAAAGCATTTTAATTGAATAATTTCCCATTTTTTGAAAGTTGCTAACACATTGCTACAGAGATTTAGGATCAATGGAGGTAAAATGCAAAGACCAGCAGGGAAGAAAACACTTGAAGCTGTTTTTAGCTAACCCCCTGCTTGACTGTTTTCTCAATAATATAAAATCCATATCTCTCAGCAGGAGCAGTACATGCGCCTCAGACTAATCAGAAAACTGACTGCAGGGTGGTCACCCAACATGGCTGCTCTGGACACATCGATTGGGTATTTCAGACCGCATGGCCAGCTGCGAAATGTCAGAGCTATTAGTGAAGGCAGCCTGAGCGCAAAGAAACCACATCCTGCTCGCTTTGTTTCTATTTATAAACTCAAAATGATTAATTTTCTGAGGTAAATCATCAGGAGAACATTCAGAAAACGGATCAGAAGTCTGTCTTCTCGCTGTACATCTTGTTCCTGGTGACAGAAACTCATTACTGCAGATTGAAAGTAAAGACACTTTGATTAAGAGGGATGTTAGTGAAGTGTAGCAGCTTTAATAATATCTGGATAATCTATACCAGAATCAAGCAGGGAGCCTTGCTGTTCACAACCGCAGCAAGAAGATAATTGGTTTTAATTACTCGGTTTTGTTCTCCCTCCATATTGTTCTGTTGCATCACATTTGCTCTGGCTTTCCTCATCGTCCACCTCTTTAGTTTCTGTCCGTTATAATTTTAGTTTTTAAATAGTTTCATTCTGTGGTTCAGTTTGGGCTCCTTCTTCTTTTAACGTCATACAGTTGAATGAGTTAAGTTTCAGCTGCTCTCTGTTCAGCAGCTCCATTATAATAGCGGGAGGAGAAACACACTTAGTTTTCTAACTACATACTTAGTGTGAAGCTAAATGTTTAATTAGAAAATTAAATTCCCTGCAAAATATTTAGAAAACCAAATATTGAGCTCCAAACAAAATATTTAGCAAGTGAGATAAGCTAAAGATTTAGTCCACAAACTAAATATTTAGCTTGCTATTAAACAAGATAAATATTTAGATTACTAGCTAAATATGTGATTTGTGAACTAAATGTTTAGCTAGTTAGCAAGCTAAATATTCAATTTGAAGTTAAATATTTAGCTTGTGACATAAATATTTAGCCTGATAATTTATTTGGTTCTTTTGTAACTAAATAAGCTAAACAATTGCTGTTTTTGTCCAGCTTATGTCTTAATTGACATTTGTTGGCATAGCAACAGAAAGAAGATTGAAGGTTACAATCCCAGCTCTGGATCTTCCTGCCTGGATTTTCCTTTTGCTGATTTTTCGTCCTCACATTAATTTGAACGGATGTCAAGAGTTTCTGAAGTGATCTCAAGTTGCCATGTGAACACAGCAGCTCGTCTTCAGGCTCTGCATCGTTTTGAAGTTTCTCTGCAACATCACAGCTTGCTGATGCGGCAGAACGTTGGTGGAGTCTCTCCTCAGGCTCCGGGCGTGAAGACACTGAAGCATGGCGGATGGCAGATGTTAGTGGGTGGCACACACAGGTCTCATGACGGCACATGTTCAGGCTCCAAAACATGCAGGGAGAATTTCATTTCTGAATCGTGCGAAACAAGAGGACTGGAGCGAAACGGTCCTGGATGACGGGAAAAATCTGAATTCACTCAGCAAAACAGAAATTAAGAGGGAAAACCTCAGATAAACTTCTATGGATTTTATGTGATGGATCATCTGGTTGATTATTTCATCTATACATCCGTTGTTTATCCTGACGGGTTCATCACAGAGCTGGAAAAATATTCTTTAAAAAAAAATAGAAAAATATGAACTTGTATTCCACCCCTCTACTTTGATACACTTGAATAAAATATATTTGTCCCCCTTTAATTCATTTAGATAAAGAAAGATATTATTAAAGGGGCAGTATTATGCATTTTGTGACATTTTAAAACACAAGAAAGCAACTGTTACCTTCAGCTGAAATGATGTACATATCAAATATCACTTAAAGGAAATTTGAATTCCTAATTTAACGTGTTGAAATTTCAGAACTCCTGCTCTTTCTGAAGCTTCGCCTCCAGGAAGTCATCCCAACACGGCTCCTCTATTAACACTTTAACATTTTTACCAGCGTTGTTCTGAGCTGCAGCTGCTATAACGAGCTCTGCAGCTGTTTGCTAATTGCTGCTGGCTAGTCTGAAGAAGCTGAGAGGGGGAGGAGCTACACCTCAAAGGCGGTGCTCGGTCCAACCAGCTGAATGTAAAATACATAATATACTGCTCCTTTAAAGAAACAATGATTGCTCATCTTCTGTAATTAATATTAACTAGATACTGTATTCTAGTTTAGATGTTATATGTATGCAAGTGGATAAGGAGTGGGAACATTGGTAAATTTATCCCACTATTATGAAAAGCTAAAGTTTTGACATTATGTTACATGCTGTAAATATTATTTATTATTATGATTTAAACATATTTTGTGCATATTTAAAAAAATAAACAACAGATTTTAAATTAAATCTTACAAGTGCTCGGCTTTATGTGGGAAACTCTTCAGTAGGCTGTGATCTGTAATTCAGGGTTTTATGGCGGGTCATCTTCCTGCTCCATAAACTATTTTTCTTTGTGCTGGAGACAAAAACACCCTCTGCAGCACAAAGAGCAGCATATTTCTGCAGCACAAAATGACAACAAAACATAGCGAAACATCGAGTCCTCGCCCGGCAGAGAATACGTGGGACGCTGTTTCTAAAATGAGACCCAGAATCTCACAGCTCCTCTAAATTAAGGAGAAAAACAGAAAGAGAAAGAGAGAAGGAGGGAGCAGGATCATCTCCGTTGCCGCGGCAACCGTGGCAGACGACCACGCTCTGTCTGAGAGTTTATACGCCTCAACATTTTTCTTACATGCCACAAGAAAGAAAAAACTGCAATCTGAAAGGCGCCAACGCAGATGTAGGCTAAACATAGCTGCATTAAACCGAAGAGGATTTGATGCATGTAGCGCTTTGTTGCCACAAAAAACACAATTCCCTCGTTAGAAATCCGCCGCTCCGTTCAGCGTTTACAACTTTTCCTTACAAAACCATTCAGCTGTTTTCCAAAAAAAGTATGAATAGAAGAATTAAAAATGAAACTACAGCCCAGCTAGCATTAATGAAGTGATTCATTCATCTGTAGGTGCAGAGGCAGGAAACTGGGTGACGCAGGAGGGTTAATATTGGACTCCCTGCGGTGCCAAAATAAGCAGAGAAGATGTGCAACGTGTGGGCGAAGATGATCAAAACTTCTGTTTCTATCAATACCAACACAAGCGTGGTGCAGTTTTAGAAAGTCTGGGGAGATGATGAGTTTTAAATAGAAATACTTCGCTGCTACTAGCAACAAGGAGGGAAAAAACTGAGGACAATAAAATACAATAAAATGGATGAATACATGAAAATGCTGCCAAGAAGAATGAAGATAAGAGCTTCAAGAGGACAAAGCAGAAGATGAAATAATGTAGGGTAAATATTTAGCTTGCAAATTTAAGTTGTTTTTTTTATTGGAGCTAAATATTATATGCAGAGTTCAATATCCAGCTTGGTAACTTTATAAATGAAAGGAAAAATATGGCAAAAACATAACTGATAAATAGACACCCTTTTTTTCTGCTAACGAAACCCAAAATACTGCTGTTAATTTTTTGCTGTGTAACTTTACAAACAGCACCACATTAGTTTTATTTCTGATTGAGTAGAAATAGGCTGAAATAAATCTACTTTAAATTAAGTAACATTTTTGCTACTCTAGCCACATCTGGTTGTTTTGCGTTTGAAAAGTCAGAAATTTAGAAAGAAATGCACAAATGTTGAGATTAGTTCCAGAAACTTAAAAGAAAAAATTTGGAAAAGTTGAAAATTTCAGATTTTTTTTCTAGCAAACATTCAAATTTTGGAGATCAGAAATGTCCTTTCTTTCTAGAAAATTTCTGACATAAATTTCAAAATTTCAGAAATTCTCAAATTTCCCACTTTTGAAACTGTGAAATTATTATTTTTTCTATAAAAGTTCTCAGATTAATCTAAAATTTTCTGAGTTTTTTGGCAGAAATGTATTCATTTTTCTATCAGCACCAGCTAATAGAAACATATAACTTTAAATTTAACTTAGATTTTACATTATTTAATGGCTTTACTGTTAGACCTGGATTATTTAATCAGAACTGTTTTTGCTTTTGTCACATAGAAGATAATGTTTCTCCATTTTGACTCTTCCCCTGAAGCCTCCCATCACCTCGTGTTGCCTCATCAGCGGCAGCTCGGAGCGGGGATTTAACGGAGACAGCTGCTTCCACGGCGTGGTGTATTTACCCCCATGGTTTACCAGAGTTGGTACATTCCATCGTATTCAGAGACGTACAAGTTCTCTCTACAGTTATTCCGAATGTAGCACAACAATAAAGAGCAATGGATGTAGCTCGAGCCTCCTCTGGTTATTAAGACACTACAACTGGCGACGAGGATACTTTTCGGAGGAGAGAAGACGTCAAGTGTCAATTCTAGTGAGAATAATGGCTCAGGTTGGCAAAATAGATGACTTCAGACCCGAGGTGGAGCCTGGACAGCTGATACCTGGAAGCTAACGACGTTGACGCAGAAAAGCACGCAGCGGTGTTGCTAAGTGTAATGGGTGCTAAAGCATACGGACTTTTACAAAACTTAGTACAGCCTGAAAAACCAAAAGACAAAACATTTGGCGAGATTGTGGGCATTTTGAAAGAACACTATGAACCAAAGCCCATATTAGTTGCTGAACGTTTCCGGTTTAATAGATGCAACCAAAAGCCGAGTCAGACTGTGGCCCAGTATGTCAGAGCTAAAACAACAAGCAGCTAACTGTGATTTTGGTGCGTCACTGGATTCTGCACTGAGGGATCGGTTCGTAAGTGGAATTAAAAACGAAGCTTGCCAAAGGAGGTTACTTTCAGAGGATCGGCTGACCTTCACCAAAGCTTTTGAGATTGCTCTCAGTATGGAGACTGCAGACAGAGACACTCGACAGCTTAGAGGCGCTGAGGGTGAATGGACTAGTGAAGCAAACATTCACAAGATGAGGCCAGAAAAAACTAATATGTGCTACAGATGCAAAGGAAAAAATCACAATGCACATGAATGTCATTTCAAAGAGACTAAATGCCATAATTGTGGAAAGATTGGACACATTAGGAAAGCTTGTCGGGCTAAAGTGCAAAAGAGTCATGGAAAAAGTGTGCCGAGCAGAGAGACAAAGTATGTGACAGCAGAGGAAGACCCAGAAGAGGAGTTAGCCATTTTGACTGTTAGTGCTGAGGATGATGAAAGATATAAAGCAACATTTGAAGTAGACAATGTTGATTTGGAAATAAAAATTGACACGGGAGCAGCGAAAAGTGTCATTTCACATCCTACATACTTGAAGTTCTCACACCTGCCTTTGCAGCCAGCTAAAGTGAAGCTCAAAGCTTACAATGGAGGACGTATTTGTGTTTTGGGGCAGCTTGTAGCAAAAGTGGTGTATGAAGACCAAGCTGTGGATTTGCCACTGTTGGTTGTTAAGGGACATGGTGCATCATTGTGTGGAAGGAACTGGCTGACAAAACTCCAGCTTAACTGGCAGCAGATTAAGAAATGCGTGGGTGAGCCAAAAACACCTATCACTCAATGAGCTTTTGGATACTTACAGTGATGTATTCAAGGAAGAGTTGGGCACATTGAAAGACATCAAAGCTACCGTCATGGTCAAACCTGAGACTCTGCCCAAATTTTGTAAACACAGACCTCTTCCATTTACAATGAAGGAAAAGGTGGAAAAAGAACTCGAAAGACTGGAAAAGAGTAACATTATTACACCTGTGAGACACAGTGAGTGGGCAGCACCGATAGTGCCGGTGTTAAAAAAGGACACTTCTATTCGCTTATGTGGGGATTACAAAGTGTCAGTGAACCAAGCCCTTGAAGCCGATACATACCCTCTGCCACGTTTGGAAGAAATACTGGCAACTCTCAGGGGGGGAAAGTACTTCTCTAAGATAGATCTGGCAGCAGCCTATCAACAAGTACTGTTGAAATACACAACTATCAATACTCATAAAGGACTGTTTGTTTACAACAGGCTTCCTTTTGGAATCAGTACAGCTCCGTCAATTTTTCAGCGGATTATGGAAAACATAATGAAAGGGTTACCAGTGGTGGTCTACCTGGATGACTTGCTCATCACTGGACGCTCAAAAGCAGAACATCTGAGCAATCTGGAGAAGGTCCTGCAACGCCTTCAGGAAAATGGCCTGCGAGTAAAACGTTGCAAGTGTGAGTTTAACAAGCCACAAATTGAATATCTGGGACACGTCCTGGATGAACATGGAGTTCACCCTTCAGAAGAAAAGGTGAGGGCAATACAGGAAGCTCCTGCTCCCACTAATGTGAAAGAACTGCAAGCGTTCCTGGGACTTGTTAACTATTATGGGAGATTTGTGCCAATGCACTTTACAAGTTACTGAAAGACAGTGTGTCTTGGAGATGGACTGCACCAGAGCGGGCAGCATTTGATAGATGCAAAGATCTGCTGACAAGTGATCGGGTGCTAGCGCACTATGACTCCAACCTACCACTCACTTTAGCATGTGATGCTTCTGCATATGGCATTGGTGCGGTTATACAGCACACAATGCCAAGTGGGGAGGAGCGACCAATAGCATACGCTTCCCGAACACTGTCTCCAGCAGAAAAAAAGTACTCTCAAATAGAAAAAGAGGCTCTTGGACTGATTTATGGGGTAAAAAAGTTTCACCAGTACCTATGGGGCAGACATTTCACCTTAGCAACGGACCATCGCCCCCTGCTGACGTTATTTGGTGAGCACAAGAACCTACCTACCGTAGCTGCAGCACGCATTCAAAGGTGGGCTATCATATTGTCAGCGTATGATTACCACATTGTTTTCAAAAAATCAGCAGAACACAGCAATGCAGATGGGCTCTCTCGCTGTCCTCTGCCAGAAACAAGTGACACTGGAACAGCATTGAGTTCGGCAGTAGTACACTCACTGCTAACTGAGCATTTTGAAAGAGCGCCACTAAATGCGACCCGAGTCGCTCAGGCCACACGCACAGGTATACAAAGGTATACAAGTATGTCATGGAGGGCTGGCCTACCGTTACAGATGACAGATTGAAGGCTTATCACAACAAGAGACATGAGCTTTCTACTGAGATGGGTTGTGTTTTGTGGGGAACCAGAGTGATTATACCTTTGAAAATGAGAAAGGCTGTATTAAACGAAATTCACTCTGGTCACCAAGGAATTGTAAAATCCAAGGCCTTAGCTCGCAAATATGTCTGGTGGCCAAATCTGGATAATGACCTGGAACAGGTCTGCAAAACATGTGAAACATGTCAGCTGGAACAGAAGATGCCACAGCATGTTCCGCTGCATCCTTGGGAGTTCTGCAGGTGAATCCTGGAAAAAGACTGCATATTGACTTTGCTGGACCTTTCCTTCACAGCATGTTCATGATTGTGGTGGATTCATATTCAAAGTGGTTGGAGGTGTTTCGCATGCCACACATCACCTCACAAGCCACGGTGACAAAGCTGAAGAGACTGTTTGCTTCATATGGACTTCCTGAACAAATAGTCACAGATAATGCCACAACCTTCACTTCTACTGAGTTTCAAACGTTTGTGACACAGAATGGCATTTTGCACACAACAAGTGCACCGGGACACCCTGCCACAAACGGTTTGGCTGAAAGATATGTGCAGACATTTAAAGTGGGCATGAAAAAGCTTGCCAACCGCTCATGCAGCATTGAGGACAAACTTTCATTGTTTTTGCTACAGTACCGTGTTACACCTAACTGCACAACAGGTCAGTCCCCGGCAGAAATGTTTTTGCACAGACACATCCGTACTCAGACTGGATTTTCATCAAACCTAACACCAAGGAGACTGTTCGCAGGAAGCAGTATCGACAAAAAGCTCAACATGACTTCACAGCCATGGACCGTTCCTTTCTGTGGATGATGCTGTGTATCTTCGCAACACAGGGGAGGAGTTAACAAGTGGATTCCTGGACAGGTTGTAAAACAAACTGGCCCAGTCTCTTATGAAGTAAAGAGCGGTACTCGAACACTGTGCACAGACGACATGGGGATCAGCTGCACTCCAAGCTGTAGCTGAACCAAATATAGAGGAACCTGAACCATCGACGCAAGAGCAAAGTGATATAAATATTACACCTGAACAAAGTGCTCTGGACTCTGGGGTGCACCCTCCTGTTTCCCCAGATCCTCCAGTGGTTGTGAGGCGTTCAACACGACCACGGAAGACGCCGAAACGTCATCTTGAATAGCCTTATGTTTATCTAGGCATAACAGTTATGCATGTTAAGTTTTGTTATTATTCATGTCACATAAGGGTTACATCTGAGTTAGATGCAGAGGTAAACAGATAGAAAAAATGTCGATTACCAAGTTAATGCATATTTGAGTCGTTGTTTGGTTCTACGTGAAAATGCACTTAAGCTGCAATAAGTGACCTTAGTTTATTTTAGTTAATAGAGATACAAATGTTATTGTTATCTAAAAGGGGATGATGTGGTGTATTTACCCCCATGGTTTACCAGAGTTGGTACATTCCATTGTATTCAGAGACGTACAAGTTCTCTCTACAGTTATTCCGAATGTAGCACAACAATAAAGAGCAATGGATGTAGCTCGAGCCTCCTCTGGTTATTAAGACACTACACACGGGAACCGCCTCTCCTGGACCACCAGCCGCAAACTTAACGTCCAGCTTTCTCCGTTTCTGCTGGGAAGCAATTAGGTTTTAGCTGGCAGTCTTATAAAAGCTGCGGCTAATAAATAATCCAGCAGCAGCGATTCGGGTCACTTCCGCCCGATCAGATGAACGTGACTGTGGCGTTACCTGACATGGCGGTCCCGTTGTCGCAGGTGACAATCTTGACACATAACTGGTGGTGAAATGAAATCCCCTGAGTTGTGAAACCTGCTGTATCACTTTTGACTCCACATAAACAGAACATTACCACCAGGCTGCAGTAGATAGGGAAAGGCAGAGATATGAGAAAGGACACAAACATGAAGTGTCATGGCTGACCTTTCCTTCCTCTGTCACTGTCTGAACCCATTAGCTTTGCTAACACACCAGCGCTTCCGCTCTCCAAACCCGTCATAACTTTACAGGGTAAGATTCTTAATCTTACCCTGTAAATATTAACAGGAATAATTTGGGTTATTTAGATTATAAAATGAGAAAAAAATGGCAGTTAATTTTTCAAATTAATATTTTACTCTCGCTTCAAACTATTTAGTTAGCTAGCTAAATATTTCGCTTGTCAATTAAACAGTTGTAAGCGAATTATTTAGCTTCAAACTAGTTAGCAAGCCAGAAATTTATTTTTAATATTTATTCCAGGGATAAATATCTACCCAGTTACGGGGTAAATATTTAGCTAACATGCAAATTCACTTGCCGATAACCGGAAGTGGAGTACCCAAATAAAAGCTATTTTCCAAATTTCTATATAGCTTTCTATATGCTTTCACATTGCTCATTTTTTGTGAAACATTTCAGCTTAAAGGTCGAGACTTTTAAAGGCAATACAGACATTTACCAAAAATCAGCAGTGATGCATCACCAATGATGACTGTTGGCCCAGCTTTTATGTTAATAGTTCACTTCCGCTTGTCGCAACGTATTATATTAGCTCAATATTTAGCTGTGAGCTAGCTGAAGTGGAGAAAAGTATATTAACGTCAACAATATATAGCTTTGCGTCAGCTAAATATTTTGTTTCTAAAATACCCCTACCTAGCCCAGTTTAATATTTAGTTTGGAGCTAAATATATTTCTTACTAAATATTTATGGAGCTAAATATTTAAATTGGAGTAAAAATAGTTAGCTGGCTAACAAAATACTTAGCTTACTAATTAAATGTTTACATTGAAATTGTAATATTTAACCCAAATTAATTTTTTTTTAATGAATAACAGTCAAAATGTGACTGAAAAGGTGGTCCATTTGATTGTATCTTTATGAACGGTAGCTCATAGCTCCTTTGTGGCACATTAGCAGACAGGCAGGAGAAAGAGGGACGGGTTGACGATGACGGCTCCCAACCCCGCCGCCATTTTCTGTTCGTCCTTGAACCTCTTTGCTGTTAGAGGACAGCTGATAACTCCTATCTACAGATGTGTTAATTGGTCTTCGGCGCCATTACACCAGTCTGGAGGCTCGGTGGAGGGACAGACGAGGAGCTAACGCCTTGGGAAATCACATGTGATCCAAGCTGACCTTCATCTAATGGGACGGGGACTTCAAGGCTCGGCTGAGACTTTGCAGAGGGAAAAAAAGAAAGTCAGTATTTGCAAACATGCCTGAGAAATGCCCAGAAGCAATAGGATGTGGTGCATAAATTTATTTCAACATATATTAACATTTTGTTTCTACCTCTTTTAAGGACACAGCCTGTACATTTTTATACAAATAGATTCTAAAACTAATTTGAGGGCAGAAAAATTGTCCAACACTGGATCAGGATACAGAGGATAAAGGGAAGGATAGCCTGACCAGATCTCAAATTAAATATTTTTTATGATTTACTGCAATAACAGTCCATCAGAAATAATAGTTCACAAGTCAACTAATGATAGTCATTTGTTACAAAATGGTATTGATGAAAGCAAAACCAAAACATTGCAGGTCAGATATATTAGTATCACAAAATACCTTTAGGTTTGAATGCTGTTCATTTTTGCACTAAAGTAAGACACTCCATATAAAATGCTTTTTTATACAAAGTTTGAGATTTTGTAATGGCAGCAAATGAAATAACTGATGTTTTCTTTTTGTAGTCCCAGTTAACAAGCAAACGGAGGACCCTGGTAACATCCAACATGGCCGCCCCCGAGCAGCCCAAAGGTAACATCCAACATGTCCGCCACGCTAAAAAACATAGTGAAATTTTACGTTAACTCCTCTGAGAGTCTGAATTTTACCCTCACATATTTTTGGTGAAAATGTTTCTTAAAATTTCAAAGCATAAAATGGAGACAAATACATTGTTATCACCTTAGCAATGCAAACTGTAGTTAGGGCCACCACTATTAGAATATCCAAAATATTTCTCCGACTTGAGAACTGTGGTGTGCTCCATTTGTAGATGGAAATCGGAAATATTTCTTGATACATTACATTTTTCTCATAATTTCACAACTTTCTTCAGGTAACATTGCGTCATGTTCTCCTAATATTATGGCTTTAAATCTCTTAAATTGGGCCCAATCCTCTATTGCACAATAGAACTCATGTCAATCTGTGTGAAAATAAAAAATAAAAAGTAGATTAATAGAAATCAAAACCAGAACAGTATAGTAGTGAACTAACAGAAGACGCTACACCGTTATAGATCACCCATCGAGATGTTGTGATCGATGATGGTAAGTTTTGCTACATACACTATGAACTGGAAACGCCTTCACTGTTGTAGAAAAAGAGTTCAGCTACATTGAACTACCTGATTATATGGTGCAAATATCAACCTATGTACAACTTAGAGTCATAAGTTTCTCTAACAGTAATTACTAATAAAAAAAGACATTGTGCTTTTAAAACTTTAGACACACCGAAGATTTCTCCTTTTTCGTCCAGAGTGTGACATCTCTGTGTTTTTGTAGCGTCTTGCAGAGTCATTGAAAAGTGCCAGCTGCGTCCTCCAGCCTCCACACGAGTTTCCATCAGTGATTAAACAGGAAGTTTTCCACTGAAGAGTCCTGAGTTGATTCTTAGCGCTGAGAGTCCGTCTCTCGAGTCTAGACACCGTCATAAAGACACGTCTCATCCAAGCTGCTACACTGAGGGTTTTATTTGTGATCTGTTTTAGTAATTCTTTCCCTTAGATAAATCTGGTTTTATGCACTGGAGGTCAACAGGAAGTCTCAGAAATGGCAGTAAATTGCAGTTACCACTTTATTCATTTGTTCTCCTGACTTGTTTACCCAAATTACTGATGTTAAATCTCCAATATTTTGTCACATCAGAACCAAAAACTTCAGCGTAGATTTTATGTGATAGATTGGGTGGTGGCAGCATCATGCTTCAGAAAGCATTTTCTTTCTCAAAACAAACAAAAACAAAATCTCTAAAAGTGCAAACCTAGCAGGTTTCTTCCAGTGAGGGCTGGGTAATTAATCAGCTTTATCAGTTTAGCAAATTTTTGGTTTTTCAAGTTTTGATTGTTGGAAAATTGAAAATTTTTTTTCACTAATTGCATTTCAATTGGGGCTGCACAGTGGCGCAGTGGGTAGCGCTGTTGCCTTGCAGCAAGAAGGTCCTGGGTTCGATTCCCGGCCCGGGGTCTTTCTGCACGGAGTTTGCATGTTCTCCCTGTGCATGCGTGGGTTCACTCCGGGTTCTCCAGCTTCCTCCCACAGTCCAAAAACATGACTGTCAGGTTAATTGGCCTTCCCAAATTCTCCCTAGGTGTGTGTGTGTGTGTGTGTGTGTGTGTGTGTGTGTGTGTGTGTGGTTGTTTGTCCTGTTTGTCTCTCTGTGTTGCCCTGCGACAGACTGGCGACCTGTCCAGGGTGACCCCGCCTCTCGCCCGGAACGCAGCTGGAGAGGAACCAGCAACTCCCGACCCCATTAGGGAGAAGGGTGACGGAAAATGGATGGATGGATGCATTTCAATTGGACTTTGAATTGGGGTTTTAGGGTGAGGCCACGATTTTATTTTCCAATTACAGCAATGAAGTTGTGATATCAAGAAAATACATGAATAATTTTATGAGGAATGTTGATTATCTTCTGAAGTTGTGGGTTTTAAAAATAAGAAAATATTTAATCTTACTACAAATTAGTTTCAAATTATCATCACTAGCTGAACTTTGAAATAATTCTGCAAACAAATGTTTATTTCAAAGAGAAAAACTGACTGAGCTGCTCATTCAGATTCATTATTTATGTACTATTTGTAAATTTAAAAATGTTCTGGTCAAACTGCATCTTTATTCTGCGACTATGACATTATTAAACTCATAGTTTAATAATTCATTGCACAGAAGGGATGATTGTAATAATAGAGATAATAGATAAGTTTATTGATCTATGAAGAGGGTTGAGAGTTTTTGTCACAGAATAATAAAAAATTAAATAAAATCAAAATTAGATAAATAAATAAAAGCCACTAGTCATTTGCATAAATGATGTAAAAATAAAATAGATTAAAATGAGATTTTATTTTCTAATCCACGTTGCCCAGGCCTACTTTCAGTTCACATAAAATCTCAAAGTTTGCAGCTGTAAAGTGACAAAATCTGACTTTACTTTTACATTTTACTGCAGATAAGCAAGCAGTGAAGCTCTGGAACATGGAGGGAAGCTAATGTTAGCGTAATTAGCACCACCACAAAGCGTTTGGGCCGGAAATGTCCGACTGGCAGAACGAGGAGCGGCGCTGCCTGCATGGCTCCTCTGCTCAGGAATCAGTCTTTGGTCACAAATCAACCCCAAAAGGAATCGAGTTTCTCTGACAGGCTATCCGACAGTTCGCCGCTGATTGATGGCGTCCATTTCCCCCAGCGTGGGTTTGGATCCTGAGCTTCACCTCTCTGTGGAAGCCATTAAAGGAGGCCTATTATGCAAAATTCACCTTTTACATGTTTTTATACTTCCATCTGGGTTTCTACTGCTTTTAGAAAAACAGAACAAGATCTTTAAAAAGAAATCAAATCAAATAACCATTTTTCTGGCAAGTTCAGGTTTTTTAGTGTTTCAAAAACTTCCTGATTGTTAAGTCACATTGAAGTCACCTAGTAACCGCTGTCGAGCCCCGTTACCTAGCAACAGCTGCTGAGTTCCAGCACGTTTGCTTCACAGGTTTTAATGTGGCTGTAAAAGTGTTTAGTTGTTGACTTAACATCCAGAAACCTCTTGCTGCATTCTTGGTGGTTGTGCAGGAGGCTCCACTTCTGCTTTTCAAAGATGTACTGTTGTATAATTGCGGATCTGTTTGCAGCCATTTTCACGTGAGTGTAAACGTTGAGTTGGGGGGCGTGGCCAGCAGCAGCTTGTTGGGATTTAAAGTGACAAAACACAACTTGGGAGCTCATTCTGACTAAAATCACATTATCCAAGAATGATTCTGTTAAAAAAAATGTAATAAACATGTTTTGTATAGGCCATATATTTACCCTAAAATGTTCAAGAAAGCATAATAGGTCACCTTTAACGTCTCTTCTCTACAACGGTGCATCAGGGCCATTTAGATTTTAAAAAAGGAGAACATTTCCACCAAGAAACTCAGAAATTTTGAGTTTTATCTCAGAAATTTTCTGGAAGAAACTGGGAAATTTCCAAAACAACAACAACAAAAACATTAGATTAATCTGAGATATTTTAATCAAAAATCTTGGAAATTTCTAAGTTTCACAAGTCAAAAATGTTAAGAATTCAAAAAGTTGAAAATTAAGGTCAGCTGCTATTTTTTTCTTGAAAATTTTTGAGGTTGATTTCAAGATTTCACAGTTTTTTTCTATCATTTTCAAATTTCGAAACGCACAAATTTCCAAGATTTTTCTACAAACTTTATGACATCAATGCCAAACATTCTGAGAAAAATTGAAGTTTTGAGGTCCAAAAGTGAATAATTTGCTAGAAAAAAACCCAAAAAATTTTATATTGGCCCCTGGAAATTTTCTAGGAGAAAGATAAAATTTCTTAGTGTTAAAAGTTGAAAATGTGCAACTTTTGGAAATGTGTTTTTGTTTTCATCAAATTTTCAACTTTTGGAGCTCACAAAATTTGATTTCAAAATTCTTCTGTAATATTTATTCAATTATTCTCAAAATTTCTGAGTTCTTGCCATATTTTTTGTCATTTATTTAATCTAAAATGGCTGCTTTATGCCGTCAGACCTCCGAGCCATCAGTGCTCAAACGCAGATTTCGATGGCGGTCGCCATGACCATCTGGCTCTTGTTCTTGTCTCGGCCCGGGGACTGGTGCTGCCCAGCCTCATCTCTGGGAGACAGCGGGTCGGACAGGACGCTGCGTTTGAGCGGCGCCGGGCGGAGGCAGGACGTTCCGGGGGGTGTGGACGGCTCCGGGTGTCTGACGGAGGAACGCGAAGACGACGCCGCGCAGCTGCCGGTGCACACTCCGGAGCTGGACCTCTCGCCCCGTTTGGCTCGGTAGGACGCCCGGCGCCGCAGCTCGCTCACCAGCTCGTACTTGATGAAGCAGAAGATGTCCTTCACGCCGCAGCGCTTCTCCGGCTCGGCGGCCAGCAGCCTCTGGAACATGCGCAGGGCGTCGTCGGTGAAGCGGCGCCACTGGGACGGGTAAGTCCCGGCGGGGAAGCCCGCTTTCTGCCAGCGCCGGAACTCCTCGTAGAAGGCGTCGGCCGGCATGGCGGCCTCCCAGGGGAAGTTCCCCGTCAGCATGCAGAAGACCAGCACGCCGAACGCCCACACGTCCATGCTGGTGGTGACCAGGAAGCCCTCGGCGCGGTTGGCCCGGCAGACCTCCGGCGCCGTGTAGGGGATGGTGCCGCTCACCCGCTTCACCCGGCAGCCGACGCGCCGCGTCATGCCGAAGTCGGCCAGCTTGATGCGGCGGCACTCGCGGTCGAACAGAAGCACGTTTTCGGGTTTGACGTCCCGATGCACCAGATTTTTACTGTGCATGAAGTCCAGAGCCAAACCGAGCTGCTGCATGCAGCGTTTCACCATGTCCTCCGGCAGGCCGACCTGCAGGACAGATGGAAAAAACATTTCTGACGGTTTCCTCAACACTACAGATCAAGATCATTTTAATATCAGAGAAACAATCTCACCAAAACAAACAAACAAACAAAAAAACTGCTTTCAAATGAAAAGCTAACCAAGAACTCCTGGCTCCAAGAGTAACTACCGCCTGAACACTATGGGAGCATCAAACTATGGCAGCATCAAACTACGACAGCATCAAACTATGACAGCATCAAACTATGACAGCATCAAACTATGACAGCATCAAACTATGACAGCATCAAACTATGGCAGCATCAAACTACAACAGCATCAAACTATGGCAGCATCAAACTACGACAGCGTCAAACTACAACAGCATCAAACTATGGCAGCATCAAACTACGGCTCCCATCAACTGCCACCAAAAGACAAGCCAGCTTTTATTTTTGTAGTCCACTTATCAGCAAATGAATTTCAATATTAGCTAAATATTTAGTTTCAAGCTTAATATTTAGCTTCCTTGCTAATTATTTTTTTGGAACTAAATGTTGTTGTAGGCTAACTACATAGCTTACTAGCTAAATATTTACCTAAAAACTTGATATATTAGGTTGCTACATTAAATATTTAGTTTGGATGTAAATGTCTAGCTTAAAACTAAATATATTTCTGTCTAAATATTTAGTTTCTAAGAAAGTATTCAGTATTCACAACAACAATGAGGCTAAATAATTAGATTGGGAGTTAAATATTTAGCTCTGAGCTAAATATTTCCACATCAGACCAGGTTAATTTGGTTCTTTTTTTCCTTTAATGAATGAAATCCTCATTCGAACATTTTCTATTTTCCTGAGTTATTTTTTGTGTCATTGACATTTGCTGAGGATTCTTGTCTCAGTGCTCTATCCTGCAGAGAGGTGACAGAGGGAGGAGAAACTAAATGAAGACGAGGTTTGGAAAAGAACATCGACATGCTGATAAAAGGAATACTAAAATATGAATTTTCTTTGTAATTTTCCCTGCAATCAGTTGTAGCGCCTCTTTAAAGCAGCCTTGAAGTCCCTGCACATCAGCTGGAGAGACTGGAACCGTAAAATCTGGTGCAGAAGGAAATTCATCCCCAGGAGAGATTATTAAAACTTCAAACATTATGACCGACTGCAGCGCTTCGTTTCGGCCGAGATGTCCAAACTTTTCTCACGTTGTTCAAAGCTGCCGACTCAAAAGGAATCAAAGAAACCAAACCAAGACAATAAAATGAAACATCAACCAATAAAGGTTGATTTTTTTAAAGTTATTTTTTCGCAATGGATATTTATTATTGTTCCAATTTATTGTAGGGTCAACTGTAGATAGAAAAAGGGGATAGTAAATTTCTGCCCAAAAGCTGAAATTTTTTAGAATTACTTCTAAAATTTTAGCGTTTAGGAAAAAAAATATTTGAGAGAAAAAACCTCAGAAACTTGAAAGAAAAACATTGAAATTTCTGAACTCCAAAAGTCAAAAAATTTGAGAGAAAAAAAACTGGAAATTTTAGAATTTCAAACATAAAATAGAAAAATTAGACATTTTGAGATAAATCTCCGAAATATTCTCGGAAAAACTTGGGAAAAGAAACATTTCCACGTTTGTTTTCCAAATTAGAAGTCATTCTAATTTGACATTTTTGAGTTTCAACATTTGAAACTCTTTGAATTTCCAGCAAGTTTTTTCACCAGGGTTTGCTGAATTAATAGAAAAGTTTTTAGTTTTCAGTTTCTTTTGGGCTCAATTGAATAAAATTATTTTCAATAATAAGAGCAGGATTTCAAAAAGCTCGCTATATTTAGTCAAGTTTAATAAAAAATAAAGATGATTTTGGTGCAGAAAAGCAAAAGTCTGTAAAATCTTGGTTTTACTTTTTGTTAAAGGTGTATTATAAAAGACGAATGCTTTCTAAGAAAATTATTTTGATATTAATTTTAAAAATCAAAGGCGGCGACTGATGGAGGGCGTTGTGCTAGCGCTACCTGCGGCGGTATGATGTCGAAAAGGTCGCCGGCGGGAGCATACTCCTGGCCGAACACGTAGCTGTCCTCCGTCTCGAACAGAACGTCGAGGACTTTGATGATGAACGGGCTGCAGCTCAGAGAACCCGTCAGGCTGAACTCCCGCAGGAAACTCTTCAGCTTTGTCTTGTTCTTCGTCACAAACTTCAGCGCCATTTTGGTGCCTGAAAAACCAGGAGAAATCGTTTCACATTGCTCTGTTGCATCCCTGCAGAGGAAACGTTAAATGTTGCCCCGGGAGAGAAATGTTGTGAATAAGCAGCTCCTTACATTCGTCACATTAGAAACACAAACTTGTGTGTTTTCCAGCTACACGGCGCGACTCTATAGCACCAAGTAACTGTGTTACCTTCAGTCATAAAGCTCCTGTATATATCAAACATGACTTCAAAGAAATTTGACTTCCTGCTTTGTCGTCTTAAAATTGGGCCTCTGTCTCTTTAAAAACTTCTGCTCTTTCTGAAGCTCCGCCTCCAGGAAGTCGTTCCAACATGGCTCCTTTATTAACCCTTTCATAGTTTTACCAGCGTTGCTCTGACCAACAGCTAATATAATGAGCTGAGCAGTTCCACCTGTTGTTTGCTAATTGCTGCTGGCTAGTCTGATGGAGCTGAGAGGGGGAGGGGCTGCGCCTTGAAGGCGGAGCTATATACACCCAGGCGTTTTGGACGCCTGAATGGTTGCCATGGAAATGAAAGGATTTCTCAAAAAAGAATGAAAGAATCAATTTTCAGGTTTCATTTGACTCCATTATTTGTGTTCATAATTGCAGCGGACAAACTTTAGGTACGTCAATTTTTATTTGTCTTAATTTTACCCATCTGTGTCATCACATTTGTACGACAGCGTGTTACCGCCAATACAGACAGAATGAGGGAGGAAAAAACAAAGCTGCCAAAAAACTCTGAAATATGTAAATTAATCTCAGACGTTTTAAATGTTCAAGTCAAAAATTTACAACTTTTCAAACTCAGAAATTTTTTGCAAATTTTCAACTTTCGGAGCTCAGAAACTCCACACGTTTTCTAGAACTTTCCCGAGATCAATGTAAGAAGAATTCTGAATTTTTGGGCCGAAATTTACTCCTTATTTTCTATCCTAATACGGCATCATACATTCGACTGACATGTCGATGTATTTCATGTTTACTCACGTTCCGTGTTCATGCCACCAAATTAACCACGAAGAAACAATCTTCTGAGATTATAGTCAGATTATTATTATTTTGTCCATCGGTGGCACTAACGGCCTCCCGTACAGGGGCAGTAACTCACCCTGTGTGCGGTGAGCCACCAGGTCCACCTTGCCGTACGTTCCCTTCCCCAGTTCCCGGATGTGTTCGTACTGCTTGGCCACGTCCGCGGCGGACAGCGAGCTGATGGCCAGCGCCTGCATGTCCTCCACCGGCACCGCTCCGCAGTAGCCCGGTTTGGACGTGGGCGACCCGCCGCCGCTGCCCGCTCGCCCCGGCCCGGAGGGGGAGAGAGACAGGCTCGCCTTGACGCTCTGCGGCACGCTGGCGGGAAAGGAAACAGTTAGAATCGACGTTTCTCCAACATGGCGGCTCTCGGGTTTCACGCTGTCGATTCGGGCCGAGCACCGCCAGGAGGAGAACGTTCAGTAAATGCATCAGACTTCCTGCTGCGCCCAGACGGCTCTGCTGAGCTTTCAGGCCTCAGACAGCACTTACTGACAAGCAGCTGCGGAAAAATCAATAGCAGAAAGACGAGCAAATGGCAATAAATCCGGAGCTGACAGATTCATGCTTACAAGAGCAGCAACTACATCTGCATTTACAGGGAGGCCTGCAGAAACAGAGGAGACACTGAAAGTGGAGGTTAAAGGTCAGAAAAATAAAGGGCTCAAACGATTAATCAGATTAACTGTAATTAATTGATTCTTGGAACTGAACTTTACCAGGACGGTCTTTGTTGCTGTTCTTTTTAAAAAGGAATTATTTGTTTATTTGCACCTTTCAATGTATTTTTAATTTTCTATGACAAAGGCTGAAGTGGTTAAATGTAAAATCTGTAGAATGAGCCATTTTTAAATTAGATTAATCGATTAATCATTAGAATAATTGATATCAATCTGAAATGATCATCAGTTGCAGTTCTAGAAGAACTAAATCAGGAAGCGTCACATGAAGTGAGATTGCTTCTGTCTCAGTTACTGTTTGAACAACAGCGAAACTAAAACAAACGACACGCATCCCACTAATGATCTTACCCACTGTCTCCATCTCCTTAACTCAGCCTCCCTGCACAACCAATCAGATTTAATCATCCAATCATGCACAGCATGCACACACACAATACAAATGGGCTCCAAATCAGCACAAGCCATTCTGCTCATGGCCTTTTTCATCCGTCATTCAGAGCTAAAAGCTTCTCTTTTGTTCCTTTTTCTTTCCCTGCAGCCAATTTCACAGCAGCGCTGCTTTAAACTAGGTTCAAAGAAGAGCGCCGAAAATGTGTCTGCCACTCACTGGGCTCCTCTGGTGGAAAACCATAAATTAACGAGGCGCTTTGGAGGTGAATGTAGATGGAAGAACATGGATCAGAAAGTTTGGTTCAGGTTTTTGGAGGGAGAAGATCAGGTAGGAGGCGATAAAGTCGAGTTGGACCAAATTTCTGTGGTTTTCTTATGAAAGGAGGAATCTGGAAGCAGGAAGGATTAAGGCGTAATATTAGTGCCAAAATGAAGACTGTTGTGCACCCAGTGGTGACTGCTTCCTTGTTGCATTCTGAAGCTACTTGTTGATCTGATTAATGATCATTAATCATGACTGAGTTACCGACATTTTTAACTCAGAGGAATGTTAGCTTGCGTTAGCTTTGAAGAGGCTCCTCCATTATCAAATCTGGTCTTAGTCGTGGATAGGCTAGTGTTAGCATTGAACAGCGTAGGGTTAGCATGGGCTTGGTTAGCTGCTTTTATGCATATGTTTCTTTGTGCAGCGCCCCCACTGGCGACAGAGGGAAATGTGTGCGATGCAACAAATAATAACATTTTTGTCCCAAATCAAACATGAAAAATCTTGTTTTGGAGGACAGTCACCTACAAGTACTGAAGTTTTTAAGCAAGACGAAATTAAAAGTAGGTGGGATCAGGCCTGTAACAATAAGAAATAAATCAATTAATCGCATGACAATTTAAAACAAGCTCAATAATTTTCATGTAAATGATTGATCTTTTTTTTTGTACCAAAAATTGGTTGATTAAACTCTTATGTCGGGGCTTTGGTTTCAGTCAGCCCTTTTTTGAAGGTTAATTTTGTTAAAAGAGCCTTCATTATTCATTTTATTTTTTTATTTATTTTGATCAGTTAAAATGTCTTCCAGATCTGGTGTTAAATGTTCATTAGAATTTAAAGTTTATGGATGTTTGAGAATGTGTTTTTGCATTATTAACATTAAATGACTTGAAAATGATCTCAAACCAACAATATTATCGTTTATCTTAACTTCTGGGACAATTTATTGTCCAGAAAAATTTATTATTGTGAGAGACCAAGGTGGAATTGCCCTGTAGACATGTAATGCATTTTGGCACTATTACTGCTCCATAGAAGGATGCTCTGCAAATCACAGCCATGAAAGTGTTTGTTGCAGTCCAGACCGCTCAGTGGTTCTGGTTGGAAATTTAACGTCAAACCCTGACAGACAGAGCGCTAGCATGTTAGCATGCTAATGATTAAGCATGTTAGCATGTTTCCTGTTAGCGCCCACCCTGCATGGCTCACAGAGAGCCGAGTGGAGCTGCTCCACTGTCCCTGCACTCCAGCTCCTAATCACATTACCCACAAAAACAATCCCGCCTCCTCGGTTTCCCTGGGAAAAACTGGATTAGGAGTCCTGAAATGTGACGAGAAGGTTGGTCGTCTCAGGAAACACAGCACAGAGCCTCGGCGGCGTGCCAGTGGAGTTGGGTTATCTGAGGGATGATTGTGTGGAGGCTTTTGGCAGAGAGCGGGTCGGTCCAGCGTATCGGAGGCGCTGTCAAAGGCCCTTTGTGCTTTCACCTCTCACAGGAAGCAGCTGCAGGCTGCAGCACAACTGCAGCGTTTGTGGCTAACTGCTGCTTCATCCGAAAGAAAAGGTAGCGATCACACGCTCCACATACAGACCATCCCGTTTTAATACCTGGAGGTTCCAGTCCGACTCAATCCGACCCAAATGACTTTAAATCCGCCCACTGAACTGCTGTTCTCCTAGAACAAGGCGGAAAGCTGACATTTTCATTACTTTTATTCAGGGCTGAAATGATTAATTGGACTAATCGTGATTAATCGATAACTGAAGTGATCCTGACTGAACTCTTCCAGCTCTGCTGAAGGTGGAAAGTTCAGCAACTGTTATTTTCATGATTAAATAATTAAAATAATTGTCAACTAAATTAGTAATCGATTAATCGCGACTGGAGTCTGAAAAACTTTCTTCTTCAGGAAATGTAAGCAAACATGGAGTGGAATCAGATTTTAGACGTTGTAGGATTTCTCTATTGTGTTCAGCTAAAGACCATCATTCATTTCTCCTGCTAGTGCTAAACTAGCACATTTGTTTTGTTGCATTTACCCACAATGCCCTGTGCTGTAGTCCACTTCCTGCTTTTGGAGCGCTCTCCGGTCCACTTGGTGTTCACATATGATATCAAACTGAACCAGAGTTCACTTCAACCATCCAGGTTTGGAGGACCAGAATTCAATGTTAGCATTTAAACCTCCACAATCAAACCAGACTTTCTGGACAACCAGAATGGAGTCGGATGAACATGGCTGCCGTTAAAACACCCTAATGCCGACAGGCTGAACTCAGCAGCTCCTGATCCGTCCCCCGTCTGCCTGTTTCTACAAACTAGAAACTAAAAAAATAAATAGACTGCAGACTCTCGCCACGTTTTCACCGTCTCTGCTAATAGACTAGCCGTTTCGCTTTGGGCCAAATAGCCATTATTAATGAGGACCGATTTCTCAATTAGCTGTCAAAACGCCCAGCATGCTTTGCCTCCAGCTCACAGAGAGAAACCCAGCGAGACCGAAGCCGTTTCTGTCTGCAAACGGAAACCAAACCTTTTGGCTTCATCTGTTTCTGTCAGGTTGTTTTAATGGGCTTCCAACAGAACCAGCCCGTTTCAGCCCGTTAGAACCGAAACTGGTTCCAACTGAAACCACGGAGAAGGTCGAGCCTCGAGAAAAAATAAATACTGATTTTAATCTCAGAGTTCAGTATTTTCTTTCTAAGTCAGAATCGTTTCGATTGTTTTTGCTCCATCAGGAAAATTTAGTGTTAAAACTGAATTTGAAGCGGCTTGTAGTCTGGATAAAGAGGAAGAAACGGTTACATAAATATTGACATATACTGATAATATCGGTGAAATACACCAAGAAATATTTGGTTATTTAGCTGCATTTTGACACAGAATTCTGACATTCTGTGAAAAACGTCCGAATTTTGAGGAAAACAGTCGGATTTCTTTCTGCTTTCTCGATGCTCTTCCTCATGAAGTTGACATTCTGTGCAGAAACCAGGTTTTCAATGGGAAACTGACGGTTTCAGTTCTACATGGTGGTTCAGACGAGTCCATTTGTTTTTGTGCGACGCGCTAAAACAACCTGACAGAAACAGATGATGTCTAAAGGTCCTTTTTTCTGCTGTTTGTCAAACCCACTGAAAGAAAAAACCTCCTTCTGCTGCGCCACAGACTCTCACTTTGACAAATCACCTGCTCTGAGCCGGGCCTGGCTCCCGAATGGACCCCTGCTGTTAGCGCTCCAGATTCACCTGGCCTCCTGCTGGGAGGACCAATGAGCCAGGAAGGACACCGGCCAAGGTGAAACGTCCCCAAACTTTAAGAGCAAAGCGGAAACGTCCGCAGTGACACTGGAAGGACGAACGGAGGCGACTCTGACTGGACGGGTTTGGTTCAGCGCTCAGCAGCAACAGCTTACAGGTAAAATCCCACATTTTTTCATAACATATCCACTTTAATCTATTTTTTTTTGTTTATTTTCTAAAAAGATAAATAAGAGCTGACTGAAATAAAAGCCAATTTTTGAGTCCTCTGGTTTAGAGCTGCTTGCAGTGATGCAGTTCTGACGCCATCCAGCAGAGGGCGCAGCTGGTCATCCTTAAGAGGAGCCAGTTGATACAGAAACAAAGATGGCGGAAGGATACCGGAACAGAGAAACGATTCAGACAGAGTCCGGTTAGCGTCTTTGTTGATGGAAAATAAAAAAATAAATGAAAATTTCACTAAAAAAACAGAAACATTTTGTTTAAAAATATCAAAAACTTGCTAGAAAAAAAACTTTACAAATTCACAATATGTTCAATTTATTTTTTCATTTTTTGTTAGTTTTTGTGTTGAGTTCTCAGAAAATTACTTTGTTTATTTGATAGACACACATTGACAAACTGCTCAAAACAGCATGTTTGCATCACAGTGCAACAGAAGCAGCTAATTCGCAGCACTTGACCCTAAATGGGCTTTTTATGGCTTCATAAAAATTGCAGCCTGAGCCTGATATTCTGCCGTAAAGTCCAAATAAATATAAGCTGTAAAACAAGATGGCCGCCCTGACATCAACCAAAGGAATGCCAGATTTTCCAGATATGTAACGTTCAAAAACCAACAGAAGTTATTCAGTTCAATATAAAGTGTGCAAACACCATCGCAGGCAAATGATGCACAGACTTGTCCACCGTCTTAAACTTTGAGCTCAGTGGCCCTCAGTTATCCTTGCACATGTCCACAGCCTTGTTTAATTGGCCAGGTTGCCATCCCTTCGGTTTGTAATGCAATTAGGAAATGGCATTCAACAGAAACCGGAAAGGTCAACCCGAGACATGGCAGAAAACCTTCTGAGATCCCGACTGAGGAAGCCGAACCCGTCCCTGCAGAAACACCGGGAACCGCCGGGTCATTAAACCGAGCAGCAACATTTGCATGAATGTGACCTTCGCAGAGGAGAGGCTGAAAAATGAACATTCAAAATGTGAAAGCGAAAACTGCTTCAGGTTTGTGTTCCTGCAATCATAGGAAACGTTTTAAACTGAATCCTGAGTTTATTGTCACATTAAAAAGACAAACTTTAAAATATTGTATTTTATACTTCTGAAGCAGAAGAAAATTAAATTGGTACTAGAAGGTTGTGGTGTACTTAAGATGGAAGTTAGCGCTTTAGCATTTCTTCTGAAACTGGTAAATCCAAGGATTTTCCCTGTCAAAGATGCACTTTTCAGATTTTTATTGCTATAATGTTTCAAAATGCCACATATTTTCATTGAACCTTACAACAAAGCACTATTTTATATTAAAATATATTAAATTTGGACCGAATACAGAAAACTTAAACCAAATAATCTCAAACAACAGGAAGAAACTTGGGGGGGGAAATCAGCCCAACGAGAAAGAAAACTTTCAGGTTTTAGCTTTTATCCACAGCAACTTCTTAACTTCATGCTTTTTGGAAATGAGGTCATCTTTTACAATCTGATTAGGACTCATGATGAAAGTGCTTTCCATTGATTTGCATCCCACTGCATTTCCTCTGGCACTTTCTATCATCATCAGAGTTTAAAGATTAAAGCTCCAGCTGCAAAAACTTTCCCCTGCAGCATCTGATTATGGACGCCAATCATAACAAGTGTCGTCGCTGCAGGACACTGTGTTCCCACCGACACCATTATATGCACACTAGCCCGTAACCTCTGGCCGAGGAAGAAGACAGGAAGAAATCCAGCGAGGCGCCAGCAGAACATGGAGCTTTGATGCTAAATCTGATGCTAACATGAGCTCAGTAAAATGGGGGTGTCGCTAAATGATGCAACGGCGGCATAAGGTGATTAGTTCTGCTGGAAGTGGCAAATGTTGATTCGCTGAGCTGCTCCCTCCTTCACTTTGAAACTGAAAACCAGTTACGGATCAACTGAAACCGAGTCAGCTCCTCGTAGGAGCGGGCATTTAAATGTTACATTATCACTGTGACGGTAAATTAAATGTAATAATTACTGAATAATGAACAAAAAACCTTCTTAATGTTGATGTTTCTTTAAATATTTCGTAATATTGTCTGTGCTAAGCTAATGCTAATGCTGTTTGGGGGAACAGAAACATTGGGAACCTCTGATATAAATCACACTTCGTTATTGGTTTGTTGATCAATAATCAAGTCTGTTGAGATGTGAAAAGAAGTCACCACTTTTACAACAGTCCCATAACGTAGCACCAATTCACAAAAAACATCTTCTAACGGAGAAAAACACAATCAATTAGTTTCACAGGATCATCAATCAGTTCATACTGAGTAACTAAACCCAATCAACTCATTGATTAACAGACAGAACATCTGAATTTGTCTTACGGATTAAATCTTTATGTTTCTCTGTACATTTTTAGATTTCCATGGAAATTAGTTACATTTCAGTGCTGCCCTCTTTGGGTTAAACGGTGGTACTGCAGTTGACTTTTCCTATTGGTTCCAATAATCAATGATTGATGTTCACATCACTCAGTTTGCTGCTGCAGATATTTCTGCATATTTCAGTTTTTGTGTTCCTCTAGTTTAATAATAAATCTAATAAATAACAAAAAAACGTTAGCACCGTGCTAACCTAGCACGGTTTTCATTCATTATAACTTACTTACATGCTTGCAGGGTTTGTTTATTTCCCTCTGCAAAGTGAATCTGCATTTAAAACAACCAGCATAAAAAAAATCTAATAAATAACAAAAAAACGTTAGCACCGTGCTAGGACTGTTAGCACCATGCTAACAGTCCTAGCACGGTGCTAACGTTCCCAGTTACTGGCTGGGAATGTTGTTCGTTACTCTTCCAAAGGTGATCAACGATTGCAGAAGTTAATGCCCCAAATCCTGTAATAAATACAGTAATAATATCAAAATGTCATAATATTTATTTACTGCCTGATCATTTCAGGCCACATAATCTAAAGAAATCTCACTAAATTGACAAAACAGTTGAGATTTGCTTTTAAAAACAGCTCAAATGAAGGAACTTCACAGAAATGAGCATTTTTAAGTCAAGAAAAGGGCAACATTTGTTTTCATTCATTATAACTTACTTACATGCTTGCAGGGTTTGTTTATTTCCCTCTGCAAAGTGAATCTGCATTTAAAACAACCAGCATAAAAAAAATATATCCAAACATTACCCTTTTATTTTCAAGTAATAATCATAAACATTTTAATTCTGCATGTTCATTTCTTTGAGTCATTTGGTTTGGAGGGAAACGGTTTGTTTATTCCAGCTGGAGTGGCTCAATTTCCTCTTTAACAGCATGAAAACTCATTTTTGCTGCTATTTGCAGAGTCTGCCTGAAACATTTAACCGAGCTGCATTCAGAGGAGACAATTTCACAGAATATGTGAGGAGCATGTTTCCCCCAGCAAAACTGCTCATCAGCTGTCGATTCTTACTGGGAAATCATCCTGAAATGTGAATTATTAATGCAGCAACCAGAGGCTGCTTTGAATATGAATTGTTTTGGCCTCTTTGACAAAAAGCAGGTCTGCAGAAGCAAATAAACACGAGTCGCTGGTCCCTCTGCCGTGTTTGTGACCCATTTGCAGCCTCCAGCTTTGGCTTTTTGCAGGAATTTTAAAGTCAGATGAATTTTGAAGTCGTTAAGATGCATTAAAAATGAGATTCCACCTGTCTGGTCCATTTTTCTGCGTCGGCTAACAATAGACATGAGGATTAAAGAGCAGAGGGGGAAACAAGTGAGCAGCTGTTCAGGAAAAACGATGCGACCAAAGTCAGATTTTTGCTTTTTGAGTCATTAAATGCATCAAAATTATAATTTTTTTACCATTTTATGTCTCTGAATATTGCAAGAGATCTGTTTTGGGGCTAACAATTATTTTAATAATTGATCATTTCAATAATTATTCTGATAATTGATCAGATTTAAAAAAAAAACGGCACATTTTGCTGATTTTTATTTCATCACCTGCAGCTTATTGGGTACAGTATCAGAAGTAATTAAACAAAAATAACTCAGTTCCTTTTTAAAATAAGAGAATAAACATTTGAAAAGTTAGTGAAAAGAAAAGCCCTTCAATTAAATTCAACACCAGGACTGGCCTGGTTATTATGATCTGAATAATTAACTAACATTTGGGGAGCAAAATGTGTTTAATAGCAGATTTTCTTTATTTGAACCAGTTGAAGCTAAAAATAAAGTTATTAAGATGCAACTTAATGAGTTCTGGTAAAACTTAGTTACAAACAAAGATGTTTTTTCATATTAAGTTCTAAATATTTATATTTTTGAACAGTTTTGGCTCAATAGCTGCCTTTGTTGTGTCTATGCCAAAATTAATGATTATTTGACAACTAAAGTTTTTTAATAATTACAGACAAAGAAGGTTTTTCATGTTAAATGTTAGTTTTATATGGTTTTGTCTTAATTACTGGTTCTGTGCTAAACTTAGTGATTATTGGACTTCAGTAAATTAACTGAAGGTTATTTTAATAACATCTGAATAATTATCCATCCTTCATTTCTTCCAGTTTAATTTCTCTGGTTTCCTTTGGATCTTAGATTTTCTGTTGGATTAATTTTTATCTTATAAACCGGAAGAAGAAAATCTGAACGATTTGCTGCACAAAACAGAGTAAATTCGGAATAAGGGTCAAAGGGTCAGAGATCATTTGGTTTGAATGATGAACTGGAGTATTCGTGGACTGGATTTTCCAGAACCAGTTGAAACTCCTCATCGCGGGTTGCTCACCTGCTGGCGACCTGCCTCTCTCCTCCATGGTCCTGCATCTGCTCGGAACCGACTAACCGATTCTTCGCTTTCAAATAGCAACAATATTTCTCCAGAACAGAGAAGTTGAAGCCCCGGTTCTGTCCGTCAGTGTGAGACTTTGTTCGGGGGAATCAGAGCCACATGTGGAGCGCGAGAAGCGGGATGCGAGAAGCGGGATGCGGGAGCCGTTAACCGGCCAGGCAGCTGCGGGAGGCTGCGTGTTTATCTCCCGCTCCTCCGGTGGTCCGCATGACCCACTTCCACTTCCACACGCAGGAGACGCGCAGAGGAGCCGTTCATTCACTCCGCCGCGGCTCGGATCTCTGAACGAGCCTTCAGGCTGAGCCCGGGTCGTCGGTGGCCGTCGGTCCGACCCGGTCCGTCCGTTCGTCCAGCGGGGCTTTAGAGGCGGGGAGGCTGGTTCAGATGTTCTGCATCTGCTGGTCCTACCAGTCATTGTTCACCGGCTCCACCCTCTGGACCACTACAGGAGCTCACGTGTGCTGGGTCCTAGCGCCGGGACACGGACAACCTCAGCGGCGAACACAAGAGGTGGGTCAGAGGGGGACATGGACCCGGGAAATAAAGGTGCTCACCCTGCTGGCCCCCACAGGAACTGCATTAACTAATTAACTAGGCAGAGATGTTTCCTTCATTTAACACAAAAGATAAAACCCTATGAATAAATATATATAGCACAGATGGATGAATACATATATAAAATAAATAAATAAATTCCCTTCTCCCCCACCGCGGGTGGTTCTTATCCTCTGAGCTCGGGTCCTCTACCAGAGGATATATAGATATAGATCTATATCTATATCTATATCTATCTATAGATATAGATCTATATCTATAGATCTATATCTATATATCTCTACCAGAGGCCTGGGAGCTTGAGGGTCCTGCGCAGTATCTTGGCTGTGCCAAGGACTGCACATTTCTGGACTGAGATGTCTGATGTTGTTCCTGGGATCTGTTGTAGCCACTGCTCCAGTTTGGGGGTGACTGCCCCGAGGGCCCCGATGACCACAGGCACCACTGTGGTCTTCACCTTCCAGGCTCTCCAGTTCCTCCCTGAGGCCCTGGTATTTCTCCAGTTTCTCGTGCTCCTTTTTCCTGATGTTGCAATCGCTTGGTATTGCTACATCTACCACAACGGCTTTCCTCTGTTGTTTAGCCACTATGACAATGTCTGGTTGGTTCGCCATTACCATTCTGTCTGTCTGGATCTGGAAGTCCCACAGGATCTTAGCTCTGGCATTCTCCACCACCTTTGGGGGTGTTTCCCACTTTGATCTTGGGGTTTCCAGTCCATATTCTGCACAGATGTTTCTGTACACTATGCCTGCCACTTGGTTATGTCGTTCCATGTATGCTTTCCCTGCCAGTATCTTGCACCCTGCTGTTATGTGGCAGCACATTTTTATATATATAAAAACAAGTGTATGTGTACATAAACACACACTTGTACTTTTTAAATAAATAAATATACAGTAAAAGAAATACAACAATATATAAAACTACATATGTATTTACATTATATGTTTATATGCTATATTGTATGGCTATCTAAGAAAAAGATAGATAGATAGATAGATAGATAGATAGATAGATAGATAGATAGATAGATAGATAGATAGATAGATAGAATAGTGATACATCTAACAGTTTCAGGGTAGTATAGTAACTCTGGAGGATTGGACTAGGCCACCCCTGACCCAAACCAGGCCAGCTTTTCAGAGTGGAGCATCATGTGAGGCAGAAGTTTCCTACAGGTGATTCTGCAGACAGGAGAGTCATAAATCATCCTGAAGGCAGAGCTCTGTGTGCTTTAACTGACACAAAGGTTCACACACACACACACACACACACACACACACACACACACACACACACACACACACACACACACACGGACACACACACACACACACACCTGTTTGAGGTGCAGAGACTCCAGGTTTATTTTCTTCTCCTCTTTTCCCAGACAGCAGCTTCTTGTCCCAGTTTTTACTTTTATATGCCACCAGCTTCCTCCTGCTCTTTCATATGAAGGCGGCCTTGTTTCATCCTCAGATTTATCTCCCAGGTTCTGTCAGTCTGTGTCCCAGTTGCACTAGAAACTACGAAGACAGAAAAGATTTTCACTGGAGACTTTTGTAATGCATCATGATACTGCTAAAGGTTTTCTTTTAATTACAGGAAAACAAAAATATACAAGCATGGATTTAATTGTTGTTACAAGGGATGTAAACAATTAATTGAGAAACAAATTGCCACCCTGCGACAGACTGGCGACCTGTCCAGGGTGACCCCGCCTCTCGCCCGGAACGCAGCTGGAGAGGAACCAGCAACTCCCGACCCCGTTAGGGAGAAGGGCGACGGAAAATGGATGGATGGATGGAAATTGCCACCCATCAAGTTAACTAATAGTGTTCATTAGAGCTTTTTTCACTCTTGTATTTCGGCCTCCGTCCTGAAGAGGGCGCCATTCACTTTATGTGAAACCAGATAATACAGAATTAAAGATGGCGGCCATGCAGAACAGGAAACAGAAACAGTTCAAAGTGAGTCCAATGTTGAGATGCCAGATGCATTTTATTAACAGCGTGATTTTCTTCTTTTGTTCAACAGCATATTAGCGTAGAGAAAAAAACGAGAAAATTTCCACCTCAAAATCTCTAAAATTTTAAAAGTTGAACATTTTCTCCTTTCAAAATTTTCATTTTTCTTTCTGCCAGAATATCTAATTTCTGATACTGATCTAAAAATTAAATTTTTTTCTAGCAAATGTAAAAAAAATTAACTCTTACATTACAAAATTCTTACAGAAAATTTCTTAGACTAATGTACATTTATTTAGTTATTTCTTACAAAATGTTTGACTTTTGAAAATCACACATTTCAAACATTTTCTAGGAAGTTTCTAAATTTGTTTCTACCTTTAAGAGCCTTATTACTCATAAAGTCACCAAGTGGAAAACTGATAACTATAATAAGAGATAAAATTGGAGATAAATTTTTCAGTCATATTTTCACCATGTTGTTCATTTGTTTATGTGTCGCATCTTTAAACTTTAATTAGTGAACAAGTTAGCAAACTAAATATGTCCATAACCAGCTATATTTTTATTAACAAACTAAATATAACATTTAGTTTGTGAACTAAATAATTAGCTTGCCAGCTTGTTTAAACTGTAACTTTGAATGTCAAAGCAACAGGCTGAGTATGATGGCATCCCATAATCCTCTGTTTCATCGCCTTCAAACTTGAATCTAAAGAACCAACATAAGTTCTCAGGTTCTTCAGGACTACGTTTCCCATAGTTCCAGTTTTCGGCGCAGGCTGATGACGCAGAAAGGCTGCTGCTGTAACCTTGTTGTTTTTAGATGTGAGTTTAAAGTGTTTGGGCTTTGAGCCATGAGCAGATTCATCCTGCCGGTTTCCGTGTTCGGTACGGTGGCCGGAAGCGCCGTTTTGATCAAGTGAGTAACTCAGAAAACTGTCAGGATTTTACTCACAACCTGCTGTCACGTTTTCTTGTTTAGCTCCTGCAGTTTCCATTTTCTCTGCAGCCACAGAAAACCTGAAACTAAATGAATGTGATGACAAACTGACACACTTTATTTATCCCTAATGAATATTAGATATTCTAACTAATATAATCCAAGTTCCTTTGAAAAGTTGCTGTGGATGGTGATGTTGTGGGCAGACAGAATCTCCAGTAGCAGTCAGTCTTGCAGTGAATCTCAGGAGGCTTCTGAATGAAGACTAAGGCTAGCAGCTCACAATTCCAACATAAGGTGTTCGCTGCCTTGTGCTATAAAAACAAAACTTGATTGATTAGCTAGTGCTGCTAATCCCTGTCCTTTGCTTTTGCTGCTCCATTTGGATGCAGCAGGGCTTCAGGTGGATGGAAGGAAGATATGATTTCAACTTCCCTTTCAGTCGCAGTTCAGACTTTTCAAACTCAGAAATTTCCCTGTTTTCCAGAAACTTTCTGATGAATCTAAAGATTTCTCAGTTCTTTGGCAGAAATGTTCTCTTCCAGTTGTACATGCACTGTGGCATATTTATTACTGTTATTACTATTATCTTATCACTGTATATTTTCATATAATAAAGAGGTGCACCACACTTTTCAGGTTTTTATTCACAAACGATTGAGAAAAAGTGTTTTTGAGTGGAAAAGGTGAATTTTCACTGGTTTCCTAGGAACCGTGTGACTGGGGGCCGCTGTCCCAGTAAGGCTGGGATTAAAGGGAAGACGGTCGTGATAACTGGCGCGAACACGGGCATCGGGAAGGAGACGGCGAGAGAACTGGCCAACAGAGGTCTGGAGACGCAACACTTCTGTACTTATTCTGGGTGTTTCTTGTTTAAAACATAAATTAATTAAAAGAATATATTTTTTATATATACATATTGAAGCACGATGAATATTGTTGTGTTCACAAGAAGTTATAATAATAGTGTTAAACAGGAAACTTCAGGAAGCCATAATGGATCAAACCGGAAGTCCCCGACATTAGTGGAGTGTCGTTGTCATGGAAACGCGGTTTCTGACGCACCGTTTCTCGCCTCTCCAGGGGGCCGGATCATTATGGGATGCCGCGACATGGAGAAATGTGAAGAGGCAGCGAAGGAGATCCGAGGGAAGACGCTGAACCCGCATGTTTATGCGCGGCGGCTGGACCTGGCCTCCATGAAGTCCATCCGAGAGTTCGCAGAGAGAATCAATCAAGGTCCAAACCAAACCAAACCAAACCCAGGAAACATGAGGCAGAGTTTCTAACGAAGCTGCTTTTTTATTGCAGAGGAGAAAAGCGTGGACATCTTGATCAACAACGCCGGAGTCATGCGGTGTCCGGAGGGGAAGACGGAGGACGGCTTCGACATGCAGCTGGGAGTGAATCATTTAGGTAGAGACCCATAAGCGTTTCATCCAACTTCATCGTTAAACCGCAAAACAAACAGAAAGAAGAGAAATGGTTTTCCAGACATTTTCACTGTTACAATCTGAAAAGTGTGGCGTGTCTTTGTGTTTCTCAGTCACTTACAGAGATGAACCAGGGGAGTTTTTTTTCCCCCTGAGGGGAATTTCCTCATACTTTCCAACATTTTATTTCCAAATATTTCAGTCCAGCTATTTGTAAATATGTGTTTGCTAACTCCACTAGCCAGAAAGCACAGTTGGGTAGTAACTAGTTACTTTTACTCAATTACTGTTACTTGAGTACATTTTTTGAAAAAATTTACTTTCAGGAATATTTTTATTATGGTGAATAAAAAAATTAAATTTATTAATTTAGAATTTTTTCCCCTCAGAATGAACAACAAACTATTTTTACCCAAAATCTACTGAACTCAGACACAGACCTGCAGGTTAAAGTTTCATAAGTTTTTTTAATTTAAAAAACTGATTTGAAAAATTATTTTATATTTTTTTAATTATTGTCATTTAGGGCTGTAAAATATAATATTTATTTCTTTCTCTCATTTGTGACTGCGTCTTGTTTTTATGACTTTTCTTTTTATATGCTATACAAATAAATGAACTTGATTTATTGAAAAACTTTAAATATGGAAAATATTTGAAGCTTATTTAAATAACAGCAAATAAAATAAATTATAAACAAAATTATCCAGACTGAAGACTTTTACCAGCTTCTGGTAAAAAGAGAAAAACAAGAAACCCTGCAAATGGAAATGATTGAGTTTGTTTGAATCTATTATTCGTTTAATTGATTTATTGCCTGTTTGCTCGCAGTAAAATTTTTTCTCTTAAACTGTAAACCTTTTTCACGCCTCTGACTTCCTCCAGGCCACTTCTTGTTGACGAACCTCCTGCTGGAGAAGCTGAGAGACTCCGCCCCCAGCCGTGTGATCAACCTGGCCTCGCTCGCCCACCTCGTTGGAAAGATCGACTTTGACGACCTGAACTGGGAGAGGAAGAAATTCGACACGAAGCAGGCGTACTGCCAGAGCAAACTGGCCAATGTTCTGTTCACCAGGGAGCTCGCCAAGCGGCTAGAAGGCGAGTCCGCCGGCCGCTGCGCTGGTGTGGGAGGCGGTGTGCGATGATCGCGGTGTTCTAACCTGAGCTGTGTGTGTGTGTGTGTGGGTGTGTGTGTGTGTGTGTGTGTGAAAGGCACCGGAGTGACGGTGAACGCCGTGCATCCTGGGGTCGTAGCCACGGACCTCGGCAGACACACCGGCCTGCACCAGTCGCAGTTCTCCACCACCGTCCTCAGTGAGTCTGCTGAACCGTTCATTAGGTTTTTAATAGAGAAACATCTGAAAAGTGTGGTGTACACCTCGACATAGATCCTGTGAGCAACTGGAGAAACTTTTCACTGCAAATCTAAAAAAAAATTTAACGTCTTTATGCAAGTTCTCAATTAGATTCCAGTTTGAACTTGATTTGTCTACATCCTTAGATTCCTGTCTAGTTGCTGATTTTAAAAAGTCGCTAGATTTGTTGCTATTTGGTTATTTGAAAATGTCGCTTGTTGCTTTTTAAGAAAAGTTGCAAAATTTTTTCACTATTGGATAAATTATAAAAGTTTCTTTGTTGCCACCAGTTTATTTGAGAAAAGTCGTTTTTTTTGGAAAACGTCACCACATGTGTTGCTTGTTCCTTTTTGAAAAAAGCGACTGGATTTGTCTCTGGTGACTTTAAAAAAAGTCACTATATTTGCCGTTTGTCGAATTTTTAAATCTGCTGGTGAATTTGTTGCTTGTCTCTGGTGGATCTGAGAAGTTGCTAAATATGTTCACAAAGACAATAAATTAGCAACTGTGAACCTGGTAACGCCCTCTGTTCCTTCCGCCCACATTGTCTCTAAGCCACGCCCACATCCTCTCTACACCCTCATTGGTGGAATGTTTCAGAAACACTCTGTGGGCGGAGCTTAATTTTTATATTGGGTTTAGTTTCACTCTAAACTGAAAACATTTTAGTTCTCCACTACTTTACTACTTTATGTTTAGCTGTGATCAGAAATCCTAACAAAATCTACTGATATTTGACGAGTTGCCATTCGCCTCCTCTTCCTCGTCCTCTGCCTCAGGCCCGTTCTTCTCCTTGCTGGTGAAGAGTCCGGAGCTCGGCGCCCAGCCCAGCGTTTTTCTGGCCGTGGCGGAGGAAATGGCGGGCGTGACGGGTCGCTACTACGACGTGATGACGGAGAAGGAGCCGGCGCCGCAGGCGCTGGACGACGCGGCGGCGCGGCGGCTGTGGGAGGTCAGCAGCAGGCTGGTGGGCCTGCAGGCCGACGCGCTGCTTCAAGCCACAGTCGGACCCGCAGAACCAGAACCAGCTGGAAATTAGCTTCACTTAGAACAAGAGGGTAGAAACTGTGGCCCCAGGGCCGGTTTGTGGCCATTGGATTCATTTTTTGTTTTTCTTAGTCTTTTATAATATTAAGGTTGTCCACAATTAACCAAAGATTTTACACAAGTAAAAGTAAAACTACTTCAAAAGCGGAATTTAAAGTTACCCCTTTAAATAAAAAGGCAGAAAGTTTAATTAAAGATGGTGAATGTTTAAAATAATCACTTTGTTCAGGGACTCTGTTCTTCTGTACTGGAGTTTCTGTTAAATAAAGTTGGCCTGCAGCGCCCCCTGTCTGCCAAACAGTTACATGCTGCTGCCTAAATAAAGGACATGAAGCCTCAGCTGAAAAACCTGGCAATTAATTTCATCATGTTTGGCAGTTTTTTTATTCACAAATATACTTTTTCATCATCTTCACTTTCTTGTACAGTTTTTAGTAACTTGAGTAACATTTATTTGCAACAAAAAACTGAATGTTGCAGGTCACTGAATATTTTTAATTTATTCTAATTTTTGTAATGTCTATACTCCTGGACATTGTATTACATATTCTGTTTCTCGTTTTTCTAAGAAAAGCTGTATTTTCAATAAAAATAAATAAACAAGTGAAATATATTTCAGTATTTACTTTAAATTAGTTTTATTTGGGTTTGTCATCTCATGATGTTTGGATCCTGGTTGTTCATCATGGAGGCAAAAGAGAATTAAAATCTTGAGAAAAAACAAATTTAAGTTCTGATGAGTATTTCTGCTCTGGGTGTTTGGAGCTAAATTGGTTTTTCTAGAATATTCTTCACGCTTATGGGTCAGGAATTAACTTTTTGTTCCGGAACATTTCGGACATTTCTGAATTTTTGTTTGCAAATTTTTGATTCGATGTTTTGGCAGAAATTTAACACTACTTTTTTTTATATATCTGCGCCATAAAATATTACTAAAGAATAATATTAAGATTTATTCTCGTATTATTTGGACTCTATTTTCATAATTTTATTTCTCTATTTTTCATGAGTATTTATTAAAGGATAGATTTAATACTCTGCCGGAGTAATGAGACTTTTAGGAACGGAGATGAAGAATTACAGGAAAAGACTTCATTACCCACAATGCATCAGTGGAACTACGTTCAACGTCCAAGGTCCATGTTGTTCTCCCGCAGAGCTGGAGGAACCGACCTGAAGAAGTTCTCTGTGACAAATCTGGGTTTTAGTTTGTGGTTCTTCAGTCGCGCTGAACAGAACCAGAACCGAAACCAACTCATTTCCTGCAACAACCGAACCGACAGAACCGACTTTAACTGGACCGGAGAGAACAGAGTGAGTTAAAGTTTTATAGAGGAATGTTTGACTTTGAGGCCAGAATTTAGTCAAATAAACAATATTAAGTGTTTCTTTGCTTCCCAGTTTGATCCTTTTAAGCTCAAACTGGGATGAACACAGCAGCAGAGACTTTGGAAAAGTATTCACACCCCTTTTTTACATTTTGTTGCAGAAAATTCTCTGGATTTTAGGAAAAGTTATGCAGAGGAAGAAAATGGATCCGTTATTTTTATATCCAGTTTTCAGGTTTTTAAGAAAGAAAACAGCAAGTATCAAATCCTGGAAGCTTGCTCAACAAAGCAGAAATCCTTCAGACCACTAGGGGGAGTCTGCAGTAAGAAAATACTCAACTATGCTGGAGTTCTATAATTTTGTAAAAACATGAAGGATAACACATCTTTTCTTTCTTTTTCCAACTTTCTTCTGATCCCATCGTTCCTGTTAGCGTAGGATTTGGTGGTGGACTCCCCCTAGTGGTCTGGAGGACTTTGCAGAGCTCCAAATGTGCTGATGTTTTAGTTATTTGTTTTTGTGTATTTTGGAGTTTGAATCATGCATGTTTGCCTCGCCTCTCACAGTTTGCTGTGTGTTTCCGTCTGCCGGCCTCCGTACATTATAATTTAGCCTCTGATAGTTTGTTTCCCATCAGTATGGCAGAACACAGAAGAAGAGAAGAACTTCCTGGAGATGTTGGTTCAGATGACTGCTTGGCTTCATACACACACATCTACAGCCCAGATTTACTAAAGTAAGCATCCAATACTTATTTGTTTGTGTCTATTTGTGATTTCTTGAATATATGCTGGATATTCGTTACACTGCTTAAGAGAGATGTGATGTTCTTGTTTTGTTTTAGAGATCAAGTTGCTTTCATCACAGGAGGCGGATCTGGAATCGGACTTCGTATCGCTGAGATCTTCATGAGGTGAAGGATTTCCCATCTGTTTACAGATTTCTGTTTTAATCTGCTGTGAATAAAGGCCAGGAACAAAGAAAAGCTAGCTAGATACATTATTATTATTATTTTAGCACATTAGCAACAGTGGAGCTGATGTTTGTGATTGGTGCTTTAGTTCATACCGGCCGCTAGTGGTGATGGCAATTAACATTTTTTAAATTAGCACGTTAGCATTAGCTTCCACTGAATAAAATGTTGGTGTAGCGATTTAGCTTTAGCGCAGCTAATGATTGGTGCTTTGGGATTAGCACTCACTGCTGATGTTTGGGTATAAACACCTTTGTTGAATTTAGCGATTTAGCATTAGATGCTGCTAAATACAACGGTGGTGTAGCACTTTAGCTCTCCCTTGAAATAAACGTGATGCTGTTATAGACTTTCACATTAGTGGAACTATTGTTCATTAGTGGTTTAGCGTTAGTGCAGTTAAGCAGCTAACATTTTAGCTAGCAATGCCCACTAGTGGTGGTGGGTTGGTAGTTTTTGTTAAATATCTGGTTGGTGGAGCAATTTGGGATTAGCTCTGCTAAATAGCACAGTGGCATAGCACTTTAGCATTAGCTTCTGCTAAATATCTTCTTGATATCAGAGTTCAATAATTATTTATCGTCTGTCTTTTCCAGACATGGTTGTGACACGGTGATCGCTAGCAGGAACCTGGACAAGCTGAAAGAGGTTTTCTCATTATTTCCCCAGTTCTGGTAGAACATTATCTATGTGCCACAGCTCTGCGTCGACTTCATGAAAATGTTTTCCAGGCGGCGGCGAAGCTGTCGGCTGCTACAGGACGACGCTGCCTCCCTCTGCGGATCGATGTGAGGCAGCCTGATGGCATCGCAGCCGCTGTGGACGAGACGCTGCAGGAGTTCGGCCATTTGGACATCCTGATCAACAGTACGTGATTTAACCAGCATCGCGTCTCTGCTCACCTCAATTCCCTCCAAAATGATACAGTTTTAATGAAATGCAGCAGAGTTTACTACTAGCCACTTTATTCAACCAAATGTTAATTTTCTCTCAGTTCCCCTTTAAATTATATCGATAAAAATAAGCAATATTCTCATTTCAAAAAACCATTTTTGCTAAATTATTAAATAAATACTCATGAAATCAAGAAAAAAATGTTTATTGTTTTTAATCTGTTATTCAGCCGTCAGAATGGTGCAAAGTTCAACTTTACAATGTTTACAATGATCCTTCATAGAGAACATTTGAGTATGGAGGACTGAAACTGACGTAAATAACAATAAAATCATAAGTATAGATATTTTTTCTTCTCCACACACATTCCTTTTCACCAAGAAAGCTATTTGTTTTTTCTGTCCCTTTACATGTGTCAAGAAATGGATATGACAAAAAATAAAATGTATTTTATTTTTACTTTTATTCTTCATTATGTCAGTTATAGTACTCCGTACATAAATCCCTCTTTAGAGACAGTAAAAAAACTGATTTAACACAGATGCTGCTGGAAACTTCCTCTGTCCTGCCTCTGCACTCTCTTTCAACGCTTTCAAAACCGTCCTGGAGATCGACACCATGGGAACGTTCAACACCAGCAAGGTGGTTTATGAGAAATGGTTCAAGGTACGGGGCTCCATCTGTGTTTTCATAAAAACAAAAACATGTTTATTCTTCAAAATGTGCTTTAATCTGCAACATTTCACTTTAAATCAATGAAAAAATATCTGCCATTATTAGAAAGGAAGTGGATATTTTGACTTGGATCCAGTTTTACAGACCCTGAAACTGACCAAACACATGTCAACTTCTGAATTCAAAGACAGTTGCAAAAAAATTCTGAAAACAATGTTTTTTCTAATATGTCTGGCATTTAGCAAATAGAAATAATTTTGTTAATTCTAATGAAGCTAAAACAAGAGAAGATTGATTTTACTGATTTTACTTCAGACAGCAGCTGCATTTCCATTGATCATATAACTGCACAATTTGAAATTCTGAAACAAATTTGTTTCATGGAAGCATGCTAATTAAAAAAACAACTTGTTTTTGTGAAGAAAGTTTTGACATATTTCGTATTGAAATTGGTTTATTTTGCAAAACTGCAATGGAAATACTTTTTTTCCGCATCATACAAGTCACATGATCAACAACCGGACATGACTACTGGCTGAAACAACAAAAAATACAACAGGAAGTGTTGTAACTGAGTTACCTGCATCTTTTAAAGGGGCAGGATCAGGTAAATTGGACTTTTCTTAGCTGCTAAAAGAGGGCAGTAAGTTTTCTAAACGTTTTTCAGTGAATTATCCTCTTCATGCTAACGCTAACGAGTGCGGCTGCTTTCTCAGGATCATGGTGGCAACGTGGTGAACATCTCGGCCACGCTGGCGTACCGAGGGCAGGCCCTGCAGGTTCACGCTGGCTCTGCCAAGGCAGCAAACGGTGGGAACAGTCCTGGTTTTATTTCCTGTTTTAATGTGAGAATGATAAATAAATAAATGACAGGAAGCTGCTGCTGCTGCGTTTTAGATGCTATGACGAAGCACCTGGCGGTGGAGTGGGGGCCCAGCGGAGTACGGGTCAACGCCGTGGCCCCGGGTCCGATCTCTGGTACCGAGGGTTACCGCAGACTCGGTAAACATTGAACCCTTTAGATTACTGGTGCGACTCAATTAAAGTTTTTTAATTAATGGCAATTTTAATCATAAACCTACGCATGAACAAAATGAGCAATATTTTAAAAACCCATTTTTGCTGCTAACTTATTAGACATATGAGCTCAACAACAGATATTTATTGTTTTTAATCTGTTCTGCTAAAATTTCCAACCTGTGAAATTCAGAAATTCAAAAGTAAAAAATTTAAAACTTTTGGAGAAAAGAAATTCTAGAAAGTTTCTGAAGTTACTGTCAACATTTCAGATTTTTTCTCAGATGAATTTTAAAATTTTGTAGCACAATTTTGTGCAAATGTTTTACTTTTGGACCTCAGAAACTCCCTTGTTATTTTTTCTTTTATGCTGAAGGTTTTTCAGCAGAAATGTTCTCCTCCATGGTAAAAAACATGCCTGACTTGCTTTCCGCTGTTTCAGGCGGTCCTGGTGCCGAGGCCGCGGGTTCGTTCCAGGCCGTTCCTCTGCAGCGAGCCGGCAACAAGACGGAGATGGCCCACTGCGCTCTCTTCCTGGCCAGCCGAGCGTCCTCCTACGTGACGGGCGCCATCTTGGTGGCGGACGGCGGGGCGTGGCTGACTTCGCCCAACGACGTCTCGGCGCTGCTGGGTATAGCCGCCTCTAAACGCGCTAAGCTGTGAGTCCTCCTCCTGACCAGGTGGGTAGGAGGAGGTGCAGCTTCTGGAGAAACGCTCCTACGGAGAAAAGCTCTGATTCTGTCCAAACAGAAATATGAATATCTGACAATTATATTCATTTCATTCCTGCAGGTTACTGGTCGCCGGAAAAGAAGAAGGACAAGTGATCAGGACCTTTCTAAAGAAATTATGCAACTTATGGACAATGTTTATTTTTTATATTCTTCAGTTGTTGTAGAGAAGAACACAAATAAATTATGTACATATTGTTTATAAGGAATTACATCTCTGCATTAGGATTAAGAAATTAGTACATTTCAGCCAAAAAATGTGAGATATTTCTTAGAAAAAATGTCTTTAAAAATAATCTCAAAGATTTTGATATTAATTTCTGAAATTTTCTTGAAAAACCTCTGATATTTCTCAGTTCAAAAAGTGAAAAATGTGCTAGAAAAAAATCATAAAGATTTTATAGAAAAAACTTGGAAATTCTAAAGTCTAATATTTAAATTTTTTGAATTGTCAATTTTGAAATGTCAACATTTTCAAGATCAATATCAGACATTTTCTAGAAAATATTCTGAAACCAGAGCTTGAAAATATTTAAATTATTGAGAAAAAACTGACGTGTTGGAAATGAAAATGTCAAAACTTTGAGTCCTGGCTGAAAATAAAGAAAAAAACTGGGATTGATTAAAAATTGCAAAAGTGTTTTTGAGCAAAGTTTATACTTTTCAAAAGAATCTTAGAAATCTTTAATTTTTTCAATGTTTTGGCAGAAATTTATTCCTCTTTTTTCTGTCCACCCAAATATGTTGTATGTAAAGCAACAATCCAGTTGTCAGTACTGTAAAACATTTCCTTTGATTTATTCAGTAATAAAAATCTTTCTGTTCAGTTGTTGCTATGACAACTTGCCTTCTCAGCTTTAAACTATTATCTATGAAATAATTTAAAGCTGGAATTTAAATGGTTTAAAATGTGATTGTTTTAATGTGTTGCAGTTCTGCTGAATGACAGAAGGGGGCGCCAGAATCCTGTAAATACATCTACAAGCAGCTCAGTGGCTCATTATTATGAAACGATGAAATATTGCCCTTATTTTTGTTTTTTTATCTTGTTATTTATTATTGTTATTTTTTTTTATCTTACTGTAAGTAAGATACTGACTTTGAAGAAAGTCATAAACAATGATCTGGATTTGATTATAGTGACTCAGTGGTGTGCACAGAAAATTTTCAAAGGTCTGTCTAACAGGGTTTTAAGTGTAAGGCAGCGTAGACAAAAGCAAAAACTTATGAATGAATGTGTGTGTGTGTGTTTATATGTGCATGTGTGTTTATATATGTGCATTAAGGACAATAAAGATGTATTAAAATCACTATAAACTTTTTTCTTATCCAAAATTTTAGTAAATATCTGCTAAAAATATTAAAACATTTCTAGTGAAAACATATTTTCTCAGCCACAAGTGTTGAAAATTTGCTAGAAAAATTTTTGTAACTAATCTCAGAAAATTTCCCCAAAAGGAAATTCTTGAGTTTAAAAAGTCAAAATTTTTAACATTTGAAGGTTTTTCTATTAAATTTTTCAACTTCTCAAACTCAGATATTTGAATGATGAAAGATGCATGAACGCATGAACAATCTCTTGTAGCCGTCTGAATTAAAGTTAATATATTTGGTTTTATTTTTGGAAGATGTGTCTGTATGCCTTTCTATGATTAAACATGACTCCATATTTCGAGAGGGTGTCATGGCCCCCGGGGGTCCCCACTTGGTATCGCCCCTGCCCGAGTCGACCTAAAACAGAACTAACGGTTTAGTACGGTTTAAAGTTTTCCAGTGAGCGGAAAAGGTCATATATATATATATATATATATATATATATATATATATATATATATATATATATATATATATATATATATATATATTTTTATAAACACTATGTAAATATGCGGTTTCCATTATGTTTTGTACAACTTCCGGTGGAAAGCTGCTGTGGAGCCTCACACTGCGGGGTATTTTCTATGCGTGCGTCTGACGTCATCGCTGAGTGTATGCGGCTGGAGGAGGCGGAGGAGGAGGATGGGACGCTGCTGATGCTGATGCGAGAGCTTTCTCTGTCTGTGATCAACGTCGGTGGACAGAACCTCGCATCACGGATCTACCGGATCTCATCTGAACACCTCAGCTGTATTGTCCTGGAGAAGGAGAGGCGCTGATCCGGAGAACGACGCCGGATGTGAGGAGGAAATAACGGTTCGGACTCGTCACTCCTCTCCTACTGGCCTGTCTCGGCTGACACAGGTGGACAGAGCGGGGAGGGGAGCTTTACAAACGGAAACGGGAAGAAATGAAGACATAGCGCTGGATTATAAGCTCCACATAGGACAAACTGGCCATTTTCGCTCATTAGGGCTGAAACGTTAACCTGTTAGCAGGCTAGTGGGCTAATTTGTGTAGCTAGTCGGTTAGCAGCCGCCTCGACCAATGGCCGCGGAGGAGGCAGATGCTCGAGGGAGGAGTTAGAGCCGGTTGTCCGGCATAAACACGGCGGCTTAACAAGCCCAACAGCTGGAGCTCGTTTCGGCTTTGTGTAGCGCTAATTACCGCCTGAGGTCCAGCCGTTGGTGCTGGTTCGGCTCGGAGGCCGCGAGGGGAGGAAAAGCTGATGTTGGATGTTTTCTGGCTCAGCAACCATGACAGGAAACCAGGCTGTGAGTGAAAACATGTCCGGGGTGTTCAGGTAACAGGTTAGAAGTGTTGGTCTGTTTTAATTAAACGGAACTGATAGTTTGACTCTTGTTCTCTGGGAATTCAAAGTTTGGAGCATTAAAACATGGCGGAGAATTTGAAAAGCAGCTTGCTGACCAAACAGGTTGTGTAGATGGAGCCCACAGTTGTGTCTGGCCCTGTGGGGCATGCTCAGTGGGAGCCAGAGCAGCCATTTCCGCTGGGATTTCAGCCAGTGGATCCAGACTGTGGAGCTGTTCTGAGTCCCAGCAGTACTGGTCAGACTGGTTTGGACTTCAGGAAAGGTGACTATAACGATGCAACGCCTCTGAAAAGTGTGGAAAAGCCGGTCGCCCTGGGGGACCTCATCACAGTCTCGGCTTTTTCCTGTGAGGATCTGCAGCTGGAAGAAAAACAAGCCAGCGCCTACCTGCAAGGATTGACTTTAACTGAAAGTTTTGAGGAAATCAGCGACAGCACTTTGTCATGGCTCTTCTCTCCAACTCTGACTGATGTGATGGGGAAGGAGTTGACTTTAAAAGCAGATTCCCAGGAGGAATCCAACGCCGTCGCTGATCAGGGCGAACTAATAAGCCTCGGCTCTCCTTTTAACGTCTCCAGGAGGAATTCTGCAGAGCCGTTTCTGCTGGTTGACCTCTCTGGGGTCACCCAGGACTCTCTCAGCGAGTTAAACGCTCAGATTGCTGCAGAGGAGCAGGCAGCGCTCCCTCCCTCTCAGACTTTGTCACCTGAAACCGGAGACAAAGGTTTATTCCCTGATCAAGTGACTGATCTGCCTTTAACCAGCAGCTCTGCTGAGAGCTGCCATTCGCTGCCGTTGTTGGATTTTGACAGTCCTGCTTCTGTTGTACCAAAAAATGAGGCTCAGTCTGCTGTAAGCAGCCATGTTCCTTCAGAGGAAAGGAGTGAAAACGATGAAGACTCTGTGGATTTGATGGAAGACCCAAGTAGTTTCGCTGCTAAAACACAATCAAACCAGGAGGAAATGGCTCTGGATCTGTGTTTGACTGCTGAGGAGGTTCATGATGATGATGATGGTGGTTCAGAGGAGAGGCAGCATCAGGTGGAGGCTTTTGATTTAAACCAGCCTCCTCCTCCGGCGGCAGCGGGAAACGCCAGCCAAGACGACATGTCTTCTCTGAAAGCGGTGTTCGACGCCTTGGACCAGGACGGAGATGGCTTCGTCCGCATCGAGGAGTTTTTGGAGTTTGCGGCGGTCTACGGAGCAGATCAGGTGAGACGGCCGTTTCTCTCCTCAGGAGCCGCCTCTGATCGGAGGAACGCCGAGTAAAATGATCCACAGATCCATTTATTATTGATTCTCTGAGAGTCCGACTGCAGGAAGCCCGTTTTACTCATCCGCTTGAAAACATCAGTTCCTGTCTGGGTTTTAGGTGGTCACTGAATCAAATATACACTCAAATGATTAATTGGATTCATCAAGATTAATCGTATAATTTAGTGATTAATCATTGGACTGGAGTATACAGACTCAATATAGGCCTTTTACTGGAAAAAAAAAAAGCATTCAGCGTAATAACTGAGCCAAAACTGTACAAACTGTGTACATATATTTGGTATTTATGATGGAAACGTGTTCTTCCCACTGGGAGTTTTAGCTTCACCTGGTTCAGATTTACAAAAATTATGCTATGGCGCTGTAGGAAATGTATAATTTCTTGTGTGGTGAATCAATGCTGGTATTGGCAGGATGTTTGTTTCTGATGGGGATTTAAAATCTGCCAAGCATGTCATTAATTCAGACCGAAACCCATCAATACGACTCAGATTCATCTGTTCGTTTCCACTTCCTGTGGTTTGGGATGATCTGGCTGCTATGTCCATCCCTTCAAGCCTTTATCCTTACTGCTAATAAAATAAACCAGTATAATGTATACTAATTTAGAGATTTATCTTTGAATGAAAATGGGACAGATTGCAGTTTCCAGGCCGATCAGCAGTTATGAGGTTCAATGGTGAAATCTTAAAATGCCTCTGCTCCAGTTACCCAGCAGGTTGTTGCTAGGCAACCAAAGAGAGAGTGAGTTGATTCCACCAGCCTAGCCAGCTAGCTAGCCTAGCTAGCTGTGAGAAGCTGAGCAGCTAAAGCTTTTCCTCTGCCTGCATCTCCCAGGTTATTGAATATTCAATCACTTGTGTTCTATATTGATATTGATTGCATGTCTGTCCTGATGTTTATTATTGAGTGTTGCTGACCTTTAGCAGTTTATGGCGTAATCACTGAAGAGTGTGTCGTTAACCTGGTATCACTGGCTGAACTGGAACTGATGTTTCAGACTGTGGTCCGTTTCGAACGGTTCTCACCCTGTTGATGTTGAACCCAGTTGGTCGCCCTGCTAAGTCTTTTGAATCCCTCTTCTCTCGGGTCGAAGCCCGTTAGGCCACACCTCTGTGTCCCCGGTTAGAAATGGGCAGGATTAGGACTGAAATGTTTTCTCATGAGTCAGACTGTCCACCAACTGAAAACCTGTTGACTGATTTAGATGCATTTATTTTGAAGGACTGATTTTTACATATTTCCCTTTTAAACCAACTATTGCTTGATGTCACACAATGCGTTTTTGACGACTGTCATTATATTTATACAATTTCAAAGTGATGTGTACCAAAATATCAAAACTGAAGCTGAGGACTTTGCTGTTTGTCAGAGTCCCACATCAGTCGTCAACTGGAGGAGATCATGTGTGACGACTGAGTTAGTCGTCTTAGTGTTTAGCTTTAGCTTTAGCCTGTTTTATTTGTAGTGCTTTCTGAAAGCTTTACAGAAATCAAGCACTGAAGTATATCAAACAAGCTTAGCGGTTTTGTTTAACTTCTAATATTTTGTGTAGCGTTAGTTTCCGCTAATATTTTTACATTTTTCATTAGCTTCTGATTATTTACGTTCAGGGTTTTAGCATTAGCTTTTGTAATTTTATGTATTTAGCGGATTAGCTTGTGATTATGTTTAGCTATTTATGGTTAGCTTATGGTCATTTTGTTTTCAGTGGTTTAGCCTTAGCATAGCTGAGGGTCTTCCCTTATGAGTTAGTGGCTAATGAAGCTAACATTAGCTACTCCCCATTTTAGCACAATTACAGTCGTAGTGGCAATTTTGAAAAATGTCTCAGAAAAGGAAATGCAGGATCAAGAAAATCATTTCTATGGTTCAGAATATGAAGCTACAATTGATGCTCAACAGATTGGTATAATTTGTGATTTTAGTTGAGAAATTAATTTTCTGTTATAACCACAGTGGCCATCTTGAAGGATCTAAACATTATCAGTACTTATGATTTCTGTAAGTCCAATTATATATGATTTGACACCCAAAGCATTAATCTGTGGTAAATATTAAGTCTTCCTTGATGAACATATTGGCTGCCATCTTCAATTACTCAGTAACTGTTATTTAAAAAAAAAATAACAAAGTCCCTGGGAACATTTGTACCAATTTAGGTGAGTTCTTATTTCCACATGGGGAAAATAATTCTATTATTTTTCCATTTTAAGTGTAGACAGACTTGAAACTCTGCAGTCTTGCCCTCATCCAGATCTCCTCAGCGTGTCTGTGCTGATTCGACCAGGCTGGCACTTTGCACATGCAGTGATTGCATCTTTTTGCTGCGGGAAGCAAACGCTTTGCTCCCCTATCAGCTGGGATGCGTGTTGACACGGCCTCCAGGTTTGACGGGGCTCTGCCCTTGTCTGTCCTTGCACAGCAGTAATCTGGTGATAACCGTTTTGAATATCATCCGCACCTGAGCGAGTCCAATCCACAAAGTGATGGTTTGTGCAGCAGCGCCAACAGAAGCATTTCAGCAGACGGTTGGGAAAATCACAGGACCAGAAACGAGTGAAACACCATTCAGACCGAGACGTTACCATCAGGTTTCCCTGTTCAGGTTAAAATTAAAGATGATGACGATGATGACGCCTGTCTCTCTGCCCAGGAGTCGGATTGTTCTGATGTTGGTTATGAGCTGGAAACGGGTTTGGGTTTGACTATCTTTGCAAATTTCCCAGGAAGCCGCCAGGCTGCAGGGAAACATTCATCTGGTATTTGCATGCTTTCCAGTTGGGTCTTTTGGGTCAAACATGCAAATGGGGCTCAGGATATGATACAAAGATGGCAGATATATTTATGCTCACGCACATTTTATTGTTGCGAATATTTGGTCTGGATTAGATCCTCATGGTGCAACATGTTGGGCTTTTCATGATTAGGCCTGTTGAAATAAATCAGTTAATTGCATCATTTTATTTTCTCTTTTTACCAAAAAGAGGCCAAGTCTCCAGGTTGGTGGGTTTTATTTTTTTTTGGGAAGAATTATTTTGAGTCTTTCTAATTAATATTTAATATTTAAAATGTCTTCAGTTCCATTTTTGGCTCTTTATTAGAATTTAAAGGGTTTATTATGTGTTATTAGATTATTCTTATCACTTTAAAATGGTCTCAAACACATTATTATAATTTACCACAATCATTTCTGGGACAATTTACTGTCCAGAAAAATTTTCCATTGTTGGGCCACAGCAGTAAAATTTGTGCTTCAGTTTGAACTTGACTAATTTCTCTGGATTTTCTGCTCTGAATGTGAAGTAAAATGCAGTTGCAGTGAAAACGGCTCTTTTGTTTTTTTCTTGTGACCTCATCATTGTGCGTGATGACCTGCTGATGAATGCTTTGCCTCCAGGGGGGGAATAACCTGCAGCTCGCATCTTATTAGTGAGTGTTTCTGCTGCAGAAACCTTTCTCTCCTCGGTTTCGACCCCAGTTCCTCACAAAAGCTGCGGCCGTGTCTCCCTTTACTCTTTCACCGCTAATCCCCAGTGGAATGTCCCGCTGTCAGAAACCACCGTCGTTGTTTGTTTTTGAATTCCTCCCCTGGAAAAGTTCAAGATTATTGTTGCTGCTTTTGTTCCGACCTGCTGCAGGTTTCCTCCGTCGTGTCAGAGCGGCTCAGAAATCCCCGCGGTGGAAGCCCGTCTCTCAGGTTGCTCGTCTCGGTGAGGTCATGCACAGCGGCGGTCTGAGCCGCGGCGCTCGGGCGCGCCCCACCACTGATCGCACACAAATAGAGGAAACAGAAAAACCACGAAGCTTTGCTGCTCCTCTAACCAGCAGAACCCGCTGCTGCGTCCCAGTTCAGCAGAACCGAACGTGTAATTCAGGAACCAGCTGGCATGAGATTCTCACGGTGCAACATGAACCAGAAATAACCAGCGGTGGGACTGATTACATTTTTAATCCAGTTTATTTGCAGACTCTGTAATTTATTGACAAAATAAGAAACATTTTCAGTTCAAGAACACGTTTTCCAACTAAACTGAATTTAAAAACATCTGAGCTCAAAGGCTGAAATTTTTATAACTTTTAACCCATTTAAACCCACCGACCAAGAAATTAATTTCACTTTCAAGGACTCCAAAAAGCTTACTGATTAAATTTTCAGTTAATGTTCAGCAAATACTTAAAGTTTAGAGTGTTTGGATAAAACTGATGCAGTATCGCCTGTTTAGAGTAAATTATCTCATGAATGGAGCTGTGTACGTCTCGGCTGCGCCTTGGCGAGAGGAAGGCTGCCACAAACCTCCCGAAGAAGAGATGAATCAAAACTGGTTTCAAAGATTTCAGTTATAAATGTTTGACCCAGTTTATCTGGTCCTGCTGACCTTTAGTTTCAGCCCAGATGTAGATTAAACTGCTCTGCTGGGACCTGCTGCAGTTAATGACGCCGCTGGAGGCCGACCAGCTGCTCTGTTTAGCATCCTGTGGTTGTGAAAGGAAAACGTTTCTCGAGCCGTTTGCTGCTAAATATAACAGATTATTAAATGCAGTCAGGAGGTTGTCACGTTCTCGCAGCCGAGGCGTTTCTGGATCGGAACATCATGACTCATCGCCATGCGGCGAGAAGCTGAACGCGTTCCCTCTGACCTCAGGCGAGCGTTTCCATCGCCGGGTTCAGCCCAAAGGAAACCTGGGGTCACCTGGGCGAGGGTTTCCTCTGCAGGATGTTTACACAACCAAACACTCACTTCCTGTCGCTTACCTGGCAAAATCCTTACATTCTTTCATTGATGGGTTTTCAAGGTTTGGAAAGTGCTTGGTTTCTGTGTAAAGTCCTGGAAAGTGCTCGATATTCAGACTGCAGGGATTTGCTATAAAATGAATCCTAACATTTGATTAAAAGCCTAAATGTGGAAAACTTTTTACAGCAGAAATGACATGTAGAATGTAAAATATACACCCTTTATTCTCTTGTCTGACGTTAAATCAGACTAAACTTGTTTTGGATCAACTAAAATGACAGAAATTATTTTGCTAAATGCCAGAAAACTTGGCAATAATTATTTTTGTAGAGTTTTTAACTTTCCTTGAATTTGTGTTTCAGTGTTTAATTTGAGCAGGAAGTCAATTCATCTTAACATGATTTGCTTGAATTGTTTCACTGTAATTATTAATAGCTCAGCAACTTATTGTCTTGTTATATATTTAATAACTTGTCTTGACTGGATGTGATGGAGCCGCCATCTTGGTAGGCAAGCGAAGATGAACCAACAAAAAGAAAGTAAATGGAAAATAAACCTGAGGCTTAATAGCTGCAACTTAATTTTATTACTTTAGTTGGACAGAACCGAGGCCAGAGGTTCTCTGAAGCTGTTGCCATAGCAACTACCGTGACAGTTGGTTAGGGATTCCTACTAAGATGGCTGTCGGCTTCTAAGTTTCCAGAAATGTGACGACACATGAGAATTATGTGATGAAACTCTTATTTTGTTCGTTTGTTTTTTCCAAAGTGTGGTTTTGGAAAAGTTTGAAAACTCGCCTTAAATTCTTGAAAAATTCTTGCCGTTTCCTGCTGAAACATCGGACCCAGACCGTAATCTCTCCGGCTTGTCGGAGTTACTTTGTTGGGATTTTCTGGCCTCTTTGAGTCGCAGCTCAGCGTTGCTAAGGCGATCAGCTTGTTTTTATGTGTAACCGATATCAGGAGCGAAGGGGAGCGAGGGATGGAGTTCATGTCGGACATTTTGGACCCGGTTTGGTCGGGATCCTGACCCAGAGCTCAGATTTGGTTCTTGTGTTCATGGGTCTGTTCAAGCCGCCCGTGTTCAGCAGATAGCAGGTTCCCGCTGGCTCCCAGTTGGGATTCATTTCCAGCTCCATGTAAAGAGCGACTGGTTGCCAGGTAACCGGCGGAGCGATGCAGCATGTAGGTGCGCTTATGTAACCCGCTCCCTGCAGCTCCTGCGCTGCAGCGCTCCATGCTGAGAGTGTGAAATCAGGCAGTCGGCTCTTTTAATCAGCTTTTCTTCCTCAATTTTAACTCCAGGAACTTTCTCCTAACCTCTGTTTTCCTGTAAACATTTTGAATTTCAGCCTTTTCTCCCTCAGAGTTTAAAGGCTTTGCTCTTTGTGGTGCGTTAAAAGCTTTTATGAAGCCACTGTTGCACCCAATTCAGGGCAGTTAAACACTTGAAATCTGCAAATGCAGATGTTTATTTCTGGAGGGCAGCAGCGTTTTATTGGCCGATTTCTGCCCTGTAATCACATTATACTGCTGGCTGTGAAATTATGTAGTGAACTCTTTACATCATAAATGTTTCTCACTGAAGTCACAATGCCGCTTACTCATTAACAGGCTCTGACAGCAGAACCTTCCCTTGCATCATTTATTACATCATGGTTGAGTTTCTTCTGCTGCTTTGCTGAAAGTAAAATTATTTTTTTTCCTTCGCTCAGGTGAAGGACCTGACCAAGTTCCTGGACCCCAGCGGTCTCGGCGTCATCAGTTTTGAAGATTTCCACAGAGGAATCTCTGCCATCAGTAATGGAGGTGAGGTCGATGCGTCTCGTTTGTTCCTGTTTTCACTGAAACCTGAAGGTGGATTATTCTGTTATTCCAGATTAAGTCTTAGGATGCAGTGAACTCGACCTCAGATGGTTTCATCTATAAATTATGATGGAGTCGTTGCCTGTTAGGATAATTATTCCCTCTGGTTCTGGATGCTTTACTGCCAGACAGCTGGTGTGATGTGTAACTATGGTAACTGGCTTTTTTTCCCCTTTTTTTACAACTAGAAGTAGCTGAGTTGCATCATAAATACCTGAACTTTGACCCCAAAGTTTACAAGAGTTGAAAAGAAGGAAATTCAAACAGTTTCTGCCATCCATCATAATAAACAAGGATCCCCTACTCCAACATCTTGAACCAAACAGTGATGTTCATGTCCATAAAGTCCCTAAATATTGATCCAGTTATTGATACGGACCTGTGAGTTTTATGTAGAAAACAAAAACGTCAGTGACTGTTGAATCTGCAGAAGCCTCTCAGAACTACCATGAAGGCTAGCTCTGCTAATCCATGCCATTTGCTTTTGCCACTCCTCTTTAAGGGAGCATTCACATTAGCTCTGTTTGGTCGCTTTAATCCAACTCCAATCCATTTGTCTAGACGGTCCGGTTCGGTCGGGAAGCATGAAATTGATCTCTGATTAGGACTAAAATCAAAACTCTGATCTGGGTTTGGTTGAAGTGAACTCTGGTTCAGTTTGGATGCGTATGTGAACGTTAAGCAGACCAGAGACCGCTTCAAAAGCAGGAAGTGGACGACAACCAGCTGATTCCTGTCAGGTTGGCGTAGCGGATCAGAACCTTCTTCATAATGACGGATGGAAGAGAAGCTTTGAATTTCCTCTTCCTCTCTGTGCTTCCATGAATCCTCATTTTCAGGCATTTAAGATGCTGATGAGCTTCTCCCAGTTCCAAAAACGTTATCTTGTTGCCACGGTTACGCCTCATAACAACTCTCCAAGGAAGAAGAATAAAAAAATCCTTCCAGCATCCAGAACCAAAAGCCGTAAGACGGAACAAATCAGCGCTAATGTAACAGATCTGCGTTCAACATGGCGGTCCGGCCCACAGCATGATGCCGCCCCTCTCTGCTCCACCCCCACGTTGTTTTGCAGGATTGTTTCTGGGTTGAGCGTCTCTGGTTACTGACGGCATGAATAAGTCAGGATGTTTGGAGACACATGGTCTGATTGGCCGGCTTTCAGAGTGCTTGGACAGAGCGTCCTATTTGCTTCAATTATTCACTCTCCTCCTCTCTGCTTTCCCTGCGCCGACCCAGTTTCTGGTTCTGACCCGTTCATCTGCTGCAAAATCACGGCTGGGCTTTCCAGCCATGTAATGACAGATTCTTATAAAACACGTCCAACGTGAAATTAGTGGTTTGGCCTGCGTGTAAAATGGGAAACTAGAGTTGAGTTTCGGTTCAGGATTGCCACACGCAGAGGTCACGTTAACGGAATATTTTCCATATTTAACCGGTTATTTTTTAAATGACGGGAAAATTTGAAGCCCGTCGGTCATTTTGACAAGTTATAATTCACACCCTGGACCGGAGCACATGCAGACATTATAGACTTTACACAAAGAGTTAATCGCAGAGGAAACTAAAATCAGTCAAAAATCCTTTCTGAACAGCATCTCATGGACTCTGAGCTCAATGCGTCTTTCTCTTTCTGACCGGGAGCCGACGGCGTGTTGAGTTACGGACCGAACGCTTTGGAGCGTCTGTTAGGAAGCGCATTTCAACCATTGGTAGAAATGGTTCGTTTAATTCAAGTCTCCATTACATACAAACAGAGAAAACTAAAGAGATGCAATGTTGAATCCATTTACAGTCTGAACAGAGGAGCCAGCAGTTTATCTTGCAGGAATAAATAAAGGTGCAGAAATTAATTGGACCGAACCGTCTAATTAAGTGGCTGTGTGCCGCACAACCACTGTGGCGCCGCCGAGAGTTAAACTGAACTCATCCAGCGGTTTTAACAACTGGAGCTGGGAGACATCGACGGCCCGCTAACGTCTGTCTGTTTCAGGGAAGCAAAACCACGCAAAGAAACGCAGACCTGGACCGCTCAGGGTAAAAATAAAGTTCAGCTGATCGGTTTGGATCAGACGGATCCAACTGACTGATGAACCAGCGCAGATTTCTCTGCAGGCTGAGCGTTCAGGCCGCAGCAGGTGAAGCGCTGCTAATTTAAATTTTAATTTATTTTATTGTCAGTCAGTGGCTTTTGTCACAGAGGAAAAGTTGGATGATTTGTTACAGTGATTATAATTTGATGGGTAAAAATGGAAAATGGCAGATTTTTAAATGACGGAGAACAAAACGGCGTAGCGACCTCTGCCCACACGGCTGATGGACAAAACCCTGCTTTAAGTTTCATCTGGATAAATCCTCATCCGATCCGCTGGATCGTTTTACTCCCATTGTGTCCAGGATGAAAGGAAAAGGAGCCAAAACCTGCAGATCCAGCCTGACTGGCTCCAACTGACTGCAAAACATTATTTATGCTTGAAACATTTTTCCTGTCTGAATCAAATTGAACTTTTCTTGTTTTTGAGACGGTTATTAATGATTTATAAAGTGGTAACAAATCTAAACTAAAAGTTTAGTTTATTTCAGCTGCATGATGTAAAATATTAACAGTTAAAAAAACTATTCCATTAGAAATGAACTGAAAAAGTGAATCTGCTGCTGGGAAAGTTTGAAAATGTTAGAAAGCTGTTTGCAGTGAAGGTGGCGCGTTTGAAAGTGTTGCCCCGGGCCGTGGAAATGCCTCGCTCCGCTGAGACTGGAATGTCTGGAGCAACGTCAAATATTCTCACTGTGACGTCGGACCGTCACAGTGAGAACGCACCTGCGGGCCTGCAGGTGCGTCGGATCCGCCGCCACTGGAACCAGTTCATTCCTCCCAGTAAGGTGCCGTTGGCCGCAGTGGCTGATGGGACGCGGCTCAGGCCTGGGCTGCTGCTGCAGGTTTCTGCTGGCTCCTCATGGAGCCTCTGGTTCGCCTCAGATGGAGGTCATGTCATGTTTACAGTCACGCTTTTACTGCTGCCTGTAAATCTGCCCGACCAGGATATCTGGGGCTGCAGCGCGCTGTAAAAACATTCACACCAATTCTGTCACGTTGTAACCACAAACCTTTGTTTTTAATGTTGCTTCATGTGATGAAGCAGCAGGAAGTTCTGCATCGTTATGAATTAAAATCCCAAAAGTGTGGCGTGCATTTTTTAACGGCTCCAGGCTTTTCTGAGCTTCTCTTCCAGATTTTCACAATCAAAAATCAGTGAACCATAAAATTAAAGACTTTCCACATATTGGTAAAAATCTGATTTAGACTTTGATTAGACCAAAGTCAGACTGGAGATTCCTTCATCTCTGGATTTCAACCATGTGGCCGTATGAAATATTTCCATCTCAGCTTTTTGTTACTGGTTGTGTTGGTTGCTGAGCGATATACCAGTTTGATCGATTATTAAAATTTTCTCTTTATAAAGATGAAATTTTTTGGAAAATCTGGATTTTTTTTTTTTTTTTTTTTTTTCTCTCCCCCCATTTTTTGGGGTCTCATGGTTCAGTGATGTTTGGCCGCCATCTTGTTTTTCTGTTTAGCTGAGCCTCTAATTCAGGTCAACTTGATGAAAGTGTGAAAAACATGTTAATGTTTCTGCAGTTTTGCACCCGGAGCAGAACGCAAACAGAGGACTCCTGTCCTCATGTTACCTGTTTGCACATCAACAGCCGCTCCTCCATGTTTGCTCAGTTTCTGATGCTGATGCTCACACCAACCCACCTCCCTGCTCTGTCGGCAGGTCCAGAACCGCAGCTCTACAGCTACAACCCGGGGGACGCCGCCGGCGGCTGCCCAGAGGAGTACGACGAGGTGAGACATCCCTTCCACTTCCTGTTGGCCTAGTTGGTCCCTCAAACTTTCCGTCGCCTAGTTGGTCCCTTCCACTTCCCAACTGGTCCCTTCCACTTCCTGTTTGAAGGGAGCCACAGCCTGAACTCCCTCTGCACTCGGCTGTCGTTACCGTGCCGACGGCTGCGCAGGCCCATAACCATCCTGGCGGGTTTGGCTTCTGGCCCTTGAGGCGTTGGGTTTCCCTTGACAGAAAATCGACTGGCTGGAATGCGCAGCAGTGTGTGTGTGTGAGGTTGTGTGAGGTTGTGTGAGGTTGTGTGAGGTGTGTGTGTGTGTGTGTGTGTGTGTGTGTGTGAGGTTGTGTGTTTCCAGTTGTGGTCAACATTTCTGGAATTCCTGCCTCCGTTTGGGTTCAGGACCGAATATCTTCATATTTAACCTGCGTTTCTGCAGGACCTGCAGTTTCTGCTGCTGCGGTGGCGGTGCCCCCTGTTGGCTGTGGCTTGAACTGCAACTCTTCTGCAAATGTTTTCCTGACTAATCTGGGATTATTTTGAGTTGCAGTTGAATAAGTCTGCTTGAAAAAAAATGTTTATTAAATGAATGTGATGATTAGTTGCATAATTATATATAGCTTTCCTTCCTGTTTGAGATTTTCTCACCAAGAATCACTGAACATTGGGGTTGGAACTAATAATTTGGTGATATTCTGAATAATTTATTGGATAAAAAAATGGCACATTGTGCAGATTTTTATTACTCACTTGAGCCCTTATAAAACATTGAAAATGCTATATGAATGTTGATCTTTAAAAAGCAAAATGTAAATATTTTGTACAGTTTTGGTTCAACTGCTCTCAATGTTTGGTCTTTTTTTTTCTTCCGTAGGAATTAATTCAACAATTGATCATTATTTCAACAGATTAATCGTGATTACTATAAAGAGTAAATTTTCTTCACAAAGTTCACACATAAAAAAATTATAATATTTGAGATATTAAATTAAGTAGGACTGTCATGGTAACAAATTTTCCTGGACGATAAATCGTCTGAGAAGTTATTGCGATAAATGATGTTGTTTTGAAGTGATGGTAATATTAGCATAATGATGCAAGAACACATTCTCAGATCAATGAACTTAAAATCCTTGTGAATATTTAACATGTATCCAAAATAAACAAACAGATAAAATGAATTGTGATTAAAAGGCTCGTTGAAACCAAACATCAAACTTTCATCATTCATTTTTTGGTAGGAAGAGAAAAACAATAAATGTTGAGTTTGTTTTAATTATTGCTTATTGTGTCAGGCCTAAAATAAGAAATGACAAAGAGCCCAAACACTGAAATAAAAATGAATGCAGACTCTTCAGTTCAGATTATTACAGCTGGGAAATGATGGGGGGGAAACGTGGAGTGAAGCTCCAGCTGCTCCACTTGCTGAAACGCGTCGCCTGAGTTTGGAAGAAGTTGGGCCCGACCTGCGTCCGGCGCCGCCTCGCTTTTTTCCTCTGGGTTTTTTTTATTTGGCCTGAAAGGCGTCGTTCTCAATGGCTGATCTGTTCTGTCGCTGTTTGCTGTGAAAACATGGCAGCCGAGGATGTTTGGCAGCAGCACCGCCTCGTCAAACACGCTCAGAACGGAGTTCCTGAAAGCTCGCCTGTTTTGATCATAAACAGCGTTGTTATAGTTTAACAGTTTCAGTTTGGCCCTGGATCGCGGCTTAATGATTTCTAGGGCCGGTGGGTTAGGAAGTGGCAGCTGACCCAGCTGAGGCGTCCTGCTCTTTGGACTCGGCTCCAGTCTCCTCCCCTCGGCCGGCCAGCCGAGTGTCGCTGCGTTATCCGTTTTCTCTGACATCCTCCCTGGGCCACGCTGACGGCGGGAGGCGCAGGAGTTACTGAGGGGGTTTTATGGCGACTCTGCGGGTCAAACTCGGTGGAAAGGATGATTCTGGACAAGGCGGTCGTCCCTCTGAGCCCCACTGCTCCCAGTGCCTCCAGTAAACTGGTACGTTGTGGTGTAGCTGTAGCTGGCGGTTGTTAAGGTGTCGCCTTGATGTTGTTGTTTGAACCTGTTGCTTCGAGGTGTTAAAGCTTTGCTGATGGCTGGTGAGATAATGAGCTTAACTTGTCTGGATTCGCCGTCTCTAAAGTATTTAGATCGTTTGTTTGCTTTTCTTCACAATCCAAGAGAAAATAAAGTTTATTTTATTATAACAGTTTATTAAGAAGGGAGAGTTTTAACTGCAGAAGTGTGGAGAAATGTTTTTTTCTCTGTTTGGCTTATTAAATGCAGGTTGGTTAATAAATGCAGGGCTGCAATTCAACAGTACTTCAGTTATTGATCAATTATTCTAATCAATTTGTTTGATAGGAAAATATGCAAATTTTTCAGATTAAATTTTTTTTTCACTTTTTATACAATCTTATGATTTTAAGAGTTAACAATTTATTTTTCTCTAAAAGTCAATGACGGCGTCTTTTAGTGAATTCTTGATCGTTTGTTATAAAATAATTAATCTGCAGCTGAAGATACTTAAACTTCGTTCTTTTTACTTAACATCAAAACACTGCAGGATGATCTGTTTTCATTTTGAGTTACTCGTTAATTTGATACCAAAAGGTGCATAATGTCCTTATTTTACAGAAATTGAACCAGATTTATTTTACAGGGTTTTTTTATTATTTTAAATGCAAAATGTTTTTTTATTACTATTTGGCCTATTTCCTGCTCTGAATATGAGCTGTATACTCTTGCTAAACTTTAAATAAACAAATTGCTAAATTAGTTTATTTAAAGTTTCAATTGATCACGACAAATTGTTTCAGCCTTGGATAAATCCATCAACATTAAAAACTGAATTTCTTTGTCTGTAGATGAAACTCTCATCACTTCCTTTGATTCATGTTTGAGCAGATTTAAAGATGGTTGAAGGCTTTAAACGTGTAAATCTTTCTCTATTGGGTTTCCAACCCTGCCGGGTTTCGGCTCTAAACGTGATGATCTGTTTCCTGCAGCAGAATGAGGTGACGGACAGCGCGTACCTGGGCTCAGAGAGCACCTACAGCGAGTGCGAGACCTTCACAGACGAGGACACGGGAGCGCTGGTTCCCCCAGAGATGCACGAGGACGTGGAGACGGACAGCGGCATCGAAGCCACGCTGCACGACCCCGACGATGGGGGAAGCAGGTCTGTAAATGCCCTGTTGATGATTTCTGTGTTCTGACCCGGCTCTGACCTTTCATACAGCGTCACATCGGACTGGAGTCAAATTACAATTTAATGCTATTGGGCTCTTTAGATGTGAACAAAGGTCATACAGATCCAGTTTGGTGCCAGTCGGATGATCCATGTGGGATTTACAGACGACCGTATGCTTATGGCGAGGGACTGCAGTTCGCCGTTTGAACACGCCTGCATGGTTCAGCCAGGGTTGAGAGTTCATGTCATTTTACGTCACTTTGCAAAGGATTAAATCCATAAAGAAAAGTAAAAGGCATACAGCAGGAAAAACTGGTGACTTCCTGTCGGAAGGGGGCGGGGCTAAGGTGACGTCATCAACTGAACATGACAGTGTGACCATGTCTGTATAGAGACATTTAAAGTCTGATGCAGCTGTGACCTTGCATGTGGAAGTTATTGAACCTTGATGTTTCATGGTGAATAGTCAAAGTTTGCCCCTTAGCCACGCCCACATGCTTTGATGTTTGAGAAATCTTTTGATAACTTTTGACCTTCGACGCCTCAGGTCTGAGGCATCGAAGTGAGTGATTCTGAAAAACTGTGGGACGAGTTCGATCAGATATCACGTCTATAAAACAGAAAATCACGACTTGGATCCAAAATGGCCGACTTCCTGTTGGGTTTAGACCATGTCTCCAAGAGACTTTTTGTCCCGACAAGATACACATGTACCGAGTTTCATAATTGTAGCTTAAAGCATGGCTTGGGGCTGATCATTTACAGTGTCCTAGGGGGCGCTATAGAGAAATTGGGCCACGCCCACCAAAGGTTGTGATTGATTCCCGTCTGCAGGGGGACGAGGATCCATCCCAGTGAGTTTGGAGCAGCTCGGCCCGAAACTGTGGCATTCAGAGCCAAACGAATGGCAACGGCGTTACAGGTCACTTAGCCACGCCCACCTGCTCCATCGACTCTGGTCAGGGTTGGAATCCTCAACATGTCTTCTGTCTCTGGACACGGTTTCATGTTGATGAGGTCAAAGGGGTCAGATAGCGACCGTTCAGTTTAACATGACGCACTAAAAATCTGATGAATCGTCTAAATCTAATGATCCAATCGTACTGCAGGCTTTGGAGCCACACAGGTTTTCTTTTTTAAAGTATTTTTAGTTTTTCTCCAAACGTGGATCTGACCGCTGCTTTAATCGCATCCGCTGCAGAAGTGATGAATGTTTTGTTTTTTGACCAATCAACTCTGAGCGAGTTGATTGGTCCAGCAGCAGGAAGTGCAGCGCAGCGTCGGTATCTGCTGACTGGGGAACCCGTCTGTCCGGCTTCTTGACACCGACGCCTTCGGACTTCCCGCTCCATGCGTGAGCCGTGAATTCCAGGAAGTGTTGATTCAGCATTTTTCTTCCCGATTTTTTGCCTTACTCTGGCAAAAGCTAATCTAATCCCTTCATTCCTCTCCCACTGACGGAGGCTGTTAGCTGCTGCTGACTGGAGGTCGGCAGATAAACCGTGTGACTCCTGTTTACCAAACGCAGGGCATGTTGGGCCACCTGAGCTCCTGTTGTACCAGCAGCTGCATCAGTCTGTGGTTTTATTGCTACATCAGGACATTTTCCACTCTGTCACCTTACAGACATCAGTGGGTTTTATTTGAACTTTGTTTCAGAGCAGAAGTAACGTTAAAGCGTTTATACGTCAGAATGGACGTGTGAAGGTCCAGAAAGGAAATGAGCAACGATCATCAAAGAATTCAATATTAAAGGGGAGCCGTTAGGCAAAATGTACTTTTTTGAGTTTTCCATCATGTTATCATGTTTCTTCTTCAAAAACACCTGGAGTGTTGCTTTGATTTGAAAAATACTTTGATCTCCATGGTTGTACAAAACGCCTGAGTGGCCGTAGCCCCGTCTTTGAGACGCAGCTCCGCCTCAGAGGGTCGGTGTTTTCCATTTTATAGCACAATCATGTTACTATGTTGCCTTCAGTTGCTATAAAAATGCTACAGATATCAAGTGTGACTAAAATAACTTCTTGATCCAATGCTCTGAAATTGGGCCTCTGTCTCTTTAAGAGGTTCTGCTTTGATTCATTCATGCATGTTTGTGAAAACCTTGAATCTCCCATGGCAACTTAAACACCAGCTGACATTTGTTTGTCTGAAGCTCCGCCTGTTTTCCTGAAGCTCCGCCTCTTTTCCTGAAGCTCCGCCTCTTTTCCTGAAGCTCTGCCTCTTGCATCGTGTCTCTCAGTTCCTCTGAAATCGAACATTGAATCTCAGCACAAAGCTTGACGTCCTAACGAATGTTTAGAGCTTCCAGAAAGTCGCTTAATATTGACGTATATATTTCTGTTTTTGGTATTTATAGCTTAAGTTTTGACATCACATCAGTTTATCCAGGAAGTGATTCAAGAATAAAAATGTATTTGTTAAAATGTCTAAACGGGTTCAGATGAACTGATCAGATTATCAGTCATTTAATTTTCAGATGCACCAAAACATAATGTTAAGTGGAAATTTTGTTTTCTTAAGAACTAAAATTACAATAATTCATATAAGTAACAAAATCAGTTTATTTCAATAAAATTGTGTCTGAGTTTCTGGTTAAAACAAAGGAGAAGAGCTGAGTAACTATTTTTAAAATGTAACTGGTTCCTCCCGACTGTCAATCATCGAACCCTAAAGTACGGATCTGTTCACTCGGCTGAGGATTAACAATCTAACAGGATTAGTCCCTCCTGCCTGCGTCCACACACACGCTCGGACCTGGGCTCGGTCAGCGGTACCGTCTGTTTTCGCTCAGCCTGGGATCTGATTAAGCCAATCGGAGCGGCGTCCTTCATGTGGCGTCTGGTTCGGTGCCGTTTTGCTTCGCGTGGCGGTGAACCGTGAAACTTCAGGATTCCTCTCTGGTTGTCAGGAGTTTTGACCCCAGTCGCCCCCAGGCTTTCTCGCCAGGGCAGCGCAGGGCGTTCAAAGATGCGATCCCGCTCCTCGCCGGCCCTCGGCGCCGGGGACCTCGGCGTGGGGCCCGCTTGCAAGGAGACGGGTAAAACGTAAGTTTCAAACTAGTATTTAGAACGTTGTGACTGGAATCCGTCGCCTCAATCCCGTCTTTTAGTTTTTCTCCTGGTGATTTTAACTTCCTCATCCTTCAACATGTCCTTGAAACAGGAAAACACTCATGTTTTCATGAAGTTTCTCCCGTTTAAACATCACAGATGGCCTTCCTGCTGCCACAGAGGTTGAGATTTACGAGTTCAGGAGGAGCCCTCGGGATTAGAGTGAATTAGCAGCTTAGCTTAACGAGCAGCCGTTGAACTTGACCAGATTGCTGCGGTTCCTGGGGAAAGATTAGTCATCGTCTGGTTTTTAGTCTGAAACTTGGCCGGATTCTGGGTCCTGCACCAGTTTCTGTCTTTAAGCAGGCAGGAAGTATTTTCACTCATTTTGTCGCTTTACAAACAGAAAATCCAGCGTCTTTTACTGGGACTTTATGCTGCAGGGCAACAAAACCATTTATAACTGAAGTGTTTTAGTTTTTAAACACAAATCAGTAAATTTGTGTTCAGGACTTTGTAAAGATACTTTTGTCTGTGTGTACATCCAGAAGATGGTGGTAACTTGTTACTTATTGCAAAAAAGTACTTTTAGATGTACAACGCTGTACTTTATAGTTTCACTGAGTGAAATTCAGGGTCACGACTCTCCCAGTTCAGTAAACTGTCTGGATGCTCTGAAGGGAGGAGGAAGAAACGCGTTTTAACGAAACCAACGTTGAAGTGAGACCTCGTGTTCATACAGAAGCTTTGTTCAGCCGGCAGGCTGTCTGCACACTTCCTCAGTACGCAAGTAAAAGATGCTCTTGAGTAAATATAGTCACTTCAACACAGATGTTAAGATATTATTAAAAAAATTAAGTAAAGAATTTCAGCATCTTTTCACTCTGCAGTATTTAAGTGCTACTTTAAAATCCCCCAAAATGCATTAAACTTTCTACATTTTCAACACAAATACTTTTCCAAGTCACTGTTCCTTTAAGTGCTGTTAGCATCCAGCTAAGTTTTCTTCTTTCTCTGCGATTTGGACCTGAAGTTAACTTTTTGTGGTTCTGGTGTTGCACACTGTCTGATTGGTATGTGACTCAGTGACCCGACGTGTCGGCGCCCCCTGCAGGTTCTCCCTGAGCTCGGAGCTCCACAGCCACTCCCTGGTGACGGTGATCAGCGGCGAGGAGGAGCACTTCGAGGACTTCGGGGAGAGCAACACGTCGGACCTGCTGCTGGAGAGCAGCGTGGACGGATCCATGGGGAAGGGCGACGCCACGCTGTCCCCGCCGCCGGAGCAGATCAACGGCTGTGCCGTCATTTCCCCCAGGTAGGAGCGGTCGCCATGGTAACGCCTCAGTGCCATTTATAAACAGACGCTGCAGAAACAATGTTTCCCATCATGCTCGCTGATAAGGCGTGAAACACTGTCGCGTTCCCAGCTGAGGCTTAAATGTATCGAATGCGGTCGACTCCCACCAGACTGAAACTCTGGTTTGAATTCATATGTGAACAGGAGACTGCTCCAAAAGCAGGAAGTGGACTTTAGAGCAGGGCATTCTGGGTAATATAAATGCAACCAAAACATTCTTCCTAGCTTAGCGCTAGCGGGAGAACAGGGTTTTTTTTAATTTTTTTTAAAAAATGATTTCATTGGTTTGACTCGGTTAAATGTGGAAGGAAAACGCAGCAGCTGAAAATGTAATAAACGTTTTAGTTTTGAACCGATCAGCTGGAAAATATCCCACTGTTCTAAACCGACGAATCACCAGAATAAATTTAAAAATAATCACCAGCTGAATCAGTTTGTTTCTTTATAAAGTGAATTAAGTGAGTTTGATACTAAATGTCCACTTTTGGTTGCTGAGATAAAAGAAACAATCTTCCTGCAGATTCACCCACTCAGTGTGAATGCGTCACTGTTTGGAGACAGTCACCCTCACGGCTGTGCATGTGTCCACACACACACACACACACACACACACACACACACACACACACACACTCCTACCTCCGTATTCCAGCTCTCAGAATGTGGAGGTATTCTGAGATGCCACCACAGCTCATGGTGTCCATGACGCTGGACACCATGAGTGTGCAAACAAGCGTTTAGCAAAACGCTTCTTCACAGCAGTGACTCAAAATAATGACCAAATATTAACTGCAGTTCATTTTATTTGTCCAGTTAAAGTTCTGCTGTATTCACTTTCAGAAACACTTTGAGTTTAGTTCAGCATCAGTTTTATATTTTTCTAGTTTTAAAAACACTTTACAGTTTAATGTTGTTCTTTCATGTCACAATCTGTAGGCGACGCCAGAAGGACAAAAAGGATTCTTCTTCTCTCGGCCGGCTTAAAGCTGCATAAGTGAATTGTTTCCATTAGCACATTTAGCTGCGTGTACCTGAGGATGATTGACATCACTAAGCCTTCCTAGCTCTGATTGTTACAGCAGTATTAGTTTGGGGCGGAGATCCGTCTTTTCTCAGATTATCTGACTCAAAACTAACTAACATGGAGAGAAGTTTAACAAGTGCAGTCCTCGTTACTGCCCACCTCGGACCACAAATGGCCCCTGCGCCTCACTTTGAACACCCCTCCACTGTTTTTATCTCTTGTTTTGTCCAGAGCTGAATCACAGCCTCTCCTCACTCTACATCTTTAAAGCTCTGCTTTACGGGACTTCCTGTCGCACCTGAATGCACCTTCACCTCCTCCTGTCTGCCACTCACCTCCTGCTCCTCTTCCTCCTCTTCTTCTTCTCTCCTGCCTCTCCAGCGCCCCCGCCTGCCTCCCTGACTGCTTCCAGAGCTTCCTCAGGGAGGAGGCGCTGGACTTTTTCTGTAGCCAGTGTCACAGGCAGATCAGTCGCCTGGAGGATCTGTCCACACGCCTCAATTTCCTAGAGATGACTAGGTAACGCGCGGCTGCTGTTGGTGTCTGCAGTGCTGATTGGCCGCATGTCGCCCTCATGTCTGCATGCTGCCCTGTAGAGACTCGGTGTGTTGTGGTGAACCTCCTCATGTTTATAAAGTTCTGATCCCGTTTTGTTTTCCATCCTGGCTTCTTTGTGTGGCTTTAGTTTCATGAGTTAAAAACAAAGTTTGCTTTGAAAGAAAACGTGAACCGTTAAATCTGATTTATTCGAAGTTTTTGTCGTTTCCTTCATGACTGTAAAGGCTGAACAGAACCTGGATCAAATTCAGCTCCAGGTTTTTAAACGGCTGTGAGAAAAATATGGAAGGAAGCATGAAAATTGGAAACGCAGGAGAACAAACTCAGCAAAATGTTTGTTTCCTTCCTTGTTTCTGTTCTGGTTTCCTTGTTTCCTTGCTCATGTTTCTGATTCAACCTGCAGGATTTTCTTTAGTTTTTTCCTCCAGATATTTTAAGTTTGGAAACTTAAAGAATCTGGAGGTTGAAAATGTGAAGCAGCTCTTAGTAACATGAATCAACAAACCAATCAGGCTTTGAGTTTCGTTCATCAGTCCTGAAATGAAATCCAAACCTTTTTATATTTCTGTAAATCCTGTGTGTGAATCTCCATCAGAGCCTTTAGAGCCTCGTAAACCTGCTGCGGTTTGTTTGCTGTGAGTCGCTGAGCTTTATTTTGGTGACGGTTTCCTGTCTCCCTGCAGCGCTGGGAAGCGGCTTTCCAGCAAGAAGGTGGCGAGGTGAGTGGAGCGCTCGCCGTCGGGTTAGCAGCCGTTGGCGAGCGGCGCTCTGACTCCTCCTGGTTTCCACAGGCATCTGCTGCAGAACAGCTCCATGACGCTGGACACCATGAGCGACCTGACGCGGGACATCCTGGAGCTCGCCGACAACGACATCACAGACAAGGTGCAGATCAATTATTCTGTGATCGATTGATTCCTGGCGACGCTGAACCAGTTCAAAACACTGAAGGGTTTTAAATGCGACCAAGTCGTTTAACTTTACTGCATATCGTGGTCACTCATGCACTGTATGTGATTTGATTCATTTGAAATCAGTTTTTATTACTCAGTAAAATCACTTTTTAAAAATCTTTTTTTTTCCTTCATCAAAAAAATAAACCTGGAGTTTTGATTCTTTCATGCATGTTTTAAATCCTTTAATCTCCATGGCAACCATTCAGCTGTTAAAATGCCTGTGTGGACCTAGCCCCGCCCCCTGAGGCGCAGGTCCTTCAGACTAGCCAGCAGCAATTAGCAAACAGCTGCTGAGCTCTTTATAGGAGCTGCTGCTCAGAGCAACGCTGGTAAAAACGTTAAAGGAGCCATGTTGGCCTCCAGGAGACGGGTGTTTAGTAGCTGAATGGTTGCCATGGAGATCAAAGGATTCATCAAACATGCATGAAAGAATCAAAGCAAATCTCCAGGTTTGGGTTTTTCCATAAAATTTAAACTGAATTTCTGGACCGATTGAACAGAATTAGTTTTTGAATTAAAAATTGTAATAGAATCACCATAAACTGAGAGATTAATTTCTCCAGTTGGCATCCAGCCTCAGGTCCTGACCTCTGACCTTTCCCAGGTGCTGCTCCTGGAGCGGCGCGTGGCAGAGCTGGAGAAGGAGTCGGAGGCGTCGGGCGAGCAGCACGCCCGGCTGCGGCAGGAGAACCTGCAGCTGGTGCACCGGGCCAACGCGCTGGAGGAGCAGAACCGACGCGCTAAGGAGGCGCTGTGCAAGCTGGAGAGGGAGAAGGGGCTGGAGCTGGAGAACGCCCAGGCCCGGTGAGGAGACGGATCACAGACTGGCTTCAAACCAGCTGCTAATCTGTGATTATAATCTGGAGGACGGAGAGAAATCAGGGCCACAAACTGAGTTTAACAAATTATTTAGGACAAGTATGGAAAAAATATAATAAGTTTGAAACTGGAAAGAAAATTAGGAATTAAGATTTGAAAAACCAAATATCTGAAACTGGGAAAAGCAGTAAAAAAAACTTTAATCTGAAAAGTTTCTGATTTATTTATTTTAGTTTAAAATAAATTTTCATAGAACCGATTTGCAACATAAGCAAACAAAATGTTTTATTTTAAGACTTCAGAAATGTTTTTTTCAGTTTTCATATTTTAAAGTAAGATTAATAATCTGAGTTTTGTTGCTCAGGCTGCAGCAGCTGGACGATGAGAACAGCGAGCTGCGGTCCTGCGTTCCCTGCCTCAGAGCCAACATCGAGCGACTGGAGGAGGTCAAACGGATTTTACTCTTTCTCGTTCCGTTCCTCTGTTTTCGGTTTCAGTTGCTCATTCGGTTTTTATGGTTCCAGGAGAAGCAGAAGCTCCAAGACGAGGTGGAAACTCAGACAGACAGGCTGAACGAGGAGACGGAGTCCCGCAGGAAGATGGCCGACAAGCTGAGCCACGAGCGCCATCAGAACCAGAAGGAGAAGGAGAGCACCCAGGAGGTGGGCGGGGCCGGTGGGCGGGGCCGGTGGGCGGGGCCGGTGGGCGGGGCCGGTGGGCGGGGCCGGTGGGCGGGGGCCTTCTGCACTCAGCCTGTTGCTAGGCAGATTCTAACGTTTCTCTGTTTCCGCCTCAGCTGATCGAAGACCTGCGGAAGCAGCTGGAGCATCTTCAGCTCTACAAGCTGGAGGCCGAGGCCAAACGAGGCCGAACCCCCGGCGCCGGGCTGCAGGAGTACCAGACCCGGACCCGGGAGGCCGAGCTGGAGCAGGAGATCAAACGACTCAAACAGGTGAACAAATCTCCCGCTCTGCTGCAGCGTTTTAAAGGGACAGCAACATGAAACTGTAGCTTTAATTTTCCATTGTGTTTTTATGTTTTTCTCTCATTAAAAACGGAGCTGGAGTTTTGTCATGTTTGAGAAATCACGTAATCTCCATGGCAACCAGTCAGCTGTTAACACACGTGGTTGGCTCTAGCTCCGCCTCCTACATTCAGCTCCTCCAGACTAGCCAGCAGCAATTAGCAAATGCCTGCTGAGCTCATTGCAGGAGCTGCTGCTCAGAGCAACGCTGGTAAAAACCTTAATGGGTTAATAGAGAAGCCATGTTGGATGACTTCCTGGAGGCGGAGCTTCAGACAGAGCAGCACCTTCTTAAAGAGACAGAAGCCCAATTTCAAAATGTTCAATCACAAAGTCTAATTTATTTTTTAGCCAAATTTGTTTTATGTAACATTTTAAAAACTGAAGTTAAAAAAGTTGCTTGATTGTGCAATAAAACAGCAGCATGTGCTTCAGTTGATGTTAACAGGTTTTAAAATCTGACGGTTTGTTTCCAGGACAACCGAACTCTGAAAGAGCAGAACGACGAGTTGAACGGACAGATCATCAACCTGAGCATCCAGGGAGCCAAGAACCTGATGTCGGCCTCCTTCTCCGACTCCCTGGCAGCTGAGATCAGCTCCGTGTCTCGGGCCGAAGTGAGTTTAAAACAAACCGGTTCAGTTTAACGAGAAACGGAACCGAGACCAGTTGGTAAAAACGAACAGAGCGACGACTGAGGTAGAAGTTTGATGGTTAAAAACAAAGATGGAGGAAACTGACATGTTGACGGATTTGTTTTATTCTGGCTGCAGTAGAGAGAGAGAGAGCAAGACTTCAGCAGATAACAGAAAGGCTGAACGAACTTGATCAGAGGAACTTTTGTTTTATAGTTTCTGCTTTTAACCTTTTTGTAATGAAGATCTATTTGCTGTTATCTAACAGCTGTTATCTAACAGCTAGCGATTTGGTCTCACTAGCTAACCATGCTAATTGATACAAGCGTCTAAAACTGTCGGCTCTAAATCATTTTCATAAACATTTCTTGTTCACTGTATTATAATTCCTTGACACAATCAGAGTTGCTCAAACTGGATTTGCTGGTCAGAAATTGGTCGATAAATTTGACCTGATTTTCGTAGGTTGACAGATAAGAGAAACCGATTAACTTAGCAATTCTGTTGCTATATTTAGAAACTTTTCAGACCAAAAAATGATTTTCGTCCAGAACCTGAATCAGCAGGTCAGAATGTTTAAAGATCTGATCGGCTGCAGATCCGACATGTTCATGACTGACGTCTGTTTGTTGCCTGCAGCTCATGGAGGCCGTTCACAAGCAGGAGGAGATCAACTACCGGCTCCAGGATTACATCGATAAGATCATCGTGGCCATCATGGAGTCCAACCCCTCCATCCTGGAGGTCAAATAGACCGAGGCGCCGCTGCCGGCTCCACAGGCTGTGAACTTATTTATAACCAACACCTGGCACCAGGAAAACCAGGGAGAGGATGTAAAAATTAATTTATTGGACCTTCTTAAACACTCACGACTCCAGACTGGTTTAGAAAAGATGAATTTCTACAAAGTCCAAGGCTGTCAGTAAAAAATAAGCTTGTTTTTGTTTTCTGTTTGAGTGGATTTGTGCGTTAGCCTCCCGAGCGCCGTTGGGTTCTGGTGACTTCCATGTATTTGGCTGGAGGAACCCGAGCCCCCCCTGGTGGCTGAGTGTGGAAATGCAAGTGTAGATTAGCTCCTCCTTTATTCCCAATCAGTTTCTAATTGACCTGAAACAGATCCGCTAGTTCTACCAAAACGCCTTAGAGGAAGGTTAATCAAAGTTTCATTCTGCTGAGTGACTCGGTCCGACCCGAGGAAACCCGACCCAGGCTGAGTCGTGTTTTCACGAACTGCATGAAGCGCAGGTCAGGGGTCAACGACGGTTGTCTCTAAAGCTCAACCCGATGAGGAAAGTTTCTCCTGATCAGAAACTCCTCCAGGGTTTCATGTGTGTGTGTGTGTGTGTGTGTGTGTGTGTGTGTGTGACGTTGCTTTTTCTGTGTTTGTGTGAACCAAAATGGCGACACTAAATGCGGTGAAAAGCATAAAACAATCATTCCTGTAGGGGAGAAAACTGACCAGATGAAAGAAGTGATTTATTGTTTGGTTTATGTTTACAGTAAAACAGGGTCCTGGATGTCAGGTGGGCTGGAATGGCACTACACACATTTAAAGGGCCAGCTGGGGAAAATACACACCTCTTCCTACCTGCAGTCTCTGTTTGCGTCGATAAATCCTGAAGTCGGCCCAGAGCTGAATGAGTTAGCCGTTAGCTCTAAACCTCCAGAAACATCAGTTTGGTTTCGGTGAATCTTATCAACCTTTAAACAGTAATTTACAGAAACAGATCATTGGAGGCGGTGCGCCACTAAAAGTCTTCCTGTCTGAAAAAGTGAAGCTAACAGCTACTACAAAAGGAATTAGCAGGTAACCACAAAAGATTAATCAAATTCACAAAAATCACATTGATAATTTGAACAGTCGTTGACAGATAATTGTTTGCGTGGAGGCTGGAGGCGGTGCGCCACCAATAATCTTCCTGTATTAAACACTTAGGAAGAATGAAAAAACTGACACATTTATAGTCGAGACTGTTTGTTTTCTAAGCAATAGAAGAAGCTAAACATTCATACAAATTGATTTGTTTGTGTGGTACTTATTATGATCAGTGTGTTTCACACAGGAAGATTATTAGAGGCGCACCACCTCTCTAGTTCCCCATCTAAAAACTCAGTTTTTGTTTAAACAGAAAACTCAGTAACAATGTAACGGTTAGCTTGAGGCTAGCACTAGCTCTGGACTTGCTCTGCACTGCAGTGTAAGATACTGACAGCTCACAGTCCTCCTACAGAACCTGAGTTCAGTGATTCTGCGCTGTCCCTTTAAATGAAACCAGCCCAGTATCCCAGTGCAGCCCGCCTGAAACCAGCGTCGTCTTGCTGAGCGAAGCAGGAAAGTTTAATGTGTTTTTTACTGCAACGATGAAATGCCGGCATTTTGACAAGTTGTATGTGAAGAATTTAGCGGTTGTGTTTTGCACTATGATTTGTTTTTGGATGAAAGGATGATTTGTAGGAATCTGTTGGAGAGGGAACAGTATCGCACTACGACGCCATGTTAAGTCGAACTTATCCGATGATTCTGCAGCGTTTCTTCAAATGCAACTCTGAGCATCAAGCTCGGAGACTTCAGACGTTTTTGTAGCAATAATGCAGGATAAGAAATGAATGGATGGTAATTTTTCTTTTCTTCTGCTGGGTGAAGACATCATGCACCACGAACAGTTTCTGGACTCTTAACGCCGACCTTTGACACCAGTACGTCTGATTTCCTCGTTTCTTCACTCTTCGCCTCTTTCTCACTGCTCTTCACTCGCCACGCCATGAAGGAAAAGACAAAAAAAACCAATGGCCTTGGATGTAAATGTCTTGTAAAGTTTTTTTCTACACTCATTCTAGATTCTAGGTATTTTTCTAGTCGCAGCAGAGGAGCGGAAGGTCGCCTGTGCCATGTAGCATGTAGCGTGTACAGTTTCCGTCGGGGTTCTTCGTCTCACGCCGGTATTTATTCAATATGATACACTGACCTGTTCTGCTGAAACAAACATGTTTGTGCTTTATTGAATTCACATTTATTGACACTGATTGTCGTGGCGGGAGAGTTTATTAGCGAGGTGAGAGTTAGCGGAGCTGCACAAGATGGCCGCCTGAGGCCGGCGCGCTCTTCCGTGAAGTTTTTCCTGTCGTCTTCCCAGAGGGAGTCGGTCCTGCATGGATGCACAGAGTTCTTGTACATCTGATCCACCATCACTAAGATGACATTTTAAAACCTCCTGGCTTTCACAAGGCTGAAAAAAGGTTTAAAGTTTAATAATTCCTGATTTCTTTGAGTGAAAAAACAATATAGATGCATTTAGGTGTTTTATTATGCCTGCATATTTTTTATTTTTGTAGATTAGATTTGCACTTTGACCTGATCCATCGTCTCATTTCCTGGTTTAAAAATGACCAAAGACTGATTCTGTTCTGAATTTTTTTTCTGAAAGAAACTGACCTGGTAGCAGAGCCGACCCAACAAAATCTATGGCCTTTGACAGAACTTGGTTTTGGGCCCCAAACAACCATCACAGCTAAAAAATGCACAAATTAAAGCAGTTTTTTCTTCTAGTGCTACTTCTAAGATGTTAGCCTGTTAACCAAACATATTTTACTGTGTTTTCCTGTCTGTCTGCCTGTAAGGCGCTAACTTGCTGCTCAGTTTGCTTCTACCTTGGTCCGGCTCTGCCTGTAGTCTAAACACTGTCTCTCTCTAAACCTGATGATGAGCCCTGGGTAAAGTCAGTTGGTTTTAAGTTAAGCGATATACATCCGAGGTGTAAATATGAACATTTTTGCAGACTTCTTTCCTGTTTCCTTCAAACGCGTCTGAAGGTTTGCTGAAGGCGTCGCCATCAGTCTTGCTCAGCTTGTGTGACGGAGAAGAATAGGAAGCAAATACTGTAGAAAAGAGAATCTGTAAGAAGTAAATTTATTCCTATTTTCAAAGATAAATGTATAAATTAATGTATAAATTATAACAGTATTGGGTACAGCTGTATAATATTTTTGGAGCTCCCTACAAATGATTTACTCCTAATTGTTACTGGGGAAATATCTCATTTATTGTAAGAAGAGAATTTAAAGGTAAAAAGTGGAAGAATAGAATAAATAAATGGAATAAAATAAACTGTTGTTTTTATGTAAGCACTTAAAAAAATCTGAAATATCTTTGTCATTTATGCTGAAAGGTATTTGATTGACACCAACAATCATTTTACTGACTCAACAGTAAGGCACTTGCTCCCCCTGCTGGTTGAAATATTTACTGCACTTTAAATGTTTTTACAGATTTTAATGTTTAAAAAATGGCATCAAACTGTCATGAAAGCCACATATTGGTGTGAAAGATTAGTTCAGTTTCAAAGTTCAGGTTAATTAGAGGCAATAAAAATAAACGTTTTTAATGCGCACCGTCTATTTGGTCCAATAAAGAAAAATGTTTTTCCTCATCAGTAAAAATGCAGCAAGTCACTTTCACAGTTTTCACTTCAGCAGTAAAGTAAAAAGTTGAGACTTAATGAGAAAGAATCAGGAATCTGCAGCTCCAGAGCCACAAGTTGCCTTTTGATGCAGCTTAATATGAAATGATAAAATATAGCTTTTTTAAAAAATATATATTTGTTCTGTGGTCCCACTTTCCCAGCAGTTGTAAATTTGGTGTCGGATCACCAAAAAGCAAAAGTTTTTTTTGGTTTCTTTTAAATAAAAGCATAAATATGTTTTCCATATTGTCTGAATTATTGCCCAATGAGTTGAGTCAAAATGAAGATCAATAACTTTAACTTTTTCCATAATTATTCCCCTGACGCGTTTCCAAACAGACGATGCGCTCGCATTGATTTATTTTAAAAACAAAACAATTCAGTCAGAAAAAAACTGATTTACAAACAAAATCATGAGCGTCGCTGGACACCCGGAACCAAAGTTCCAGCTGTTGCGCTACCCGGACGTGTTTTGATGACGGACGCCGGAGAGTCAAACGCTGTTATTTTTCCTCAATATTTCCATTAAACCTCCAAAGTTAAGCGTTGATAAATGTTGTGGTTTTAGTTCTGGTTCCGGACGGGTTGAAGCTGATTTACTGAAATCATTCCGTCAATAATCGGAACCTGAATTGGAGGGAAACGTTTGGATTGATGGTTTTTCCCGGTAAGATGTCGGGTTGTTGATTCATTTCCATGGATCCGGGTTCGGCGGTTCGGCTGAACGTGGCCCGGTGCTGCAGGTCTCTCTCCTCCTCCGCGGATCGTAAAGACGTTTTTGACGCCTTAAAAACGCTGAACTCGTATTTGGATGACGGGGCTGAAAGCAGCAGCACCGCGGCGGAGCGGGACGAGTTCCGGAGGACCCACTACAGCCGAACCCTGCGGGTTCTGGTCGGGCAGCTCCAGGCTGCCTGGACCCTCAGTCTGTCCTCCGGGCTGTGGGAGCCGCTGTTCCTGCAGGGGCCGCCGGATCAGGCGCTGCTGGTGCTGCTGGAGGCCGTGAGCCAGCTGCGGTGAGACGATAATCTGGATTATCTGTTTTAATCTAGAGTGTGAATAACTGGGACCAGGCGAAGGAAGAGCAAATCCCCCAGTAAACTAAACTTTTGAGCCAAATCTTAGACATGTTCATTTTTTGCACTGAAGAATGCAAAGAAAGAAAAGGTTATTTTAAAACTGCTGCAAATTAAAATGAGCTGGATAATTTACATTCTGTGGATTAATATTTCTTGAAGGGTAATTTTGTGTAAAGACCAGATAATCCTTTATTTATGGTTCAGTTTCCATTGAAATTTCTATTTCCATTTTTACATATATATTTTGGTTGTTTTATTTTGGATGTTTAAAGGGGGATTGTTATAACAATGTAATTACGAGTTTAGAAAACGCATTTTACTGAAATCTGACTTATTCTGTGCAAAACTAAAGTTTATTGACCTTTCAGTCATATTATTAGCCATTATTATTATTGTACTGATTGAAAATGGCATCAAAACAACAATATTATCGTTTATCGCAATGGTTTCTGGGACGGTTTATCGTCCAGCCTGATGGGTCCTCTGTCCGCTCCCTGCAGGCCCAGCGCGGCTCTGGACCGCCTGGTCGGCGTCACGGAGCGCTTCCTGCAGAGCGGCCGCCTGGCGGACCTGCTGTGGTCCTTCTGCCTCCGGTCGGTTCCGTCAGACTCGGTCCAGCTCAGAGAGACGCTGCTGGCCCGGTTAGCCGCTCTGCCGGACCTCACGGCCAACAGGCTGCACCCCAACACGCCCCAGCTGTTCACACCGCAGCGGTTCTACCCGCTGCTGGCCTCCGAGATGCTGGTCGCTCTGGAGAGAACCTGCCGCGCCCTCAGAGGTGACGCCATTTTAGCGGAGGTTGAAATTAGCGCCATTTTAGCTGGCGGAGATTAGAGGTGTTATCTTTTGATTGTGATCAACTGCAATAATTACCTTATTGATTAATTGATTGTCTCGGCCCACTCTGCTTTGTGATGTCTTCCACAGATGGGGTCGATTGCTCTTTGACATTCGTAGCTCAGACACTGGGGAAAGTTTGCCTCCAAGGTCACAGTGGTGAGTTTAAAACCAGGCAGGCTGACAGATTTAACGGCAGCGTTTGGTGAAGTTGTGTAAAAATGGCTTCCATGGGAAAATATGGGATCATAAAGAGAAGACTGGACCTCTGGACAAAGACTAGAGATCATATTCAGCAAAAGAAATAAAAAAAAAAAAAAATGTTTTTTTTTCCCAAACCCAGTTTTGGCAAAATCCAGTTTCTTTTGTCCATACTTTACTGAAGCCAAATCTGAATTTTATTCTGGTCTTTTTCATGCCATTTGGTTGGCCAGCGCAGCGCAAAGTGAACCCTGGGAAACCAACAGAAAGAAAATATGTGGACAATGTGCAACAGAAAGACACATGAACAAAATGGCTGCTGTCTCTGAACTGTGGAAGTAAACAGTTGGAAATTCAGCATCTCTGACATTCTGAGCTCCATATTCTGCTCTAGAGCGCCACCTGCAGTAAGCCCCGTCCTGCTGTGTCTGTGCAGGCCCGGTTCTGGCCGTGATGGCGCCCCGCCTGGCCGTCTGCACGCGCTCAGACGTGGTGTGGCAGAGGGTGAGCCGGAAGCTGCTGCAGGACGTCCCGGAGCGCTGCATGGAGAGCGTGCTCACCGGCCTGCTGCAGGCGGCCGACAGGTGAGCCGACCGGACAGCTGAACGGGCACCGGCTGAGACCGGGTTCTGATTGTGTCTCTGGTCCGTTTCCAGCCCTGACGCCTTCAGCCGCATCGTGGGAAACCTGGTGTTAACCAATAAAAAGGCTGAGTTTGTGCTGACGCATAAAGTGCTGTTGCTGCAGTATAAATACGAGGTCAGTCTGCAGCCTGACGGGGAATTTATTATATTTATGTCATGTTGTTGCATTTAATGGTGTTTGGTTCCCAGACTCCAGTCCTCAGGACCGTCCTCGGGTACCTGGGCTCGGACCGGGACCGAAGGCCGCTCCTCCTCCAGGTTCCTCATCTAAACATTCAGTATCATCATCACTGTTAAACGTTACATTTCAAAACAGACAAAATTATAGAGTTCCACTTTTATACAATCTTTAGCATTTTATCTGTGATTAGCATTACAGCTTATGTACTTGAAGCTAATGCTGAAGCGCTACAGGAAGCTAATGCTAAAGCGCTACAGGAAGCTAATGCTAAAGCGCTACAGGAAGCCGCATTTAGGGAAATTAATTTATAAATACACGAGAGGGAACCTGTAATATTACAATAAAGTAGAAATAATTTGTGAATAGTTGTAATAACACTGGAATAAAGTCGTTAAATATGAAAATGATGTGATAATAATGTGAGAATAAAATAGTAAAATGCATGAAAAAAGTTGTTTGATGATAAAGTTAAAATAGTGCAAAAATAAATTCAGAATAATCCGAGTATAGAGTTTTATTTTAAGAGAATGAAATAAAGAATAAAACCAGTAAAAATGTCTGCCAGGTCTGATGCTGGTTTCCTGCTCTGACTGGTTCCTGCTCTGACTGGTTTCCTGCTCTGACTGTTTCCTGCTCTGACCGGTTTCTGACGTTTATCTCTGTGTGTCAGGTTGTGCGCAGCGTGTCGCAGGCCTGGGCCAACGCCAGCGCCGTCAGACACACGCCTCAGGAGCAGCAGCTCTACGTCAGCAAGGCGCTGCTGCTCGCCGCCGGCCTGCTGACGGACGGCGAGCTGCAGGAGCTTCGCTCAGGTGCAAATTAAAACCATCGCAACTCGTTATAGTTCTGAACGACGTCGGGAAATCTTGCCATGACGACGATTGTTGTGATTTTTCCTCCATCAGTCTGACGTCTCGCAGGTTTTGTAGCATCATTAATGTTCGATGTGGGATTATAATCTCATGAGATTCTTTTTCAACTGGATAATTTCACATCAGCATGAAAAATGCTGACAATTATTGACAAATAATTGATATAGTGATATTTGGTCCCGAATGTCACTTTTTAGGCGAATATTAGAGCTAAAAATTAATTCTTTATGATTACAAGAATGAAAATAAAATAATACAAGAGAAATTTTGAAATAATGCAAAAAAGTGAAGATTATATGGATAAAATCATAAAACAAGACAAAAGAAAAACACCGTAGCTGTACAGCTACAAGAAAAAGTTTTACGATGATAAAGTAGATATAAAATAGTTAAAATATGAGGATAAAGTCAAACAACGATAATAATCGAAGCTTTTTGAACTCCAGATCTGCTGCAGTGCCTGCTGGACGGCATGCAGAGCCACCTGGACAGCAGCGCCGTCGGCATCAGGACTCTGGGCATGGCGGTGGGCGAGAGTCTGAGCGCCCGCATGGACCTCAGCGGCGCCAAGCTCCAGTTCGAGGTCAGCGGGTCGCCGTGGCGTCAGCAGAGACAGGAAGCTGCTCAGAGCGACGGGACGAAAATGATGAGGAAAATAATGAGACTCTGAAACTTTGTGCTGTTTTTGTCTCAGTACGACAAGAATGAAGAAACCCGGGAGCTGCTGTCTCTGATGACCCCCAGCGTCTGTCCTGACCCCGACCCCGACCCCGACCCTCAGGCTGCTGATGGGTGAGTTTGAGCAGATATTGATTTAAAACAAAGTAAAATTTTTACAGATTGTTTGATCTTTCGTTCTCTGTCTCTCAGTCATTTTCGGTGAATCTGTTGTTTGCAGGTCGGAGGCGACCAGAGAATCGTCTCGGGTCAAATCGGCCTCCCAGAGGTCAAAGAGCGATCCAGACTCTGACCTCGACAGGTGAGTCGTTTCTCTAGTACTTGGATTTTTACTTTCATTTGAATCAATATTTAGATTTAAATGTAATGACCTCGTTTCTTATGGATCCAGTGATGATGACCTGCCTCCGTACGACATGTCAGGAGACGTGGAGGCGAGTCGGGCGGCGCCGCCCCGTTACCTACGGGACTGTCTGGAAGGCACGGCATGGTCCGGTTCTCTCTGTTCGGTTCTCTCTGTTCGGTTCTCTCTGTTCGGTTCTCTCTGTTCGGTTCTTTCTGTTCGGTTCTTTCTGTTCGGTTCTCTCTGTTCGGTTCTCTCTGTTCGGTTCTCTCTGTTCGGTTCTCTCTGTTCGGTTCTTTCTGTTTTTCGGTTCTTGTGCATAAATAGAAAGCCGTCTCTAACGTTCTCCTGGTTCTGTTGATCAGCTCTGATTTCCTCTGACGACGCGCAGCGAGTCGAGCTCAGTCTGAGAGCGGCGGAGAGTTTGGTGAGGAGAAACGTCTTTGCAGCGAAGGAGGTGAGAGCAAAGGGAAAGTTTTTATTGTTTCTTCTTTCTTTGTTTTATTTCATTTGCTCATTTGGACAGAAGAACAAAAACATGCTTCTGTTTCCTTCTTTTCTGTCGTTTGTTTGGTTGTTGCCTGTTGTTGCCATGGCAGCCAGAGCCTGCAGTAGTTTACATTGTGAGGCCTGGTTTTGTCTCAGATACAGTATAATCTCAGGCCTTTCATAATAATTTAGACATTTTTTGACTCCAGTTTGTTTGTTTTTTCCAGATCAGTGTCCAGATGACCAAAGTGCTTCTTCACATGGAGGATAAATTCGGCGTTAGCGGCTTCCTGGTTCTCCGGCAGGCGGCCATGGTGGCTCTGATCGCTGTCGACTCTGTTCCTGTACGGCTTTGATTCGTTCTCTGCATCCAGCCTGACGGCGTTGCACATCGTAAATCAGTCTTTCCTGTTTGTCTCAGGTCACTCAGTACTTGACGACAGAGTTTTACTCCTTGAACTACAGCCTCCGGCAGCGACTGGACATCTTAGAGGTGAAACCAGCAGCTTTCGCCACTTTTAAATCTTTTAAATCTTTATAAATCTCATCTTGTTTGGGTTCTGCAGGTCCTCGCATTGGCAGCTCAGGAGCTTTCCAAACCGGCCGGTGATAAAATAACCGCAGCCGCCTCGGAGCCGACGCCTTCCCAGAGCAACAGCGCCGCCAGCTGGAGACAGGAAGTGGAGAAGAGGATCCAGAATAAAACCAAACGCATCTCCAAGGTCGCTGCTCGTCTTAGCGCCTCGCTAAACTTTTTAAACAGTAATTTTACAACCAGAATCATTGCTGCTAAATCTTCAGAGGCCACCTTGGAATGCACTTGGGTTGCTAGGCAACGGGGCTGGGCTCTGCTTGGGTTGCTAGGCAACGGCTCACTGGCCTGGAATGCGATTTTGAAACGTGAACCAAAAAGCGTGAACTTAGTTGCAGAAAATGGCCGCTTGCTTTTGGAGGGAGCAGAAACCCAAATGGAGGCAAAATGATGTGAAAAATGGGAATTAAGCAAAAATACTGAACTACAGGTTTTAAAATAAATGGTAAATGGACTGAACTTATATAGCGCTTTTCCAGTCATTTTGACCACTCAAAGCGCTTTACACTGGAGTCACATTCACCCACACATTCATACACACATCAGTAGGCAATTTGGGGTTAAGTGCCTTGCCCAGAGGCACATCGACATGTGGCAGGAGGGAGCTGGAATCGAACCTACAACCTTCCGATTGCAAGACGACAACTCTGCCACACAACCACAGTCGCCCATAACAAACCCAAATCTCACTTAGTTTCTTTACAGGCTCTTATTTAAATCATCTCGGCACCAAAATAAAGCGAAACCTTGTAGGATCCATCAGAAACACAAACATCAACATAAACCTTTCAAAATATAAACGTTGATTCAGCTGAAGTAAATTAAGCCATTTAACAGAAGTTTTAGTAAAATAATACCATGTTGTTTAATCCACTTTGACTGGTTAAAACCTGTTTCTTGACGTTTCCCTCTGTCGCCGTCGTCTCATTCTCTCAGTCAGGCGTTAAATAAGTCGGCCTGCAGAGCTAACTGTTGCATCGTGTTGCGTTGATGTTCCTGCAGGGCCGCGCCCAGCAGGGGGCCGGAGCCGCTCCAAACCGCTACGCTCCTGTGGCAGGATACTTCTTCTTTCCTCTCCTCAGAAACTACGACAAGTTAGTATTTTACTGAAGCTCTGAAGATTGGAATAGTTTTAACTGATGGGTTGAAGAAAAACTCCTTTCTGGCAGGCCTGAGGTGACCTTTGACCTTCTGGGCAGTGACCACCTGGTTCTGGGCAGGTTGATCCACACGCTGGGCCTCTTCATGCACCTGGCCGTCAACGCACCGGTATTTATGATATTAATCAGTCATATCAGTTTGTGCTAATCCAGACTAGCTGCTAATCTGGCTGAACTATGACCCTGACTGACCCTCATGCTGTTTATGCCCAGATAGCTGCACAGATGGGAGCTGCCTTGTTGGACTTTGTGTGGGCCGTTCGGTACCACGCTGACCAGTACGTCTGACTCACACAGGCTGACTGGAAACTGGAGTTTTTACTGGTTTCTAACTGGTTTCTCATGATTTCTGCTGGTTTGGTGTGGTTGAAGGACGGTGAGGCGAGGCGTCCTCTTCGCCGTCTGCTCCGTGTTTCTGAGCATGCCCAGTCAGGCTCTGATGATGGACCTCAGCCAGCAGCTGCTGGAAACAAGAACCTGGCTGGCAGGTAAAAAAATTAATATGATCAATAAAACACTAAATTAGAGCATTCTGGGTTTAAATGACTCATGATCCCACCGTCTAAATGTTCCTTTGCTTCCTTCCTTTCCTTGTTTAATTCCTTCCTTTAACACCTTGTGTCCTCTTTCATTCCTTATTTTCTTACTTTATTTAATTCTGTCTCTTTATTCCCTTTTTCTCTAATTTCTTTAATCTTTCCTTCCTCCTGCCACAGAATCACTGTTTATATATTGTAAAATCAACATAAAAATCTAAAAAAATCTGAAAAGTCTCAAGTTCCTCCATGAGACTGAAACCAAATTTTCACAACATGGAAAGCTGAGGAGAGCAAAGCATGATGGGATATTTCTCTATCTGACCTGAAGTTCACATCTCCTCCTGCAGAGGGTGTTTCTGTCAGCGGTTCCCCATCTCACACACACACACACACACACACTCTGATTTCTGGGAAGGAGATGAGGAACCAGGACGTCCTGTGTTGCGATTCGCTCCGTTTTTATTTCTTTTTTCTTTTTGCCTGGAGCAGAAAATCAGTTTCATGTTGAACTGAGACTGAAAGCACAAAAATGTTTAGTTTCCTGCCTCTGAAAACCGGTTCTGGTTCTGGTTGTGTTGTCTGTCCACAGATGTGGCCGAAGCGGATCCGGACGCCGACTGCCGCAATTTAGCCGTGCAAAGCCTGGTTCTGCTGGATCAGAACCTCAAGAAGCAGCTGCAGAACCCGAACGGTCTCAGCTTGGAGTCGTGACCGGGTCAACATCTGCATCTCTGGTGGAGATGACGCTCCAGATGTTTCCTCCGGATCAGGACGTCCTCTAAACTCTGCATTTACTGTCGCAGGTGCTTTGCTGTTTTTACACTTCCTGGAACATTCAGCCAGACGCAGGAAGTGGACTGGTGACCAACGTGATGCCATTCACTGCAAAAGCCTGGAAAAAACACATGCACTGGTTTTTCTCAGTCAACTTTCTGTTTCAAATATCTTAGTTCACTTGAAATCAAACAAAACTAACTTACAAGTCACTTTTCATCATGATGGACGAGCTTTAGTCAATAATCACTCAATATAGAAGAAAAAGTTCCATTGCCTAGCAACCCCAGCCAAGCCCAGCCTGTTACTTAGCAACCCCAGCCAAGCCCAGCCTGTTACCTAGCAACACAGGTCTAGTTGCACTGGCAGATTATTTCACTTGAAATAAGACATTTTTTCCATTTTAGAAGTGAAATAACCTGCCAATGGAACTTTTTTTTTGTTTCTTTTGTTTCATCATTAAAGAATTAGTATCTTAAAACTAAATTCTTATTTTTGCTTTAAAAGTTGCAAAGTTACTTGTAAATTAGTTTTGCCTTATTTGTAGTGTAATAAGACATTTGCACTAAAACTAAACAAAAATACTTGGTCATAGTTTGTGTTTTTGCAGTGTATGAGCCTGCTTCTCTTTCTGCTTCAGTTCTAAATATCAGGATTAAAACATAACTTCCTTTTGACCAATATCTTTCCGGTACAAGCAGCAGTCTGTTTCCAGAGGACATCCTGTGAACATTTCTGTACAGAAAAGCTTTTGGAAGTAATGGAAGATGGAAGAACTACTGCATCCGGTCGTGACAGTCTCTGTACAAGCTGGAATATTCTCCAATTAAAATGGTTTTTGTTTGAGATTTTTTTTTCTCATGTAAACTAATGAATTTGATGAGTTTATAAATATGTGTTGCTTGGCAAGCCTGGCAAAGACATATAAAATTCATTATTTTTATTTTGATAGCATAAATTTTATTGTAATAAAATAAAAAATCCAACCGATTGGTTGTGTAAATATGAGGCTAATATTGAAGCAACTTGTTGGTTTGGTGTGAATCAACACATATGTTTATCTGAAATATCAATGAAAGTTTCTCTTTTTATTTAAAATATTAAACTTTTTTAACTAAATGTTACCCTTTGCGAAGGTTCTGCATTTTAGAACAAGTTTAATGTTGACTTATGTTTATGAAAGTACATTTGAAATACTCTAAAACTTATGTCAGTTTGGACCCAGCGTTCTGATGCAATGATCTGTTGGGAATCACAAGCATGTTGCTGGACTGAAGCAGAGCTTAGAAAGACAACGGCAGGAGGCGAGAAAGCAGAAAGAGGCCAATTTAGAAAGAGAGACAGAAAATCAGCAGATAATCAGCAGCCTGAGAGCTACCAGAAAATGTCCAGAGAGATTACAATGGTTCAAAAAAGGGAAAAGACGACACAAGAATTGGATGAGCTTCATGTTTTATATGAGGATCTGAGGAATAAATATGAACAAGAACAATTACAGCAAGAGGTTGAAATATACCAGAACCAAATACACCAGGATCAGATGGCTCTTTCTAAAGTAAAAGAAGAAAATATTAGGCATGAGAGAAACCAGTCAGAGATGCAGGAACAACTGGAAAAATTACAGCTGCAGTTGAGTGAACAGAGAAAAGGTAATTTGACAGTTTCTCATTGTAATGAAACCGTTTCTCTTTGTAATGAGATCAGAATGCTCAGAAAAATCTGCCAACATAGCACAAAAAGTAAGGAAATTTGTGATTGGAGGCTTAAGCAACTTTTGTACATCATAATCAAAGTACTGTTTGAACATACTCTACTAAATAATTGGAACAACATAACAAAACGTTAAAATAGTGCAGTTTGTAATCATCTCATGGGTTTTCGTACAGGCACTTTCTGAATCATCTATCGCTCACCATCAATGTTCCATCTTCGGTACGGACTCGGGTCCGTTCGCCGTTTTCCGTCGCTCCGCCTCCTTACGTAGCCTCTGAGGTTGTCATGGGCAACTGAGAAAGACGCTTTTCCAGTAGACAACGCCGTTTGAAGTAACGGTCCGTATGACGCGCTCCGTCCGTTGTGACAAAGCGAAGTGTGGCTAATTGGAAAGGAGAGACAGGAAAGTAAGTCTTTACTGCCAAATGTGTTTTGTAGTTTTTGTTTTTTGTGTGTGTTTCAGCGAGGAAGAGACTACAGGCGCTAACTTTGCTAGCTAGGCTAATGCTAACATCTAATTGATGCTGTTTGTCCTTTTTTCCCCATAAAGTCTGTGGCATTCTTGATAGCTGACTGTTACTGATTAGAGCCCGTAAGCGAGTTCATGTAAACCTGCTTGTGTTAATATTATACGTTGTTAATGCAACCTTAAGGTAAATTTACCCTGAAGGTTAGCCAAAATAGAATAGAAATATCATCTAATGTGAGGAAATTCGGTTGTGTCAGAAGCCAAGTGACAGACAAACGTAAACATGGAGCGTCACAACATGAAAATATGAAAATAAACAATAGGAGACTAATAGAACAGTACAGTCTGTTGCACATTAAAAGAAATGTGCAATAGAGTTGAGTAATTTTAAAAAGAATAAACGAAAACAAGAAATGTTTTGCAAAAAAAAAAAATTAAAACTGCGCAGTTTTATTATTAAAATGATTCTTAAGAATCAATGTTATTTATATTGTGCAAATATCAATAAAACAGACTGGATGACTAAAGCTGTAGTAATAAGTAAATAATAAAATATGTTTGATCATTTCCATTCTGAAAATCTTTAAGGGAAATTTTGTTTACACAAAATCATAATCCATTTATTTATGGTTACAATTGTTTTTATGTTTTTATTTTTAATTTATTTTTATTGTGTTTTATTTTGGATATTTAAAGTGTTCTTAACAATTTTAAAGTAAAGGGCAAACTTGCATTATTATGTCTTTACCTATATATTACGTAAAAATATATAGATGCTGGTAAACAACAATATTGTTTATCGCAATAATTTCTGAGATCATTTATCTTCCAGCAAAGTTTGTTTTGCCAGATCACATTTTCAACTTACCTGTGAGAAAGATATCTAGAACATGATTACTGATTATTCTAGAATAAAGAATAAAGTTCTGTCTGATTAAATGTAAGTTGAATAAATCATCACACATATATATTTTGGTAATATGTTCCTAACTCCATCTCTGTCATCCAGCCGTACTGAGGGAACATGGCGGTGTATTTTGACCACCCCATTGAAGCCCCTGATATAAGCAATCTGCCGACTCACCTGACCTGGCACTCCACGCTCCCCATCCTGGCTGTGGCGTCGAGCGGCTCTGCTTCTGGCGGCAGCGTGGCTCTTTACCTGCAGCAGGTGAACTGCAGATTTCGTTTCAGTTTCGTTTTGTTTGCATGACGTATTGAACTGTGTTTTAGAAAATATCCAAGATGAAATCCTGGGCTGTTTATTTCCAACGTTATGCGAGAGGAACAAATATTCCAGCTGTTTGAACTGTTCCCCCTCCTTAACATAGGAATGAATAAATTTACCAGCAGATCTTCAACTGTTTATTCCTCTCACTATGATCAACAAATCCTGTGGATTTGGAAACATTTGCTCTTTATTTACCAACTTAAAAAAAAAAAGACTACTATGGGTTTTTTGTACATACTGCTGTTAATAGTAGTTATACCACTTTATTACACTTTTGTTAAGTGCATTATTAGTTATGGAGGAATATTTAAGCTGTTTAAGAATGTTTAAATGTGGTTGTTGCCATTTGTTTTGTTCGTTTTTTTATGGCATTTATTGGTTTTCTGTTAAATATTTCATAACCTGGTTTTTGCACTAATGTTAGTGTCCTACTGTATGAGTAATCTCCGTCTCATATTAACATTTACAGTCATATTCAATAAATCAGGATAGATTTTCTTACGAGACTCGTTTATTATATTGAAAACTCTTTCGCAAAAACTGTTGATGTCAAAACGTTTCATGTTAAAATGTTAATTTCACAGCAAGATCCTTTTGAATTAGTTTGAATTGAATACAACATGGTGCATATTTCTAATTCAAGAAATTATATTGATGATGGAGTTGGCATTGATAATTCATATCAGTTCTGACGTTTGAAGCCGTCCGTGTTTCTCTCTGGTCCTGTCCAAACTCAGGGTGAGTGTGTGAAGAGCTGCCATGTGGACCGGGCCCAGCCAGCCGCCGCGCTGCGCTGGCATCCCGTAAAGCCGGTTCTGGTTCTGGGCTGGGAGAGCGGGGAGGTGGTGCTGCTCACGCATCCGTCCGGAGATCAGACAGTGCTGCCGGCCGTTCACACGGCCCGCATCGCGCTGCTGGAGTGGAGCGGCTCCGGAAGCCGCTTGGTCACCGGAGATCAGGTTCGCTGCTTCGGAACGTGAATAAAACGTAAACGCTGGTTTTATTCTGAATTTAATAAACATGGTGTTTTGGCAGAATGGAGCTCTGGCTGTGTGGAAATTAGATGCCAGAGGAAGACTTTTAGGAAATCACCTCGTTAAGCACGACTACAGCAAACCTTTAACCTGCTGCATTTTCAAGCCTGCTTCTCCTGGGATGTAAGTAGCTCACAGATCTATAGATCACAATAAACAATTAATCAGCTAAAATGAGATCAATAACTTTCATTCTGATGATCAATTCAAATCTGTTGTTTGGGGAAGATGAGATGGAAAAAATATGGAGCTAAATTGGATTTGAAACAAAAAAAACTTTAATTTAAAAAGTAACTTTGAGAAGTTTGACTTTTTCTTTTCAGTTTAATTTTTTTCTTAATGTTTTTAGCCCCAATTTTGCTTTATAAAAAGCATTTTTGTTTATGTTTCGAGATTTAATAATCTATTCATTTATGTTTTGGGGTTTTTTGGGGTTATCTCATTTTTTTGTAGTTTCTGGTTACTGTTTTATTTTGGAGATTTGAAATATCTTCCAGCTCCAGTGAGAATTATTCTTTACAAAATTAGTAAATTAGTTTATTGATCTTCGAGGGAGTGAACTTGCATTGTTAAGCCATTATCACATTATCATTGTGTTATTTGGAAATAGTTTCTAAATGACAATATCATCATTTATTGCAATAATTACAGGAAACATTTATCATCCAGCAAAATTTATCATGACACTTCCTGTTGCTTCATTACATTAAATGCAAATTAAATACATTGAAGTTTGTTGCAAACAGGCGCAAAAGGAGTACAAAAACTTTTCAGACACTTTCTAACATTATTATTGTTTTGGTTTTTATTTGAAGACATATTATGTCCTGACTGTGAAAGGAGAAAACAGAAAAAACAGAATCTTTCTTCACACATGTAGATCCACAGAACCAATTGTAATTTATAAGTTGTTCTTTAATATTTTATTTATCTTAAATCCATTATCATTACTTTTTAGTTCAGATTGAAGAAGCAGCAGCAGAGGAGTTAAAAGAAAAGATCCTAGTATTTTAAAAGTTACATGCAAAGTGATGTATAGATAAAGATTTAGATTTTTATTATTATTATTATAGAGAGGCAGAAAAGCTCCCAGGAAGTGTTTGAATATTTTGACCTTTAAAGCAAACCATGTTAAAATCTAAAGACGTTAAGAGGAATGTTTCAGGTGGAAATGAGCCTGTTTTCATACCTGATCTGATCCGTGTCGTTTCCATAGCGACGTGGCGACTTTGGCGCGGGCGTCGGTGAGCGGAGACGAATCGGCTCTGGACATGTTCAGCTGGAAGGGGGCGCCTCTGAAGATGGGCCCTCAGGAGGGGCTGGGCTTCTACGTCAGCACCTCCGACGGTACGACGGTCCGAACGTTCCTGTGACACGGCCCCCAACGGCCGTGTTTTTTTTTTTACCACAATCCGCTTTTCTTATAATTATTTCTCATTATAAGAAAAGAAAATATTATTTTATAATAATCACATCAAATTTTATTTGATTCCTATAGTTCTTTTGGTTTATCACAGCAGAGTTTGGCTCCTTTGGTCTCCTTTTGTCAGAGACTTTCCCATTTCTAGCTCGCTATGGTAGCTTGAAGTGGCAGCCAATCAGAAAAGGGGCAACAGAAATAAGAGTGTTTCCACGGCGTTTAAACGGTTTGAAGCTGATGTGTGATGATCTGCAGGAAAGGTCCATGCTGTGGACGAACAGGGCAAGACGAGCCCGCTGCTGAGCGAGGACGGCTCCATCAGGAAGCTCTTCTACCTGGAGAAGAGAGGCGTGCTGGTGGTCGTCACGGACACCCTGACGCTGTCGCAGTACACACTGAGACCAGAAGGAGGCGCTCACGAGTTCATGAAGGTACGCTTTGACCATTGGTTCCTAGAGTTAGATGCCTGATTGCTGCAGCAAATGTCTCATTTTAATAAATAGATAACCAGGTTGTGTTTAATGTAACAGGCAGAGTTGGGTACTAACAGTTACATTTACTTGAGTTATTTAATAATTCTGTATTTCTACTCCTACTTGAGCAAAATGTTTCTGCATTTTCTGCCCACTGAATGAACAACAAACATGTTTCAATCAAAACTCCACCAGACCCAGATACACACCTGCAGTTTCTGTTAAAGTTTCATACATTTTTATTAAAATTAACTGATTTGGAAGAATTTTATTTTGACCAATTTTGTTATTTTTTGTCACTTATATGAATTATTGTCATTTTTTTTCTTAAAATACCAAAATTTCCACTTAACTTTGTATTTTGGTGGGTCAGATGGTGTAATTTTTAAATATTAAATGACTGATAATTTGATCAGTTACTCAGTACTTGAGCAAACTTTTTACTCCTGTATCAGTCATTTCTTCTTACTTTTAGTTGAGTCAAAACACACTGAAGTGTGTCTCTGACTTTGTTTGGTTTCTGTCTGCAGGTGAAGTTGAGCAGCACAGCCGGGCCGAACGTCGACATCATCTGGACCGAGAACAGCCTCCTCATCACAGCCACAGGAGAACCGGTCGTCAAGTCAGTTTCTACCTGCTGCTCCTCTGCAGACCAACAGAGTGAAACATAATTTTAACCTGTTGTTGGATTATTTTCCTTGAAACGTGTCAGGATTTGGGACCTGGAGAGAGATGAGAACTACGTTCTATCTCTGGACGAAACTCTGGGATTTAAGAAGGGAGAGATGATCAACTGTGTTTCCTACTGCGCAGCCAAAGGTAAATTTATTTACAGGCAGAAAATCTGGAAAATACGTACTTTATCCATCCAGCAGTCGCAGCGTTTCTGCAGCCATTATCCAACGACATCGCCAGCAACACCGACACTGCAAAAATACAAAATCTTACTGGGTATTTTTGTCTGGTTTCTACTGCAAATGTCTTCATACGCTTGAAATAAGACAAAACTATCTTACAAGAAACCTTTTAGGAAGATATTGATCCTTTGCAACTTCGCCACTCAACCCCTGGTAACAGTGGGTTGTCAATTGTGAACTGGAAACATGCAGGCCCGACCCGGTGGGCCAAACCTCTCTGACTGCACAGCAGAAGAGGATACGGCTGATTTTTAGGCCTTGATGAGATCAGCTTCACATGAATGTATCGGCCGATCACCAATTTCCCAAACTTAAAGAAACTAGCACCGATAAATCAATGCACCTTTAGTGATGATCCTTAACGGGACCGGCTGAGGGATTCTCAGGTTTACGTGCCGGTAGATTAGATTGGTTCTGAGATCTAAGAATTGGCCAAGAGGCCAATCTTAAGGAAATCGGACCCAACCGAGAAAACCGACCCTCTCCTGTCATTATTTCAGAATGCATCACTGCTGTCGAGTGTCTCTGAATTATCTGCTTTCTTTAATGACGTGCAGAGATCCTGGCAGCTGGAACCTCCAAAGGCCGCATAGCTATGTGGAAAACGGCGATGCAGCCGATGAGCAGCAGCAGCTACAGAGCCGACGCTAAAGCCCTGTGGAAGCTGCAGACTCCCACTGAGATCCACGGAAACGTCACCGAGCTGCAGGTACCGCCTCAATCTGAGAACATCGTTTAAACTGACGGTTTTATTCCAGGAATACAACCAGTGTGTGTGTGTGTGTGTGTGTGTGTGTGTGTGTGTGTGTGTGTGTGTGTGTGTGTGTGCCGTCAGTGGGGCTCCAATCAGAACCTGCTGGCTGCCAACAACTCCAGAACGGTTCTGATCCTCAGTGAGCATGTGATGTCGGCGCACTTCGGCCAGCAGGTGGCAGCAGTGCAGCTCACCCCGACTCAGCTCAGCATCACGAACTACAGCAGCGGACAGACGCTTCCTCTGCAGAGTGACATGCACATCAGAGGAGTGTGTGTCAGCAAGGTGAAACCAAACAGCTGCTTGTTCTGCTCTGACAGCCAGTGAAATGAAACTTACTCTCCTGTTCCTCTGACAGGACTCTGTGACGGTCTGGAACGGGAAACACATCTCTGTCTATGATCTCTCAGGCTCGACTCTGCATGTTACAGGTATTCACCGTCTGCAACGACGTCACTAAATCATTCCAGGCGCCACGACGGACGTCGGATGTGAAGGAGCGACGCAGCATCCTCTAAACGTTTTCAAAGCGAAACCAACTGCATAAAAGCGACATCAGGTTACACATGTGTGTTTTCTGACAGGAGTCGTTTTGACTTCTGTCAGGGCAGAGCTCTGAGGAGCGTCACGCCTTTTTCAGTAAAACGCCTCTATAAACTCCCTGATCACCTGTGAAATTACGACAGAGCATCAGGGTCATGCTAAGAAAATAACAAAATGAAATAAGAATAAAGTCATAAAATGGTACAAGAATAAAGTCGAAACAGTTCGAGAATAATGTCATAATATAACGACTTTATTGTCCTGCATTTTTGTGTTATTGCAACTTTATTCTTGAATTATTTTGACTTCATTTTATTCTCATAATTTGACTTTATTCTCTTTTTTAAATGATCTTATTCTCATAATATTATTTCTTATGGACGGTCCAAAGAGCCACAGGTTGCAGACTTCTGGTGTAGAATATAAAATCCGTTAAAGTTTGTGGGTGAAACGTGACAAAATGTGAATAATTCAGGTAGTTTAGCCTGTTTTCCTTCCATCCTTTGCAGGATCATTTCCTTGTGATTCCCACATTGTTGCTGTTCATGACGAGAACCTTTACACCGTGGAACCGAACCGAGTCCAGATCCGGACACCTCAGGTACGCGGCTACCTGCCGTAGCCGCATCCTGCCGTCTGATTCAGACCCGGTTTAAAGGTTTCTGCTGCCGTTTCTCCCTCAGGGGACAGTGAAGCAGCTGCTGACTTTCTCCCGGGCCGAGGGAAACCCCGTGCTGCTGGACGTGTGCCAGTCGTACCTGGCAGTAGGAACAGACACGGCACACATCAGGGTTTACGACCTCTCCAGACGGTAACTCACGTCAGAGCATCAAGACTAACATAAAGTCTGAAAATTATGAGAACCCAAAACAAAAGATCTTACAACTGCAGTAAAATGAGGAATGTTGAGCATCTTGTGAAGTTATACTTCACAGATAAGGAAATACTTAACCTGTTAACACATCATCATCAGATTATCAGCAGGCTGTGTCCTGTTGTTTATGATAATCTGATGTTTACATGTACTGTAACTTTATTCTGGGAATATTCTGACTTTATTCTCGTACGGATTTATTCTTGTAATATGTATGTTTTTCATGCTGGCCCTGATCCTCTCAACGCTGTTTTGTCTTTTTGCGATGTTTTCTCCTGCAGAGACGCCAAAGCTCACTGCAGCGCCAAGAATTTGTCCGACCACATCAGCGACCTCGGCGCCCTGAGGTCCGTCAAATGCAACGCCAGCGGCAGCCAAGTTAGCCTGCTCGCCTCTCAGGTGACTCGGTGTGACTCAGTCACACTTTTAAATCAAAGAAACATCATGTTTGCTCTTTAGGCTGTAGATTTAATTTGATCTGGACTGTTTGTCAGGTTAACGGGCGACCCGATCAAAAAGTATATTTCTACGATATTGAGATGGACACTGTGACGCACTTTGACTTCTTCACCGGCAGACCGTCCACTGGCGTCTCTCCGCCTGATGAAAGCGATAAGTAAAGACATTATTTTTATTGCTCAAAGTTCTCAGAATGTAAAATTTTACATTCCAATGTTTTGTATAGACTACAGACTTATAATCACCTGTTCAAGGACCTTTAAATATTGTTCATCTTTATAGAAGTACCATAGTTTTATATACATTTGATAAGTATCTAATCAAATGCATATTGATTATATATTCCTTATTGATTTTATTCCATCTTACACATTAGCACATATTTTCTGTCATTTCAGGCAAAAGTTCCAGGAAAATGAAATCAGTGGCCGTTTTCCTGTGTCCCAGTTCTGGGATGAGAGCGAACCTCGACTCTTTGTCTGCGAGACCGCGCCGATCGGCTCGGAGAAATCTGCCAGCTCTTACTCAGATTTGGTAGAAAACCCGCTGCAGTGGTCAAAGGGTTCGCAGCTCTTTGGCAGGCAGGATTCCTGACGCTGTGGCGCTTTCTCTCTCAGGAGGACGTGTCAGTGGTGACGCTCTTCTGTACGCAGGAACATGGACTCCTGCTTCAGGACTGCTTCTCCAGACCTCCAGGCCTTCAGGCCCTCCTCGCCCTGGATGTGCCGTACTACTACTTTACCTGCAAGGTGAGTTCAGTCACTCTCTTTGTTATTGTATTTGAATATGGGGCAACTTCTAGTGAAGATAATGTCAGAAATGTTCTGGTTGTATGTTTGTATTGGGGCCAAACTTGGATTATATTTTTAAATGACAAGAATAAAGTCGTAATATTTGAATAATAAAGACACAATATTACCAGAGGAAAGTCGTAAAGTTACAAGAAAAAATCAGTTTTATAGAGAAGTCAGGATCTGATGTGACCAACTTGTTTGGTTCTTTCTTTGAATAGATTCAGTCGTTTGCAGAATCGTTTCAGAGTCCTGCTGCTGCAGATGTGTTAGATATAAGTATTTACTTACATCTAAAACTGAAACCAAAGTATAACTTTGCAAGACGCTCAGCATTAGTCATTTCAACCTTTAGTTAGTTTTTTATTATGACTTTATTCTGTAAGTATTTATTCTGGTAATATTATGGCTTTTCTGGCATTATTTCTAATTTAATCTCATATTACTTTAACGCTATTCTCACACGACTTTATTCTCGTAAAAAAGAAGAGGCAATATTATGAATTTATTCACATATTATTATGACTTTATTCTGGTAATATTATGATTTCATGCAACTTTTTCTCACACTTTCACAGTTTTGTTTCTTGTCTGATATTCTGTCATAATCTGTGGGTTTCATTATGAGCATATTAATTGTTTTTTGTGATTGTTCTTATGTGAAAATGTGTGTGTGTTCAAACACACCCCAGCTGTTATTTCGGGGAGATGGTGTGTTTCTTCCAGAAGTAAGTGTTTGTGTTTCAGCAGCTGTGATTGTGTCAACATGTCGGCTCCCTTAGATCGGCACTGAAAGCACATCCTGAATATTTCTGATCACATCACAAACACCTGTAACGGTTGAATTTATTGAGGGTTTTCCTTCAAATTCACACAGGACCAAATTGATCGTCAGACATTTAGAGTCAGACCTGCTGACGTTTGGTCTCCATGACCAAAGCCAAGTCAAAACCTCGACCTTTCAGCGCGTTTTATTGTTGTTTTCTGTGCTTCTTATTGTCTGAAGTGAATAAATAAATAACAGAAGAGGATTACAGATGCTAGAAAAAAAAACTTTTTTCTCAGAATTTTGATTTTTTTTTCCACTGAATTCTGACTTTAATATCAGAATTTAAATTTTTTTCTGAATTTTGACTTTTTTTTTTTCTCAGAATTGAACTTTTTTTCTCAGTGATTCCAAATTTTCTTTTTTGTGATACTGTAAATAAATGCAAAGGGCTGAAACCAAAGAAAACCTTTTCTTAAAAGCATTCTTGCAACGTTTTCCTGTAGGTACCGAATAGAAAATAATTTAGAGATTCCAGCTGATCTGAAACAAGAGAATTTGATCTTATTTAACTTCAGACACTCGGATTAAAAACGTTTCTGTCTTTTTATTTGGCTCTCGTAAATATTTAATTTCAGCTGGATATTTTTGACCCTGAAAATCCACAATAAATCCAGATCTGTTCAGAAACCCTCCTGTTGTTTCGTCATCCCACCTTGAAACTCCAGATAAATAAAAGATTCAGATGATGGGTGTATGTAAACTTCTGGACTCGGTTGTGTCCCTTTTGTTGCTCCGTCCTGATCCCCATTATTATTACCCCATGTTTTAGGGCTGGACAATAAATCAATGACACATGATCAATATCAGTAAATGATACATCTGACAGAAAATCCGACATACAGAATATTTTGTGTTGGTGGAATCAATGCATTGCGCTTTAGTTGCCTAGCAACAAGCTGCTGGGTAAGTAGCAGTTTCACCTCATAACTACTTAAAAATAAAAAACGATGAGTTTTAAAAAATAAAAATGTTGTTTGAAAACTGGATAAAACAGTAAAGTGTATTATTTGCACTAAACCAAAACTGTGTTTTTGTGAATTGATGTCGACTGATATGAATCAGTTATTTTGGTTTTTAGCCATGCTGTCCAGCCCGACCATGTTCTGGTTTTATATTTACAAAATCTCCATGTAACTTTCTAAGAGCTCACCCAGCGACCCGGTCCTCTGATCCCAGCCAGGTGTGGAGAACCCAGAGGTGTCTCCACCGGCAGATCAGCCAATCAAAGCGGCTCCCGCTTCGCCCCCCGTCATGGCGTCCAGGCGTCCTCTCAGAGACTTCGTGGGCCTGGAGAAGTGCGAGAAGGGAACGCGGGACGCCATGTTGAACTTCAGCTTCTACCTGAGCGTGGGCGACATGGACGAAGCCTTCAAATCCATCAAGCTCATCAAAAGGTACGGCGCGCGGTTAAAGGGGCGGCGCTCCGTAAATAGAGACGTACTCGAGGATGGCGTTGCATTGTTCTGGTGCTGACCGCAGTCTGTTCTGAGCGGATGGAGTGATGGGGTGTTGGTTTCTGGCTGAACTCGGGACACAGCTCTTGGCTCACTGCATTAAAGCAGAGATTTTCAGGCTGCGGCCTCCAGAGGGCGCTAAGGGGCCTCAGAAAGTCTTTTTGTTGCTGAATACAGGAAGTGTTTTCAAATGAAGGCTGAACCAGATCCTGTTTTTATGGCTAAGAAAATATAAAATACTTTTTCAGTTTTCATCAAAGAATAATCAAACTGGACGCCTTTTATTCAACAAGAAAAAGGCATTTGAAGTTCTGGATATATGATCTGATTACTTGCAACATTTTGGTGACTTTAGTTTGAAAACATATTTTGTGTTGACCTGCGACTTTTCCTGTCATGATAACAAATGTTGTTGGACAATAAATTGTCCCAGAAATTATTGTCATAAACAATAATGTTGTTGTTTTGCCACCATTTTCCAGTAATATAATGATAATAATAACATAATAATCTAGGAACAGATTCTCAAAGATCAATTAACTTTAATTTTGATGAATATTTAACACTGGATCTGTAAGACATGAATATCCAAAATAAATAAACAAACAACATCAACAATAAATAAAATGAATTACCAAGTTTCTAAATAAAATTAAACATAGATTTAGTTGAGACCAAAACAGAAAACTTTATCATCCAGCTTTTAGTGGAAAGACAAAAATGATAAATCACTCAAATGGAAATTACTGAGTTTGTTTTAAAATATGATGCAATTAATTGGTTAATTGATTTATTGTAACAGAACTCCTGATCTGATGCAAACTTTCACTTGTAGGGTTAAAAAAAGACTTTATCACAGAACTTTTGGGATCATTTCAGAGGAGAAGGAATTCCTTGGTGTGTGTTCAATGTTCCTAAACACACGCAGCCGGATCGGTCGGAACGGCGGACTCTCTTCCATTCATCCAGACATTACTAATCGAACCCGCTCTCCCCTCCTCCCTGTGTGCTTGTGTGTCGTCATAGGAAAAAGTCTTCATCTCTTTAGTCCTGCAGAGAATTTGTGATTCATTCAGAATTTTGTGCTTCTGTCAGTTTCTCACGTACAAACGCTGCACAAAGGGAAATGGCATGAAAGCAAACGCTTTATTCAACCGGCCGGATGTCCCGGCCATTTTTAACAGGCCTGATGACAGCTTTACCGAGCTCAGCAGCCGAGGCTATTTATAAGAGTGGCTGTTTTTAAAATGTATTTATTAAATACAGGTATTGTGTATAATTCCCGCATATCTACACCCACTGGACGGCATTTCCTGCAGAAATAACGCGGCTCTTCTGGGACCGACTGTGAGCTAACAAAGGTTCTCATGGAGGCTGGATGCTCTTCAGGGTCAGACCAAACGCTGCCTGCAAACTGCAGACAGTTTGTCTGCAGTTTATTCATGCTGTATTTGTTTAATCACTGTTAAATATTCGGATCATCAAAAAAAACAAAATAATATTATCTGAACACTTCAATGTGAAATAATTTAGAGCTGAAACAATCGTGAAAGAATCGATTTTTGAATCAGTTAATCGTTAAGTGGCGCATAGAGACTCTAAAAATGGCCATCTGATGGGAGAACAACACACTCACAGCTGTAATTAAACCAAAACTGCAAAAATATAAAGATTTGTGCAGTTAAAATAGAAAAAATTCTTCTTTGTTTGTAAATTTGTTCGACCCAGAACTCCTCAAGTGGCAATTTTAGCTTCACCTTGGTAAAGGCATGTGGAAAATATCCTGTTTAGCACCTTTTTTCTTTCAATTATTAATTGAAAAATCAACATATCACAGCTCCACTGTGTTGATGAAAGTTGATAGGAAAACCTAAACCTTCCATATTTGTTTTAGCTGCGGATGCAAACTTCGCTACGAATAATCAAACATTCACAAATGGAAATGGAAAATGTCTTTATCCCCTTCAAAATAAGAGCATAAATATAAACGTCTAACAATTTGATTAATTCTCAACAATCAATAACCAAAATTTCAACTCAGATGTCAAACTTTAATCAACTGATAGTTTTTAATACAGCCGAGTAAATTAGCGCTTTAGAATTTATCTGGAAAAATTAATTTAAGCGAAACTTAGTGTACTAAATGTTTTCAAAGTTAGCAAAAGCGTTAAGCTAAAAACTAGCTTGTGCTTAACACAATTAGCGAAAGGTGAACATCATCAACTTTACCTCTAACACTATTCCCTCCGTTTTGTCAGCTGGCAAAACACATCAGTAGTAACAACAGCAGCCATCATGCTTATATATTCAGAAATATTTTTTTTATTGAATTTACACTGATATTTTGTTGATGTGCCACATTTCTTGCTGCCCTGTAGGACTCAGACACACATTAATATCCCACCTGTAATGATAGCACTATCCTAGTCTCTTAATTTAAGGTATACAGAATGTACCACAAGCAAGCAGAATGTAATAAGGAAAGCATCATAACAACTAAATGTAATATTCACCATCAATTTTTAAAAAATCTATTTCAAAAACTGCAAAAAAATCCTAATAATTTTACATAAAAGTGTTTATATTTTTGCTTCCACCGATTAGATCCACTCTGGTTTTGTGCGTAACGAGACCAAAATATTTACTTTAAGCCTGTAGCCTTGTTAGCGTGTAGCTAACCCACCAATATGCTAATAACATTAGCATGTATTTAAATTTTTATGCACTTTCAATGATGGAGACAATATGAGGTAATGTGGTGTTATTCCCAATTCATAATTAGGTAAGGGACAATTCACTAAGTGTGATTAAACAAAATCAAGTCAAGTTCCAGCTTGATCTTTTTATAAAGATGTCGTATGGAAGACAGTTCATGTCCAAACTCAAAGTTGGCAACCAGTTAGCTCACCGTAGGGGGCTTATATAAGACTTCACACAGTATAAATGTATGTTTTGGCTGCTTCGTGGTATTTTGGATAAATATGTGCTTTAAGCAGCAAACATAATTCTGTTATATTCAAAGGAAAAACTTTGTAAAGCTGCAAAAACAAGTTTGTCCACAGGAATGCACCTTGTCTTTAGAGTCTTGTTACAGACATGCAGCCAAGAAATGATAGGAGCTTTTCAGAGCTCAGTGTTGACGTTTCAGTTCATTTCCCCATCTGGCTTCGCTCAACATGGCGACTCTACATACTCGTTGTCCAGCCGCGGATGAAAGGCAGAGGCCAGCGGTGGACTGAAGATTATGACCCGCGGGGTGAGGCAGTCGTCCCGCCGGTGTAAAATGTTCCAGATGAGCATGGCGGCGGCGATGGTGGCCAGCAGGCAGGCTGCGATGTTCACGTAGCAGGAGTAGGACAGGTGTGTGTAGGGCCCAACCCGGTAGAACGTGACCAGTCCGATCACCAGCACAAAACCTGGAGACAAAACGGGGATGATATCAGCTTGCATAAATACAACACTCTGCAACAAATGGGACCGTCATGAAGCTCTTAAGTTATCAACCCACGATTTACTTTTTTTACTTCCAATTCTTATATCTGAGGTTTAGAAACAGCTGATCTGGTACAGAAAAACAGCTGGACTGACTTGAAACTACGACCAAAAAATATATTACCATGTCAGTGTTTTGTGTAGATAATTATTGATTAGGTTTTTGTGTTTTATATTTGAAAATTGATGGCGTAACGTTTCCTGCTTTATCTGGTTTTCTCTTCACGTTGTTTTTAATTTTGTAGCAGTTATGAGGCAAAGCGAGCTGCACAGTGGCGCAGTGGGTAGCGCTGTTGCCTTGCAGCAAGAAGGTCCTGGGTTCGATTCCCGGCCCGGGGTCTTTCTGCACGGAGTTTGCATGTTCTCCCTGTGCATGCGTGGGTTCTCTCCGGGTTCTCCGGCTTCCTCCCACAGTCCAAAAACATGACTGTCAGGTTAATTGGCCTTCCCAAATTCTCCTTAGGTGTGAGTGTGTGTGTGCATGGTTGTTTGTCCTGTTTGTCTCTCTGTGTTGCCCTGTGACAGACTGGCGACCTGTCCAGGGTGACCCCGCCTCTCGCCCGGAACGCAGCTGGAGATGGGAACCAGCAACTCCCGACCCCGTTAGGGAGAAGGGTGGTGGAAAATAGATGGATGGATGGATTATGAGGCAAAGCTTGAAACTGACCCAGCAGTTTGTTGCTACCTAGCTTAGCGGCTAACGTTGTTCCTCTGCCTACATCTCCCAGAATGCTGTGCAGTTCCAGACTGGAGTTCAGTGAATATTCTATCAGATGTATAATCTGTTGATATTGTTCACGTGTACTTAGCAATATACATTGTTATTGCTTTATAATCCAGCTCTACTTAAAACATGTCTTAGTTTAAATACAGATGTAAATCTACACCAGTACAGCTCAAATAAAATGGTTTCAATAAAAATAGAAAAAACTAATTATAGAGTCAAATATTTGCTGCCTCAGTTTCTCAAAATTACTGAATTGATTTTTAACAAACTTGACGAGTTTAGAGTGGATACGAGTTGGTAAATGATCATCAGTTTGGAGAGCTGATGTGAGAAACAGACGACGATGAGAACCAACACTCTGCTGGTCTGTTTGTTGATTTATTTTAAGTGCTTCATAATAATCCACCATTTCTCCAGTAAAAATGCTCAAACAAACCCAAGACCAAACAAAAAACTTAAATGCAAACAAAGCAATCCGAATGTTTAATGTTCTGCGGCCGTGTCTTTATTTATTTCTGTTTATTGAATATTTGGGGGGAAATAAACAGACATGCGTCCCTTTGCTTGTGTTTTACCAGGGTTGGAGCACCGTGTGAGGTCTTTGAGTCAGAAAATCTGTTTCCTCTTGGGAAGAACTCCTGAGATCTCCGGATTAGACTCCTCAAAAGCACAAAAATATCAGGCCACAGGAAAAACTTCCAGAAAGGCCTTTGAAATGTTTTAGCTCCTGATTTCCTCAATTTCAGAGAGTTAAACTCACGCAACCAGGAAGCCAGAAAGCGCCAGACCAGAACAGACCCGGGTTACAATAGGTTGAAGTTTTTCATTACAGTTTAGTTTCATTTCACTGTGACATTTTGTCTCATTCAGTTAGTTTCATTAGTTTTCAGAATGTTTGCTAGTTTTTATTAGTTATCAATTAAGCTTAAGTTTTATTAGTTATTGTTGTAGAGTTTTGTTCAAAATTCAATTATTGTTGTATTCAAATTCAAAAATACTTTGTTGATCGCAATATGAAATTAAATAATTATTGTGATTATTATTGTGATTATGCTAAGATCCTTTGGGTAATGAACACTCAGAATAAGATAACATTTTAAAAAATTGGATTTGCTTATTGTTGAACGAAAGGCGTAAACACGAAAACAAAGAATATCATGTCTGTAATTTCAGTTTGTCTTATAGATCAATAACGATACATAACAATAGATATTACATCTGCTAGAATATGCGATATGTGGAACATTCCAGGTTGCTGGAATCGACCAACTCACTCGCTCTCGGGTTGCCTAGCAACAACCTGCCGGGTAAGAAGCAGTTTCGAGTTCCCCCAAACTTCGGTTACCTAGCAACAGCCTTCTGAGTAACTGGAGCAGTTTCGAGTTTCCCCGCTGTATCTCATGACTGTTTCAAAATAACAAAAACAACATGGACTGAAAAGTGTGGATGAAACAGGATATTCTCCGCCACCATTCTAGGAGTATTAAAACAAAAGACTAATCAATTATTATCGACATTGACTGATACTAAACGCTTACATGGTGATAAGTTTCTCAGCCATATTGCCCATTGCAATGTAGTTCCAGTTAGTTATAGTTTTTCCCCATTAGTCACTATTCTTATTCATCTCAGTTATTGAAAATGTTTTTCAGTTCTCACTATGCAGCTAGTTTTAGTTAACTATGATAACTTTGCTCCAGACCTGATGTCTGTTTGTTTGACCTTCGCTTTCATTTCGTGGCATTTTCTCCAGATTTCTCGGCGTTCAGGTGCGATCCGCAGCCATCCGACTGTCCGCGTCACAAAAACGAAGCTCATATCCTCCGCGGTCTAAATAAAGTCACCCAAAATAATGAGTGGAAACAGGGATGCTGGTGCTTTAGGATATGAATCAGTTTGTTTCCGGTTCATTTCCATTCCTCCCTCCACTTCTGCAGAAAGATGGTCGTCATTGTTTCAGACGAGGATGTGGACGATTATGTCTGTCATTGCATGTCTGCGTCTGTTTGTATGTGAAGAATGTGGCTGTTTTTATTGGTGTTTAACCTGTTTGGCTCCTCTTGGGATAATGAATAATCTCCTGTCAGTTTCTCTGTGTGAACCTCTCCTTTGGCTCGGACTTATCTCCCAAACTTCCTTCCCTCCTTCCTCTTTCCATCCTTCCTTCCTTCCCTCTACGCCACACCCTCTCAGCCTTCAGCCTTGTGTATTTCTGGATGTTTCACATAAACTTCGAAATAAGGATTCAATTTATTAGTCCAGTTTATGTCCAGTTTTGAAAACTAAATTCCCTACAAATCAGTTTATTTTAATAATAATAAAAAGCCATGAACTGCATTTGTTTTGCTTTGAAGTACACTAGAGAAACACCAAATCTTACCCAGAATGCTTAGTTTTGTTTCTAGTGCAAATATCTTATTGTTTGAATTAAGACAAAACTAACTTATAACCTTTCGGCAAGATATAGGAGCTTGTTTCAAGTAAATAATTCATTGATATTGATCAAAAAGTTCTAGATTATTTCACTAATAAAATGGGCAAATTGTCTTGTAAAATTTATCTTCTTGTCGAACTAGAATTTTTTCATTAATATTAAGGAATTATTTAGTTAAAACAAGTTTGTATTGTGTGCTGAAAACTTACTTATTTGTTACATGTCAAATAAAGTCAATGAGCCAAAAACCAGCTCTCTTTCATAAACATTAAGGAACTATTAACTTAAAGCAAACTTCGAGAACTTTCTATTTCTACGTTTTGTTTTATGTTAAGTGTATTGAGACATTTGCACTAGAAACTAAAGTTTGTCTTTGTGTTTTTGCAGTGCGGTGGCAGGCCCAGTGTTGGCCTTGAATCTTGATTATTGTTAATGACGCCGTCCCGCCCTCTCACACTTCATGCTCAGTTCCAGAGAAATTTGGCACGTCCGAAAATGAAAACATTCCAGAGAAAAAGACAGAAGGGTAAAAATATCTCCATTCATTCAGAGCTGAAGCCCATTGACCGACTCACTGGGGTGGATCGGTGAACGGCAGCAGCTTTCACACCAAAACGCTGAGAAACTAGAAATTTATTCTGCCCTAATGGGATCAAAAAACAATCTACTGTTCTGGTATTCAAAAACACCTTATTCATCCCTGTGGGAAATTAAATAAATAAAATAGTGTCTCACCAAAGTTTTGACAGTTTTTAAATATTTTCATGTATTGTCAGGTCACATGCAAACACTTACACTGCAAAACACAACATATTACCAAGTTTCTGGTCCAAATATCTAACTTAGAGCAAACTAACTTATAAGGAACTTTTCAGCAAGACATAAGAGCCAATAATTCATTAGTATAGATGAAAAAGTTCTAGTTCCACTGGCAGATTATTTCACTTATAATAAGACATTTTTAAGTGTTTTAAGTGAAATAATCTGGAACTGATCATTTTTAATCAATATTATGGAATTATTCATTTCCTATATTGGTGAAGATTTACTTGTAATTTACTTTAGTCTTATTTCAAGTGTATTAAGATATTTGCACTAGAAACTTGACCATAAATACTTGATAAGATTTGGGTTTTTACAGTGTAAACACAGTGTAGGTGTAGCCTCTTAGCTTTAGCACAACTACCACTTTGGCAGTCTGGATCTGGGAAAAACTGATTAAGAAATATAAAACTGTTTGAACGTGTATCCTGTTTCCTTCCATGTTTTGGTTGAAAACAGATTTAAATCGATGAACCAACAGTTTCCCTGTCTGAAGCCTGAAGGCCTCGTTTACAGATCGTTTTATTTTCTCTTTCTTTCAGCTGGGAATGTGTAATCTGTTGGGATCTTCTTGTTGACCTTGTGCGGCGAGCAGGCAGACATTTTTCCAGAGAACGTCATTATTTTTAGACGTTGAACTGAAAAGCATGACCAACTCTTGGCTGCTGAAGTCTGAGCTGTTGTGTCTAATATGGAAAAGTACAGTAATATTGGGAGGGACTGGATCCTCTGTCCAAGGCCTAGATAAAGCAGGAACGCGTGCTTTAATTGGACCAACGATAAAAAGAGGATGCTTTGCTGCTTTCTGTAAACACAGACATAAAAGCCAGTCCATCTTATCTGGATGGAGCGATTCCCACCCTGCTGCCATGTGTGCTGTAGGATATTTCCCCACCGAAGCTCACTGTAATAAACACACAAACACTGAACCTGCGTATGCACACTCCGCCCTCTGCAAGCCCACACACAAACATCGAAAATCGTCTTTCCCCTCCGTTCCCCCTCCGTTCCCCCTCCTCCGCCTGCTGCGGCTCAGGGGTTTGCATAACAGGTAGTCGCAGACATTTCCTCGTCCTGAGCAGGGATATCCTGGCGCCCGACAGTCGCTGCCTGCTTCGCTGCAGCTCGGCCCGTGGACTCTGGACCACGACTAAATTTAGATCCAGAGACCCCTCAGTTCTTGCTAAAGCCGAGAAAACACAGAGCAAAACGCAGCAAAACTTGTTTCTGCACTGCAAAAATACAAAATATGACCAAGTATTTGGTCTGGTTTCTACCGATATTTGTTTTATTTAGTGCACTTGAAATAAAACAAGATAGAGGAGCTTTTTTTAGTCAATAATTTATTAATATTGATGAAAATGTACTTTTTTCATGGGCAGATTATTTAACTTATAACAATCAATTTTTCTAATATTTTAAGTAGGCATGTTACAATAAGCAATAAATCAATTAATGACATGATCAGTCAATTAATCACATGATAAATTAAATGAGCTCAGTAACTTCCATTTGTATAATTTGTCATTTTTTCTCTCTTTCTACCAAAATGTGGTGCTTTGGTCTCAACTAGCCCTTTTTTATGAAGTATAATTTTATTTGTTGTTTGTTCTTCCAATTCCAGTGTTAAAAGTTCATTAGAATTGAAACTTTATTGATCTGTGATCAAACACATCTGTGAACATGTGTTTGTGCATTCTTATTGCATTAAAAACTGCCTCAAAACAGCAATATTATTGGTTATTGCAATACCTAATGGAAAATGTATCGCCTAGCAAAGGCCTAAATATCAGCTTGTTGTGAAACGCATAATTTATCCTGGTTAGGTTTGGTCCATGGTCTACTCCAAACATGTTCATTACATACCTGCCCAGTTCTGCCTATTTTAGCTCCATTCAACATTTACACTCGTATGTGAAATTACCTGCAAACAGATGTGCAATTATACAACTGTATATCTTTGAAAAGCATAAGTGGCACCTCCTGCACAACCATCAAGAATGCAGCAAGTGGTTTATGTTGTTAAGTGAACAACAGAACTCTGCACTGCAAAATCTGACCCAGTATTTTTGGTTGAGTTTCCAGTAAAAATATTTTAATACGCTTGAAATGAGACAAAAATAACTTACCAATAACTTTATAGCAAGATATAAGAACTTGTTTAAAGTAAATAGTTCCTTCCTTTAATTAAAAAAAAAAAGGTTTTTGTCCCTCTGGCAGATTATTTATTTCACTTCTAATATTACATTTTCCCATGTTGTAAGTAAAGTCGATTAAATTTCCCTTTAATAAAATAAGATTGTAGTTTCACTGGCAGATTATTTAGCTTATAAACAGATATTTTCCCTGCGTTAAAAGTGAAACAATCGGCCACAGGAAGTGGTGCTTTTTCATCGATATTAAGGAATTATTTACCTGGTTGCTAGGTAACGGGGCTTGGCTAGACTATGGTTGCTAGGTAATGGCGAAGTGCCTGTAGAATGTGGCTTATCTTTCCGGATGTTTGTGAAACGGCTCATTTTCCAGGCTCCAAAAACCATAAACTTATTCCCAAAAACTGGTTTAGTGTTTTTTTTTTTGTTTTTTTTTTAAGAACTTGATTTGTTTTAAGAAACACTAGAAACCAAAACGGAAGAACAAAATGTGTCCCTTTAAGCGCTTATTCTTTACTATTTTTATGTCTCCAGATCAAAATCAAACAACGGGTGAAGGCTTAAAAATAAATTGATTATTATTATTATAAAAATTGTCCAGTAAAGCCGGGACATATTGCTTATCGTTGCGATCGCTGGCCCAGTTTGGAGCAGCTGGATACTCACTGGCGAGCTGGAAGAGCGCAGCGATGGCCTCCTCCCACCACTGGGACTCCTGCGTGACGAAGGGCAGCTCCATCAGGCCCAGGAGGAAGATGAGCTGGCCGGCCGTCAGCGCCACCGTCGCTATCAGGTTGCACGCTCGCATCATGTTGAACTGCACTGTGGGAGCAGAACGAACGCCGCGTCAAACCTCCAGAAAACAGCAGCAAAACGTTGGGGATTACAGTTGCCGTTGGTAACAAGGTGGCATTGTAAGGCCTTGTTTTTATGAATGGAGAAGCGCTGCCAGTGCCCAGCTGAGCGTTTCCCACAGTTGTTTTTGAATGGCAGTTTCTGAATGGAGCATAACGTAGGAAAAGCTTTTAAATGTTCGTGTTTCTTCTGAGCGGTTCGGGCGAAGCCAACAAAAACACCAGAACCTGTCAGAACCGCCGTGCATTCAGAACATTCCTGACCAACTTTCACACGATGCAACCAGACCGACTTCATTACACAGAGAACTTTCTACCAGCTGGGATGAAACGGTCTGACTGATTGGTGTAATCTGGATTTAACTGGATCTGACTGAACCGACCTCAGTGGGGGTCACAAACTTTTCATCCTGCGACTTCCAAAATAACATGTTGACTGGCAAACTACTACATATATATATATATATTTATATATACTGTTTATTTAAAAATATACAATGAAATTGAATGAAGTGGAACTCCTTTTAATCATAATTGGTTGAGTTAATTATGATGATTTTTTGCCTGCAGTTAATAAAAATACATTTAAGCCTAGAATATTAATATGACTAAAAAATATAAAGTTTTCTTAACATTTGATTTAATTATATGTATATATATTTAAAATATATATTCCATTTTCATTCATTTATTTTTGGCCCTATTGGCCCTCCATACACCTTAGAAATCACACCACTATGATTCTGAAAATCCTTTTGCGACCCCTCTGGGATCCCGATCCCTACTTTTGGAACCCCTGCAGTAGATAAACCCCAAGTTAAGGTTCACGGTTGAACTGAAACCCCCGGGTATTTGGGATCAGATTTTAACTTTTTGCCCCTACATTCATAACTGCCCCTCCCTTCAGTGAAACATAAACATATTTGAAAATGTCAGACTCTTGGCTAGAAGCTGATAAAAAGCATTTGAGTTGAGCAGGAACATTTGGACTGCAGGCCAGATATCAGTGACCAAGAACCTTCATTAAAAAGACATTGTATGGAGCTCTGGTAGTGCCAAAAAACAAGTATGTCCTCTGGTAGTTTAAATTTAGTTTTTTGCTGTTTTCAGCAAAATATGCCCAAATTTCTCTAATTTTTCTTATTTACACTGGATTTCCAAAAGCTACTCTTCAGTTGGAGTCAAATATATAAAAATTAAAAATTGTTTCATTATTATTGGGTAAAAAAATATATTTCAAAACAAGTAATTTTGGACATCTAAATATAAGTTTAGTAAGTACAAACAGGAAATCCCGAGGTTTGTAGATGGTGCCAAAGGCAAAATGATTCAGTATGTTTTTACTAAAACATATGCAAATTTGCTTTAGTGTAGTGATGTGTGGATCTACAGTTTCCAAACGTTTATAGCCTTAATTGTGATATTTATAAAAGGTTTATGTACTGCATCATGCAGGGGTGTCCAAACTTTATGTAATGTGAGCTGAAATTGTCAAATCAAATAAATTTGTAGTCCAAACAAATTTATTTTAAAAACCTAAGATCAAGCAAATATTTGAAACACAATTTGGTTTACTTCATAATTCACTTTATCTGTTTCAGTTCCAGTGTTAAATATTCATCAGAATTTAGTTTAATAATATTTGAGAATAAGTTCTTTCATTATTATGCCAATATTAACATTATATTAGTGGAAAAATCTCTCAAAACAACAATATTATAATTTATCACGATAACTTCTGGGAGAATTTATTGTCTAGAATAATTTGTTATTGTGACCGACTCACTCATAAGTAAAACAAAAAACATTTTCAAAAACTCAAATTATTAAAATGTTGCTATTTTTAACATACTCAGCAATACATAAATTATATTAATTAAGCAAATAATCAAATCGTTGATCCAAAACTGTAAATGATTTTACTTTGATCAATGATCACTGTAATAAATTTGAAGAAAACAGAAGATATTTTTCATCAATAAATTCAGGATTTGGTTCCGTCTTCATCTGAAATCACTTCCTGTATTCAGCCAAGTTTTAAAGATTCCCAAACATTTTAAACCAGAACAGTTTTAACAGGCAACACTGCAAAATATGCAAAGAGCCATTGATTTAAAATGTTTTTTTCTCTCTTTTATTCACTATTAGATAATTATTGCATTAGTTTTGCACATGTCAGGGCTAACAGATGCACAATCAGAGTGATTTAAATCAATAAAAGCAGTTTGTGTTTGTTTGCGCTGAGCCACCTGAACTCTTACGTTTGACGGTGCTGCGGGACTCCTGGTAGCCGGCGAACTCCGACCCCCAGCCGATGGCGGTGCAGTGCCTCTGCGTGCCGTGCCCCCGGCCGGCCGCCTGCAGGTCGTCGCGTCCGCGCTCGGCGCCGGCGGGACACGTCCTCCACAGCCCCACGCTGCGCTTGCGGCCGTCCTCCAGCGCCTGCAGAACCCAGCTGGGCGTGAAGGCCGCCACGTTGTTGAGCACCAGGGACAGCAGCGCCACCGCCACCGCCGCCGCCACCAGCCTGCGCACGGCCATGCGACGCCCGCCGCCCGCCACCGCGCCGCCGCCGTCCTCCGCTTCCTCTGCTTCTTCCAGCTGTCACAGGAGTGTCGCTTTAGCTAAAGAACGTCTCCATTCATCGTCATCCGGGAGCCGGTTGTCGTGGCGACGGATCCTCAGCCCTCCTCCTCGGACAGCAGCGCTGGTACCTGCGGGTTGGTCCAACCGGCACCGGGGTCCATTCCACCTCCTTCCACTGGCTGCAGCTTCACGCTCGCTTAAATCTGCCCGTTTGGTTTTAACGCTCCTTCTTTGCACTTTTCTCACTTTTTGTTTAGTTTCTGCAAAGCAAAAGCATTGTCTTTAAAATAAATCTTCTTCGGACAGTTTCTGAGTCGCCTGGAACAAGAAGTCCTCTCCGTTTGTAGGTCAGAGTTGAAATGTGCTGCTCATCGGTTTGCACATGCCCTCCTCCAGGATCGATTTAAAAAAAAAAAAAAACGGGTTTGTGTGTGAGCGTCTAAAAAAGAATCCCGTCGCAGACGTCACGGCCTGCTGGATTCTTTTGTCTGGAGAGCAGGGGGGCGTTTGCAAAAGTCCTCCTTGTCCCATGTGCAACAAACACGCCAGAGCCAGCCAGCAACAGGATGCGTTTCCTGAGAGGAAAAGAGGCCAAAAGCAGACCTGTTCCTCCTCTTGTCTTTCCTTTTCTGGCTCTCTAGATCTCACCGCTCCACTTTTTAATCTGTGACCATAAACAGAAACTTTGGCCGTTTGCGCGCGCAGCTCACATTCTTATGTTTCTGTTGGCCTCCACCGGTGGGGCCCCCAAAGATTTGGGGTATTTCCTGTTGCTCAGCTTTCAATAAACAAGCCACATCTGTATCTGCTGAAGCGAAGAGGAGGGAGGCGATGCAAATGGCGAACAGATGGCGTAGGAATTTAAAGATCTGGAGACGAAGCCGAGGTTGAAAGAGACGGAGGATCGGTTTACGTCAGAGAGGCGAGAAAAGGGAAAACAGTTCAAAGTGTCAACTGAGAATTTCTGCAGTTTCACCTGGAAGTATGGAACAAACTGCATGCAAAAAGTCGGGCAAAAGGTCAAACAAAAATGTAAAGGATAGATAAATAAAATCTGAATAGTGTGGCGTGCTCAAATAATACCCAGTAAGATGCAAGAAATGCAGCAGAAATCCAGTTTAAAGACATTTATGAGTTAATAAACAATGTGCAGAGGAAAACGTTGCACATGACCCTGAATAAACCATTTTCACAGTGAAACATGGTGGTGGCAGCATCATGGTGGGAGGCGGCAGAAAACTTAAGAACGACTGAAGGAAACGACATCAAGAAGGCGACACTGAGAGCAACTTCCTTCCTCACAAAATGGAAACAATTTAGATTTTAGCAATTAGAGGATTTCTCTAATAGTCTTTGGCTAAAAACCACAAGTCATTTCTCCGGCTAGCGCTAGGCTAGCATGTTTATTTGGGCTGTATTTACCCAGAATGCCCTGCTCTACAGTCCACTTCCTGCTTTTGGAGCGGTCTCCACTCCGCTTGGCGTTTACATATGCATCCAAACTGAATCCAGACCGAGGTTTGGAGGCAAACAAGAGTTCACTGTTTTGGTCTATTAGACATTCACACCTCTCCAACCAAATCGGACTTTCAACATGGTGTGAATGCGCCCAAAACACACTTTTCCTTAGAGAAAATCCAGTAAAATAAAGTGAATTTTTGTTGATGTAACATGGCTAAATCTAAACAAACTATGAAAGAAAGAAAATCTGTTTTCTAAAAGCTGAACTAAGCATAGATTTTACCCTGTTGCTGGGAAGAACCAGCCATGTTTGAGTCGGGCCTCATTGCCAGTAAGCTGAGACAAACATAACTCTGACATGCACCATCATTGTATTTCTTTGAACAAGCAGGAAGCCATCGGATGTTCGCACAGCACCGGTTTTCACTGCTGAATAATAAACTGCATCAGAATGAACTGCAGTTTCTCATCCCTCTCTGTGTTTTCTTCCTGTAGTAAAGCGGTGTGGGAAAACATGGCACGGATGTGTGTGAAAACCCGCCGGCTGGACGTGGCCCGAATGTGCCTGGGGAACATGGGGAACGCCAGGGCAGCGAAAGCCGTGAAGGAGGCGGAGGCGGAGCCCGAACCCGAAGCCCAGGTGGCCATGTTGGCCATTCAGCTCGGCATGCTGGTGAGACGAGGAAATTATCTGATTAACGAGAAGAAAAATCTGGCAAAACAGATTCTGGTTCATCTTTTCATTACTTTAGTTTAGGATAAAGTTTTCCCCCCATTTCAGCCTCTGAACTCACCAGCTACGTTTCCATTTATCTTAAAATTGCTCAAATTGAAATTAAGAAAATTTATTTGTTGGATGCAAACACACCATTTTCGAAAAAAATAACTTGCTCTGGGATGAAATGTATCGAAATAGTTGTATTTTACAAAACTGCAATAGAAGCACTTTTAGTCGCATGATCGGCAATCGGATGTTACTACAGGAGGAAACGACAAAGAAGACAACAGGAAGTGATAAGAGGATGAACAAACTTATTTTAATTGTGTTTTTTATCTAATGGAAACACTGCAATTGGGAAATTGCTTTTTTCAATCTTAGCAAAAAATAATCGAAGTTTTTTGCACATTTGTAATGAAAAGGCATCTACTGTGAACGATAGCTTCCGTTGTTTTCCAGTGGCCGGTTACGCCTCCTGGAACAGGAGGAGAGTGGCCTATGCAAACAAATTTATTCCGAGATAATTGTAGTCTGCTCAGTTCTGCCACTGTGAGCTGCTTTCATAATAAGCTACATTCGCTAAAGCGCTACACCAGCTTAGCATTTGGCATCAGCTACAGTAACACAACATAGGTTGTTTTAGGGCGTCTTGTCACTTTAAATCCAAATGAGCTGCTGCTGGCCACGCCTCCCAAATCAACAGTTACACAAACAGATGGGCAATTATGCAAAATGCCCATCTTTGAAAAGCAGAAGTGGAGCCTCCAACACAACCAACAAGAACACAGTAAATGGTTTCTGGATGGTAAGTCAACAACTAAAGGCTTGTCTTTTCCAGCAGCCATTGTGCAGTGCATACAGATGATCAAACATGCTGGAGCTCCATTTTGGTTGCTAGGTAACAGCACAGTGTGACTCAACAATCGGGAGGATTTTGAAACGGCTCGTTTTCCAGACACCAAAAAACATTAACTTATTGCCAAAAAGGGCCAGGTGGTTTTAGGATCAGTATAAAAATGCATATAAAGATAATTTTTCATTATATGTCCCCTTTAAAGAACCTTCTGTCCGGCTTTCGGTGAGGCTACGTCCCTTTAGGCCCAAACGGGACTTTCCTGACTGAAGGCATTTATCTCCTTCCTGTCCTGTTACAGGAAGATGCAGAAAAGCTGTACAAGAGCTGTCATCGCTACGACCTGCTGAACGCCTTCTACCAGGCCTCCAGCGAATGGCAGCGAGCTCTGGAGACGGCCGAGGTTCACGACCGCATCCACCTGCGCACCACCTACTACAACTACGCCAAATACCTGGAGTCCATGGGCCACAAGAACCTGGCGCTTGCTTAGTAAGACGCAACGTTTAGCAGGAGGCTTTGACTGGATTTACTCTGGAAATGAGGAGCAATAACCAGCGTTTCTGTTCCAGTTATGAGAAATCAGACACTCACCGAGTCGAAGTTCCCAGAATGCTGCAGGATGACACAGTGTCGCTGGAGTTGTACGTCACCAAAGCCAAAGATAAGTAGGTTTTTCATGCTCTGACGTCAACAACACAACTGTCTGCATGACATGGATAAAGTTTAAACGTCCCTCATCTCGCGAATTCAGGAACATCTACAAGTGGTGGGCCCAGTACCTGGAGAGCCAGTCCAACATGGAGAGAGCGCTGCTGTTCTACGAGCGCGCTCAGGATTACCTGTCCCTGGTCCGAGTCCACTGCTACCTGGGCAACATCCCAGAGGTACTCCTCCAAAACACGATCAGCTAACCAGCTGATCTTTACTCAGGACACTGAACAAAGCCTGATTAGGGAGAAAAACACTTCTACTTACCAGTTTTAGGAGAGACTCTGAAGTCCTTTGAACATCACCTGCACGATTCCAAAGATCTTCATCTCAAAGATTTGGCATTTATTTGGAGCGCTTGCTAAAAAACTTGGCTGCGCTAATCGTAGAGCACTAATCATAAACATTTGTTACCCAAAATCACTAAACCTACACAATGTTTAAGCTAATGCTAAAGCTCTAAATTCAGCCATGAATTAATGACATGTTACAACATATTGTTAAGGTATTTTTGAATCGAATCAAATCGCCCTCAACAACTGTATGGTTTGTGGATGAGTAGCACATCCAGAACTTTGAGAGGCAATGCTGCAGTATGAAATTACCTTAAAGTCCTAAAAGTAATTTTTTCCACAACATTCTAAAGTAAATGTAACTGAGGAAATGTAACTAGTTAGTACCAACTCTGCATATGAATCTGTCCATATGCCCGCAGGCGTCGCAGATAGCCAACAACACAGGTGACAGAGCAGCGTCGTACCACCTGGCCAGACATTACGAGGGTCACGATGACATCAAGCAAGCAGTCCACTTCTACACCCGGGCCCAGGCCTACAATAACGCCATACGACTCTGCAAGGTACAGTAATCTTCTGCAGACTTGAGGGATTTTTTCTGTGCGGTTTCCTCAGCTTCGTGTCTGAACAGGAGAACGGTCTGGATGACCAGCTGATGAACCTGGCGCTGCTCAGCAACCCGGAGGACATGATGGAGGCCGCCTGCCACTACGAGGAGAAGGGCAAACACCTGGACCGGGCTGTGTCGCTCTACCACAAGGTCTGTGCAGCGGCCAGGTCTCCACAAGGTGGCGGTGTTGTATCATATGCAGGGTGTACCATGTCTTACAGGGGCAGCATTCTGTAAAATACACTTTTTTAAATTTTTCCATCACGTTATAATGTTTTTTCATCATCAAAAACAAACCTGGAGAGTTGTTTTGATTCTTTCATGCAAGTTTGAGAAATCCTTTAATCTCCATGGCAACCATTCAGCTGTGCATAACACCTGTTTATTTTTCCTCGTCAGTCATGCGCATTAATCCTCATTGCATTGTGTGACTCAAATCGGTTGATGCTACTGCTAATGAGCTGCTAATTTCCTTTGAAAGCTACATGCTTAGGTCTTTTGCATCAAATCAACTTCATTTATATTTCAGCAGCAACAACAGTTTTCTAGACAATGTTTGTTTTCGCCACTGGCTGTAAACAGATGTGAGTTTTGTGTTTTTTCCAGGCCGGTTACGTCTCCAAAGCGCTGGAGTTGGCGTTCGCCACCGAGCAGTTTGCTGCTCTGCAGCTCATCGCCGAGGAGCTGAATGAAAACTCCGACCCGGCGCTCCTCGCTCGCTGCTCCGACTTCTTCATCCAACATTCCCAGTATGAAAAGGCGGTGGAGTTACTGGCAGCGGCCAAGAAGGTAGCCGTGTCACGCAGTTCTTCCCAGCTGTTGACCGGTTCATGACCTGACGCGTTTTTCTGTAAACGTTCAGTATCCTGAGGCGGTGGAGCTTTGCCTGACCCATAACCTGACCATCACAGAGGACCTGGCTGAGAGGATGACGGTGACGGACTCCAAGGATCTGACGGAGGAGGCCGGCAAGGCTCTGCTGGAGAAGATTGCAGACTGCTGCATGAGTCAGGGCAGCTACCACCTGGCCACCAAGGTGTACACACAGGCCGGCAACAAGCACAGGGTAGGACGACATCTGCTTTATGTCCTGGGTTTGTTCCAGTTCACCTGGAATATAATAATATCACAGTAATCAGATCTGGGGCTATTGTAAACAAATATTTTGGTAATCAAGTAATCTATTGATTATTCTTACGATTAATCGAGTATTTGGGTAAAAAAAAGATCAAATTAAACATTGGTAAATCTCACATAACAGCACTATTACTATCGCATATCAACATCAGTCCAATTATTCATATTTGAGCTTCCTTAACTATAACTTTTCTGTAGTTTAGAAAATTAACTCCTTACAATAACAGCTCCTGGAGTACGGTAGTTTTTTCTCCTCCCGGAGCGGCTGGCTGGCTGGTGGCTGGCTGGCTGGCTGGCTGGCTGGCTGGCTGGCTGGATGGATGGATGGATGGATGGATGGATGGATGGATGGATGGATGGATGGATGGATGGATGATTCCTGTTTTGTTGGTTTTTCTAAATGGTTCGTTGTTTCTGACTGTTGCCGGGTAGAAATGTTTTCCTGCAGTTATTTGGAATCTTGTGACGAATTGTTTGTTTTCCTGCTTTTCCTCCAGTCAGACACGAATCCCTCCTCCACATGATGACTGTCCTTATTTTTTCTCAGGCCATGAAGGCGCTGCTGAAGTCGGGCGACACAGATAAAATCGCTTTCTTTGCCAACGTTTCTCGTCAGAAGGAGCTTTTTATCATGGCCGCCAACTACTTCCAGTCCCTGGACTGGCGCAAAAACCCAAAGAACCTGAAGCGAATCATTGAGTTTTACACTAAAGGAAAGGCGCCGGACCTGCTGGGCGGCTTCTACGAAGCCTGTGCTCAGGTAGAGAAACTCCAGTTATTATTACTATAAATAGTTTGTTCTGGCTCTGTTGCTATGCTAATAATATGTCCAATTCTTTACTTAAGTGACTCTGTTCACAGATATTAGATAAAAACTTTGAAAATGATGGGTTTTATCTTCTGTTCTCATTAAATTAGGTGGAGATAGATGATTACCAGAACTATGAAAAGGCTCTGGATGCTTTGATGGAGGCGTTCAAGTGCCTGTCCAAAGCAAAGGACGCTTCCTCTGGTCCACAGGAAGTGAGGTTAGCCAGTCTGCAGCACAAGATCGTCCTCATCAAGAAGTTCGTCCACATACGCAGGTAAAACCATGAGAAGGTGGAAATAAATTGTCTTATTTAACAAATATCAACTACAAAGTTTATCAACTACTAAACTTTCCTGGGTTGGTTGACGACACCAAACCAAAGCCACAACATTAAATGTATTTTATTAGGATTTTATTTTATAGGCCAGCTGTGGCCCGACTGACGGCACCTCGCGATAAAGTCGTGCGTAGTTCAGCTCGTGTTCCTCACGCTGACAGGATGTGGGCGTCTCTCTGCAGGTTGCACTCGGAGGATCCAGACGAGGCAGTGAGGTTGTGTGAAGCTTTGCTGGAGGAACCAGAGTTGGACCCCGCCGTCCGGATCGGAGACGCGTTCGGCTTCCTGATCGATCATCACTGCCAGCAGGGACGCCTGCAAACGGTGACGCTCAGCAGCCATTCACAGATCATTAAGGACGAGCGTTTCCACGGAGACCAGATCTCCAGTCTGAATTATTACGGCCAGAGCTCAGAGATAAATCCAGGAGCAGAATCTCATCAGAGTGAAAAGGTTTCTGGCTTCCTGGTTTAACGAGATGCCAAACCAGAAAATGTCTCATTCGAGCAAGACGAGTTTTACATCGTTTTAGCGATTAAGTTTCTTGTTAAATCCAGAAACCTTTCTGGTTTTATCCAGATACAAAGCTCGTTGAAACAAGATGAGTTTTATGTCTTCCTTTCTGTCTCGTTTTAAAAACAGTTTCTTGTTAAATCCAGAAAACTTTCCCATTTATTGAGAAGCAAAACAGGTTAAATCAAGAAAGTTTTGAATCTCGTTTCAGAAAACCTCGTTAATACAAGATGAAAACTTGTTAAACGGCAAAATAAAAATACGCTTTTCTGATATGTTGTGATTTCTTAAAGTGTAAAGAAACTACTTCTCACCCCATTTTCTCTAGTCGAGGGGAAAGAGGTTTGGATGTTTCACTGTTACGACATTTCTTCTTTAAAAGAGAATATATTGTGATTTTAATTAAATATAGACGTTGTTATAGTTGTTTTAAAGTCTGGTTAAAGAGATGCTTCTCCTGAATTCCTTCTGGCAGTTAATCTCTTCCATAAAGCCGATGTAGAAACGCTGAATTTTCTTCCTCAGGCGTATCAGAAGCTGGAGGAGCTGCAGAAGCTGCTGCCGTCTCAGAGCATCAGGTACTACATCAGCCAGGCCAGCCTGGACGCGCTGCAGAAGGAGATGGGCTTCCCTCTGGAGAGCGGCGACCACAAACACGTCCTGCGGGAGGACGACGAGGTGGAGGAGGACCTGGCGGTCTGACCGCGCTCCCCTCCGACCCACACAGACTCTTCAGCAGGTTTTATATTCATATCGTAGCCAAACAAGCAAATAAAAGTCGGTAATCATCACCTAAAGTGATATTCAAACAAAACGGAGCAGTAAGGATGTTTAATGTTTCCAGATTTACTGGGTTTAAAAAATGATTTTGTAAAAAATTGTTTTGAAATTCAAATGATCTTTAAAAAAAATGCAACTTTTTCCAAATTAAACCTAAACTTGCGTCACCTTCAGAAAGAAGAATGACTACAGTTTATTTTTTAATACTTTTATGATCGTTTTTAAATCAGGATTTTGCAAATATTGTTGATGAAAAGATCTGATTGTCTCTGAATGTAAAAATTCATCCTTAGATTTTCTGTTTTTGTGGTTTTTATGTGTTTTGTACAGTGTTTTAACTCATCTGATGGAAGCAGTGTCAAAACTTTATTTTGAAGTCTTTTGCAGCTATTTTTGATAAAACTCCACTTCCGGTACCAAACATGAACCGTCTTCATACGTTCTTCTAAATAAACGCTTTGAGGATGAAACAGAATAGTTTTGGGTTTTCTGTCACTCAGATCTGTAAAAACCTGCAACAAAAACTCCTGAATGTTTTGGTTTGAATGCAGCTACAGATCCAGTCACATGGGGGCGCTGTTGTCAAAGAAATCACCAACCAGTGTGTCCAGTTTGTAAAGTTGCACTGAGTTATTTCACCTGCCTTATGAGATTCATTTATCAATGTAATTTAGCTTGAAAGTTAAGCTACAGGAAAGTTCACTGAAAAAACTAAATATTTACCAAGAAATTTTTGTTTAATTTCTACTGTAAATATCTGAGTACATTTAAAACTAAACAAACTAACTTACAAGTAACTTTTCAGCAAGAAAATGAGAATGTTTTAACAAAATAACTCCTTAATATTGATGAAAAAGTTCTAGTTACACTTATGACATGGGAAAAGGGTTGCCAGGCAACGGGCTGGGCTTGGCTGGGGTTGCTAGGTAACGGTGCCGGTGGAACTAGAACTATTACCTCTAAACAAGCTGTTATATGTAATTTAGTTTTGTCTTATTTAAAGTGCACTAAGATATTTACACTGGAATAAGAGGAAAAATACTTGGTAAGACTTTGTGTTTTTGAAGTGCAGCAGTTTCACCGACACACCTGGGCTTCGTGTTGCTGCAGAGTGAAGAGGAAACACTGAATGTGAGTTTATGTGGAGCAGAGTAAAACGTTTCATTTCCCAGGACGTGATGGAAATCAGCCTGACTGCATGAAGCCAGAACAAGGTAAGATTTTCCTTTTCTGTCATCACAATAATATTACAATAATATGTGGATGTTTTAAAAAGGTTAACCTGCGCTGGACTCTGACCTCCAGCGTTTCCATGACGACGGCCAGCTGTTGGATGGAGGGAAATGTCACATGGAGCGGATCTATAGAGAGTTGACAGCAGCTCTGACTCCTCCGGGAAACTGAGACGTTATGAAGGTTTGATTTCTGATCGGCTTTGATCCGCACAAAACTCTGAGTCGGTCAGTTCGGTTCAGTTTGGGACCAAAACCCAAATCCAACGTTTGTTACATTTCCAGCTGCTGCGGATAACTTTCAATCTACAAATGAAAAACAAAAGACTCGCTTGCTTTATTTGCTAGATTTTAGTTTTTCTTTCTGTTTTCCAGTCGATCATCAGTCAGACCCGCAGTGCGGTTGTGCTGCATGTTTGCAGTTCTGTTGCCTGGTGGCCCAGAGTTCTGGTTCCTCTGGTGGTTCTGTTGTGGTTGGGTTCTGCCCTCAGAGACCCAAACGACCCGCCAGAACGGAGGAGAGGAGCTCACATGCAGACAGGAAGTGACATCACACTGGTTTATGAGTCCAAAGTCCTGACACCTGCTGCGTGGAAACCTTCTATGGAAGAATAACAGTCTCAAAAAAATCAGTTTGTTTTTTTTGCATTTATTGAACTGAATTTTTATCCTGCGCAGTTTTTATTCATTTTAAATTTGTCGTCAGAAATTCATCTGCAAAAATTTCACCAGAAAAAAAATCTACCTTAGAAATCTTTCTAAATTTCACCCAAAAAAATGTAAGTGCAGAAATTTCCCTCATGGGCCCCAAATGGCCCCGAACTTTTAACGGCCCTGACCTAGAGAGTGAAAACTGTTTAGTCAGACCGGAGCGTTTCCCCACCTAACAGCACTTCAACAGAACTGCAGTCCAGCCTTTGACTAGGCCACTCCAGAGCCTTCATTGTGCAACGTTGAGTTGTTCAGATGGATTTTTGTTTTGCAGCAAAACAGAAATAAAACCTGACAGCGGCTGGACTTTCTGCTCCAGGATGTTCTGCTGTCAGTTCTTGATTTTATCACTGAGATTCTTTACTGAAAAGATTTCTTTATATATATATATATACCGATGATTGACATCGCTAAGCCCCGCCCCCGGGCTCTGATTGGTTGTTTTTGGTCGGGAGCTGTTAACTTCTTCTGACGGCTATAGCAGCTGAGGAAAACGGGGGAGGAGATCAATCTTTTTCTGATTATCTGTCTCATATTATACTGTAACGACATGATAGTTTGAACAAACATATAAAAATATTTTTTTGCTAAATTTACATTCTGCAGCTTTAAGCCAAAGTCCCAGAGATGGAGCCAAACATGAGTAAGAAAAGCTGCAGAAGACCTCAGACTGACTGGACTCAAATACAAACCACCTAAAACAGTTTTATCTGTTTTCTATTATTATTTTTTTCTGCATAAATCTGTGATAATCTGAGGGAAACGGCGTCTCCTTTGGTTTCCTGCAGCAGATCTTCTCTTTCTTTCTACCTAAATGAGATAAAATGTAGGGAGCTTAATTCCTGCCCTTTGAGTCCAGATCAATCGGAGCGACCCGGTTAAACAGCGGGTCTCTGTGCCGCCTGTAGGTGGTGCTGCTCATACTGACACGCCGCTCTATGAAAGGCCCCAAAGAGATCCAGCCTTGAGAAAAAAATGCCAGGAATGTTTGCGAAGCTTATGTCAATTTCACGAGCTCAGGAGAAGAAAGCGCTGCGACAATAAGGGGGGAGGAGGGTCGCCCTGGTGAGAATAATGTCATTACATGTTCCCCATACAGGCATACCTTCCCTCAATGCCGGCCAGGATTTTTGCACAACAACGGTTCGTATTAATTATGTGAATAGGAAAGAATTTCCTTTAAATCCCCATAAAGGTGAGTTAAAGGAAACAGTTTTATTATTTCATAAGCCAAAATGAAACATGGAGGGTGTTTATGTTGGGAATGATGGGGAGATGCAACAATCTGATGGCCGGCTGTGAAGGTTGGAGAGGAATGGGAAGTGGGATTCTGTCAGCGATGTAAAAACTCCCAGGACCCTGGGAAACGGGTGGGGGTGGGGGGAGGGTTGGGTTTGTGCCAACACAGTATCTGTGCCAGAACTCTGGGTGTTTCTGGGGGTACGGCTCTCACCGGCGGATCTGTGGGAAAATCAAAACCAGGTTTTACTGTTGCTGTCTGCAGATCAGATCTACCATCCGTAAAACGGCTGGAAAAGACTGAAATACGTTCAGCTAAAACTAAGGCCTTAAATTGACTTAAATTCATTTTTAAAGAAGTTGGCCTTTAATATGTTTTCCCCAGGCAAATGTTTGAGTCACACTTTATCGCATTCTGTCACTCAACATGGCTGAAGCTACCACTAACTTACTGCTAATACCCCTCCTAGCTGTCTAGTTAGCTTTTTTTGTTTTTTTGCATCAATCATGGGTAAGAGTAAACTTATTGTCTATTGGCTGGACGAAGTTACATTTCTATGGAGACATAGCTCCTAATCATTATTAGTCTACAGACAGTAGAGTTTCTTCACATAGACCTGCAAACATCTCATTTCTTCTTCTTCTGTGGCTAAGCAACAGGAAAACAACCTTATTTTGTTTCTCTTACGACAAATAACTCAAATATTTGCAGTAGGTTAGCGGTAGCCTCAACCATCGTCAGTCATAACTCAAACTTAAGACTTTCTAAGACCAAAATCTACACAGAACTGTGCAATCATCATCCAGCCAACTGCTGATAAATTTGCACTTACCCATGGTAAATGCCAAAACATCTGCTAGCCTGCTAGCAACGGTACTAGCAAATATTCAGCAGTAGCTTCAACTGTCTCAAACTTGAGACTTTTTAAAGCCATTATGAATGTAGATTAGAAGCTGAAACGTTGCACAGCTGGTCTTCAAGGCAAACTGCCAGCTTCTCTTAGACCCCGAGGCGTTTTTCTGCTGTTGACTTCTTGGTATTTATCCAGTAGGTGGTCACTATTATCATGTAAATATGGATCCCAACTGCATTCCTCTACCAGCTTAGCACAATAAAAAAAGGTTTTCCCCCATTTGGGAATTACAGTGATGTTATCGTTGAAGTCGTGGGGAAAAGCTCGATCTGTCATGGTTGGTGATGTCATATGTGGTTATTTTAATGGGAAGCAACTGTTGCCTGTTTTCAACATGTAACCGAATGATTGTGGCTCCCGTCAGAGCTGCTCTGGATTGCAGCAGCTCTTCCACCCAAACATGAATAATCAGTGAAATGACGCAATAACAGTGATTTAAACTGGAAATGATGAATAATCTCTGAGAAACGGGGGCAGCTTCAGGGCCTCTTAGAGACCGTGGGCCCCTCACCCAGACAAAGCCTGCAGGAAACACACAACCCCCGAAACTTCACTCACTCAACTGCAGGAGGCTTTACTGTAGAATATTCTGCCGCAACAAGCAATTAATCCGTTAATCACATGATAAATTGAAATGAGCACAATAATAATTTTGTTGATCCTCCCCTATAATATTGTTGAAAAGCCGCCATTTAGAGAAACGCTGCAAATATTTGTACAAAGTAGTAAATCTGCACTTTCTGCCACCTAAATATTCAAATATTTAGTAGTTAACTATTTAGTGTGAAGCTCAATATTTAGTTTGAGGATATTTAGCCTGCTTGCAAAATGTTTATTCTGCTAAGTAAATATTTAGCCAAACATTCCATATACAACCTAAACGTTTAGCTCCAAACTAAATATTTAGTTTTTAGTTGGTTTAAAGGTAAACCTTTAGTTAGCAAGCAAAATAAGTAGTTTTAGCATATGAAGATAATTATTCTGTTTTAAACTGAATATTTAGTTAAATATTCAGTTTCAAGTTTAATATTTACCTTATTGCTAAATATTTAGTTTTCTAATTATGCATTTAGTTCTAAACATTTATGGATAAATGAACGACTTTTAAAAGTAAACTCCAATTTCTTTCTTTTGTGACTAAGTAACCCAAAAATATTGCTGTTAGTTTTTGACTGTGTAGCTTTACCAGATTTAGCTTCATCTGTTAGCAATAGCTTACATGCTAAGCTAAAGCTAACGAAGGTTGCTGCTGTCCTGCAGACAAACTCTAACATCTCGAATCATTTGAGCTCTCCCTGAAGCTCTAGTCTGTGTTTCTTTTAGCGTTAGAAACTTTTCTGTTGGAAAGTCCAGGATAAAATGGCCGAACTGACGGTTCGGTTCGGAGGAACAGGAAGTTCCTCACATGGCCGGCAAAGCGCCGCGCGTCAACACTGCCTTTGTTTCAGGAGGTTGATGCTTAATTGATACGAGCTTAATGAGAGCTGCCAGTATGTGTGTGTGTGTGTGTGTGTGTGTGTGTGTGTGTGTGTGTGTGTGTGTGTCTGTGTGTGTGTGTGTGTGTGTGTGTGTTCTCTGGATGTCCAGGCTGTAATTGGAAGGACAAGCGTTGTGTGTGTGTGAGAAGGATCTGTGGGAAATGTGGAAAATCGGGCTGAAACTTGATTGTTCTGACAATTAATTTGGATTTAAAAAATTCACATTCTGCATATTTCTCATTTAGCCACTTAGAAATACATTAATGAGCAAATAAATTCCTGTTTTAAATAAGAAAATAAATGCAATGACAGCATTTAGTGAAAGATTATTTGCAGCAAAGGATGCATCTGCAGCTACAGAACAAACTTATATTGTCGACATGTTTGACTTATTAAAGCAGAAATTTAGTTTGCAACTTATAACTGGATGCAAATTGGAGATTTTTTTTTTTTTTTTTTTTTTACAGAATTTGATCCACTTGAAGCTAAAACTGCAAAAAACTCAAAATCTTACCAACGACTTCTGGTCTAGCTTTTAGTTGAGACGACTTAATACACGTGAAATAAGACAACGATAAATATGTTATTATTTCAGTTATATGACGTTTATATGAAAAATATGAAACTGAAACTGTAACTTTTCCATCAATAGTAAGTTAGGAATTATTTACTATCTATTGCTGAAAAGTTAGTTGTAAGTTAGTTTTGTCTTATTTCAAGTGTATTGTTTGGAAAGCAGAGCAGAAATCCTTGGTAAGAGTTTGAGTTTTTGCAGTGCAGAGAAAGAAAGAAAGAGGTAACTGTTGTGAGAGGAAGAGTGGTTACAGTCAGGGTGAGGGAGGCGGATTGATGAACAGCAGCGAGGGAGGAGGGACCAGCGCTGCGTTTCCCACACTCGGCCGGTTCCCACACTGGACCCGGATAATCCCGGTCTTAATTGGGGGAGAATTCCAGCGCACATGTTCCCCTGCAAGGGGCGCAGAGCCGCTGACACATCAGCCGGGCCGCCGCACGCTGCGGGGGACGTAAACAGGCCGCCGGGCTGTCAGCGGCTTCCTTTGGTTCAGCCACTTAGTGCTGCTGCAGAAACTCCAGTCACTTCACCAACAAACCAGTCAGACAAAACCGACCAGGCTGGTTTTAGACTCGCTTATTTTTCAAAGTCACTTCCAGTTTTATTGCACGATTGTTTTGTCTTGTTTGTCAGAAACAGTCAGATGTTCACATGCAGTCAGGAACCACAGAGTGGAGTGGAAAAAAAGAGCAAATTTCCACCAAAATGTGAGAAATTTTGTAGAAAATAACAAGAAAATATTTCAGTTTGAAAAGTAAAAACTGCCTGAAACAAATTACAGACATTTTGATATTTAACTCAGACATTTTCTAGAAAAAAAGCTAAATTGAAACTTTCTGAGTGAGAGTCACAAATCTGCCGGAGAAAACAAATTTGATTTATTTTTCTGAGTTTCAGAAGTCAAAACTGAGAAATTTGTGAAATTAGTTTCATAATTTCAGATTTTTTTCTTGTAAATTTCTAACTTCTAACTGTAATCAGTGAAGCTCCATTTTCTGCTTGGCCACGCCTCTCTCTGATGTTTGGCCACTCCCACTCTGAGTTAAAAGTAGTTTGGGGGCGGAGCTAAACTTTCAGGAGGTTAGTTGCACTTTAAATGTTTTCCACATGTGAGAAACATTTCTAATTCTAGGAAAAAAACAATAGTATGAGCAGCAGGTTTTATTTTATAATTATAACGAAAAAGAGGAAAACATTTTTTGAAGTGCAAAATGGGTTTATTTTGTTTCTGACTGCTCAACCTGTAACATGTCCTTTATGTTCCTCGTGGAGAAGAAACTGAGAGAAGAAACTGATTATCGCCCTGAAAGTGAAAGTTGGTGTCCAGCATGTGTGGGATCTGCAGAGATGTTCGATTCTTTTCCAGCCTTACAGGGCGGCAGTATGACTCATATGACTCATATTTGGTGGCTGTGTTGTGATAACAGTTTAGGAGGCTATTTATTACTTTTTTTGGGTGTCTGTGTTTCATTTTACCAGCTTCAAACGTCATGAACTGGATTTTATTGTGACGATAAACCAGGATTATAAATGTATTACGATAACTTTCCGCCCTTATCCCTGATTTTACTCCTATATTTTTTCCAAAGTTAATGTGTTGATTCGATCAGATTGAGATGTGGAGAGGATCTCGTTTCTCTCCTGCTTTGCAGTTATGGGATGTTTTTGGCGGGAAGCCATGCGGCGCTCGTTGGTTCGGCCCGGTTAGGGCTCCCGCCGCTCCGGGCCCTGATGGATCCGGGCCCTGATGGATCCTCGCGGCGCCGTGCGGAGGGATGACAGCTGTCTGCAGGCTCTGGAGGAACAAAGGCTCTGCTTCCTGCTGCTCTTCGCTGGGACAACGCGGCGGCCTGAAAACGTGGTTCTGGACTCGTTCTCCTGCTCACCTTTGACCCCTCCAGGCCACCGTAGGTCCCCTCACACTTCAGAGCTGAATAAGGGATTTTCTAGCAGGAGACACAATTACACACAAACCTTTAACTTTTCTCTTGTTTCACATTAAAATCACAAACTACAAAGTATTTAGTTGGGATTTAATTTGTCTTTGTTTCTTGTTCATTTTCTATAAAACTCAAATTAAAGCTGAGATGTTTTGATACGTAGCTAACAGTTTGGTTTCTGTCGCTTCTTTAAAGTTGCTTCAGGAAACTCAACCAATGAGTTTTTTATATTGGATATTAATTTAATTCTACATAGTTGCTGCTGTAGGAAACTTTTCTGGATGAAGTATTTTATGAACATTGTGACTTTCTGCTGGCGAACAAACCACTCAGTCCAGTTTTTATTGTTCATTGAACACAAAAATATGGAAAAAAGTTCAGAAAATCAAATCAAAACTCAAGTTTTTATTTTTTCCTCCGTCTTTTCTGTGTCAGCTGCACGGACACCTGTTGCTATGGCAACCGGCTGAACACAGCTCAACGGACCAGTTCAAGTGCAACCGGAGCATCAACACCAAATAATTCAAACATTTCCCTCAAAAACATCCAGTCTGTTACGTTTTTATGTTTTCAGGCTTTTGTTTATTTTGCCATTATTAATAAGTTAATTGTAACCATTAATTTATTGAGTTTTAGCTCAACGTGACGAATGTTAAATGTTTGATAGGTGAAAGAAAAGGGGCAGCCAGTCAGCGCCATACTGGTCCCAGTGGCCAAGAACGGATAAAAACCAAGAGCTGCAGAAACTTAAAGTGGTTTCTGACTCAGAGGGAGATTAGCGGGAGAACATGGTGATGGCTGGTTTGGATCGGAACCAGAAGCGAGCAGCTGTGGACGGAGCTGTGGGAAAGACGGAGGAACCATGACTGGACGGTTCCACTTGAGAAAGATCCAGAAGGATCAACTTCAGCTGAATCATTTACACCACAGAATATGAATCTATCATATAAATCTATATCTTTATGAATCTTTTATCGGGTCAGATGTTCTCAGAAAACTGATGGAAACTCATTTGTTCCCAGTGATGCTCTAGTTGTCGGACCGTCTGTCTTTATTTCTGTTTATTGGACAAAACTTTCCAAATTAGTCACTAATTAATCCCACAAAGTTGCTGGGATTTTATGTGACAGATTGAAACAAAGTTTAAAGACCGTCAAACATTTTCACAAATAAAATCTGGAAAGTGCGGCTTGTGTTGTGAAACCGAGACATTAATTCAGGAGGAAGAATCAACAAAATGACAATAATGCAGGAAGTTTAGTTCAATCAAATTGTTGCATGATGTTTTAATGAGGCACTGCAATCTGAGGCTCTTTGTTTTGGCTCATCAGGCAGTAACACACACACACACACACACACACACACACACACACACACACAGGATGTTAAAGGGCCAATAAATGGCTGGGCGTTTCCCTGCCTGCAGCTCCTGGTCCAGGTCGGCCGCTTTGTGATGCCCGGTGTGCAAACTGCCAGCTGCTGCAGATCGTTGCGCGCATGGAGCTCAGGTTTTACTGAGGTTAATGCAACATGCAGAAACAGCTGCTGAATTTACTGGAAAGGTTTGGAAAATGTTCAGCAGTCTGAGCTGAACGTGTTCAGCTTAAACATGGTGCAATGTTCATATGAACCTAAACTGTTTGCGGGATTTAAATATTACAATTACTCCACAAGTTGTTTATTTATTATATTTTCCAGCTACAGAGATTAACTCGATCCTAAAAACGCAACACAAGAATGTCATGGAGGCTAAAACATCTGGATCAGTGGAGCCCAACGTGGGTCCTGGAGCGTCGGACCGACACTCCGGATCCAATGATGGCTCATTACAGGCCTAAGAAGAACATTGACCTGCTGAAAAGGTCAACAGAGAATAAAACGTGCAGGATGCCGGACCTTCAGGACGCACTTTGGGCCCCCTGCTCTGGATTAACGCAAACTGCCTTAAAGTTTTATTAGCCGTTATATTCGAGGCACCTGCTGAAACAAGCTAACGTGACTCACCTGCAATTAACTGCTGACCATATTAACTAGAGCTAACACAGTTAGCATGAGTCTTTAGCAGGAGCTGATGTGAAACCAAGCTAATGAATTCACAAACATGGTAGATTTCTATTGATCTACTGTTGACTATTTTACCTAGAGCTAACAGAGTTAGCTCCAGCTAACAGAGTTAGCTAGCTCCTTTAGAATGAGTTAGCATAATTAGCTAATGTGAAATCAAATAAATTAGGCAGATAAATGGATGTTTAAAGTGAGCAGGAAGCGTCTTCAGGTCTTTGTTCCAAACTGTTCTGATATATTTGAGGAAATGTTTTGATCCTGATGCTAACAGTAAACCGGAGCTCTTTCCAGAAATGTTCCCCTTTCAGGCGCAACAGCAGTTTATTATAACATGAAAGTATGAAAATAAAGTCGTAGTACAGCAAGAATAACGTAGAAATGATACGAGAGTAAGTCATAGCATTATGAGAATAAAGTCATAGTATTACAATGTGCTGGTAATATTATGAGTTTATTCTCATAATTTTGTTTTAATTTTAATTTTTTCTGATTATGGCCCTTATGTTCTGCCGTACATGTTGGTATTTCCACAAAAAAACAGCAAATCTGCCCATGTAGCATTGCAGCATAAACATGTCATTATTCCATTTTAATTGATAAAAACTAAACATTCTTCTGTATTTTCACTGATAAAATGTTTGCAGTAACTGGATTCCTGTGACGTCGGTTCTTCCTTGGCGCTTGCGGTCAGGATGGGGCGAGCGACTGCGTGGCACCTTCCCCCCCGTTCGCTCCGCCAGCCGCGATTTATTGCTTCCTGAATCCAAAAACAGGAGCCTGAGCACAAGAGGATTCCAACTGCTGTTTTCAGACGACCTCTGACCCCAGCGGCCCTCCGCCCGCCCAGTGCCGAGCGGTCCCTAAATCTCTCGGCGTTTTGTTCTGGGCTTTCAGGAACCTGATTGATCGCTACTTGAAGTGACTTACGGTTGAGAAACGTTTGAGGAAAACTGAGCAGTTCAGTCAAGAATCCGAATCGATTTTCCTTCTTAGACGATATTTTAATAGCACAAAACAGAATGTAAAAATAATCTACAATATTTTTTTGTTTCTTTCTTTATAAAATTTCTTATGAACATATTTACATTCAGTCTGATATTAACATAAATTCACATCATAAAAATGGCAGCATAAGCATTTTACGGTAATTTGGTGTGAACTTTTGCTCCTTTGTGAAAACATGAAACCTGGAAAACCTTCAAACTTGTTGGGACAAAACTGAGGATTTAGAACAAAATACAATAAAGTGAAAATATTACAAGAAGAAACTAAAAAAATTACAATAAAAAAGCAGTTTTTATGAGAGAAAAGCTTGGATAGAGTGATACGCCATCATTTCATAAGTGATAATTTGATGCTAAAATATTAAATATTTCCTTATTTGTAAAACTGAAACCAAGGTATAATTTCACAAGATGCTTTTCTCATAAAATGACTACTTTATTATCTTTAAATTTATTGTTGTAATGAATTTGTTTTCCAGAAATATTTACATCCACAAGGAAACAGAGAAAAACGGCAAAACGTTTTTACTCCTCCACACCAGTGGGTGGCGCTAAGCAGGCAGTCTGGGACATGAGATTAGCAGTAAACAAAACAAAAAATCCAAAGCAACGAGTCAATTTGAACTTTGAATCACTTTTACTAAAAGTAATAAAACAAACAAGTAATCCGCCACTGTTGTTGTCATGTATGATGTGTTTGGGGTCATAGGTCACTGTAGAACCCGCTAAGGATATTTACGTTTCCGGGGGAACGGGGACAGTTAAAAACTTTCTGTTAGCATTTCAAGCTAGTTCCCGAAAACCCCAGCAGGAGTTCAGCCTTCCTGTTTTCTACTGAAAGCCCAGGTCTCTCCACAGACGCATTACGTTGCTGAAAACACATTTTCCTTACTTATTAGCGCTAATAGCGGCTAATGCTACGTCCTCTTCACTCAGCATTAGCTTCTACACTGAGGAGCAAAACTGGTAGCTGGTTGTGTTCGATGACCCAAAAAATATCGGAGTTTCCAGATGCCAGTCAGTCGACAGCAGATATCGGTGCATCTCTATAACATTTAGATTTGGAGATCAATACGCGTCGATGTTGATTTGATTCATTTCAGCTGTTCTGAATAGCTGTGTTTTTATGGCTGTTTTGTCCAATCTCCACCTGATTTATTGTGGCAGATTGTTTGCAGCAGGAAGTGAATCCATGATGGCGGCATCAGCTGCTCTCATCTGTTCATATATTAAATTCTCGTTGCTACATAAAGTTGCTTTCTTCTCTCATTTGGTTTTCAGTGCTTGCAGCATTTTCCCTTCTTCCTTTGAGTGCAAATATTCTTCAGCGATTCGTATCGAACCTCTTCGTCGGGCTGGACGATCACAATAATTATCAATATCAGTCAATATCGATAATTATCGATTTATGTTTTAAATATCTGAGCCTCTCCTGTTCGTTGTGTCTTATTGTTTAGCTGTTTTCAGGAACGGTGGGGAACTTGAACCTGCTGTAAGTCACTCAGCAGCTCGTTGCTAGGTAACCGAAACTCCTTCTTACTACCAGCATGTTGCTAGGCAACCAGAGAGAGAGTTCAGTGAATATTCTGAGATGTGTTTTCTGTCGGTAATCATCACAGATGGTGATATTTATCGTTATCTAGTTATTGTCCAGTCCTTCCTCCTCGTTTAGAGGACAACACGAGCCGCTGGACGTCGCCGTCTTACATCATCCGGCCAAAAACACTGAAGAAAACGTTCTGTGTTTCGCCCACAGCCGCAACAAACGAGTGAGATTTCTTTGTTTTCCTGAGTTTTAAACCGACAAGCCTCAAACGACGCGCTTGAGAAAAACGTCCAAAGCTAAAATCCTTTTGTTCAAGTCCAGGAAGTCATGCTGAGGATTCACTTCAAGCCTGGCGGGGGCAGCCAAGCCTGGCGGGGGCAGCCAAGCCTGGCGGTGGCAGCCTGGCGGGGGCAGCCAAGCCTGGCGGGGGCAGCCAAGCCTGGCGGTGGCCGTGTCTGCTTGGCGTTCAGCGCCACGGTTTCATCCGAGCGTCTCAGTCTACAGGAAGTTCACAGGGGATCTGCTGGGCGGCTTTGGCCAGAGCGTAAGTCCTCTGGAAGTCCTTGTAGCGCGGCGCGCAGCCCAGCCAGGCCTCGCCAAAGTGCACCCTGCCCGTGAAGAGGAAGCTGCCGGGTCCCGGCCGGACGCCGCACTGCAGCAGCGTCCGCACCTCGCCGCGGCTCGCCAGCCGACTGCTCCCCGTGAACAGCGTGTACTTCTGACGGAAAACCCGGGTGGCGCTGACCTTGATCACGGCGGCGCGCAGCGTTTGGTCCTCCTCCACCGACCGGATGTTCCCTCGAACGACTGCAGAGAAACAGGAAGTTCATTTCATCTGCAGCACAGGAAACGGCATTTCAATAAAACTAAAACCAACTTCCTGCTGGTTCTGGGTGTTCTCACTCCTGACACGAACCAAAATTACAACATTGGTTACATTTGGAGCTCACTGTCGGAAAAAAACCTTTGAACAGCCTCCTGGCCTGTGGGGGGCGCTGCACCAAAACCCACTGAAGGAAACAACATGAAAACCTTCCTTCTTCACAAAATGTAAACAAAAACAGAGTGGCTCATATTTTAGCAGTTGGAGGAGTTCTGTTGCTAGCACTAACTAGTGCGTTTTGGTTGTATTTACCCAGAATTCCCTGAGCTGTAATCCACTTCCTGATCTTAGAGCGGCTTCCGGTCCGCTTGGCGTTCACATATGCATTCGGACTGAACCAGAGTTCACTTTAACTGAGTCCAGACTGAAGTTTGATGGCCAGCAGCAGATGAACTCTTGGACTCTAAATGTGTTCACCGCTCTGTGTTTCACGCAGGACGATAATTAGCGCTGCGCTGCCTCCAACCCCAGTTTCCTGTATAAATAATAATTGGCTTCTCTTTGGAAATTTGCCCAAAGCAAATATTCATAAAACAGATTTTGCTAAAAGTCAGGGGTATCTTTCCTGTTTCACAAGTTATAAACAAACTTAACCTAAAATCAGCTTCTAAAATGCCGAACTGCCCCTTTAAGCGCCGGGAGTTTAATTCCTGTCAACTTACCGAAGTCGCTGGTGCAAACCGCCATCAGGATCTCGGTGTCGTTGCACGGCCGGCAGGCATCTGAAGAGACAACAAGCAGCCGGAGTCAGTCGACAAATCCGAACCGCCGACGTGAAATAAACACCTACATGCAAATCAGAGCCAACAGGAAGGCGACAAACTGCTGGACCTTAAACTAAAACAACAAAAACAGAGGAAACGAAACGCTGCCATAAAACTGACTGCTGCTGCTGCAGAGGAGGAACCAGAGGAGGAACCAGAGGAGGAACCAGAGGAGCATGGAGGTGTGATGATTCTCCAACACTTTAAAGACAGATGAGTTTCACACCTTAAAGTCTTAACCGGCTAAAATAACCACAAAATCCTACCAAGTAATTTTAATATAATTTCTCACTGCACTTGAAATAAAACAAAACTAACATAAATCACTTTTGATTAAGAAACAGGAGCTTGTTTAATAATATTGATCAGATTATTTTCCCCATGTTATCAGTGGAACCGTCACTTGTAATGATAATAATAGTGGGATTATTCCTTTATAATTCCAAAATTAAGGAATGAATTACTTTAAAACAAGTTCCCATTTCTTGCTGTAAAGTTACTTGTCAGTTGGTTTTGTCTTGTTTAAGATAGGATTTAGTCTTTAATTACCTCCAGTCAGATTTATTGATTAAAACCAACTGAAGAAAATGGACTGAACTTTTTTTTTAAAGTTCACTTCGGCCCCCACTCATTGATAAATGGGATTCCTTCCTCTTCTTTCCAGCCTAATAAGAGTTTTTTTGTGGGGGGGCTGCAGACGAGTTGCCCCACAGAGAGGCAGTTCAACAAAGGAGCGGAGCGTCTCAGCTGGGCAGAGGCCTCCGCGTTGCCTAGGCAACCGCAGTAATCCCAGAATACTCATTAAGAGGCCTCTGGACTCCTCAGAGCCCCCACATGCTGCGCCTTTATGCCCCCTCCTCCTCAGCCTGGCGGTGGGGAAAGTTTGGCTGCTTCCTCCCTCCAACCGGACCAACATCAGGATCCAGGCTGACGAACGACTGCAGCAAACGGGCTGCAGCAAACGGGCTGCAGCAAACACATGAACAGGCCACAAAATGCTGCAGGTGCAGGAATTACTGCAGAATGAAAATGCAACATGTCAAAAACAAAACAGGAATCCTCCAGACCACCAGGGGGAGTCTGGAGTCATTTTAAAGACGCTGCTTTTCCTAAATATTCTCAAAGACATGAAGGAAGTGGATCGATTCAAAATATCCATAATATTGATACCAAATCGATTTTATACTTTTTTCAGTTTTTATAGTTTATATTTTAGTTTCTCAGCTTCACTGTAAAATATGTTTTGCTTTGATTTGCTCTCATATAATTTAAAAAACAATGAACACAAATTGGTTTTCCATTTTTATGTTCATCATGCTAATATGTTGTTAAACTGTTTTTTGGTCACCTATAAACTATAAATACAAAAACACAAAATGATGAGATTCGTAAAAGACGTCGGAACCTGTCAGGTGAATAACGAGGTTCTGGTGACGGCAGATAAACGTAGAGGCTACATTTAGCTAGAAGCTAAAAGCTACGTTAGCAAAGCCAATTTTGCTCGCTGGGCAGTAAGTACTATAGTACATATCAGTAATATTTATTATAGTTACACATAGTGGTGTACCTGAGTAATAGCTGTAATGAACTTTTATTGGTTGTGGGTTAGACAGCAAGCTTAGCTTGTGGTTAAGCTAGGAAGTGCTAGCTTACCCACAAGCTAGTACTTATCTTGTGGTTTGTTTATTGTTGTCATAGTAACTGTCACGACAGTTAGGGATCCCTGCCAAAATGGCTGCCAGCTACAAAATTACCAGCAGTGATTTCTCCCATGAGAGCTTCCTGTAATATTTGTGACTGCAGGCTCCCCCTAGTGGTCTGGAGGACTTCTGTTTTTGCAGCGTTTCCTTTTTGCCTCTGTTTCCTGCAGTTGCAGCATTTTGTTATTTGCAGTTTTCAGTTGGATTTGTTTTCTTTTTGTCTGTGTTTTGGAGCGTTTCGCCATTTGGTGAGCGTTGGCGTCGCCTCCTGGCTAAATGTGAAACCTTCTGGCTCTGACTCGCCTTCTCTGCTGATGGCGTTGGAGTCCAGCGCCATGCGCGCCGTCCAGCCGCCGCGCAGCTCGTAGCGGAAAGAGGCGGTCCTCCTGCTGATGTCCTGATGCGGCGTGGCCTGCAGGAACAGCGCCATCCTCTGCCCCGGCGTGCGGCTGAAGCAGCGGACCCTCGGCGGCGGCGACGCCTCCATCCGGTCCCCCACCAGCAGCTCCAGCAGCCCGTCCCTCTCCAGGTACAGCTGGGCGCCGTGGAACTGCTCCGACGGCTTCACGCAGGCCGTGATGACGCCGCCACCGGGGCCCGCCGCCGCCGCCACGGGGGCCAGGCGGGGCGTGAGGGTGAGGCGCAGCGCCCCCTTGGGGTACAGCCAGTCCAGGGTCCCCTCAGAGCAGTGCAGGGAGATCTGCTCCACGCTGCCCTGCTGCTGCGATAAACCACTGAGGGCAGGAAAAATTAGACATTAATATTTATGTACATGCAGGGCGCTCCCATATATTTATATGTATAAGATTTTTTTCCCCAAGTTTTTATTTTTCTGAATCCTGTGGGAAATGAAAATATTGCAACTCGGTACAGAACTTGTAAAATAGTCTCCATCTTCCCAGCTGCCAGCAGGAGCTGCCAACTTCATCATGCACACAAAAAAGACATTTCAAAGTTTGAAGACGATGTGAAAACAATAGAAAATAATGTTAAGCAAAATACTAGTTCTGTTTTATCACTGTAAAAAAGTATATTTGTATTGTTCCTAGTGCAGATGTTTTAGTACACTTGAAATAAGAAAACTAATTTAAAATAACTTTTAGACAAAATAACTCTTGAATATAGTTTTAAAAATCACAACGTTCTACTGGATGAATTTTTGAGTTATAAGAGGAAAAACATCTTGTTATAAGTGAACAAATCTCTCCGTGGATCTGGTGCTTTTAGTGAAAATCAATATTAAATATTAACTGACTTTATTAAAACAAGCTCCTATATTTTGCCAGAAAGTTACTATTGAGTTAGTTTGTATTATTTTCAGTTTACTAAGATATTTGCAACAAAAATACTTTGTTTTTTCTTGGGGGTAACTTTAGAAATGCATCCATAAATACAAACAGAGCTCCTTAAAGCACAACACAACTGAAACAGAACTGCCCATCATAACTATTTCATCAATAGCACCACAAAAATATGAAAACATTCTAACTCCATGAGTTTGCAGATGGTCAGTGGCCCCCAGGAGCCCACCTCTTTTAACCACCCCTGTGCAGTTACACAATAAAACTGTTTCATGGAGTCCAAGATGAGATGAAAGTAACTTTGTCAAGAATAAAAAACAGATTTAGTTTCCTGAAAAGTTACAGCACAGGATAAAATAATGAAAAGCGCCCCCTGGTGGCTGATATGTGAGAAAACGTAATGTTTGTTAAAACGTCACAAAAATCAAGATTTCAGGAAAATAGAAGCGATAAAAATAAAAGCTGCTCGTTTTCCTCCATGAAGTTTGTCTGAATCCCGCAAACATTTTAATCCCGCAGCAACTTCCGGCGTGTTGCATCCAGAACAGCTGATGTCTGGTTTTCACAGGATGCGACTTTAAAGCAAACTAAATCAATACTCGCCTTCCTGTCCAGCTGCACTGATCCTCAGAGTAACTGGAGAAACACGAGTGAAAAATCCCCAACAGCAGAATCCAGGTTGCGTTAATCCGGCGCCCAAATCCAGGCATTTTCAACCAGTTGACGCCAAAATGTTTATTTTTATTCCCAAACCTGCTTTTCTCATCTAAAGCTGCCGATGTGACGCTGCGGTTGAGTCTCCATGCTGCTGCAGCTGCAGGATGCCGGCCGCCTCTGCGCGTCTCCTGCAGCGCAGCGCAGAACTTATTCAGAAACTTCCCGACCAATCAGACGCCGAGCTGGGAAACTTTAAACCGGCCGGGGGGGCGGGGCTTGGCGGGACGTCCGGGCCAATCAGGAGCCGCGGGCTGAGATGAACCTCCTGCTGGTTGGACTGAACAAACTTAAAGAAAACTTCTGACATGTTTAAACTGTAGAATCAATAAAGATGTGAATAGAAAAACATTTTTCACCAAATATTCACATCAATAAATTCTCTCTAAATTCTTTTTTAAAATAAAGGTGGAAATTTCTGGACTTTTCTGGAATTTCCTCAAAGTATCAGGATTCAACACCAGAAAAAACAAACATCATTTCAGCTTTATGTTTTCAGGCCTTATGTTTATTTTTGCTGTTATTAATATCCAGATTTATCCGTTCTATTGTTATAATCATCCAAACTTTACCTGATTTATTTTTGTTTTTAAAATTTGAAGTTTTACTTTGTAGCTTTAAAACTAGGACTTCAGCACATCAGTCGTATTGATGTGATTGAGCTCAGATCACATCAATAACCTGATTCTCAGACATTAGATGATGACGATGATGATGATGACCTCCCCCCTCCTCCCACTGGTTTGCCCTTTGACCTCTCCCCTGCTGGGCTTCTCTTTCATGTTGTGGTATTTATAACCAAATCAGTGGCTGAGCCAGCGGCTTTTCCCCGAACGTGTCTGAGTGACGAATGTCCAGTTATGATGGGCTGCAGTTCGGGACAAAACGCATCCCAGGAATCCAGCTGTGCTGCAGTGTGCAGCAGGATGGAGTTTAAAGTTTAAAGGCTCAGGCTGCAGGACGAGGATCCACTCTGGAGTTTATCATGTGCATCTCTGATAAACTCATGAATGCTTTCATGAAAACGGCTCTTAGAACGAAAGCTGACAAAAACCATCATGACCTGAAGTCCAGTCCAACACAGACTGGGTCAGAACCACAGCATCAGAACCACAGCGTCACGTTTTCACACCAAAAGACGTTCAGTGGTTTGAATCCAACTCCACTTTCATAGAAAGTCTGGTTCATCAGGGGAGGTGTGAACGTTAACCGAACTCTGGTCCGGTTTGAATGCATATGAGAACGACAAGCGGACCGGAGACCGCTACAGCGCAGGGCATTCTGGGTAAATCCTACCAAAGCTAACATGCTAGCCTAGTGCTAGCAGGAGAAATGGCTCCAGAAGACAAAGGGAAAATCCTCCAACCGTTAATATCTGACGCTGCTCCATTTATACTTTGTGAAAGAGGAAGTTGCCGTCGTTTTCATCAGTGGTTGTTGGTGCAGCGCCCCCACAGGCGGAGAGGGGAACACGTTGCTCAAGGAGTTTGATTCAGTCGTTATTGAATCTGTTTTTTCCACTGACAGATTATTTCCATGTAATACATGAAAAAAAGTCTTTGGATATAATACTTTTTAAAAACATTTGGATATTACTAAGTGAAATTCCTATTTCTTGCTGAATAGTTGCTATTAAACTGGTTTTGTCTTTTTTCTAAGATCCGTGCAACAGAAACGAGACGAAACATTCCTGGTAAGTTTAATAATTACTGTACATGTGACTCATGTAAATCCCAGCAGAACGCATTAAGGTTTGTTGTTGTACTGAGGCGAAATGTAAAAAGGTCCAGAACTGATTTGGGGTTTTCAGACACAGAAATCCTGGATCCCAGTCAGAGGTTTGCCTGAACCTGTTTGGTTCCAGTTCTGGGTCCAGAACAAAGCCACCTTTGACTGCAGTGAAACTCAGCCTGCCTGTCCCTCCATCCTGGACCAGTAAACCAGATTCCCGCTGACGTTCGGCTCCCAGTGTTCCCACCACTGCGCCAATGGGAGCGTCTTCAAACAGAGCCTCTGTGCGCATACGACGGTTTCCGTGCAAACAGAGGATGGACCGTTTGGTCCTGGTCGTGTTCACAGAACCTCAACAGTCTCCTATTATTGACCTTTTCTCAATGTTATTCAAACAGAGACTCTGTTTCTGAACTTTCCTGATTGATTCACGTCTTTTACGCAGTGCATGCAGGGAAGCCTGGTGTTGAATATCCAGGAAAACCTCAGCAGCCAGAAAAGCCCTGATGGAAAAACCTGAGCTGAGCGATGGAGACGTCCTGGTTCCCAAAGTTTCTGCTAATCTGGTGCATCTGGAATCACTGCTGTTTGTTTACAATAATCTGCTTATGAATGAGACTTTACACCTCGCAGCAGAACTTTGATTTTACTTGCTAGCTAAATATTTAGCTTCAAATTAACAGCAATATTTTGGGTTATTTAGCCATATTTTCATAATGTTTTTTGTTAATTTATCCAGATCACACTTTCAAACTAAACATTTAGCTAAGAAGATAAATATTTATTTAGAATGTAGCTTGTAATTAAAACATTTAGTTTGAATCTAAATTATTCTAAAGCTAAGTAATAAGCTTACTAACTAAATATTTATTTTTAACTTAAATATCAAGCTTCATATCAAATATTTAACTTGCTAGATAAAAACTATCTAGCAAAACTAATATTTAGTTTTCCATCTAAATATTTAACCTGAAGCTTTATGTTTAGCTTTAGACTAAATTCAAACTTAATATTTGCTGAATGTTTTGTTTCAATCTAATTATTTAGCTTATGAGCTAAATTCCTGCTTTCTTAAGCGTGAAACTAAATAATTAGTTTAATACTTAAATACTAACATTTAGCTTTATACTAGTTAGCTTGCTAAGTATTTATCAAGTTAGCTTGCTAAATAGCTATTTAGCTAAATTGTTAGCTAGATAGTTATTTATCTTAAATGTTTAGCTTTAAACTCGATATTTAGCTTCACACGTTGCTTGCTAGCTAAATACTAGCTAAATACTTAGCTAGACACTTAGCTTCATGCTAAGTATCCACAGGCTAGTGTTTAAGATCATGAGACACGTTCATATCAGCAGCTGTAATATTTTATCTGTACCATTTCGAACTTTTCCGAACTCCTTTTGCTCCAGTTTTTCTCGGCTCTAATTTTCCAGGAATCGTGCTGGGAGCTGCTGATTCAGTCGGCGGACATGTTCCCGAAGCTCGAGGCTGTGAGAACTAAAGTTCTCCATGTTTCTGCCCCGCATGTGAAAACTGACACCTGCGCTCCCATTACGCTGCCTCAGGCCGGCCGTTGAGGCTCGTGTTTGTTTGCGTAACAGTAAATTTCTCATCTCCGTCGTATTTGTGTGCGACTGCAGCCCAGTGGGAAGCGGCGGCCTAAACAAAGCAAGGGAGAAAATGGCGGACACAGCTGGAGCTGCGCAGCGACACCCTGAGAAAAGCTGTCATGGATCACTGCTCGGCCCCTTCAAGTGTCTCCGCCGGGATGCAATAACTTAAAGAGGTTTGTGTTCATTTCACATGAAACATGTCAGTGTTTATGTGAGAAAATTTCTGCAACTTTCTCACAGAGCAGAAACACAAATTCATTTTGGTATCTTAGTCCACTTGCAATAAGACAAAAATAACTTAAAAATTACTTTTTAGCATTTAATAATGCTAAAAAGTTCCATTTAATAATGGAATAATGATTTTTTATCAATATTAATGAAATATTGACTTAAAACAAGTTTCTGTATCTTCATGAAAAGCTGCAGTTATTTCAAATACTAGAAACTCGACTGAAATATTTGGTAATATTTCTTGTTTTTCCCTGATTCAAGGCCGGATTCAGGATGCACTGCAAAAACACAAAATCTTACCAAATATTTTTCGTTGAGTTATAGAGCAAATATTTTAGTACACTTAAAATAGAGAAACTTTTCAGCAACATCCAGGAGCTTGATTTAAGTAAATAATTCCTTAATATCGATTTGAAAAAGGCTCGTTCCATTAGCAGAGTATTCCACTAACAACTAAATATGTTTTTAAGTGAGTTGAGCTAAAACTTTTAAAATCAACATGAAGGAATTATTTACTTAAATTAAGCTGCTATATGTTGTTATTTGTAAGTTAGTTTAGTCTAAATTCTTAGTAGTTGGTAAGATTTTGTGTTTTTGCAGTGCATGCATCAGTGTTTCCCGCTCTGACTCTGTTACACATTTCCATTTAAAATGATTCATCATGTGTTTCTGACAGCCTTTATGTGGTCAGCAGCACCAAATATAGTCTAATTATGGCAGCTGGGGTCAGAGGTCACAGATGGGTGCCTTTAGGAGTTCATTAGTAAAATGGAGGGAAGAGGCAGCAACTTCTCCCGTTGACTTTTATACATTTATTGAAAATATGTTTTAGCAAAAAGAATATTGATGAAAACCTTTTTTTCTCAGGTTTTACTCTAATTTATTCATTTAATTATAGTTTTTGCAGCCATTTTGTGCAAATGCTTCTTTTGAAGGACATTCAGTTTCCATCTTTATCTTGTTTATCTCGTTTTTCCGTAGAAACGCTTCCAGGCTCTGATTGGTTGTGGCTTTTCTTCAGTGTTTTCCATAGAAAACAACTGGATCATTTTTTTCTCGTCTCAAACAGCTGCAGTAAACAAACACCATGGTTGTACGGAAATGATACTTTGTTCCTGGAAACCCCAGAGAGATGCCAGAATCCCACAGTGCACTGTAAAACCTAACCTCACGGAAAATTTCCCCAAACATCTCCAGGTAATCAGGAAAACATGGAAAAAAAACAAACGAGGATTCGCTGCTTAGCCAGAACAGGAAACTCCTTTTAAGGTAAAAACGGGTCGGCTCTTCTCTCCGCTGAGCAGTTTGGTTTTATATTGCAGTTTGGTTTTATATAGACCTTTTTAGTGTGACATCACAAGATCCCGCCCCACGACTTCCTGCTGGAGGGCAAAAGGCTGCTTGCTAACTGACTAGCTTTGGTTTGAGCTGTTTGTCAACATGACACCAAATCTTAAATATACGCCTGATATATGGAAGAAAAATGGACGCTTTGCTTTGTTACGTTACAACAAGGTCAGAAAACGAAGTTAAGAAAAAAGTGGGGGAGGAAAGTAGGTCAGTTGTGCTAGCTTGACTATGACAACTTTAACATGTAGATGGGCTGCAGAACTCTGTGTTTTGGTTCAGTTATAACAAAAAAGCAAACTAAACATCAACTCTCACAGATCATCAGTGCAGCAGAAACACAGCAGATTGTTTACTGAGTCGTTCTAGATGGTTTATGAAAAAACCTGCAACTGGTCCACAAATGCAAATAAACATTTTACAGAATAACAGTTCACCGTTATTCTGTAAAACATTTTCTTATACATTGAAGTGGACAATTATCATATCATTTATCGTTTATGGGATAAATTTCTTGTAGGATTTTTGACGCTAAATTCCAGTTAATGTAATAAAAACTGACTAAAATGTCTTTGCTGTTTTTTCTCCACATCAATAAATTTGATTAAATGAAGTCTCTATATGCAGTTTATTAAATTTCACTTCTTTAAGTGGAGAAGCTTCTATTTTTCAAGAATGACGTTTATGATTGTTCAACAGTCACTTAAAAACCAATTAATCTGTAGTTTATCATCATTTTTCACAAAGTTCAGATACTTTGTGTTGGTTTAACGCATAAAAACCCTGATTTTGTTTTGTCCTTTTCGCTCCGTCCGTTTTTTGTCAACGTTACGTTGATGTCAATAATGAAAGCAGAAAGTTGTGGTAATTCAAACAGGCAGGAAGAAGAAAATAACCGACCGACTTCAAACGTCTCTGAGCTTTGAAGAGTTCAGCTCCAAAGCAAACAACCCAAACTCTTTTCAAGTGGTTCCTGCCGTGGTCTAGTCAAAGGGTTTGATTTTTGACGGCCAGTGTTTGATTACAAGAGCAGTGGCTGCTGAACGTGCAGGAAGTTTCAGCGGCTCATGAGGTCTGGAGTAAATTTAACCAAAAGGAAACAAAAACCATGATTGTAACCAGACAGAAACACGTCCACTCTCATCTTTATTTATTTGCTTTATTTTTATTTTTGAGCTCAGAATCTGAAGCTATTTTCATCCAGATGGTGCAGAAGTTATTAACTTCTTATTAACTAGTAATAACTAGTTACTTTTACCTGAGTCACTTTTTGAAAAAAATATACGTTTAGGAATATTTTCACTGCATCTTCAGTACTATTTACTTTCACTGGAGTGATGTCATGAAGTGTTTCTGCTCTGCAGTAAAATGTCTGGATTTTGTGCCAAACGAATGAAAAACAAACCAGAACTTCACCAGTTTTCAGGTTTAATCAGTTTATTATGAAAGAAACTGATTTGGAAACTTTAACTGTGTTATTTATAAGAATTATTGTCACTTTGGGCCTTAAAATACCAACATTTCCTCTTAACTTTACATTCTGGTCCATCTGATGATGTCATTTTTAAATATTTGATGTTTTTTGCTCTTTCTGCCAGATGCTTTTCCGTTCCTGGATGTTTAGTTTTTGCTGTTGTGGAGGGAAACGTGCTGATGTTTTGTGCGCTGCGTTCGCCCAGCGGCGCCTCCAGCCTGGTGCTGTTGGACCCGGCTGGGGGTCAGACCCGGGTTCACCGCCGGCTCAGCCTCCCTGCCCCCGACATCCCGTCTAATTGGCTGAATCACTTTGGAGGGAAACTTGACAAGAAGCAGGATCCCTCCAAAAATCACAATAGCTATAGTGTTTTCCATATTGTCGCAGACAGATGTTGAGGCTCCCGACCGCATCCACATTTCAGTCCCTCCTCTGGACACAATGCAGGAAAACACAAAGGCGGCTGTGTTTTGGCGGTCAGTGCAGATGCATAATTAAAGCCGCCAAGAAGTTTTTCACGTTTCAACTGGACAAACATGTGATTTCATGTTTTACTCCATGAAATAATTCGTATCAGTTCATGAAACCAAAACCAAAACGCAGGGAAGTTTGTTTCATTCTGTTTCAAACTTTCTGTTGTTGCTGAAAGGATTTCAGAAACATTTCATTTATTTCATGTTTCGTTTCCCGTTTGTAAAGATTCAGTCAAAAATTCACATCAGCAGTTTGTTATTCAACCCGTCATAACAGCAAAATGGGTCTTAATTTTGTCAATCATTAATTTATAAAGTTTAATATTAATTATTTTTGTTGGGAAATTAAATATTTAGTTTACAATTTTTAGCTCTGAACTAAATATTTAGCAGAATGCAAGCTAAATATTTAACTTTTAGGCAAATATTTATCAAATGAAACTATATATTTAAGTGGTGAACTAAATACTTAGTTCCATTATATTTAGTTTGAAGCTCAATATTTAGCTTCAAATTAAATGTTAGCTTCCTATAGCTAAAGCAGCACCTAGCAAACTTCTGCTGACTGAGGATTAGGATTAGGATTAGGGTTAGGATTAGGATTAGGGTTAGGGTTAGATTAGAGCGCTCTGCTTTCTGGAATGTAGAAAGTAATTACTGTCGGGCCGGGACTTTGATGTGTTAATTTTGATCACTGAATTACTTAGAATTTAACACAGCAATGCAATTAATCACTTCTTTTTTCATTGATTGATTTTGCTCAAAGGTTCCGGTCAGAAGGCGTTTCCAGTACACCTGTAAATCTGACGCACACGCAGCGTTGGAGCCGCTTCTCTCCGCCCACTAGAGGCAAAACGACCTGATTGGACGACGTAAAAGACTAATGTTGTGCTAAAAGGCTATTTGAGCCTCAAGGAGAATCATGTAGCAGCTAACGCTACTATTAGCATCCATAAGCGATCAGGGAGATCTGATCGATTAATAACCTAAATAACAGATTAAAAATAACAAATCTCTCATTGAGGAAACGTGTCTGTTTATTCCACAGAACCAAAAATGAGACTCAAGTGAAAGTAAAAAGTTTTTGCCCCAGAAATGATAAAAAAATTTGGTAAAAAGTTGAACTGATCACATTATCAATTATGTAATATTTCACATTCATTAATCCAAATTATAAAGTTCAGTGGAAATTTGAGTATTTTAAGGACAAATAGTCAACAATTCAAAAGTTTAGTTAATGTAACTAGTTACTCATAAACTCTGGTTTATTCAATCATTTAGTAGCAAAAATGTTTCTTGAATTGAAAATGTTGAAAATCAATAGTTTTGATTAAAATGTGATTATTTAATTACTGGCCATGTTGTTACATTACATTTAATGGAGCTTCATCATTAATTTATTATTAAATTCTTCAAAATTACATATTTTCTTTTGCTAAATAACTGAAGAACTTCCTCCTCCTCTTCCTCCTCCTTGTGTCTCCTTCTTCTCTGAATAGATTTCATTCGGCCTGCAGGTCATCCTAGGCTGAGCAGGGAATAATTGGGCTGCCTACACACACACACACACACACACACACACACACACACACACACACACACACACACACACACACACACACAGACTTTAAAATTTAAACCCCCACTCCTACAATGGGCGGCCAGACAATAGACGCATGCCAGCACTCTGACCGCGCTCTGCAGCACAAAACCTCCCTGTTTATTCTGAATCCTTCTTCCCTCCTTCATGCTGGATCAGCAGAATAATCGGTGATGAGATTAGATTATATGTGTCATGTTTCACATTAAATCATGGGAATAAGTTTTATGGATGCTAACTCTAAGCCTGCAGGGATTATAGTTATGACCAGTGATGGTTCACCGTTTAAAATTTCTAGGGGTTAAAGTTAAAGTTCCTGAGACGCTGGGAGTTTGTAACTGAACATGAAGCCGAGTTCTGGATTTATTTAAACCGAATGAATTATAATCTGAGTTTTATGCTTTAATTAAAAACATAATTCAGGTTGTAAACCTTTAACATCTTAACTGCAGCAGAAAACTCTGATAAACCTCCAATAATTATGAATCCAGATTAAGTTTCACATATTTCAATCTTTCAAGCTTTAGTTTCTTTTTACTGCACATTTTAATCTCTGAAAATAATTCTTATGATTTGGTGAAAACAAAATAGGCTACTTAAAAAAAATAAATCTGAAATTGTTTGTTTTTTCTGTTTCAAACTTTGTGGATTTTTACCTTTTGTTGCTTAAATATGAAGATCTGTTGGTTCAAAACAGATTTGGCTTATTTTGTAACGTCTTATTCTTGTTCGTTTATTATTGTCACATTATTGAAACTAAATGTTTGACTCTCAGCTGGAGATGTAGCTTAAAGCTAAATATTTAGCTTGGAGGTAAATATTTAGTTTACACTAACACCAACAACCACTGCAGGAAACGACACTAAAACCTCTGAAGACGCTGAGAGCAACTTCCTGTTTCACCAGATGAAACAAGATGGAGGCGTCAGAGTTTCTCTTTAGTCTTTGGCTGAAGACCAGGAGCCATTTCTGCTGCTAGTGCTAGGCTAACATGTTAGCTTAGGTTGTATTTACCCAGAATGCCCTGCGGTGGAGCGGCGTCTGGTCCGCTTGGCGTTCACATTGAAACCGAACCTGAGGTTCGTAGGACCAGAGTTTGATTTGTTCGGCTGGATTAAACTCCACAAACGAACCGGAACCTTCTGGACAAACGGACCAGATTCAGATTAAAGTGGACCAAACAGGACTGGTGTGAATACAGACCTGAGACCAAACTAATCTGGATTCAAACATCTTCTGCAGGTAACATCATCCATTTATGAATTCTTAGATTCCTAATTTCAAGGCAGCAGTGCTGGATTAAGAGATAAAATCCCAGCAGTTTGACAACGAAGAGGTGAGATTCAGTTCTTAATCTCCAGCGGGAAGCAGAGCCTCGTCTGTTTCCGTCCCCAGATGACCATTAAAGTCTCGGTGGGACTATAACTGCATCCAGGCTTTTATCTGCCGTCTTTCAGCGGCTCCATTCAGATTCCTCGCTGACCCGCAGCTCATCCCTGAGTTTCCTTTTGATGGGATTATTTTAAAGAAGCGGCGTCCCGCTGCCCTGGCCTGTTGCTCTCAGCACCTGCACTCCAGCGGCCTTCACCTCCTCAATGAACCGCCGGGTCTGAAACTGTAGCCTTGCATCTGTTGCAGACGAGGGACCCGGCAGTCTGAGCCGCGGGTCCGAACCCGACTCCGGTTTCCTCTTCATTCAGCCGGACTTCAGCCGTATCACGTCTCCGTCCCTGAGGGCCGCTGTGGCGGCGGCTCAAGGTAACAGGCAGAATGACCTGCGGAAGAACAGCAGGCCTCTTTGCTTCAGGCTCGACTTTCATGTTCAAGTCAAGAAAGAGACATGAAGCCTTTTTGGGGTGAATCTGCAAAGAATCAGAGGCTCTGGAGACACAAAACCAGAGGAGAACATTTCTACTCTCAGAAAGTTTCAAGAAAAAAATTTAACATTTCTGAGTTTGAAAAGTTTAAAATTTCAGACAATTTGAGATTAATCTCAGAAAATTTCTAGAAAACATTTTGAGCTTCAAAAGTTGAAAACTTTCAAAATTAAAGTCATAATTATGAGAAAAATGTCTGAATGCAGAGAGAAAAGTGGGGCTGCAGAGCAGTTTGCAATAACAATTTATGCAAAATTCAGACAATAATTATTTTTAAAAAATTCTCAAAATCCTCCACAGAAATAAAACCTGTATTTTGAAAGTCTGATTTCCTGGTTGTTTCCTCTAGAAGTAACACGATCATGAGGCTCAATGCGATAAACGCCGACCTGGCACTAAATCTTCTGATCAGAAATCGTAATCATGTTCTTTGCCGTGTTTCCATTAAGTTAATTTTTTGTGATTCTGATTTGCTGGAAGCTGAAAGAGGAAAAATCGGAGATGAAACCCAGTTTGCTCTTTCTGCAGACAAGAGAGAAAACAGAGAAACTTTATGTTGAAGGAGCGCCGGCCTGCATCGCTGCTCAGCCGCAGCAATTAAAATTCAGATTGATGCTGAAGTCGAGGATTTGTGCCGATCTGCACATGTATGCAGGCTAATCAGAGCCTCTTCACGGGTCACTCAGGGTCAGACGCTTGTGATGGAAATTTTGCGGCAGGCGTAGGAAAACAAAGCCGGAGACGTCGACATTCTTCACGCATGAGACAACAAACCGAGGAGAAAAACTAAAATAAGATCAGGCCTGATATTAGAAACACTTGTTTTAGTTTCTCTGTTCAGCCTTTTGTTTTCGGTCTTTGTGTCGAAACCGTTGGATGTTTGATGTTTCCTCAGAGGAAACGCATCACTTCCTCTCAATTTAGCTTTTATTTTTATTTTCCAGACTGTTCAGGCTCTTGAAGGCGTTTCTCTGCAGAGCCGGCGGGAAATCTTAAAACGATAAGATTTAATGATAGTTCGATGGAGCTGTTCTGAAAGGATGACCTTTGACCCCCAGCCTCTCCTCCCCCATCCTGGTCGCTGGTCATTTGTCAAACTGATCTGATTAGCGTCCAGTTTGGGAATCTGACGACGACACACTTCAGGATCAGGACAAACCGCCTTTCAGCGTCTCTGCAGGAGAACAAACGGATGGATTGTTCTGGAGAGAAACGGAGGGATGGAGGGATGGAGGGATGGAGGGACGGAGGGATGGAGGGATGGAGGGATGGAGGGACGGAGGGACGGAGGGATGGAGGGATGGAGGGATGGAGGGACGGAGGGAAGGAAATACAGAGATGGAGAGACAGAGACACAAAGTGATCAGCAAACAAACTAACGGTGAAAATAACAGCGAGCTTTGGATTCAGCTGCTGCTTGAGCAGATTTATTTGGTATGGATGGTCTTCCATATAAGATCATTCACACTTTTTATCAAACCTGGTTAAATACAAGAACTGACTAAAACTGAATTGATTGATTGATTGATTGATTGAACTGACTAAAACTGAATTGATTGATTGATTGATTGATTGATTGATTGATTGATTGATTGATTGAATGAACACAGCATTCAGTCTGTTACAGTTTTATGTTTCCAGGCTTGATGTTTATTTTGTGATTATTATTAATTGATCACTGTGGTTGATTAGCCGCGGCGGCTATCAGCTAAGCTAACACAGCTAATTTAAACCTGTCCGATTTGGAGTTTAGTCGCTTTTTTTATTAACTGATCAAAACACCAAATTCTGCAGCAAAGTCAAACTAGCATAACTGAGCTACTTCAGCCTCGTTTTGTTTTTGTTCAAACATTTTATTGATCTGTGAAAGGTGAAAAGCCTATGACCTTGTTGCATCGCTTTTTCTTTTATAAATTACATCGTTTAATATTTAATGTTATGTTACCAACTTGACAGCTAAAACCAGTGATAGCCGTCATTAGCTAGCAGCATGAAACAACACATTGAAATGTGTCTTCAGAGTCTATGGAGCTACATCGGGATGATAAAGTTTGTTTTAAAAAAATAAAACAGAAAAGTAGTTTATGGCTCTAATTTAGCTCCGTACAGGTCGGCAAACCGGCAGATTCTGGTCTAATTATGTTTTTTCCATGTTACAAAGAAAGTTACAGATTTTTATCTTCAGAAACCAACTGAACATCAAACCTGAAACTGAAACTTTCCTCAGTCTGATTGAGATTCACTTCAGTGTTTTCTCAGTGTTTCCATAGCAACCAGGTGACATTGGTGGTGAGGACGCATCCAGGTAATGTGACAGGTTAGAGACAAGGAACACAAACAATAACCAGACACACACACACACACACACACTCACACACACACACACACACACACACACACACACACACACACACACACACACACACACACACACACACACACACACACACACACACACACACACACACACACACACACTCACACACACACACACACACTCACACACACACACACACACACACACACCTCCTCTGCACTGAGCTGTGGAGGTTTTGGGGGATGGAGCCGGCGGAGGCTGGTGACCCTGAAGGGCGCGACCTCAGGCGACATGTGAAGAGCTGCAGCCGGGGGGAAGGGAGGCCTGCAGGCGTCGACACGCTGGGAGGGAAAGTAACTTCTTAACGCAGCTTCAGATCCTCTGGAGATTTTTATTGATTTTAACAAAGAAATGAAACATTTTATCGTTTCTCTTCAGTTTTCCTCACAATTTTTCTCAGATTTGTTACTTTTTTCCTCAAATTTCTGTCATTTTTTCTAAGAATTCAAACATTTTTCTGAAATGAATCAGATTCCTGCACAAAGATAAAATGCATATTTCATTTTCATTATTTCATTTTGAATGGATGGTGACCCTGATGAGCCGCCTGCTGTGTGGCTGAGCTCCCGTTTCATCGGCTGAGCTCCGGAGTTTCAGTTTCCCTCCAAAAGTTCTGGTCCGGTTCTGGTCCGGTTCTGGTCCGGTTCTGCTCCTCGCTCCGTTTCCGTCCCGCCTGCTGCCCGGCGGGGGGCAGCCGCTCAGCTGTTGACCCCCCAGGGTGTGAAATGTCTCTGGATCAACGCAGCGTGCGCCAAAACAAACTCCTGCGTATCGGTTTACCCAAGACTTTGTTTGCTTGTTTGTCGATTTAGAGAAAAGAAAAATGTCCAGAATGTTTTTGGTAAATATTATCAATTTTGCTTCAGATGTGAATTTAATGAATATTAAATATATTTATTAAAATGGTAGATTTTTGTTTGGTTGATGTGAACAAAGAAAAAAAAAAAAACAGTTTTAAGTTGTTAATAATGTACGGAGTGTGGTTTGTGCCCAAAAATAAAATTAGTCAATTAAGGACATAAATGTCCTTAATTGACTGAAAAACAGAAATTCTGACTTTATTCTCAGAACTTTGATCTGAATCTCAGATTATGACTTTTGTCTCATTTCAGATTTTTTTTATTGTTTATATGCTATCAGACAAATTTAGCTTTAAAACTCAAACCTGTGTAATAAATGTGGAGCAGCTGTCAGCAGGGAGAAAATGAGGGTTTACAAATCCTATTTAATCACTTTTATAATCTGACAGCATAATTGACAAACACATGATGATGTTTTTTGTCAGACAGTCAGAATTTATTTATTTTTGTTGGCGCTGATTTTCTTCCGTATGAATAGATACATTAATAGAAATAAATATTTATTCATAGATTTATTTCTGCATTTTAGCTGTGTGAATGATGAACCTGACTTTTTGAGTTATTCATATTTTTGCCGTTTCCATCAGTTTCTGATGCGACAATTTAAAATAAAAAAACATCGACGGAAACAGGAAGAAGTCAGGAAAAAGTTTTCCCCAAATATTCAGGACAATCCTGGAACAATTGTTTGAAATTGGACAAGAGTTACAATTGGATTGTTGAGATCAATTCATATGTTAGAATGTCCTAGTCAAAGTCCTGTTCTGATTACAAATTCATGAGACTTTCAGGAGATTCTGACTCATTTTCTTCGTTTCTGTGCTGCTTTATGTTGTTTTATCGCCTCACAGACTGAATTCTGGTTGTGATTTGACAGTTTGTGAAAACGTTTAATGTTTTTTCAAAGCACCGTCTATTTGATTCTTCCCATTCAGAACCACTTGAACAAACTGCAACAAGTCTTTTAAACATTCCCTCTTTTCAAAGTGAGCAAACAGTCTGGATAAAGGCCCGGCATCGTGGCGGCGCAGAGCCTTTGTGTTTTCAGGAAAACGTGTTCACTGCGTTTCTCTCTCTGCTGAAGCGTTTCTGGCTTTCGCAGCGTGAAGTTCTGCCAAATGGGAGGAAAAACCCGACAACACAGACAGAGAAAAGCACCTCAATCAGGAAGTGGCAGCACCAAAGGAATCAGGCAACTTCCTGGTCAGGTTGCCATGGTTACTGGACACTGGCCAGCTGCTGCAGCCGTTAAAGACAGACTGACTTTTAAATGTAAGCAAAACGGCTTTACTGTGTTTAATGTATTACAGATTTTTTTTACTACAGCGTATTGAGTTTTGCTTTTTTTACTATAAATTTTCGGAGATTAACATCAATATTTTGTTTTGTTCCCTTGATCATCGTGACTCTGGTGAGGAAACTTGTTCAAAATTATTTCTGCATCCGGTCCAGTAGAAAAATAAAATCTGTAATTAGCGAAACGAGTTTTAATTCACAAAGAGGAAGTGACCTCATCGTACTTCCTGGTCGCAAATCTGTCATATTCTCATTAACTGACATGCTAATGTAGAGCTGAATTGGGCCATGAACTTTTTTCTTTTTTTAAAAACTACTTTAAATTGCAAAAAAAAAAAAAAAATGTATTTGGAACTTGGAAAAAATTTAAATGACTTCAGATTATAAATATTCATCAGATTTAAATTGTTATTTTTTCGGTTCATCAAACGTCGCTCTGTGTGTTTCTCTGTCTCTGAGTGAATGAAATGACTCCCGCAGCATAATGCTGCCACCGTCGTCCTGATGACTTCATTTCTTTTCCAACACGTTTCCGTTAAATCTCTTTTTTTGCCTCATTTTGTCTGAAAAACAGAAGCTACTGCATAACATATCGACCTTCCTTCAATTAATGGTACAGATAAAAAAACTCTTGAGTCGAGTGGAAAATCTGTTTTTGTTTTGCTGCACTGAAACTTAAGAGATTTAAAAGAGCTCTATTCAGCTTTTCTGTTAACAAATAAATAAAATAAAAGCAACAACAACAAAAAAATCATTAAAAAACTGCATCGTTTCAATGCTGCAGTTTGTCGTATAAAATGAACTAAAATTGTTGCTGAATCTTCAGAAAAATGAGTTTCAGGAGGTTTGAAAACTTCTGAACGTTTCTCAGCATGTCTGGAAAAAGCTTTTAAAAATATTCTCATGCTGCGAGCAGCATGGACTGCGAGAGCTGCATGGACTGCGAGCTGCATGGACTGCGATTCTCATGCTGCGAGCAGCATGGACTGCGAGAGCTGCATGGACTGCGAGCTGCATGGACTGCGAGCTGCATGGACTGCGAGCTGCGTGGACCGCGAGCTGCGTGGACCACGAGCTGCATGGACAGAGCTGGGTGTTTCAGCAGTGGGGAAGGTCTTTGTGTGTTTTACAGATTAGCTGTGTGTGTAAAGGTAAACACAGCTGGAAATCCCCCCGGGCCTCATTGATCAGGCTGTTTGCACAGAGATGCGCTTTAATCTCCCCACAGAGACGCGACTCTGTCCACAACCACAGTCCTGCTAATTCCTCCGTCGTTAAACTTGGAGGATCTTTGTGTCCACAGATCTCTGTGGGTGGCAGGACTCAGATAAACTCAATATATCATCGTTGCAAATGTTTAAAGAATCTGATGAACGGTTTTCTTTCTGCTGACAAACCAGGAATCAGTTTTTTAGGTGAAATGCATTAATATCTCTTATTGATTACTGTAAACTGTCCACTACTGTAAGCTGAACCTCTGTTGTTTCAGAGCGCCATCTGCTGGTGATGCTTACTTTGCATTCCGTTTTTTATATTTGTGGATTTTCTTTCCACTTACATTTAATAAATTTATCTTCACACTGATATAATCAATCAAAAGACAACACTGCTGGCTATCTTATATGGAGGTACAAAACTGACATAATTAAAACTAAAAGTAGAAATATGTATGTTTTGCCTTTTGCTTATACATACATTGTTGTAATATATATATATATGTGTGTGTGTGTGTGTGTTTGTTTTTTTTGATTTTCCTATACACACATTTTGTTAAAATACATATATTTGCTTTTTCCTTTTTCTTACACATGCATTTTTGACCAAAAATATCTGTATGAAAAATAGGAAAAAGCAAGGAATATATATTTGTTCATCACAATTCATGTATAAGAAAAAGCAGAAATGTGTATTTCTGCTCTTATTTTTATTTATGTCTGTTTTGGCCCTCCATACACATAAGAAAAAAGTATGATAGACCAAAACTGATATAATTAGAAATGAAAGTAGATTTATTTTATTTTCTCCTATACATGAAATGTCAATAAAAATATATATAGAATGTTGTGAGTATATTGACAGACATTAGTTTATAAGAAATTGGAAAATATATATATATATATATATATTTCTACTTTTATTTTTAATGTCAGTTTTGGTCCTCCATAATCTAACATAGTAAAGCAGCGGACTTATTGATATATTGTTTGTTTTTTATTATTAGTTTCTGGTAAAAAAAAAAAAAAAAAAAAAAGGACGTATCACAATATGCAAGGACCCCTAACAGAATAAACTGACCTGTACTTTATATATAAAATTACAACATTAATTTTAGAACGTTTTAAAACTTCAACCTATTTTTAAACTGCGCTTCTTCTCGGCTTCCGTTGACGTCGCCTAAAAACGTTTGACGTCAGTATAACAACAATCTGTCATGACAGCTCGAAGAAAGAAATCTCCAGAACAATATTTTATGTGAGCACTTATAAAGCCTCATCCACCTGAATGTGAGAGTCACCCTAAAAGGTAAGGTTCCGACTCGGCGGGTTATCCGAACAAATCCGAACTTACACGGACGGGTGTGAGCTAACTTAGCGTTAGCTTATGTCTGTTTTGAGGCTGCCTGGCGGCGTTGTGGTGAAAAACGCCTAAAAACAAGGTTCTGGTACCGATTCTCTCGGATGGAGAACGACATAAGCTCATGACGAGGATAAATTGTGAATTGTGTCAGTATAATCAGAACCGGAAGAGCTAGCTGAAGCCGAACTCAGATTCTAACCGACATGTTAGCCTAGCTAAGTTAGCTTAGCATCGGTATGTTGTCTCCAGGTTAACTAAAGTTAGCGGCGCTGCCTCTATTCTGTATGTGATGACAACTTCAACACCTATAACATGTATAATGATAATGCGCAAATGAGTTATTTTTTTGCAAATTTAACGCAATTTTGATCTCAGTAAGACGCATTAAGAGTGTTGGTGGGTGGTATGTTGTCCAGAAGGCTAGCTGCCCATTTCATCTAACTGATGTTGTGAACAGTTAACTCAGCTGCCTCGCCGTGTTTCCCATCAGTCTGCACAGTCAGCGAGTTAAAGTAACGCCGTGCGGGTGGCGTGGCGTTGCGTGGCACCCACAGACACGCATTGCAGGTGCCTTGCAGCGGATGCTAACCAGCATTGTGTCTTCATTGTCCCCCAGTCTGAGTGCGATCCAGGGCGGGCAGGACATTCCGACACCTGCCACCAAGCCAGCCGGAGAGACGGGGAACAGGATCGGGAAGCAGGGCGAGGCGGGCCCCGCGGAGCCGGTGGAGAAGATGGCCGGCAGCCCCGAGAAGAGCTCCACCGCGCAGGAGCTGAAGGAGCAGGGGAACCGGCTGTTCCTCTGCCGCAAGTACCAGGAGGCTGCTTCATGCTACAGCAAAGCCATTGTGAGTCTGTTCCTCCAAACACATTCATGCAGATTTTTATCACAACAAAACAAAATCCGACCGTTTTTATGCCATAAGCAGAGCGTTACATTTACTAAATTACATTTAGTTGAGTAACTTTTGAAAAATGTACTTTTGCTTTGAGTCATTTTTATGATGAATTATCATCATAAAATGATAAAATTTACTCCTATTTGAGTAAATTTTCTCCCCACTGAAGGAAAAACAAACATGTTTTAACCAAAATCCCAGCAGATTGTTAAAGTTTCATAAGTTTTTTTATTGACAGAAACTGATTTGGAAACATTATTTGTCTGATTTTTATTTAATGATATGAATTATTATTATTTTGGTCCATAAATACTAAAGTTTCCACATAACTTACATTTTGGTCCATATGACTCTGAAGATGTAATTTTTAAATATTAAATAATTTGATCAGTTACTCAGCATTGAATCGACATTTTACTCTTATCTCAGTCGTTTCTTGGACGGCTACTTTTTATTTTTACTCGAGTGAAAACATGTTGAAGTATTTCTGCTCTTATTTGAGTATAAATCTTGGGTTCTCTTCCAATAAGGTTATGCTTGTGAGAATGAAGGGAAACTACATTCCTGACAGTCATTCAGATTAAGCCTGAAATGATAACAATAATTTGTTGCCAATGATGCTTATATTGTTGTTTTGAGACCATTTTCACTAATATAACAGTAATAAAGTCATAATAATGCAAGAGCATATTCTCAAAGATCAGTTAACACTGGAACACATTTTAAATATCCAAAATAAACAAACAAAACTATAAATAAAATGAATTATGAAGTCTCTAGAAACAGAATTGTCCTTCAAAATAAGAGCTGGTTGAGACCAAAATGAAAAATGATCAATCATGTAAATGGAAATTATTGAACTCATTATAATTATCCTGTGATTTAGTGCAACAAGCCTCAAAATGACAACGTTATTGTTTGTCACAACAATTTGTGCCGAGCAGCAAAGTTCATAGGTTATTATTAGGACTGAACAGTTTATTGATCTGCTTCTGTAACATCCAGCTGAGTTTCTGTCGTCTGTTTCCTTCAATCTGCAGAACCGTAATCCGTCGGTGGCGGTGTACTACACCAACCGGGCGCTCTGCCACGTGAAGCTGCAGCAGTACGACAAAGCTCTGGCAGACTGCAAGCACGCGCTGGAGCTGGACAGCCAGTCGGTCAAGGCTCACTTCTTCCTGGGCCAGTGTCACCTGGAGCTGGAGAACTACGACGAGGCCATCGGAAACCTGCAGAAAGGTTGGCGGAAACGCCCAAAATACGCCTCCATAAACCGCTTCGTAATGGGTTGGATTATTACCGTCATCAGTTTCCTCTGTTGCAAACGAAACATTTTCACTTCCTGTCTCATTTCTGTTAGAGAGCTGCGTGTTCACCCAAAAGTTACACTCAAATCAACATTTTGGTATTTTAGGGACCAAAGTAACTAAATCAGCAGCGCTTAAATGCAAAATCTATAAATGTTTGGTGCAGTTTTAGTTTGATTGCTGTTCTTTCATTACATGGTCTTTGAGTTTACACTCAGTCGTTTCATGAATATATATTAAAATCAATATCAATAATTAATCAGTGTTTGGCCTGCTGATCACTGATATATTCAGAGAAAAGTCATTGATTCTGGTCCCTGATAATCAGTGAGTCCAGCTGTAAATAAAACATGGCCGCTTGGGTTCAACCGCGACATGATTAGGTTCCTGATTTATTAATTTCCTCACAAGCTTTTGATTGAGATATTAGCTTCAGGATTCTGCCTGGACTTATTGATTTCATCCTCTTAATGTCATTTGTAGCGTATAACCTGGCAAAAGAGCAGAGGCTGAATTTCGGAGATGACATCCCGAGCGCCCTGCGCATCGCCAAGAAGAAACGCTGGAACAGCATCGAGGAGAAACGCATCAACCAGGAGAACGAGCTTCACGCGTACCTGACCAAACTCATTCTGGCCGAGAAGGAGAGGTGAGACATCAGAAACTCAAACTTTGAGCTTTAAACATGGAAACTCTGAGCTTTAAACATGGAAACTCTGAGCTTTAAACATGGAAACTCTGAGCTTTAAACATGGAAACTCTGAGCTTTAAACATGGAAACTCTGAGCTTTAAACATGGAAACTCTGAGCTTTAAACATGGAAACTTTGTTGTTTTTACAGAGAACTTGAAGAATACAAAGAGAAGCAGGACGACAATCAAAATGGAGGTGATGCTGGAAAAATTTCATCTAAACATGTGAGTTGTTTTGTTTATTTACTTGCTGCTGTATGGAAGACCAAAACTGACATAATTAAAAATAAAAGCAGAAATTTGTATTTTTTGGTTTTCCTTGCAGAAATATTTTTTAAAATGTGTCGAGTCCTGATGTGTTATTTTCTTCTTCAGACTTTTATAAGAAAGTGATTAATCGATTGCTAAGTTAGTTGACGATTATTTAAATAATCAATCATAATTGTTTAACCTTCCTGCTTGTCATCTTTTAAAACTTACAGAAATGCTGTTTAAAATGCTGAGTGTTGATATTTGATTTTCTTCATAATTCATCAAAATGTGATTAATCAATTACTACACTAGTTGACAATTATTTCAATCATTAATTGTATCAGCCCTATTATTTTGTTTCTTCTGAACCTTTATAAAAATGCAGAAATGATATATTTAAAAATGCTGTTGTATTGAATCTGGTTTCATTTCATGTCAATGTGAAGGAGAAATATTTAATGGAGATGGAGGAGCTTTTCTCTCAGGTGGACGAGAAAAGAAAAGTGAGTATGAAGAATGATTTTCACTTCCTGTTCATTAATAACACAAACATGTAACAGATTTAAGGTAAATAGTCTTTTAATTGTTTTCTTGTTATTTAACCAGTATGACTTTATCCAGTGAAACATTGTGTACTTCAGCTTTGCTTTCACACTGCTGGTTACCATGGAAACCATTTCACAGCACCGTCTGTCAGCAGACGGATGATAATCTGGATTTATTGCACCTCAGCTCTGCAGGAGGAGCATATATAGTTTTTATATTGACACCATTCTGACCTGCATTTCGGCGTCGCATTGATGTCGATGCGTTTTTCTCTCCAGAAGCGAGAGATCCCAGATTACCTCTGTGGAAAGATCAGCTTTGAGCTGATGAGGGAGCCGTGCATCACGCCCAGCGGCATCACCTACGACCGCAAAGACATCGAGGAGCATCTGCAGGTAGAAACGCCCAACAATGAAGATCAGCTGATGTTTGGAGGTTTTCAGATCTCTAGCAGATACGCAGCTCAACGCTTCCCGTTATTTATACTCGCTTATCTGATGGTGTTTAATGAAACTTTTGTTTACAGAGTTTGAACATAAAATCTTTTTCACTTTTGATGCCGACGTCTGAGGTTCAGTATCGGCTCATAGAGAAACTATTTTATGATGCAGAATGCGGCATTTGTCTTTATCCAATTAATCAATTACTAAAATAGTTGACAGTTACGTTAATAACTGATTAATCACAGTTAATCACGTTGTTTCGGTCCTGCAAAGAGCAATAATTCAGCCAACTTTTACAAAAACTACATTTTGTATTTTAAGATAATAAAAAGAGCCTTTAAGTTCTGGTTCAGAATTAATCAATTACTAAATTAGCCGGCAACCATTACAATAATCGATTAATCATGAAAAATATGCAGAATGTGGTATTTGATGATATCTGATTAATTGTCAGAAAATCGATTACTAAAATAATCGTTAGCTGCAGGCGTATTGATTACTATACTAGTTTACAGTTATTTCATGATTAATCATCAGAATAATTGATGATTAATCAATTAAATAAAATAAAATAGTTTCAGGCCAAGTTTTAAGTGGGAAATAGTCTTTTTGTTTTTAACACCTTTATACTCCAGTTATTGATTTTTACATTACTAAATGAATTGATGACTTCAATAATCGATTGATCGTGATTAATCGTTCCAGTTCTAAATCGATTGATCGTGATTAATCGTTCCAGTTCTAAATGCTTCTAATAAATGTGTGTTTTTGTGTCCTGCAGCGGGTGGGCCACTTCGACCCCGTCACCCGGAGCCCCCTGACCCAGGATCAGCTGATCCCCAACCTGGCCATGAAGGAAGTGATCGACGCCTTCATCCAGGAGAACGGCTGGGTGGAGGACTACTGAGGAGCCCGGCCCGTTTCCCCGTTCAGTTCGACGCTCAGAGCCTGGACGGCGCCAGACTGTAGAGAAGCAGAACAGCCTCACTGCGGACCACCAACCCGGAGAATCCGTTCTTCTTCTGCAGTAAATCTTCTTTCTCCGGCTCTGAGGCTCAGTGTTAGCCGCCCGCTGCTCCCGTTAAGTTCACTCTCTTCCTCTTCCTCCTCCTCCTCTTCGTCACGCTGTGTTTGGGCCTCAGATCGGGCGACCAGATCGCGCTCCGGTCTCTCCTGCACGCCGCGGTCCGGCGTTCCCACCCATTACAAACACAGAGAAACAATCAGACTTTTTGTGTCGGGATCCATAAAGATGTTGGAGTTTTATTTGATGTTTCATCCAAGTATATTTTATGTAATTCTTCATGAAAAACAGACCATCAGTCACTAAAATGCCAAAAAGCTGTTGACTCAAAGGAAAAGGGAGCAAGTTCCCTTTCCTTCCTGCAGGTGGCGCCTCTTGCACACTTGTCCCGTCTCTTTACTGTAAAACGGCAAGTAGATTTAAGTAGATCTCTTCTCCTTTGCATATCAATCACCCCGATGCAGACAATTAAGATAAGTTGAATGTATGGTTTCTATATTTCTTTTTTTATCAGAACAGTTTGAGGTTTTGGGAAAAACCTCAAACTGGGAGCAGCAGACGAATCGCTGCATTAAAACAAAACTTTCCACGTTGCTGGACATGAGATGAAACGCCTAAATGTTTAAACCTGGGAGACTTTCAGCTGTCGCTGCGCTGTTTGGTCCCAGACAACGTTTCTGGACCCCAACATGAGGAGGATCGCATCAAGCATGAAGTGCATTTCCTTGAACTAGGACAAATCTTTGCCCCGTCAGAACGGACTTGAGGTTCAGATGCACCACTGACTCGGTGTCCGCCACTTAAAATAAAAAACATGCTGGAAGAGTGAGAGCATCTTTAACCATACCTCAGTCCAAGTGTTTGCTTGCTGGATTTCCAGCATTTCCTGTAATAAAACTGCAAATACAGAAAATACTTTTGGTTTAGTTTCTATTGCAAATGTCTTAGTAGACATAAAATAAGACAAAACTAAGTAGTGAGTCACTTTTCAGCAACATAAGAGCATTTGTTTAGTGAATAATCCCTTAATATTGATAGAAATGTTAATTAAAATGTATCTGGCAGATTATTTTAATTATAATAAAACATTTTTTCATGTTATAAGTGAAATAATTCAGCAGAACTATAAAAATTTCATCAGTATTGAGGAGTCATTGACTCAACAAGCTCTTATATCTTGCTAAAAAGCAACTTACCAGTTAGTTTTGTCTTTGAAATGTACTGATATATTTGCACTAAAACTAGGCAAACAGCCTTGTTCTGTTTTTGCAGTGTAAGCATCATCGATGCGTCGTTAACGGTAACGCTCTCATGGTGATTTTGTTCCTTCATTGTGGTGAAATGGCTCTTTATTGGAGTGACGAGATAAATCCAACATCTTTGAAATGAAGGAAATTATTCCTTATTGATGAGGTTTACACTGCAAAAACAAAATGGTTCTAGTTTCTAGTGCAAAAATCTCAGAACACTTGAAATAAAAAACTGCTCAGCAAGAAATAGCATCTTGTTTTAAGTTAATAGTTCCTCACAAGATGAACATGTTCGTTTTATTAGAAGATATTTTTCATTTGTAGAAAAATATCTTGTTTTAAGGGAAATAATCCACTAAGATTGATCTTTTTCATCAATATTAAAGAGTTACTGACTCAAATCAAGCTCCTATATTTCGCTAAGAAGTTACTTGTTTTGTCTTGTTTTATGTGTCCTGATATTTGCAGCAGAAACGAGACTAAAAATGTTTAGATTTGGTGTTTTTGCAGTGAATAAAAGGAGTTTTCAATCCAGTGCTTGGTAGTTTACAGCTGAATGTGTCTGGTGAGTCCGGTCCGCCCGTTAGTCCGGGTCCGGGTTTTGTGCTGAGGTTCAGGCTTTGTAAATAAGTTGCTGGTGTTGCTCAGATTTTAGTTCATGAAAAGTTAGGATTTTTTTCTTTGTCTGGAGAAATCCTAGAAATTAATAAACTGTATTAAATGTAGATATGTTGATAACATGAACGCCTGGTTCTGTTTTCATTTTGAAATATTGCCAAACCGGTGTCACAGCATTTCCTGTTTTTCTCCAGTTTTCTCTCCAGTCAGGAGGCAAAATGGCAAAACTTTAAACTGCTGCTGCACCAGTTTCTCAGCAGGTGGTTGCTAGGCAACCAAAGAGCGAGTGAGTTACTGTATTCCACCCTCCGAGCTCATCTTTGAGTTTTCAAACTCAGAAAACATTTTCAAGAAAATTTCAGAGTTTTACAAGAAAATTTGTAACTTTCAAAATAAAAATTTGCAGTTGTTTTGGAAAATGTCAAATTTTCAACATTTCATACATCTCCATAAAATTTCTCAGATTGATCTGAAAATGTGATATTTTTATAGCAAATGTTTGATTTTTCAAACTTTGAAATTTCAAAAAAAAAATTTTAGAAAATTTTTCATTAAACTCAAAACTTCAGATTTTCTATTAGCAAATTTTAAACTTTTCAGGCTCAGAAATTCTCAATTTTTTTCTAGAACATTCCTCAGATCAAGCTTAAAATTTCTGAGTTTGATTTAACAAATTTTTTTAACTTTTCAAATCCCCAAATTTTTATGTCTTCTAGAACATTTTTGAAATTAATCTAAAATGTTTAGTTTTTTTGAGGAAATTTGCTCTTCCTTTTTGTTTAACCCTGATACATTGTGGCAGAAATGCTAACGCTAACGCTAATGCGAGGCTCCAGGTGTTTTTCCTCTTCCAGTCAGTAGACGAATGAAAGGAGATATTTTGAAAGCAGCTACGCCTGAAGTCTCTGGTTCTGGGTGAAATGACCGACGGTCCTCCAGGCTCACACACCGGGTCCATTGTCATGGTGATGACATCATCACTCTGTACCAGCGGGGAAGAGCTCTGGTTCCCACTGCTGATGAGAGCAGCAGACTGAGCTGCTGGAGGAAAAACAAACCGCTTCAAAATGGTAAAAACATTTTTATCGTATTAAATTTGGGGGTTGATTTTGTTTATCTGATCTGGATGAGATGTGTGTTTACAGGGCGTCAACGCTGTAACCATGGTGACAGTTCTGCTCGTCTCTTTGACCCCTTCCTTCGCCACACAAGGTAGACATTTTGAAACTGGTTTTGTAAAAAGATTCTTTAAGCTTTGAGCAATCAGTGAAATCCAACATCCTTCAAATGAAGGAAACTAATGAAATAATATTTTAACGCCTTATTGAAGACATTTGCACTGCAAAAACACAAAATCTAGTTACGTGTTGTATAGTTTCTAATGTAAATGTCTTAATATACGTTAAGAAATAAAAATTAACTTACAAGTAACTTTTTCCCAAGATGGTGGCAGTTTAAACTATGGAAGAGGATTAGGCTCAATAATAAAAAAAATCATTCTGACTTTAAACTTAGAATTCAATTTTTTCTAACATATTTTTGAATTTCCAAGCTTAGAAGTTTTTTTTTTTCAGAAAAATTCTGATTAATCTCAAATTTTCAGATTTTTTTTCAGCAAATCTTCAACTTTTCAAGCTCAGAAATGTTTTAATATTTTACAGAAAATTTAACAATGTGACTTTGATCTCAAAGTCGATTACAATCAAATCAAAAATCAACTAACTTTTTTTCTCTGGGATTTTTCAGGTAAATATTAGACAATTCAAACTTCCAAATTTCCACTTTTCTCCAAAATATTATAGTTTTTGTTTTTTTTAAATCAGAATTCTGACTTTCAATCTCAAAAGATGAAAGTCAAATTTTGAGATTAAAGTCTGAGTTTATTTTCAGTGGTGCTAATCCTCTTCTCCTCTAAATGATGCTGTTCTGTTTGGTTCTGTTCGGTACCTGCAGTGGGCCTCAGCGAGAAGGTCCTGGTCTTCCCGTATGAGACGGACTTCAGCTTCGTGGCTCTGATCCCGCAGAAGGAGATGGCGCTGCGGGCCTTCACGCTCTGCATGCGGGTGGCCACCGAGCTGCCCGAGGAGCGCCAGATCATCCTGTTCGCCTACCGCACCGCCGACTACGACGAACTCAACGTGTGGCGCGAGAAGGACGGCCGCGTCTCCTTCTACCTGAGCGGCGACGGCGTCTTCTTCCGCCTGCCGCCGCTCAGCACCTTCCGCACCAGCCTCTGCCTCACCTGGGAGTCGCGCTCCGGCCTGGCTGCCTTCTGGGCGGACGGCAGGCGCAGCACCTACCAGGTGTACAAGCCGGGCCACAGCGTGCGGCCCAAGGGCACTGTGCTGCTGGGCCAGGACCCGGACAAACACCTGGGCGGCCTGGAGGCCACGCAGAGCTTCGTGGGCGAGATGACGGACGTCAACATGTGGGACTCGGTGCTTTCTCGGAGCCTGATCCAGGCCTGGCACTACGGACACAAAGTCCCCAAGGGGAACATCTTCGACTGGGCCAGCGTGGAGTACGAGCTGAGCGGCAACGTGCTGGTGGTGGACGACGACTGACGCGATGCGGGGGACCCGGCGGGCCCAGGTCCGGCTGTGGAGGGCAGCGCCGCGCTGCGGCTGCTGGCGCCGGCCCTGTGGTGGTACGCAGCAGGATTAGGGCCGGTCTGGGTGGAATAAAAACACACAGGACATTTATACCAAAAAACTCAGCTTCAAAAGTCAAAAACTGACTTGAAAAACTCAAATTTGGAGATCATTCTAAGACGTTTGAGTTTCAAAAGTTAAAAATGTGATAAAACAAAACTCCAGTAATTTTTAAGTTTTAAGAACAAACGTGGAAATTTCTCAGTATCAAAAGTTTAAAGTGTGTTAGAATAAAAAAGACTTAAAAATTAATCTCAAGTTTCAAAAGTCTAAACTTGTCTTTAAAAAAAAAATCACAGAAAGTTTGGAATTAATCTCAGAAATTTTGAAGAAAAAACATGGAGACTTGAGTTTGGAAAGTCAGAAATCTTGTGGAAGAATCTCAGAAATGTTTACAGTAATCCCTGCAGAAACATCAAGTATTAACATGTTCAATACTTAGAAACATTAATCATAAACACAAAAACAAACATATTGGCAAAAACACTTTCAAATTAAAATTTTTCATTTTTGCCTTTAAATTTTTGTTTTTCAGATTTTCTTCACTTGGTAACTTTGAGATCAATTAACACAATTTAACACTTAATTTGAAATGAAATATTCTGCTTCTTTAATTTCAGATTTAACCCTGAAGAGTCATTGATAGCATTGAGCTAATTATTTAGCACCAAGCTAAATATTTCTTAAACTATTTAATTTCTACTCCAGAGCAAATCAAACCAGAATGGCTCACTCCTTTCTATAATACAGCACGTTATCTAACCAAGTTTAATGGGTAGATGTTTGGAGTTAGAATCCACTCCAAGGGCCACAAATGGCCCCCGGGCCGCATGTTGAACAACCCTGTTTATTTTCTGACTTTAAAACTCGACAGGTTCATAAAGCTGTGTACTAAATACTGTCAGCTACTCATTAACTTTTGTTTTTATTTTTTTAATCTGTAAGAGATAAATATAAAATCATTCCTAAAACTTTGGCTTTTATTCAAAATGTTTTAAGGCTGTCATACCAGAGGCATCCACAGGAGGGCGCTCTGGACTTGGTCTCATGAAATAATGACTTCTTTCATCCTGTCTGCATGTTGTAACAAAAACTGCCAACATTAACTTCAAAAAGTGCTTTTATGCAAACTGTAACAAATATGTTCATTTTCTGTATGTAAATACATTAAAATATAAAATAAGAAAAACTTTTCTAAAATGTATTTTTTACCTTCACAGACTAAAATAAAAGCTATTCAATAAAACAGTCCAGATGGAATTATACATTTGTTTTGATGAAACTGCCTCTTAATAAAATCTGTGTATTTAATGTTAATATTAAGTGTCTGATATGCTGCGTAGCTCTGATGGTTTTAACAAGCAGTTCTGGTCTCGTTGCCTTCGGTTTCTCCTCACTAATGAATTTCCAGCTGATGTAAGAGGCCTGAAATAAAACCTCACCATGTGGAGCGAACAACGGTTGTCATTAAATTAAATTAGTTCATCTTTGAACTCCACAAGCTGCTTTTTTTTATAAAAATCCCACAGTAAAATTCAAGTTTTTCAAACTTTTCCAGAACCAATCTTTAGATAAAAATGCAAATAAACTAAAGAGAAAAAGTTTATAATTTATGACGGTTAATGTTTTATATTCTACAGCAGGGACAAGTTAGCTAATAAATATACAAAAATATGAAAGTTAAATATTTTGCATGTTTCATACTTCTGTTTGTTTCACTGCTTCTATAAGCAATTATATTGAAAAACAACAAAGATATTAATTTCATGCTTTTTGGAGTTTGGACAATGAGCCATTTCAAAAACCTCCCAATGTCCACTGGAACAATGCCGTTGCCTAGCAACCCCTGCCCGTTACCTGGCAACCCCAGCAGAATTCCCGCCATTTCAATAATGACGTTTAACATATAAAATACAAACCAATCAATATGTTGATTACACAGGTCAATAACTCACTGAGCCATTAGGAATCGGACATTTCTATTACACTTAAGATAAACAACCTTCCTGCTCAATTAAATTACCAATATGCACAATAAATAAATTACAAAAAAAATCTTTTAAAAATTTCACTGCGTTTTCTGGCATCTTATTTCTATATCATGTTTGACCTTTTTTCTGGAGAGTAGCCTAAAAATAACAAAAATAAAGTTATAAAAAAAGGAAATATTTGGCTTTCCATAATATTTATTATGCTTTTAATTAAATGTTAGATTACACTGAATCACAAAACCAAAGTTTGAATTTCAAGAATATGATATAGAAATCAAACACCAGGATTTTCATAAGATATTTGAACTAGAAATTACACAAAAATGCTCAATATTTAGTGTTTTTTGCAGTGTAGTTACCAGGTTCTCTGCAAAAACACAAAATCTAACCAAGTATTTTTGTTCAGTTCAAATAATGTAGTAATCTTAAAAAACAAAGCAAAATTAAAATGCGCTTCTCAGCAAGAATGTAGGAGCTTGATTTAAGTCGATAGTTCTTGAATATTAATAAAAGTATTTACAACACAGGAAGACATGAAATAATCTGCCAGTGGAACTAAAATATCTTAATCTATATTCAGGAACCATTGATCTGAAACAAACTCCAATCTTGCTGAAGTTCCCAAAAACAATAAAGATTGTGTTTTTGCATTGTTTTCATTCTCAAAAACACAAAATCTTATATTTTTTGTTTAGTTCAGCAGAAATATTGTAGATATAGGAACTTGTTTTAAGTTTTTGAATATTGATGAAAAGTACTAAAAAATTGGCTTCATCTTATTTCATTGTAAATTTTCTGCCAGTGAAGCTTCTTTGTAATTTATATACTCAAAACATTCTAATTACCTCCTATGACTTGCTGAAAAGTTCCATGCAAGTTAGTTTTGTTTTATTTCAGTTGTAATATATATGCAACAGAAGCTTTTCTGTTTTTACAGTGCATCTTTATAAATTCCACCAGTAAGTCGAAGTGATTTATGTTCAGTGACAATCGGTGCAGAAGAAAACAGAAATTTCTGAGCGTATTGTTCAACCGAGCCCAGTCCCTGCAGAAATCGGGGCTCGTGGATCTGGTTTGGACCGGAACCGGTCAGAGCAGACTCGGGGTCAGACCTTCTCCTCGGTCCGGCCTGCACCAGCACGCTGACCTCCTTCCAGAGACGAGGAAGAAGTTTTTCCAGCGGGTTTTCCTCCGGGGCGGGAAGTGCTGCTGTTCAGTGTTTACTCTGAGCGAATGAGCCGTCGGCTCTCTGGCTGCAGCTAAATAAGGAGAAGGCCGAGCCGTCGAGCTCTGACTGCGGGTCAGCAGCCAAATGTTCCACCTTCTTGGATGTTGCAATGCATCAATCGCGGTGCCCACTCACTGTGTGGTAACACCTTTATGGACCATCTGCCCGATCTCTGCCCTCTGGTGCGCACACAGTGACACACAGAGCTTCATCTCACGTTTTCACATCTCTGCCCAAAAGCAGCGATAATCCCCACTGAAAGAATTTATTCTATGAATTCAATTTCAAAACTATGACGACATATTAGAGCCATTCCAGAAAGAAAAAGAAGTAAATTTTCAATAAATGAACATTTCTGAGTTTCACAAATAAAATATTTGCTAGGAAAACTGAAATCAATCGAAGAAATGTTTTAGAAAAACAGAAAATGTACTAAAAAAATATACTAAAAACAAAAAAAATAATTTTCAAAGAGACAAAATGAAAATTTCTGAGTTTGAAAAGTCAAAACTCCATCTTCTGACTTTCTTCTGCGCAGACTGACTGGAAAACGTCTAGATTAAGGCAAACTAAGTCAAAGTTTTCAAAAGTGTCGTTATACATAGATGCCCATTTATACATCCTTGAAAAGCAGAAGTGGAGGCTCCTGCACAACCAACCAGAATGCAGCAAGTAGTTTCTTACAGGTAAAACCAGCTGACCAACATGCTGGAGCTCATGTTGGGTTGCTAGGTAACAGGCAGCGCCTGCTCATTTGTGACGTTACATTCTGGTGGTTTTTTTTAAATTGTTCATTTTCCAGACACCAAAAAACTTTAAAATTTTGCCAAAACACATCTAATAATCTGCCAATATTGGAGCTAATTTTTAGCGTTAGCTCGCCTAGCATTCCTTCAAAAAACATTTCTGAGAAACTAAGCACTAATTTACTTTGCAGTTTTGTAAACAAAAGTTTCAAAACTGTTGGAAAAGCTCGTCTCTTCCAGCAGCCATTGTACAGCAGCTGACCAAACATGCTGGAACTCAGCTGGTGTTGCTAGGTAACAGGCTCAGTTTCCAGACATGAAATAATATTAACTTATTGCCAAAAGCTGTTGGGCTTTATTATTATCATCAGTTGGAACTCAAATAGAAATAGAAAAACATGCATAAAATGAATTTTGCACAATAACTCCTTGAAATGAATGTTTCTCAAAAAAAGTCTATTATACGTAATTGTGGATTCCTTTAGAGGTGCATTTATTAATTTAGCTTCTGCACCCAGTTGGGACCTTTAGGTACTTAGCATAAGGAGAAATTTACAGATTCATAATTATCCCCCGTGTCCTTATGCTGCATGTATTATCCAACTGAGCAAACAGTTGCAGGGCCTCGTTGTTCCGCTGGCGGACCGGGCCGCCATCGGATCTGCATATTGGCCCATGGTGGTGGAAGCTGTCTGCGGCGAGGCGGCGCCCGCTGCCTGGCTGCGTGTCCACGCGAGCGGAGCTGGTGAAGATGTTTTCCACGCGACAGGAGACGGAGTCCCGCCCGCGCCAGGCGGACAGAAGGAGCGCCGTTCTGGATTCCTTCGAGCAACTTCTAATAGATTTCCAGGCAAAACATATTTGCATATGTAAGACAGTGCTACAAGCTATCCGGGTGAGCTGTGTGCACTGAACAGATGGATAATTTTTTTAGAGCTTTCTTGCAGAAATTTTAGCCCATTAAAGTGAGATTGTGGGTATTATTCAATCTGCTTTTGTTCGTGAGAGCGACAGCGGATCTTCATTTGGACGAATCAAAGATGGAAAATTCACTTAATTAATCAAAGTTTGGGAACCACCAGAGCTGGACAATAAATTAATAATAATTATATATCTATATCACCGTACATAACAATAAATAACATTTATATAGAGAACATACCCAGTGAACTAAAATACAGAACCACACAGGATTCTGGGGGATGTGGGCCCAGTTTTCCTGCTGAAAATGTCTTGCACAAATTGCAAAAGTTTCCACATCCTCCCGATTGATCTTGATGTTATTCCACCTTATTCTTTTTTCTAAATCATAGTTTATCCAGCTGGTTTCTCTTTGTAGCCTAATATGAATCATAACTTTAATGTTATGTTGCAAACAAAAACTGAAGGCTTGGAGGAATCTACCATCTCACTCACGCTTTGGTTGCCTAGCAACCAAACAAGTGTCAAGTTCCCCCAAACTTCGGTTGCCTAGCAACAGCCTGCTGAGTAACTGGCGCAGCAGCAGTTTAAGGTTTCACCACCAGGTCTCACAAAAGCATAAAGAAAAAAAAAAGAAGGGGAAAAAAAAAACAATGACAAGAGAAAACTGGATAAAACTCCATCAGTTTTGTTTTATTCCAGGTATTTAAAAGTAAAAACTAATCTCTTGTTCTTGAAAAACAATGTAAAACGCCTGAGTCGCGATACGTTTTTCAGCCATAATCTGCCAGGGAAACTAAAACGTTTTCATCAATATTAAGGAATGATTTACGTGACACAAGCTCCTATTTCTCACTGAAAAGTTGTAAGTTGGTTTTGTCTTTTTTCAAAGATATTTGTAGTAGAAACTAAACAAAGTAAATACTTGGTATTATTGTGTTTTTGCAGTGCACTGTTACAACATAGTGGCAGTTTAAACAAATATGTAAAAAAACAAAACAAAAAGGTTTTTTATGTAAGTTACAAACTGCAGCTCAATGGAGGCATGAGGACATCTCAACTTTATTTGGTTTTTTCTCTGCTGCAGACTTTATTTTTCTCTTAGAGGTTGAACCTCGGCAATGCGGTTGCTGTTCTTGCGCCTCTGGGCTGCATGAAAAATTCACCACGTCTCCCATTAGAGTCAGGCCGCATCAGGCAGCGGGCGTTACAGCGGCCGCTCACATCACACTTTTATCACTCGCCGTTTAGCAACGCAAACGTTCCTGAAACACAGAATCACAGCTGAGGCTGCTGCCGGGTGCAGAGAGGTCAGACGCACACGCAGGGATGAGCCGGCGAAAATCTAAACGTGCTGCAGGTTTTTCACACCGCCGGTGCCAGACCTGACCTTTTCCAGGTGCGACTGCGAGAGGCCGGCAGGCTAATGCTGCATCGTCCGAGCTGCATGGCCTTTGTCACAAAAAATTCACTCTAAAACAACGAAGGGCAGGAGATGGCAGAATAAGAGCAACAACAGCAAAGAAGACCTTTAAGAAAAGATTATTTAAAGGCTCCTGCTTCTGAACTTGTTACAGAAACTTTTCCACCAGAATATAGAAAACGGCTGGTTTGCATAATTTAAAGACTTTTAAAAATCATATTATCCCAAAAAATGTCTGTCTTCAAAGTTTTTACTGTAAAAAGAAGAAAGCTAAGGCAAATGTACAAATTACAAGATAGAATAATTTATTATAGTTTTCATAACCAAATGAAGCCAGTCGTCCGTTTCATTTCATTATTTTTGTCACTGAAAAAGAGAAAAACTTTGTTATATTAACATCAACGTTATGCATTAGTTGATGTTTTTAAAAATGTGTTTTGTCCAGAATAATCCAACCTGACTGGTTTACAGTTTTAATTTCAGATAATCAAATGTCATTCAGCTAAGCTAACATTTTTGATTAGCAAATTTAAACATCGAATTTCACAGCACATCTACATGTTAAGGTTGTCAAAGTCAAGCTAGCATAGCTGACCTGTTTCCCTATGTGTAAAAATGTTTTTTCTTAATTAAAACTCTTCCCAAACCTCGTTAATTAGTTATTGTAGTTTTGACAATTTGTAGCAAAGCACTGCGTCTTTTTCTTTTACACATGACTCGTGCATTTAAGATTTAGGGCGTATGAAACACAATTAGAAACCGTTTTAGGGTGAAAACTGACCGGTAACTTTCAATTTCCTTTGACTGGCCACCACAAGCAGAACAGCATCCTGGGTGGAGAGCCATATTCAACAACGTTCTCCACATCCAGAGCGGTAATGTAACCCGACAACATTACATTCCTTCCCAGCCTTGGAAGCGTGGCTCACCCGGCGCGGCGCCTGGCTCTGCGGTTGGATGCGTTGCTGCATCTTTTAGCAGTGAATTTCCGTCCGGTGCCTCTGGGCCGGCGAACATATGACCCACGCCGCAGCTAGTGCTGCTGGGAGACGGTCCAGAGCCTCCTGATTAAATATTACAGCCCCTAAATGGATGGAGATTAGCCTCTGTGGGAATGCTGGGGCTTAATTCACCCCCAGGCCAGATGTGTGTGAGGAGTGTGAGGCTCTGCAGCCCCACTCTGTGGAAATGGATTGCATGTTGGGTTTTTAAGGGGATCAGGTCGATTTACGATGTGTTGTGGCTTGATGGGGGGTTTATTCCCCAGCAGCAGCATCTTTATCAGCAAAAACCCGACAAAAAAATGCATCAAACAAAACCACTAGGAGGGATTCACTGTGATTTCTGATTACTTCTAGTCAGAATTTTTTATATATATATTCTAATAAATAATTTAAGATTTGAAAGTGGCAACCAGAGGTCTCTGCTGTTTTCTTAACCTAGTTTTTACAGGGTTGCTTTCAACATTTTATTTGATAGTTTTTTTTTTCATAAAACAAGGATAAAATACAACATTAATAAAAACAAAACCTGTTTTTTCACTGCAAAAACACAAAATCTTACCAAGTATTTTAGATTTTTGGTCTAGTTTCTAGTGCAAATATCTTGGAACACATAAAATAAGGAAAATTAACTTTCACAGAACATTTTAGCAAGATCCAGAAGCTTGCTTTAAGTAAATATTTTCTTAATATTTTGGAAAAAGTGCTTTTACCAAAAAGACGCTGGTTTTTTTTGGCACTTCAGGGTTTCCAGTAGCTTTAAAACAGGCATTTTAGTGACTGTTTTTCTCTACTTTTTATTTACTGATGAAAATAAAACGTTACCTGATGAAGAAAACGACAAAATAAAATTACAAGAATAATGTCATTAAATTAGGAGTAATAATACAAGAATTAAGTTTATTTACGAAATTAAAAAGAAAAGACTTCATTCTTGTCATGTTATTGGATTTTTTTTCTTACATTTGAGTTAATACTGCACACAACATTGTGACCCGAGTCGTCTTACCCTGATTTAAATAGACATATGAAAAGTGTTTTCTCCACTTCTGCTGTGAATTATTGATCAGCTGGTTTTGTAGCTCACCACTTTTAAATCCTTTTAAGGACTTAATGTGTGTTCTGAGGTTTTCCCATGCAAACCCTGACCTTTATTATTTATAAACACATGTAACCTTCATCTGTTTAAGCATCACTGTTATTCATGATGACTGATGAACGTCTCCTTTCTGCAGAAAAGCCTCAATTATCTGTTCATTTCCCTCTCATAACAGAGGAACACATCCATCAAACACACACCACATATGTGTGCACGGTTCAACCGTGTAAACACACCCCGCATGCGCACGGAAACACCGCGCGCCACACATGCGCGCTGACAAACAGAGCGCGCGCCACCGGGCAGGGACTCGCCTGAAAGATTGAAAGCAATTAAAACTATCATCTGCAGTGGCTCTGGGCAGGCCCGTGGCTGCGAGGGGGGAGCTGCCACTGTACATCAGCCTCTCAGTCTCAGCAACTCACAGCGACATGAGGAGGAGATGCAACCTTCTCCCAAACACACACACAGCGCATGCGCGCCTGGTGACACTTTCACCTGCTTGCTCCGCACATTCTGCACTAAACAAATGAGATTTATGGATGTTATAACCACCTTAACATGAGTTCAGAAAATAGCCATTCTGATTCGTCAAACTGAGTCGAACTTTGTAACCGACAGCCATCTTGGCAGGCAGTTGCTATGCAGTTACTATGGCAACCACAACAATCTTTAAATCAGCTCTTGCCTCCTTCCTATCTAACTTATAAACAAGAAAAGTACATTACGAATATTATTATGTTATGATTTTTGAGTACTCTACCAACCTCTGTGTAATGTTAAAGTATTTACCGCAGTACGTACTGCCGAACTAGCAGTTAGCTTAGCTTTTCATCAGCTAGCTGGACATGGAGCCGACATGTTTGTTGCTACATGTTCTCACTCTGCCAGTCACCAGGACGCTGTTACTAACGCGAATAGTTCATAAAAACCCTCTTAACGTTGGTTGTATCTATTTCATGCTGTTCAGACTCTTTCTGTTCATTAAATAGTGAACTATGTCCAAGTATGAGATCTGAAGCAGCTTGTTCGGCTCTAAGCGCATGCGCTTGGCTACAAAGATGGCGGGTCACTTCCGCTTCAGACTTGTGGAAGCTATAAACAATACATTAGTATTACCCATCTCTGTGTAATCCTAAGATAAATATTAGTGATGTTAACAGCAGTATCTACTGACGAACTAGCAAATTTAGCTTAGCCAATGTCGCTTTTAGCCGTCACCAAGCTAAGACAGGCTAACACATACAAGCTACATGTGAGGCTAGTACATTCACACTGAAAACTCAAATGTTTTTGCTCTTATGCCACCTATATATTATCTTAAACGACAACACAGATTGGATTGTAACAAACGCGACCCAGGATACTTGGCTATGTGATCATAAATCGATACAAATATGGCCTGTTCGTTCAGCCTACCTGACTCCATTGATACTCGACGAAAGTTGTCCTGACAAGCGGCAGCAGGAAGAGAAACAACCATGTTGGACAAAAAACAAGGATTAGGTTGTGAATATGCTGCTCCAGTTGGACAACAACTTCAAAATCACAAGCTACGCGCCTCCATTTCCATCCATGTTTCCTTCCGCAAACACTGAGCATGCGCACTACGTCTGATGTTTACTGCGCATGCGGGACACTTTCAACATTTTTGCAGTTCACGCAGGAGATCAAATACAAGTTGCATATATTTGGAAATGTGAACAACCACGCAAAAAAGCGGATTAAAAAAAGAATCAGCTTCATAACTAAACTGCGCTGAACTGAGATTTGATGCTTCAGTGTATTATTACATTTAAAGTTTCTTTATTTTATTGTATCCGTCATTAGAGGTGATTTATCTGCTGAACCTAAGAAAGTAATTTGGTTGATTTGTAATCGGAGTTTATTATCAGTCAGTATCAGATTCATCTAAGCATTTCTGAGTTGGTTTTTATTTTGACAGAAATGTACTTTTTTTGTGTGTTTTCTATCTACAATGGCCCTAATTTACTACCATACATAAGTGCCAAAATTAGAGAATTCCTGTAAATATCTTTAAAATATATGCAAAAAATCAGTGATTTTAATTGCAAAACGTCTCAAAACAATCATGAAATCCTGGAAAAACAGATTAGGACCAGAAACAAAGAAATATGGAAATGCAATGATATCTATTGTGTTTATTGGATGATTACAATTAACAAACAGCATTTTCTGTTTCTAATTAGTCGTTCTTGATTTGTGATATTATCTAGAAATCAAATTTGCGTCTTTGAACATGAAGTTTGTGTTAAATCAAACGTCTACCAGTTTGTCTCTCTATGCAGATCTCTATATTTTCATGATCGCAGCTTCACATAATCTCACTTTAAAAATTTTTACTTTTGAAGTTCAGAAAATTTCCAAAAGTCCAAAATGTTAAACTTTTGAAACTAAGAAATGTCCAGGTTTTTCTAGAAAAGTTCTTAGATTAATACAGAAATATTTGAGTGTTTGGAGAAATTTACTCTCTTTGCTTTTTCTATTTTCAGTCGCCCTAATATGCCTTTATATTTATTACAGGTGTGTAAATCACACAATTCCTTGTTGAAAGTAGAACCACAATATTACTGATTTTGATTTCCAACAATCACATAAACAATAATAAAATCCTGGATCTTGATCCTTGACATGAAGTTTGTGTTAAATCTGACTCTTTCTGTGCAGATCCCTGCAGATTACTGATAAACACTTCACATAGTCTCACTTAAAAAATTCACGACTGTCCATTTAAAGCGCGTCCTCCTGATCTTTGCTATTATAAACAGTAGATAAACTGCTTGTCTCACAGTGGCCTGAAGCATCTGCATCAAATCTGCCTCCAGAGGTAAATATAGAGGAAGCAGAGCCGGTTTAATTGTGTATTAAAACACAACAGAACAAACTAAAACTGCCTTTGGTGCCCATGCAGGTAAATGCTTGTTATTTCATGTGCGCAGCGACACAAACAGTCAGCAGAGCCTCGCAGCCCAGCTGAGGAAACCGTCATTGTTCCATTAAATGGTTTTGTGTTTTGGGATGATTGGCTGCTGCTGATCTCATTAAGTGGAAGTGCTGTAACTCCGAGCTGTTTGGGCCAAACTTGGAGCGCTTTACCTGGTTCAGATCCCTGGGAACGGTAGCTGTCTGGTTCTGTCTGGACGGGCCCTTAACAAGTCTCCTCAGGACAACCACACCACCATTATCAACCAGCGCCGCTCCAGCTCTCTGTCTCTCTTTCTGCTTCTGCGTTTTCCCTTCGCCGATCAGCTAGCCTACTGTCACTCTCACTTAGTGTCGACATTAGCACCGGTGGTTTCCTCATCTTGGTTCTGCTCTCTCCTCCCCAACGCGTCCCCTCGCTGCGTCTGAATACACATCTCCGATATTCAGCCTCTACTTAATTTGACAGGCCCCGGTTTTGTCAGTCTGACAGGCCCATAGCAAGACACTAATAGGCCACAGAGACCACCAGCAAAGGCACCAGCCAGGGCGGCCCCTCCGGTGCCAGGCCCCATCACCCTCTGCGTCTCTGGAGGCGATGCAGGCAGGGCACTTAGGAGTGGCTGTGGGGGTCAGGACTGTCACACCGGACCTCACCAGACTGGACCGGGCTCCTTACTGACACTCGTCACCGCCGCGCTGTGATCTGCAGTACCATCACCGCCACACAAAGGGGAGCGAAAAGAGCAGCCAGTGGGGGCGTCCAGGGATCTGATGACTCGGGCTGCCAGTCACAGCCGCCGTCCGCGCAGAGAAGCGGCTCTGGTTGGTGGTGGAGCAGCTGGGAAGCGGAGTGTGTCCCTCCAGGCCACCAGTCTGTCTAATCGCGACCAGCGAGACTCTGATCACAGATAATTGGTGGTCAGCGGCTGCAGTAGAAGGTACATTTGACAAGGTGGGGAGTGAAGCAGGAACAAAGAGGCTCTTAGTGTCTTTAATAAAGAAACATGCAGTGGTCACCAATAAACCAGGTTTCCCAAAGTTTTCTGGCCCCTTCAGCAGAATTTGGTTTAAATGTGACCCTTAATAATAAATCATATCATAATAAATCAAACATTGACCAACATATTCAATGCATATTGATGAAATGGTGAAATGTGATGTTTGTCCCTGACAAATTGTTGATGTGAAGAACTCTGAACTTCTGCTGACATTTTCTAAACAAATAAACCTGATTGATAGATTGATTATGCTTTATTGAACAGGACAGTGTAACTCCACTTCCTGCTTTGGAGCGGTCTCCGGTCCCATTAGCGTTCACATATGCATTCACACTGAATCACGTTTCCCCAAACGAACCGGACTTTCTACGCAAACGGACTGGAGTTGGATCGAAGCAGACTAAACAGGTCTGGTGTGAATAGTTAGTGTGAACGTAGCATCTGATAGTTTTTATTTAAGACGTTGCTCTTTGCTGCAGATCTGTTTGGGTTTTAAATTATTTTTCTAACTTTTTGACTGTAGGTCTGGTTGCCAGATTTAAGTTTTGTTGAATCCTGATGAAAATATCTGCTTTAAATAAACAGCATTTATTTATTTTTGTCTTCAAATCTTGAAATATGGCAAACAAAAACCAAATGCACAAATAATTTTCCCACCTATATTCTGGAAAGTATTATGTCTTTGACGTATCATTAGATAAACCACAGCTACTGGATAAAATGTTGCTTCGGGAGCATTTTTAATCTTTTTGAGGTTTGGACTGGCTCAGTGGTTTGGCATCATCTCTCATCATGATCTGGCGCTGACAGACGGAAAACATCCGAGCCGGGATGAGAGCCAGTGGGGGACTCCTGGGGTCTTCCGTTTAGTGAATTATTAAGGTTTACTAATACTTCATAAGTCCCCTCTTTGTCCTGTCCATTACCGGCCTGTCACATCCTCTCGTCGCAGTGAAACTGACTCACTTGCTTCACGAAAATGACAGAAGTTAAACTGTCTTCAGAGCAGGATGGAGAGGGCGGCGAGGCGGAGAGGGAGGGGTCAGCAGCGCCGTGCGCGGCGGCCTCAGGGCTCCACCGCTTGCTCAGGATGCATGTCAGACGTTGTGCTTGTGTGTGATGCAGCTTTGACATCCCTGCTGCTGATAAACAGTATAAATACATCAGATAAAAAGTGATGATTAGAAGAAATGTGTTTCTGTGACTCTGATCTGGGCTCCAGCATCGACACAGAGTATCTGTTCCACCAGCTCCGTCCCAGTTCGCCCCCTCTCCTCCCTCCATCTACCTCCCAAATCAGCAGCCCTTGCCTCAGTGCGTGCCTGGCGGACTCGCTCCGTGGTCTCGACAGCCGAGCTGGTCGTTGCCTGGAGCGCCAAGGAGCTGTCGCCTCTCATTACTGTCGCTGTTGTGACCCAGAGTCCTGCCTGCCTCCCTCCTTGATTACACAGTGAGGTGGATGGAGTGTGTGTGTGTGTGCGTGCGTGTGTGTGTGTGTGTGTTTGTGTTTAGTGCCACTCAACCCGCTCCTCTTAAAGATCAGCGATTTGGTCAATTGGCTTGGCAAGTCTGAATTCAGGGAAGGTCAATGATGGCTCAATGGAGCAGACAGGCTGTCATGTCGCTAACCGTGTGTTCATGTGTTTACTGACAAAATCAATGACACCAAAATCTATAAAGTAGTGATCACCGTGTCAAAATGTCCACAGGAGACTGTGGAGCCGGATTTCCATCCAGGCTCAGTCTGCAGATGCATGATGTCACGAGCTGCAAGGGTGGCTAAAGCTAGCCATGCTAACCCCGACAGCACTAATCATAAATATTAGTTACGCTAACGCTAAATTACAACAGGTACTTATCTGAAGCTAATGCTAACTTGCTAAATTCATCAATGCTAATGCTCACCTTCTATTGCAACAACATTTATTGGGTTAAATTTGTCACTGCCAGCAGTTTGCACAGCTAACTAAAAGGACAGTTGTGCTAACAGCTAAACAACTCATTATATATGTTAGTTTTGCTAATGCTAATGCAAAATGTATCTATCAAAAGCTAATGCTAAAGCACTAAATTCATGCATGTTGATTCCCTCCTTCTGTTGCAACAAGTTTAGGCTTTTTTCCTCAACAGAGTTAAATTTGTTACTGCTAGTAGTGAACACTACTAGCTAGCATGTCAGCTAGTAGTGAACACTACTAGCTAGCGTGTCAGCTAGTAGTGAACACTACTAGCTGACACGATTTTGTGTTTTTGCAGTGTAGGCTTTTAATCAAAAGTTCGATTTCAGTTTATTACAAAATTCTGTCAACACTACTAGCTGACATGCTAGTAGTGAACACTACTAGCTAACATGCTAGTAGTGAACACTACTAGCTAACATGCTAGTTGTGCTAAACCAAAAGCAGCAACTGAGCAGAAGGTTATTTTTTCAAACTCATTAGTTTGTTTTATTGAAAATATTGTCAAACTGACATGATTGTAGTTGCTCAGATTATTATTAACTTAAATCACCAAAATATAAAAAAACAGTTTATTAAAGAAGTTATAATATAAGCTGTATAAAGTTCTGATTTGAGGAAACAAAACGCTATAAATTAAACTGAATGTGAATGGATGCGTCTCTATCCAGCTTTTTGAAACATCCAAACTCTCAGCTGCCCTCAGGTCTTCAGGAAGGCTCAGGGCAGCGAAAGGAGAAAAACGCCTCAACACTTACATGATATTTTGCAAAACAGTGATATTTTTATCGCGTTTGAACCTCTGGGCCTGATGGAAACAGTTCTGGGTAACAGAAACTCAACTGCTGGTGTGTCTGAGAGAACTGCATATTTCAGCCTCACTTTGTCCTGAAGAAACTTCATATTGAACTCAGGAAGTTAATGAATGAGGAATGAGTGACATAAAAACACAAGCTACAATTGTTGCACATTATTTAAAATCTTTAGCCTAGCACAACTTCAGCTGTGCTCACAATCCTTTTTTGAATTTTGATGTATTTCTGTCTAGAAACTCGACCAAATACTTGGTACGATTTTGTGTTTTTGCAGTGTAGGCTTTTAATCAAAAGTTCGATTTCAGTTTATTACAAAATTCTGTCAAAAAACTCATCAGAAATTAATAATGTCAGTAATGTTATAACAGGTTTAAAGACTCAAAAAAGTAAATTTTACATAATAAATCCAGTTTTAAGTTAACAATTCAGATTATTTCACGAGTAACAAGCCATTTTTCAGCCAGTGGGTTGCTAGGTACCGGCTGGGCTTGGATGGGGTTGCTAGGTACCGGCTGGGCTTGGCTGGGGTTGCTAGGTACCGGCTGGGCTTGGCTGGGGTTGCTAGGTACCGGCTGGGCTTGGCTGGGGTTGCTAGGTGACGGCGCCAGTAGAATTAGAAGTTTATAATCAATAATAAATAATAAACTTTTTAATTTTTTTAAATTAATTTCAGAAATGTTAATTAAAACCTGATTTAAAAAGTTAATTTTATATTACAAAAGGTAGTTTTGAGTCAATAACTCAGATTATTTAAGCTTTCCATCAAAAACAATGAATTTAGTCGCAATGAAAAACCCAAAGTACCAACGACACACGAGGAATCGGACCGATTCCTCGCAGCTTTTCGGTCCAGCCGGCAGGAATGAACTGAGGTTCTGATCTGGACCTGGCAGCTGATGCCTGACCTTTGTGAGGTCAGGCCAACTGGCCGCCGCTGGATGCCGGGTCAGTGAGTACCGGGCCCCGAGGGAGCCCAAAACGCAGCCGGCCAACGCCCGGCCTTCGGCACATCTGTCCATCGCCGGACTCTTTCTCCTGCCCAGAGGGAGAACCGACTGGCTCTGCAGAACCCGAACACCCGCCCCGCCCATCTGTCACACACACGTCTCACTGAACCGGGTCCACAACCGCAGAGCTAAACTCACTGTGTAAAAATGGTTCTGATTTCAGAAGCTTTAACCTGCTTCAGCACTAAACCGGTTGGTTCTGAATTAAATTACCAACGTTTAATTTTAAATGTTAGAAAAACAAACAACACATTTCTAATCCGAAATAATCAGGAAACAATCACTGATAAAGAAATGGAGACGAGATTTAATCAAATTTTCAGGAAAAAATCTCCAGTTCACATCTGCACTGCAAAACCACCTGAATTAAGACAAAACTGATTTACAAAGAACTTTTCAGCTGCAGATGCAGCAGCTTGTTTGAAGTCAACAATTCATTAATATTGACGGTTCTGGCTCCACTGGAAGATTATTTCACTTATTGTCATTAAAAGTAATAATTTTATGAACGGTAAAGAGTCATGGCCTGAAACTGAAGCTGGTTCTGCTGGATCTGTGTTTCTGCTGCAGGGTGCAGGTCTCCCCCTGCAGCTCCATCTGGTTGCTAAAGCAACACACCTGGATCAGCAGGTGGAAAATCAAAGCCGAGAGACGAAACAAACTCATGGGAGATTCTCCAACTTCAGTCTGTTTGGATTACAAATGAAAAAATAAAAATGTTTCAGGAACAATTACAGGAATACCCTCAGATCGTCTCTTTTCCCTTTTTATACTTTTCCTTTTTTCCTGATTTCTTTCCTTCTGATTTCTTCTTCTTCTGTTATTACCGGTGAGCAGCCTGACCTCCTGACCTCCTGACCTCCTGACCCGTCCGCAGCCCCGACGGAGGCGACCTGCAGGTGGAAGCAGAAGACGTTTCCATCCTGTGACGTGTTGATATTCAGCTCAAACCCTGAAATATTTCCGTTTCTTTTCTCTCTTGAATGCATGGAAACCAGGAAACATGAGATTCTGCTGACGGTTCATCCGAAGCGCCGTTTGAGTCTGCAGGAAGTGGAGTGACTGTTCCGGAATGAAAGCCAGTGAAACAAGACTTCCCTGCGGCCACGGCTTCCTGACTTGTTTATTTTCTGGACGGGAGGTTCGGGGGGAACATATGGTTCGCTAAAACATGGACTTGTAGTCGGGAGGCCGAGGCGCCTGAGGGAGGAGCTGACGGCCTTCGGTTCCTGTCTCCCTCCATTCCTGCCGCTTGGACGGCTGCAGCCGAGCAGAGGACAGCCTGCACGCTTCCCTCTCTCCTTTCCTTTTCTCCTTCATGCTTTACTTCTTTCCTTCCTTATTTCTTATTCTTGCCTTTTCTTTCCTTCTTTCTTTGTCTTTTTCTTGTTGCCTTTTTGTTTCTTTCATCTTTTTCTTTCTTCCCTTCTTCCTGTTTTCTTTACTCTTTCCTTCCTTCCCACGCTCCCCGAATCAAGAAAAAAAGGAAGAGGAATGAGATCAATATCAGAAATGTTCTCAATAGAAACTTTATCATTTGCTAGAAAAACTCTGAAATGTTCAGATGAATCCCCAGAAGTTTTCTAGACTTCTGAAAAGTTTCAAAAGTTCAAAATTGTTCACTTTAGAAAAGTTCAAGATGAATCTGAGAATGTGATTTTTTTCCAGCACGTTTTTGATTTTTCAGATTAATGTTCATGTTTCCTTTTGAAAATATCCTCAGTCTTTTAGTGGTGATTTACTCTCGTATTGTTCTATCCACAATCGCCCAAAAACCCTTTTGTTCTTTCCAAACCTGATTAAAATTCAAGGAGGGTTTTCAAGGATTTCCAGGAATCGCAGAGATTGTTTCCAGTTTTCCAGCAGGATTCAACCTGAGGAGGATATCACCAACCCACCAGCTAACGCAGCTATCACACACAGATCACTGCACTGACACACACACACACACACACACACACACACACACACACACACACACACACACACACACACACACACACCTCCCGGAGCGCTGCGTGTTTACCACCCACTCAGGGCGCTAATAGACACACACTTGCTCCTGCACACCACGCATTGATAAACAAGCATATGCACACGTTCACATCCGCCCCCCGCGGCTCGCACGCGCTCCAACACTTTGAGGTTTTACGCATGGCGCTGATGCGCGCCGCCCCGAAGGTCAGCGGCGTGACGGACAGCCGCCCTGATGCGCTCTGACAGAATCGCCTGCTTGCTTTCATTTCCACTTGCTTTTCCCCCCATCAGGTGACACCCACAGGTGCCTGGGCGGCGGGGAGCGGCGTCCCGCGGGCGGGGGCGCCAACCGGAGGATGGAGACGATGGAGACAAAGACGGTCGGACGGCCGCCGCGCCAGCTGCTTCCCGCCGCCGTCACAGATACAAATGATGAATATCAGCCGCATCCGTTTCCAAACGGACCCTGAAAAACATGAAATCATAAGTAAAAATACATAAACAAGCATTTATGTCTTTAAAATGCTCATCAATGAGACTTTTGACAAGCAACGAGACTTAATTTGACCAAATATTTTTGTCTGGTTTATTATTATGCAAATGTCTCAGTTCAATAGAAATACAAAAATAACTTTTCAGCTTAAGTCAATAATTCCTTCATTCTAGTGAAATCCTGGTCACATGTGCAGATTATTTCAGTGATTCCATGTGAACATTTTTCTGATAAGGGACACAATTTGAGACTGAAAATAGAATTTGATCAATATGAAGGAATTATTGGCTTAAAGGAAGTTACATCTTGTTAAAAGTTACTTGAAACTGAGTTATGTCTTATTTCAAATGTTTGCACTAAAAATGAAATATTTCATAAAATGTGTTTTTGCAGTGTTTGTGTTTTTACAGTGTTTGTGTTTTGCAGTGTTTGTGTTTTACAGTTTTTGTGTTTTTGCAGTGTTTGTGTTTTTGCAGCGTTTGTGTTTTGCAGTGTTTGTGTTTTACAGTGTTTGTGTTTTGCAGTGTTTGTGTTTTTATAGTGTTTGTGTTTTTGCAGTGTTTGTGTTTTGCAGCGTTTGTGTTTTGCAGCGTTTGTGTTTTTAGTGTTTGTGTTTTGCAGTGTTTGTGTTTTGCAGTGTTTGTGTTTTGCAGTGAACTGACGGTAATGAGCCGTTTCTCACCTGCAGACGCTGAGGTTGCAGAGAAGGCCACACATATCTGCAGAGAAAAGCCCCAACGCTCAGGACTGAACTCTGACTTTTAAGCCATCAACGCACTGATTCACCCTGACGACTGTTTTCAACTTGGAGTCCGGCCAGCACTCGTCCGACACGCATCACAATAATTGTGTGCGTTTCATTAAATGTGAAGCTGAAATGTCTCATGGTCTGCTTCCAGCATTCTGCAGCGAGGTAGTTCACCTCTGAAAGGACACATATCTGTCATCCTTTCAATACTTTGGTTACTAGAGGTTTAGTATGTCAATCATTAGCACAGCTAACTGAAAAGTCACTCGCGCTAAAGCTAAAGCGCTAAGCATGAACATTTGTTCTGCTAATGCTAAATCGCTACACCAATATAGTTTCCAGCAGAAATCACGTGATCTGCAACGGGAAGTTACCACTGGCAGAAACCACAAAGAAGATGACACCAGGAAGTGGTGAATGGTTTTTAAGTACTTATTGCATAAACAAACTTATTCAGGTGTGATTTTAATTTCTCTTCTTACTTAATGGAAACAATAAAACTGCAGAATGAAGTTTTTTTTCAGCATTAGTAGAATACTGACAATTTGTAACAAAAACACAGCTAATAAAACGCAGAAACGGGCAAATTTAAAATGATTATTACAACTTGAGTTGGACTTTAAATATACCACAAATTTAGCAGCAACTAATGTTTTATTTTTTCCTGTGAAAAGATGGTTTATCTGTATTTTTAGCAGTTTTTCTTATTGGGGTGATATCAATCCGATGATCGCTCATTAGCTCAGAAAGTTTAGTTTTAGTTTTAATTATCATTATTTTACTCCAACAATGATTCAAGTCCCATTATGTGACCAAAGGCTGGAGGTTTTTCTGTGACTGTTTCTGTTCGAGGTTTTCTTCTTTGAATCGAGGGGAACTGAGGAGGAGGCGGTGAATAATTGATGGTGGCTGAGAGCGATATGAGTTTAGTTAATGTGCCCAGCAGCGCAGCTAACAGAGGAGCCGTTTCATCCTCAGGCTTTGAGGCGCAGGCGCTGCAAAAAGGCTGACTTTCACTCATTCATCTCTCCATCTTTACTCCCACAAACGACTTTTCAACACGGCGCAAGTCCGATTTGTGCAGCAGCGAGTTGTGAAGGTTCCTGCTCATTTGCATGGTTTTGTCTGCGTGTGCGTCTGGAGGCATCAGCACAGCTGGACGTGGCTGGTGGCGGCGGCGGCGGCGGCCTCGGGTTCCTGTCTCTGAGTGGTAATAGATGCTGCTGTCAGAGCCCCAGATGCGGCTCCATAAGGAGCTGCACTCGCCGAGAGCTGCGTCTCAGCTTCATCATCATCATCATCATCATCATCATCATCATCATCATCATCATCATCATCATCACTCTGATTCAACCTCTGAAGGTAAACATGGCGGCGCACAGGAAGCGCAAACTTTCCCCCAAAACAAATGATTTCTGAACTGCCAACCCTAATCATTACTTTAATAAATTAATCAAAAGTTTGCTGTCATTTCTGTCTTTTCTTTTAAAAATGGGGCTAATTCATATTTCACACATTTTATGTTTCTATTTGTGTCTCAACTGTTTCTAATAAACACAAAAACACAAGTTATCAACATAACGCACAAAATCTGGAAAGTGATTTATAAAAGAAAAAACAACGTAAAACAACCACCATGTAAGCTTTGCTCCACCGTCAGCCTCCATGTTTACTTCCGCAAACACTGAGAATGCTGACGCTATTGCGCCCCCTACTGCGCATGCGGGACGTCCAGGTCTTTTCCCGTTCAGACCGCAGAGCAGGTCGCAGGTCTGTTCCTCGTTTGGGAAACGACACATGTAGTGGAGTTGTTGTGTGTTGCTATGACAACGAGTCTGTGTGTAGCGAGCTGCTCTAGTGGTTCTGAGTTATTTTCCTTTTTGCTGTGGCGCAAAAAAATCTGAAAGTGAACAACGCAAAACGCAGATGATCCACAAGTCCACAAGTCCTTCTGGTGTCACATTCCACAGCGCTGCGCCGTTACCTAGCAACCCTTCCACGCCCTGCGCCGTTACCTAGCAACCCAAGCGGAACTCCAGCACATTTGTTCAGCTGGTTTCACCGCTCTGTGCGCCGCACAAAGTTTTGCTGCTCTTATTAGTTGTGCAGGAGGCAGGAAAAAGACTTTTTCATACAGAAGTCACTCCTCGCTTTGGTTTGATTTAAGAAGAAGAAGCAGAAGAAGAAGAAGAAGAAGAAGAAGAAGAAGCAGAAGAAGAAGAAGAAGAAGAAATCTTCCAGGAAAAGACAAACTGACTTCAGCCACCGTGACGTTCAGGAAGCCGTGGATTTTCCCCCGCTGTCACATTTGCTGCAGAAGGTTTGGCTCCTTGTTAGTGGCACCGACCCGAACCGACCCGACCCGAACCGACCCGAGCCGACCCGACCCGAACCGACCCGAACCGACCCGACCCGAACCGACCCGAACCGAACCGACCCGAATCGAACCGACCCGACCCGACTGGCTGAAACAAGAGACAGGATGAAATAATCTGTCAGATTGCATATTTTCAGATGGACATTAATTGATCATGCAGGATTTTCACCTCAAGTGACTCATTATGTGGCAGCAGAGAACAAAACTGATTTATACGTTAATATGTTTATTTACAAAAATGCAGCTGATAACTTTTAAATAAAATAAGCACTTAAATCTATTTTTTGTCATAATGTTTTATAAAATACAGCATTTACATTTTTATTTTATTTATATTCCTACAAATGAAAATATATGTACAAGTAATTTTTTATTACATTTTAATAGAAATTTATTTTACAAGATAATAGCAGAATAAATTAGTGAAATAAAACACATAGAAAGTATTGTTTATTAATAAATAAATACATGTAAAGTTAATTTTTATTACTTTTTGTAAATAACCTAAAGGGGATCTTACATCTATCTTTTGTCATATTGTCATATAAAAATTAAGTTTTCATTTTATTTTTATTTCTACAAATAAAACCAAATAAATACATTTTCTTAATTTGTATTAATCCCTTAGGATTAAGGGAAATTATTATTAATGATAATCTTTAAAGTTTTTTTCTCTAAATATAAAAAATATCTTAAAAATTGGATGGTATGCAAAAAAGGTTTAGATATTCTATCATTATTTTTATTAAACGTTATTATTTATGCACATATTTATCTTTAATTAATGAAATAATTTGATGCATTAATGTATAGAACAGAACAGAAATGCCCTTTATTGATTGATTGATTGATTGATTGATTGAATAGATAAAAACTCAGCAGCATGAAAAGATTTAGGTTCACAAAAAGAAGATTAAAATACATGTAAAAAATAAATGAATAAATAAATGAATAAGCATGCACTGTAGAGTAATGAGGTATTTTTATTTTTATATAAAATGTGTCACACAAAGAACAGAATATTCACAACATATAGAAATGAAGCGTTTCAGTTCATCTGCAGCAGTTTATCGTTTTCAGGTTAAAGTTCAATATTAAGACTTTTAAACTCTTTTGCTTTCTCATGTGATGAAATCTGATCTAATCTGGGTTTAAAAGAACCTCATCCAATAATCTGTAGGTTCTGGTCCGGGCTGCCAGGCGGCGGCGGCCCCATTGGGGGCGCCGGTGCATTGGGGGCGCCGGTGCATTGGGGGCGCCGGTGCATTGGGGGCGCCGGTGCGGCGCTGCATTGTAGCGCCTGAGGGCAGAGCTCCCAGTCAGTATATATCCCAGCGCTGGCTGCTGCGCTCCCATTTGAGCGGGACGCGCCGCCCTGCTGCTGCTGCTGCTGCTGCTGCTGCAGAGACGTAACGGAGCCTCATCAGGACGAGTCCAGGTACGAACCGATCCGTTTCCATGCCAACCTCATGCAGCTTTCAGCCACTTTTAGCAGAAAAACAGGGCAGAAAAGGCCTGGCAGGACGCTAATGTTTTTAATCATTCACTTCAATTTTAGCTTCTTTTTGGTTGGATTTTGATAAAGTTTAACTGATTTACTAATTGGAATTTACTTCACATTATTAATAGGTGAGATAAAAACTTTAGACATAGAAATGGAAATATGGTAAACCATCACTGCCAAAACTATTTGCCAAAAGTATTTTTGTCTTGTTTTGAGTGTAAATGTCTTTAAATAAAACTGAACTAATTTACAGTAACATCACAGCAAGATTAGGAGCTTCTTTAAAACAAAATGAGTTTTAATAATTAAAACATTATAGTTCCACTGCTAGATTATTCCATATAAAAATCCAGTTTTAGACATTCATTTAAGTCGATTTAGTTACACTAAAAAAATAAATCTTTTTCTGTGCCAATATCTTAAAACAAACTAAACTAAAAGTAACTTTTCAGAAAGATATAAGAGCTTGTTTTAACTAAATAATTCCTTAACACTGATTTTAAACATTTAAATTTATTTCACTTACAAAAAGAAAAGTTATGAGTTAAATTATCTGCCAATGTAATTTTTTAAATACCTAAAATAAACTCAAGCTGCTTGAAATTTTGTTTTGTTTTATTTCAAGATATTTTCACTAAAAACTACAACAAAAAAAAAATACTTGGAAAGATTTTGTGTTTTTGCAATGAGCACACAGGATAAAAAATTAAAAGTAAAGCTAAAATAAAAGCATATATATGTATATATCCCAAACATAATCTGCTTTAAAGTATTGCATTAAATTTCTGGCTGTTGTTTTATTATATTTAATATCTTGGGTGAATATTGTTGCTCATTTTAATCTTCTTTCCTTCCTTTAAAAGCTCCTGCAGAGGAATCAGCTGAAGCTTTTCTCAGGTAATGCGTTTCATCTCCCGGGTTCATTTCTCCTCATGCAGAAACGCGCTGCGGTTTTTGCTCGCATGTTTCCGTCAAAGCTTTTAGTGAACTCGACCTTCTGGATTGCAGCGATAGATGTACAAGCGGTCGGGTTTGTTTGATCCTAAAAGCTTAAAACAAGACCGCAGGGTTTGGATACGAGGCGCCGGGGATGAAAAAATGATTTTTATTGATCGGCTCGTAGCTGCAGCTGTTAGCCTCCATTATGAGCAGGTCAAGCCCCGAGGCGCACAAGTCAGCCAATCAGACGGCCCGATTCCGGCGGTCCGGTCGGGGGAACCGGGCCGCCATCACCCCGCTGTCCCGCAGCATCACTCCCCCTCTACCACCTGGGATTCAGCCCCAAAGTTTAACACAAATGAAGTTTCTTTCATTTGTTTAGTTGAAAATGGAGGATAAACTTTAAAGCAAACTGACTTTCATCTCCAAATGGCCTGAAGAAAAAGCCGGTGAAGTAAAACTCGACTCCACTGCAGGCGGCAGCCGACGGCTTCACTCCCAGAAAAATCTCAAAGTAACTCAACCATTAAACACGTTTTGAAAATTTAAAGACGCAGAAATCAATTCTGAGTTTTCTGTGAGATCTGAGCTGCTGATTCTTTATTTTAGTGGTTTGATGAAGAGATTATAGGAATATGTCGAATGTTTACATGATCTTTTGATTCGTCAACCTGATGATTTGAGTTTTGATGCATTTAATTTTTCTAATTAACTATCAGATAATCTGATCATCTCTAATTAAGCTGCAGAGATTTCAGAAAAAGACATAAATGAATAATTATACACAAGACATTACAGGCATGTTCCATATTCAGCCCTCCAGGATATTCAGGTTTAAAGTAATGTTTTAATTTTACCAACATGTTTCATCTGATTAGCGGCTCAGTCAAAGTCTGAACTTTAATCTGATGGAGAGGAAAAGATTAGATCCTAAAATACCTGAAACTCAGAAACATGGAAGATTTAATCAACACAGTGGTAATAAAAGTTGTTTAATAAAATGAAAACAATCTGATAAGTTATTTTTATATCAGTAAATCCTCCGTTTTGTTTTATCACATTTTGTGAGAAGCTGATCAAATTTTCTCTCAGAAAGTTGATTAAATATAAATTTATAATTAAATCTGTTAGTTGTATGAATAGTTTAGGGTTGTATAAAAGTAATAATCATTTAAATGTTAAAAATTACAATAACATAAAACCAGGATCTATTGGAGATCTGAACATGATATTTGTCACAAGTTGAATGCTGAACTTGAATGTTTAAAATCTTCTGGTCATCAGGATTTGCGGCTCTGAATGCAGAAGCTAAATGGAGGCGGTTGAACTTCTTCTCCACATCCTGACCCAGATCTCAGTCCTGGCACTAATGACGCCCTTTAGGCATGATGCCAGGCTCTCATTAGCAATCCGGCCTCAAACCCCCAACTTCCCTCCCATCCCCACCAGCGCCGCTCCATCCTCAGCATGGAGCCGCCTGTAGCGGCCCTCCGAGGGCCCGAACCCCAGCTTCGCTGCACAGGTGCGGGGTTAGCGCTGTTAGCCCCCCCGCAGCCCGGGGCCCTGCTGCCGCCTGGTGCTGCTCTGCAGATAATGAACAGCGGCAGGTACAGTGAGCGACGGGCAGCGGGGCCCCCTAGTGGCAGATAACAGACACATTGGATTATCATAAACCAGGAAGCAGCATAACTACAACTTGACTCAGTGGTGCATCGCTAGTTAGACAGTTAGCTGTGCTAACTAATGCTAAAGTGCATCGATGCTAAATTACATCAATGTAATATTAAGCAGAAGCTAATGCTCAATTGCTAAAGCACTACATGTAAATAGCATCATGCAGAAGCTAAAACGAAAGCTAAAGCGATACGTCAACATAGCATGCTAAACTGCTATATCAATGTAGCATTAAGCAGAAACTAATGCTAAACTCTTAATGTCCATTAATGCAGTGGAAACCGTCTTAACGCTACAGCAGAAGCTAACATCTATTAGCTTCTTAATCTTTGGGGTTTATGGTCAGTAAGTAGCATTGGCGCTACTTAGCATTGATGCTAAGTATTTCAGCTTCCTAAGCTGTTACACGTTTAAATCTGCTGTCTAAAAATTATGCATATAATTTGGAGTTCTGCAGAAAAATCCTGATACTGGGGAACCGGATCAGGGGAACCGGATCTGGGGAACCGGATCAGGGGAACCGGAACCGGTTCTGGGTGGTTTCCACTGTACAAAAAATGGCATCACCACTGAATTCATCCAGTACTTAAAGAATCGTTAACAGTTAATAACCAAAACTTCAACACAAGTATTAAATTAGAATTTATTAGAATAAATTTATAGACTTTATCTGGAAAAACTCCATTTAGGGGAAGCTAAGTGCGCTAAACGTTTTCCAATTTCAGCTAAGCTAACAATTAGCAGATTAGCTGGTAGCGCCACTGCTCCCTTAATTTCACTTCAAGTCTTGCTGAGAGTTTCTCTTTGTTTGCTTCTCAGGAGAAACTGAAAGTTCAACAAGACGTTCTTCATCTCATGAGACTGAAGGAAAATCTGCATCAAATGAAACAAACAAAGTTCCTAGAATAACTTTTATTGCACCTGCGATTGAAATCACCGTTAATCATGTCAAAGGATGAAACTTGCAAAGTTACGTCTGCCGGGAAACACAAGGAGCGAAAACCGAAGAAGCCGCACTACATCCCGCGACCTTGGGGCAAACCCTACAACTATAAATGCTTTCAGTGTCCCTTCACCTGCATGGAGAAATCCCACCTGTACAACCACATGAAGTACAGCCTCTGCAAGAACTCACTGTCTCTGCTCATAGAGTCGGACTGGCCCTACAAGAAGGGCAACATCCTGCACCCAGACCAGCTGCGGCCCTTCCAGCAAGCGCACGGCCTGCACGCTGCAGGGAAGGATGAACTAGAGCAGGTAATCTGCAGCCAGGAGAAGCAGGGCCAGCAGAGGACTGAGGAGGACGGCGAGGGCAGAGACACTCAGGGAGCGGAGGACGAGGAGGAGGGAGGGCGAGAGGAGCGCCCAGACATCAGCGGATCGGCCAAAGCTGCTTCCAGAGAGTCTCTGGAGAATGCAACCCAGAGGAGCAAACAGCCGGAGTCAGAGCTGCTGATGGCTGACATGCTTTCTCTGGAGGACCAGCTGCTGCGAGCTCGTTCTGCAGAGGTGGAGGCCCAACTCAGGCACTACAAGCTCCCCAAGACATGCCTGGCCAGTCCGGGGCTTCTGTCCGAGCAGTGGCGGCTGTTTGCGTCCAAAGCTAAAGCAGAAAGCGCGCAGCAGCGAGTCAGCGGTTCGATCCCCTGCTACCCTCCTCCAACCAACCTGGTGGACTACCAGGACCCCGGCGGACTCAACCTGTCGGTGCTGGGCGTCGGCTATCCCATCAGCCCCAGCTGGCTCTCCTACATGAACTCAGCCATTCCGACGGGGGCGTCCGGCGTCGCCGCTCAGACCCAGTTTTCACTGGCTGCTCAGCTGGTGCACCCGGCGACCGGCGCGCAAACAGACCGCGCGCTCATCCCGCCTCGCCTCTACTACCCCTTCCTGTGTGAGCACAGCTTCGGACCAGCGGGCGTTCAGAGTGACGCTGCCAAATCCCTCAAGACGCCATCAGGCAGCGTAGATTCAAGCGCTCTGTCTGGCTTCCAGCCTAAAGTGGGTCTGTGGAAAGTTCCTGCTTTGAGGCCGGGAAACACGGCGTCCCCTGCAGGTTGGGCGTCGCCTCACAGAGACTCGCCAGACCAAGGCCACAGAGGCGGGGAGAAAATCCAAGCTGCAGCCAAGGAAGGCAAAGCGACCTGTGGTCTGAAGAGGCCTGGAGGTCCAATCAGAGGCTCTGAGTCCCCGGGGGACAAGAAGCAAAGCTTGGGCTTCACTCTGGACCTTCTGAGGAACATCCAGACCGCTGACAAGCATCTCCTACAAATAAGGTGCATGTTCTCAGAAATGTTTGTTTTCTTAGTTTTACATGAAGCTTAGAGTCTGGATTTAATTCTAATCCTGATCCAGTCTGCTTTACTCCTAATCCAGTCTGCTTTACTCCTAATCCAGTCTGCTTTAATCCTAATCCAGTCTGCTTTAATCCTAATCCAGTCTGCTTTACTCCTAATCCAGTCTGCTTTAATCCTAATCCAGTCTGCTTTAATCCTAATCCAGTCTGTTTGACTAAAAACTTGGTTTATTTGTGAATCTGACCTAAAGGTGAACTCTGACCCGCTTCGGTTCGAATGTATGTGAACATTCAAAAAGGCAGCTCCAAAAGCAGGAAGTGGACTACAGCGCAGGGCATTCTGGGTAAATGCAACCAAAACAGGAGTGTTAGCCTAGCCGCGCTAGCAGGGAAATGGTTTGTGACCTTTTACCAAAAACAAGAGAGGAATCCAACAATCGCTAAAATCTGCTGCCACTTCATTTGTGTTTACGTTTCATGAAGAAGGAAGTTGCGCCGTCTTCTTTAGTGGTTTTCCTGTCGTTTCCTCCAGCGATTCTTGGTGCAGCGCCCCCACAGGCGAGGAGGGTAACAGCTTCTTCAAAGTGTTTTGATTGTTTCACTCAATGTGGTGAGAAAGAAAACAGCAGCAGCTGAAAACGCAACAAATATTGCAACTTTGTTCCAAAGTTTACTAGACTATCAGGTGTGAAAACACCTTCAACCTGTTGAGCTTTCCAATCTTGATCTCTGATTTCAGTTTGCAGGATTCCCAGCTCCAGAGCCGGACTGGTGACCACTGGTACAACAGGACTCTCACCAGTCCCAGCAGGGAGGCGGTTTCTCTGTCCGCCAACAGCCACGGCGCGGCTGCCGCCATCGAGGACGGAGCTTCAGAGTCGGTGGCCGCTCTCCTCACCGATCTCTCCAAGGCTCTGCAGCAGTACCAGGAGGCCGAGCGGAAGATCTCCCACCTGGAGAAGGAGGACCTTCCCGCCCAGCGCCAGCTGTGGGAGCACCTGAACAAAATCCGCAGCGAGCTCTCCCACATCCACCAGGCGCTGGAGCGCACGGCCGGCCAGAGCGACGGACCTCTGGACCTGTCGGTGAAGAAGGAGTCAACAGACTCCCCAGGCGAGCAAACCGGTGGACAAGATGGCGGCCTTAAAGCCAGCGCCACGGAGACGGAGGAGGCCGAGGAGGAGAAGAAGGACGAGGGAGAAGAGGAGGACGAGAGCGAGAGGAAGCTGATTAGGGCGTCGCTGGAGAAGCGTAAGCAGTCGCTGGACATGCTGATCAAGATGAACCAGGTGTCGGTGGTCAACAGCGAGGTTCTGCCGCCAGGCGGCCTCGGTCTGAGGTCGGCTGAGGCTCTGTGGCCCAGCAGAACCACCAAGTGTGAAGCAGATTCCAGCGTCTTGCTCTGCCCCGACGGCCGATCCGTCGTGTTTACCGACATCCCGGCGTCCGTCAAACCGCCGAAGAGACCGTCGTCCCTCCAGCGGCTGGAGGCCCAGTGTCCGCCGAGCCCTCTTGCGCCCCCCGATGGCTGAGCTCCGGCACCTCACAGACCAACAGAATCAAACGTTTGGTTTCTCTAGTTGAGGATCATGCAGACAATCTTGTGACCAAGTGTGTAAAATAATGTAAATGCAATATATGTAATTAGTGGAAAATGCTTTAAAGGGGAAATGCTGTTCTATGATGTTGTGTTTGGCTGCTTCATTAAATTTGATGAACATTAAGTTTTATGCACTGTATAAACCATGAGAGTCATTGTTTTCAAATTGAGACAAAAAAATTAAAATATTAAGTAGATAGATCTCTTTTTCATAAATAAGAGCTTTGTATTTTGTTTCCATACTTCCTCTTCTTACATGTAGAGTCTGAACTGTAATGCAGTAGCTGAAATTAATTACATAGATTTTAACAAATTAAATAATTTAAAAACAACATTCAGAAGTCCTGAGGTGGAACCTTCGTGTTTCTGACCCATAAATCTGACGCACAGCCAGCGATTCGCCTCCTGACATATAAAATAGAAAACATCCATTTCTATCAACCAATTACACATATTTTAGCTACATAACACAATTAATCACATTTTAATTTTTTTAATATAAAAGACCTGAGGTGGAACCTTTCTAATCACGTTTCCAGTTAACCCGTAAATCTGACGCACAAGCTACATCTGCTAATGATGAAGGCTCTCTTGGCTCATTAAGGGTTAATTTCTGCTGCAAAATCAATCTGATTGGACGCTGGAAAAGACTGACGTTGTGTTTAATTGGGCTAAAAGGAGTTAGCGTATCAGCTAAGATATAGCTAACATAGGATCGTAATGCTAAACACATAGCTGCTAATGCTAATGAAACACTGGAAAGCTGCACTTTGCACCAGTCTGAATATCAACAGATCAGAAACTGTAAATATTTATTATTGAGCTCAAATGTCTGTTTGTTCAATAAATTTGAAACAAAAATGGGTTTTTAGTTGTAAATGTTGCTTATTTTATCTATATAGTCAATTAAAATGTGACAAATTGATTCAACTTTAAACTTTGACCGAGCGCCACACGAATAAAACCAGAACAAATTCTCCAGAGAAAGAAATAAAGCATTAAATAAATGTTATTCAAACAGACAGACGTCCAGACGTAAAGGTGAAGCAGCTCCTAAAGCCAAACCGCCTTCAACCCGGTTACCTGCGTTTCTCCTCCTGAAGGTCCGAAACGTCTCACCCCACCGGAAAGGTCAAGACCACAAACCTAAAGCTTTCTGACGGCTTCCTCAGGCCCCTGCACCGCGTCAGGGAGTCAAAGGTCAACTGCCAGGACCAATGGAGCCACCAGTGGACGTTCAACCCGACACTTTAAAACCCAACTTCCTCACTGGACTTTATTTATTTCCTCTTTGTCATCATGAGATTTAGTTTTCCACCAGAAAATGAGAAATGAGGTGAAAAATATTTATGCTAGCAGCTAATGGCTAGCAGCGGCCATTGCTTCAACTCACGCTTGGTCTCAGAAATGCAAGATTCATTTAGATACAAGTTCTTATTTTTATTTGCAAGAAGTTTTAAAAGCCAGGAATAAATATAATAATAATAATAATAAAATTATTTTAGCAACTCGGCAAAGACACAAAATCCTATCAAGTATCAGGTATGTCATAGTATTGATATTCATACTCTACTGCCAAATTTTATTGTTTTTATTTAACTTAATTTCATTTCTTGCTTTTTCATTTATCTACCTGCTGATTGTTATGAAGCATTTTGGTCCTAAATATGTTATATAAATAAACTTAGAGTTTGAATATTCTTTTAGTGTAAATATTTAACATTTTAAATAAAACAAAACTCACAAGTAACTTTTTATAGAAACTCATTGTAAGTCAATAATATAAAAACAGTGCCAGTTATTTCACTTATAACACATTTTCTCATATCATCAGAGTAATCAGAGTATTTTTTATATCTAATAAAATTATATATTTTAAATATATACATTAAAAGAAACCATTTTTCAACAATTTACTGGAGTAAATAAAATTGGTTATTATCCAGCTCTGTCTTCTTCTGTGAGGATCTGACCTTCGGCTCAGCGCCAAAGCCGACGGCGCCCCCTGGTGGACAAAACCAAGAACTGCTGAGTTTACAAACATTCTTTAAATCTCATAAAGTCTGTAATCTTTTTGATTATTTACTGTCTGGCATGTTTTCCACACTTCAATGTTTCAGAACATAAAACCATTAATATTTAAGTTGGTTTGATGTTTTGAAGTGTGATGAACATGTAAAATAAAATAATAGAAACTCATGAACATCTTTTCACACCACTGCATTTCAATTTCCTGTTTCTTTCACATAAAAATCATTTAAAAAATATAAAACATGCTCACCAGAACTGATGTCATTATTAAATAGTCATAAAAATGTTAATGTACTGTTCTTAACAAATAAGTTAAATTAAATCAATAAATTTGAAATATTAAATGCTTGTGATACAAATCACAAATAGGAATATTTGTCAGGCTTTGTTAGCTATAGTTACTTGAAAAGGAAATAAAATTATTTAGAAATAAATCATTTTTATTGTACCTTCTCGTTGTTTCACATATTAAAAATTGAACAGGCCTTTCACTGCAGTCATTCTGATGAATCTCTGCATGTTTTTAAGAACTTTAAACTGTTTTACGGAGCTTGAAGTGTCATTTTGTTCTTTATTTCTGAGCTCCAGAAGAGAAAAATTAGTGAGGAAAAATAACCAAAATTTAGATAATTAATCTCAGAAATTTCCAAGTTTATTTCAGTGAAATTTCTGAGATTTAATTTCAGGCTGATTCATTAATGCACTTTTTAAAATCTCAGTGTAAAGATGATCCACGTTTTGCATCAATAAAGATCGATAAAAACAGAATAATGAAATCTTTTGAATTAAACAGTTTAGCACAGAACTGATGAGTCAAACCTTTTTGAAACACTTCATTTATTAGACATCATACATTCAAATGGAAATAAAAAATATTCATATATATTCCAGGTAGAGCTATGGGGGAAGGTAAAAGTCTAAAACAAACATAGGTCTTCTGTATGGCATCCTCTTATGTACAACGTGTGTTGTGAATACTATACAGTGTGTTTCCATAGCTGCACAGGTTTCTGGGTGTTTGTCCTCTAGATGAGCGCGGCAGGAGGCCGAGCGTTTCAGACGCTTTACAGTAAAACATCAACACAGCAGGATCAGCGGGAAGCAAAGCCTTCGTTTAAAAGTTTCACACTGAAGCGTAAAATCTGAAAATAAAATCATTCTGCTGCTTAAATTAAGCTGGATACTCATGCAAAGTCCTAAACGGTTTAGTTTTTAAAGAGCGTATCGTCGCACCGACTCAAATACGAAGCTTTAAGCGTTTAAAAAAATCTACACTGCAAAAACAGAAAATTTTACCAAGTAATTTTGGTTTAATTTCTACTGCAAATATCTTATTACACCTGAAATAAGATCAGAATAAATTAAAAGTAGCTTTTCAGCAAGATATAGAAGCAAGTTTTAAGTCAATTATTCAAATTATTCCCTTGATAAGACAATTTTCTCAAGTTGTGAATTAAATAGTTGAACCAGGACATTGAAAAATCAACATTGAGGAATTACTGATTTTAAAGAAGCTCCTATATGTTGCTAAACAGTTAAATGCAAGTTAGTTTGTATTATTACAAGTGAATTAAGATGTTTGTGCTGGAAAAAAGACACAATCAGTAAAACTGTTTTTGCAGTGCACAAACCTCTCAATGCAGAAAATCATTTTATCAAGTATTTTAGTTCTGACTTCTGGAGCAAATATCTCGGTAAACTTCAAATAAGAAAAAAAAACAAACAAAAAAACACTCAAGTTGCTTTTCAAAAAGAAAAAACGTTTAAGAACATAAAGTTCTACTGACAGATTATTTGACTTATTATAAGTCAAATAATTGACTTATAATTATTTGACTTATAAGTCAAATCTGTCAGAAAATATTAAGGAATTTATTTACATAAGATTTTATTTTCTGCTGAAAAGTTACTTGTAATTTTCAAATATACTCAGATATTTGCAATAGAAACTAAACCCAAAACATTTGATAACATGTTGTGTTTTTACAGTGCATCATAACAAACTGAATGCACTGCAAAAACCAATTGCTTGTCACTACACCAATTTTAGATGAAAAAAAATAAAAACACAAAGCTTCCTCAAGTAGTCCAGTGGTAAGTGCAATCTGAGCGCTCCCCCGACTCTCACACACACACACACACACCCGCACGCACACACACACACACACACACACCAACCCCAGTAGTTACATACAGCCCAACTGGTGCAACACAATAAAGCCAGTAGACAGAAACACTGTAAATACAGCAGATAATTCATACTGGTAGATATTATTCTTACTGTTTTGTTGTGTTTTCTCTACAACTTTAATTATGGGTGTGATGTTTGTTTTTCTTTAAAAAATAAAAGTACAGGGTCTTATAATCTGGATCCAGTTAGTCCAGTAAAAACACGAGAAGTGGGAGGAATGGAAGCTAAAATTTCCAGGTTTGAATGTTTTCCGTTGGCACGTCCAACCAGAACAGGAGGAAACTTGAGATTTTACACATATTTAAATCTTTCTGGTGTTTTTAGCCTCGAAAAGCTTCAGGCGTTCCTGCACAGTCAGTCCCTCCTTCAGGCTCTGCGACAAAACAAACAAACAAATGTTATTTATTTTTGTGGACAGAATGCATGTTTAAATATTTCAAAATAAAATGAACTGATGAACAAACAGTAAACATCCCATATATACTGTTAGAAACTTTGGTTCATTTTTTGCAGGGATTTTATGTGACAGACAAGAACAAAGTGTGAATTTATTTCCTCTGTAAGGAAAAAATAAATCAATAAATAAATGCACCATGAAATAAATGAACCTTAAATTAATTAAATGACTACTTATTAAATATGTGATTAAATAATTAAAATGCAAACTTAACAGCTGATGAAAATAATAACTAGATGTTTTGATAAATATTTCATGGTGATGACACAGGAATCATATTCAATTTGCACAAGAATAAAGATTAAAGTTGTAATATTTAACTTTATTCTTCTGATTTTATTATTTTCCTGTCACAGTATTGAGCCAAAGGAAATACAAATGCATGCCACACTTTTCAGCTTTTTATTTCTTAAAACCATTTCCACAAAAAAAAAATCATCCATCATTTCCTTCACATTTCAGAAAAATACTTTGTGTTCATCTGCCACTTAGTAAGAATAATAATAATAAAGTTTCTCTGAATTAGTGAGTTAATAAAACGACAAAATGAACGAAATCCTGCAGAATTAAAACTAAATATGAATCAGATAAAAGAAAGGAAACAGAAATTATTTCTGAGGTTTAATGTTATAAAGAGTTATGAGGCGGGAAGGAAATGAGGGAAGGAAAGGGTGAGGGAAGGAAAGAGGGTGAGGGAAGGAAACGAGGGTGAGGGAAGGAAATGAGGGTGAGGGAAGGAAACGAGGGTGAGGGAAGGAAACGAGGGTGAGGGAAGGAAATGAGGGTGAGGGAAGGATCAGTTCGGGTCATGCTAATACCTACAGCACATCTTTAGGCAGCGGCTGCAGGGGGAGATGACCCCAGCAGGGGGTCAGCTGTCCCATGATACCTGCTCAGTGACAGACTGATGGACAAAACAGACAAACTTACAGCAGCGGCGCTAAAAACATCCAGACTTTAAAGGCCTGGGAGGAAAAACACTGAAAAACACAGAAACGTCTAAACAGACAATATCAGATTCTAAACAACAACATCACTGACCTTTGACCTTAGGCCTCGTAGCTGCTTGGGGGGTGTTGACTTTTCCTTTTTTATGAAATCTGGGTTACTTTTTGATTTCATGATGTCTAAAACACATTAAAACTGTAATTAGACACAAATTTCTCAGTTCATAATAAATTAGATATTTAGTTTTAATGATTATATAAGTTACTTTTTAATCATTCAGCATTTATTGAACAATTTTAATATTTATCTCATTAGAAATAGAAAAAAAACATTAATAGTTTATTATGGACAGATTAAAACCCGTTAATGTTTTCTAGTAGATCATCTGTTTTATATTATCTATTAAATATTAATATACTAACCATTAAAGGAATAGATTGCAACATAATCCATGAGACAAAGTGGAAGAAGTAAATAAGTGCTAAATGTTTGAATTACTGAAACAGGAAGTGCTTTCATTTTGATATTTTCAGCCATTTTCTGCCTTGTAATGATGAAGGAGCTTAAAGTTACTGTGTTATTCTGAAAAAGTGAAATAAACGAAAGAGATCCTACAACCATTAAATCTGACGCCACTCTGTTTATTTACGTTTTGTGAGGAAGGAAGTTGCTCTCAGTGTCTTCAGAGGTTTTTTGTATCATTTCCTTCAGTGGTTTTTGGTGCAGCGCCCCCACAGGTGAGGAGGGGAACGGGCAGCTCAAATGTTTTGACTTGTTTGACTCGGTGCAACGTGAAAAAGAACCAACTGAAAATGCAACAAATGTTGCAACTTTAGTCTCCAGTTGAACCAAGAGCACCGGACTATCAGGTGGGAAACAATCACAGACTCGACCATGAGTCCAAGTTAAAAATAATATGTTTTTAGATTCTTTAAAACTCGAGTCTCCATCTCTGCTCCAGACCAACTAAAACCTTCAGTTTGTCTTCCTGGGAGGTCAGGAAAAGCGTTTGAACGAACCGTATCCGGATGTAACGGCGTCGTCAACATTCCTCTCCCCCAAAGCTTCAGTGGCCATGAGCAGCTTCTCCTTCAGCTTGCTGATATCGCAGTCGGCCTTCGCCTTCACAATGCTCAGCTCTGTGTAAATGTCCTTATACTTATCCGTGGCGTATTTCTTGTCCTGGCAGACAAATCGGTTGCGGTTCAAACGAGGCGTTTATGAAGAAGTGAGACGCCGGAAAAGGTTTCGGTTTCACTCACCCTCAACGCAGACTGCAGCTCGTCCTTCAAAGAGTGGATTTCCTGCTTGAGATACTGGATCTCTGACTCTTTTATCCGTAGCAGCACCTTTAAAGAAGAGAAGTTCTCACTTTGTGCGATTTCGTAGCAAATAGGATTACGCAAATGGAAAAAATAAATTTGCTAAACAGAAACACACTAATTCAGAAAAAACTAACATTGTTTGATAAAAAGTTGTTGTTGGTTTTTCAGCTGTGTCAAAATAAATATATTTCACTAAACGCTTTTTTCACATCATCAACTGGACGTTACTACTGGCAGAAACGACAAAGTAGAAGACAGAAAGTGGTCTTCTTCATGGTTTATAGTTTGTTTTTATAAAAAATTGTGTATTGATTGAATGTGTTGAATCCATCGCTATTCTCTAAAATGGCCGACTATCGTTTTCCAAAAACACCGTATTTGTATATTCACGATTAGCTCTAGCTATACGAATATAGTCTGTTTAAAAAATAAGAGGAAAGGCGAACATGCTAATCTACCACAGCGATCACTTAATAATTGCAAACTAACGGACTGACTGTCCTGTTCTTTGTATGGGAAATGTTTGATGTTGAATCCTGATGCTTTTAGAGGCATTATTATCAGTTGCTATGGCAACGAGTCCGGTGTAGCGCAGCCGACACAGAGAGAAAATAGAAGATTAATGACTGGTTTTGAGTTTTTCATTTTTCCCTGTGCTGTGTATCACTGCACTAAATTATTAATGCCTTCATCTCCAGGTTTCATTTAGTTTTATGGATGGCAGAAAAGTGTTTTTCTCCCCCAGCTTTGTGCGCACATGCTCAGTTTCCAGATGTAAACAGACAGGTTTACCCACCTCCAGTTCATAAACGTCTTTGCCATGAGTCAGTGGAGAAAGAGCCGTTTCTCCGCTGAAACATGAGCGCATGCGAGTGATTTCTGCAGTCAGCCTGTTGTTCAGCTCCTGCAGGACAGAAAACGGCGTTTTGGACCAGCAGACCAGCGGGGACGTGTTTCTGGATTGGAGCGGGTTGCTGACCTGGTTGTGAGCGTTTAGCTCCTGGTTCTCTCTCTGGCACTGCCGCAGGGCCTGCCTCTCCGCCTCCAGCGCCTGAGCCAGGTGAGCGTTCTCCAGACATTTCTGGGAGTATTGCTCGGATAAAACCTCCAGTTCTCTCTGAATGGACTGGAGCTCTTCCCTAAACAACCAGACAGAACAGTTTTAACCTCAACTCTCTCCACATAAATGTTTTTCACATGAACAGGTTTCACTGGTTTCAAGTGCAAATAACTTGAAACCAGACCTGAGATACTTGGTAATATGACGTGTTTTTGCAAATCTCCAGCGCAGTGCTAAATCAGTTCAGCTACCGGAACGTACTCGTACTGCAGCCGGAGCTCGTCGATATCAGAGTTCAGACCGCTCAGCTGGGAGCGCTGGTTCTTCTCCAGTTCCTCCTTATGTGCGTTTTTCATCGCTTCAATAGCTGCATCGAAGAAACGCGTTTAATCTCTGCCCAGCTTAACACGAAACAAGCGTGTTTTTAAGCTGATTTCTTACCAGCAATAGTAGCAGCGGTTTCTTCAGCCAGCAGTCTCTCTCGCTCCTCCAGGAGTTTGGAAATCTCCCTCTGGTGCTGCCGCTGGAGGTCTTCCACCACCTTCTGGTGGGTTTCTTCCATTGCAGCAAAGCCTCGCTCGCATGTCGCCTAGGGGAAGAGAAGGCCCAGCATTTTACGTTTCAATCTGCCATTTGTCTGCGTTTCATCACCTGAGATGTGATTTACTTGTGGCTAGGCATGAAGTGCTACGTCTACGTTGCATGCAGAAATCGGTGGCAGAAGGAAAGATTATCTAAAGCTCAGCTACATTAGTAGAGCAAGTTAAAGCAGTGAAGCTGTTGCCCAGAAGAGTTGAATTTTTACACAAAAACTACTTTTTGCCATACCTGGTTTGGGAAATGGTATGACTTTTAATGCCCAGTAGAAATGATAAAAGTTTGGTAAAAATAAAACAGTTTTTGTTTGATCCATCCAGTCAATCATAGATTTCTTCTGGTTTCCTGTTAAAATCCTCTTTGTTTAGCTGCTTCCACAGGTTTAAAGTCTAATATCAACAAAATATTAACTTCTCCGTATGTTGGGAGCCAATCCACCTTGTAGTCCAATTCATTTTATTTATTTAGCAACAATTCACATATAGACAGGTCCAATTCATATCCAGTTTCCATTCAAATCAACCCAATACAATCAAAAGTCCATTTCACTTTATAACATAAAACAGTAAAATAAGTTGACAGTTAAACACCTACAGGAAACAATTGACAGGATTTTGTGTAAGATATTCTCCAATTATGATCAACTAACTGGATTTGAAAGGTTAAATGGATATTTACAGCTGAGAATCATCAGCTGATCTAAACTTTTGCTAAATGAAGTTGTGTTTACAGGCAAGAGAAATGGTCTAAGCACACGACCTTGTGGCACTCCATGACCAATACTGGTGCACAAGGAAAGTGATTATCAGCAATATCAACAAACTGTAATCTGTCAAATAAATATGGATTAATTTGCTGCAGAAACTCTTTCAGACTTACATTAAAAATATTTTTGCCAATTTGAGCAATAATTAGTTTTTAAACTTTAAGACAAAAACATGATGTCAAATGAACAAAGACATCAAAATCCAGCTTGAACATAATAGAAATTATTATGCATTATAACTGCATGGTTTCAAGTTTATTTTAAGCATCTTGTTTTTGCTATTTGCATCCGAACTTCTGACCTGGGAGAAATAATTTTTCGCATTAGATCGTCTGAATGGAGCAACCAGGATGGACTGAGCAAGAAAGTCCAACTTCACGCCAATATTCACAGCTGCACTGAATTTGACCTAGCTTTTTAAACTAAAAAAAAAAAAAAAAAAAAATCACACCATTTCCCAGTAACAGTAAAATAAGTGTCACTATAGCTCGCTAACCGTCTACTTCTCTCTGCTTTAAATATTTATGTAATGAAAGAAGAAAAACCTTCAGACTCTCAAAGTCTCTCTGGTATTTCTCTCTCAGGCTGGCCACATCCCCTTCCAGGTGCTTGTTCTCCAGCTCGTCCTTCATGCTATTCATCTGCGTCTCCAGCTCCTGGATTCGTTCCTTCAGAACCATCATGGAGTCCAACTCTGACACGTTTGGCACATCTGCCCTCTTCCCCTCCTCGTCTTCCTCTTCCATTCGAGACTCGACCTCTTCGCAGGGCGGCGAGGTCAGGACCTCGGGGTGTTTGTTGGCACTCTGCAAGCCTTCGACATACTGGGAATGTAACTTATCCAACTCCTCTTTGTGAAAATGCTGGAGCTCCATGATCCGGTCTTTGAACTGCTCCTGCAGCTTCCTAACGTGACGGTTGTGACGCTCCTCCATGCTGTCGATGTCCGCCAGGAGAACCTCGATCTTTCTCTGGCTGTCGGCCGCCGTCTCCATGAGCGCCAGCTCTGTTGAGGCGCGGCAACGCTCCGCTTGACTGAGCTCGCTTTGGCACTTCTCCTTCAGCTCTTCGGTCTCTTTCTGGAAACGATCCTCCAGGAGCGACACTTGCTCCTGGTGAAGGGTGAGCTGGTTCACGCGTTCGCTGAGCTCACTCTTCAGGGTTTCGTTCTCTCTCTGGAGAGAAATCATAGTTTGGGAGAAGTTCTCTTGCTCCTGTCGCAAAGAAGCCTCGTATTTTTCTTGGATTTCTGCGACTTTGAACGAATGCTGCTGCACCAGAGCTTCCATATCCTGACTGGTTTGCCTACACATGCCTAGCTCCTGCTCATGCGCGGCCCGCAGCCTGCATGCCACGTACGCCACCTGCGCCTGAATGAGGGCTTCTCGCATGCAAAGAGAGGTACTTGTAACATTATGGGATGTTTGTCCCAAAACCGCCTGGATCATTTTAGACAGTGCAGGATGGCTTCCACTGCTTTCTATCTCCTCTGCGTAGCTTTGCAGGATACCTGCTTGTCTTTTGAGCTCGTTAGCTAGACAGTCAAGAGTGTTTTGAAAGGATTCGATAGACTGACCGCCATATGGCATCACACTTGCCAAGTGTCTATCAACGACTTCCTCAGCCAAATGTCGAGCTTCCTCTACTTCGATCTGCTCCATGTAGGGAGCGAGTTCAGGGGGGCGAATGTCAGACAGCTTCTGTTTGCTAATCCCAAGGTCCTTTTTCACATCCTTAATTACAGATTTTAAATCAGGTGATTTTGAAGCATCAATAATTGCTTTAAGAGCCATTTCCCTTTGATTGAGCCTAAACTGGGCATCAGCCAACTCCCTTTTCAGTAGTTTGAATTTCTCTTCGTAGCAAAGTTTAAGGTTTTCCATTGAGTAAGTGATTTCTGCTTTGAGGAAGGTGTTGATTGTGACGGTTTCAGGGTCAATCTCTTGGATTCCAGCAGCGTCAGCCTCAGATTTCTCAAGGTCCTTCCAGAATGTACTTTCCAACAGCAGCTTCCTGGTCAAAACATCCGCGTAAACTATCGCCAAGCAATCCTGTTCACTTGTTTTGACATGCTCCAAGTCTTGCCATATCTCAACAAGAGCTTGCAACAGGTCGGACTTCGAGGTTTGTATCAGCAAAGCCATTTTGTTCAAAACGGTGGATTCAAATGACAACGTTTTGGCAAAGAGGAGCAGAGACTCCTTGTCTACGGTCTCTGGGGTTTGAGCAACCGGTGACTGCTCGTCCAACGTCTTCTGACCTTGTCGGATGTGCAGAGAGGCACTAAATAAATCACTCTCTATTTCTGAAAGCGACTGCAGCTGTAAATCAGTGGCACCATGGGAGCCACTTAGCATCAACCTAACTTTCTCGCGCCCATTTTCAACGTACAATAAGGCATTGCTATAATGTTCGAGAGCAGAACTACTCCTTGTCTCACTTTCAACACTCCTAATCTCCTCTGGGGAGCAAGGCACGCTTTCCGACACCTTTGGATCGGTATTGGAGACGTCTCTGGGTTCTACGGCCTGTCGAACGTCTAGATTCTGTGTGAGATTTCTCAGCTTATCCTCGGTGGTGAGTAGTTTTGTTTCTAGTGCGCGTATGATGGCAATGAACTTCTCTGGATCACTAGTGTGCGAGAGCGCAATCTCAGAGATGTTTTCATCAGCTGAACTTGTTTGACTGGTGTCTACAACTTCAGGATCAACATATTTTTGGCACTGAATACTTGAAAATCGGATCCTTGGTCTCTTTGCTTCAGATTCTTTATTGTCAGAGGATCTCTCCATGTTGGAAGAGTCATCTATGGACAGGTCTGTGCTTGACGACAAGGGAGATGATGTTTTAACTGTTCCAGTTTTGTCCTGTTCTGAGAGTTGCTTCCTTTCCAAGCAGAGGTCTGCATAGCCCAGCTGCAGGGCAGTCAGGTGCTGCTCCAACTCTGCAATGCGGTCCTCTGCAACAACAAGTTTGGCTTGCAGATCTTCTTCAGCATCGCAAGGCTCAGTCTTACTGATGAGACTTTGACTCATTTGACAAAGAAGAACCTCTTTGGCTTGCAGCTTCTGTTCAGTTTCCTCCAAGCTGCTGCCAAGCGCAGTCATTTTGATCAGAGCCTCTTTAAGGTCCGCCTCTTTACGCTCCATCAGCCTTTCATACATCTCTTTAGTCTGCTTGATCTCTTCTTCTTTTTCTCTGAGAAACTGGCTCATCTTCTGAAACTCCTGTGTAGCTCGCTCATATGAATGCTCCAGGGCGTAGTAATCTGCTTCCTCGGTTTCCAGACGGTTGCGTAGCTTGTTCACTTCGCGGTCTGCCTCTGTGATCTGGTTGAGAAGCTCCTGGCAGCGACAGGTCAGCTGGCCTTTCTCCTCCTCCAACCTTCGCACACTTTCCCTCAACGTCTCCATCCTGTCCGTCTTCAGAGCTAGCTGCTCCTGCAGCTTCAACATTTCCTCCTTCTGCTCCTTCCCACCTGATGCCCGCCTCCCTCTCAGCAAGGCCTCAACCTGTTGCTCAGCCTCCAACAATCTGTCTTCTACTTCCTTCTGTGCAGATTCGGCCTCTGCCAATCTTCTGCACAGGTTCTGCCTCTCTCGCTCATGTTTCTCTTGCATGAGCTGCTGCTCATTCCTCAACCGCTCCTCCTTTAGCACCTGGCCCTCTTCGGTAGCGGCTAGCCGAGCCACTACCTCCTGCAGCCTCTCTTGCAACCTCTGTATCTCTTTCACGTGATCTCGTTGCAGGGCCTGCTGGCGCTCCAGGTGCCTGAGGGCCTGGTTCCTCTCCAAAAGGCTTGCCTCAACCTCCCGCAGTCTGTCTTCGCTGTCCTTCAGCTGGGCTCGCAAGGTGGCCTCGTTGCGGCCGAATTCCTCCTCTTGTTCCTTTGAGCGCTCCTGTTCCAGTTTGAGCTCGTTGCGCATTCGAGCCACAGCTTGTTCGCTCGCTACGATTTCTGCCATTGCAGATGCAAGTTTGGTTTGCAGAGCCTGAATGTCGGTCTCATGGCGGTCTACCGCATCCTGAGCTTCAGTGTAGCTTCGCCTTAATGTCCGGATTTGCTGCTGAGCGAGATCCTGCTTGCGCTTTTGGGACTCCAGCTCGCCCTGTAAGTCTTGGTTGAGCTTGTGCAACTGTTGCCATGGCACTTTGCGTGGTGATGAGGAAGGTGGCGCTGCACTCTTGAAAAGATCATGAGACATTTTTATTAATGACATCGCCCTGTCTTACCCACCATTTATAGAGCACCACATCTCAGGGATTAGCAGAGAAATAAGTTTTCTCCTTTCTTGCGAATATTCCTGTTTAGTTGAAGTTTTTTTTATCAAGCTTCCACTGTGCTTTTTCAGGGTTCACTTGAAAAAAGGGAAAAACCTAAAAGAACTACATCCTTTCAGACTTAATGGGGTGCTAATACAGTTTCTGAAAAAAAAATAAAAATTGCTGGAATAAAAGAGTGAAAACACATTCAAAAGTATGCTGAGACGGAGCAGGGAAGCACACATGCGGACAGAAGGAAAAAGCACAGCGCCAAGCTTACTGATCAAGATTCTTACCTTAAACAGATCAAATCAGTTATTTTCCCAGGAGATGTGAAACTCGATTAGAACAAGTTAGTGAAAACTCATGCTTCAATAAACACCACAACCATGCGTTCCAGTTCAAGAGATTAAGTAACAACTGCCGTTAGTAGATTGGTTTTAAAAAATATACAGTCTTTCACACAAAACTCTGCAGATTTTGAAACAAAAACATTTTTTATTTTACTTTATGAGGTATAAAAAGCCTCACCAGGCTCTCTCTCTTCAACAGCAGAAAGGTTTGTTAAAATGACATATTGCTGGTTCACTGGGTTCGTTAGGATACGTATAACTTTCAGAAAATAACTTTCACCAGGAACTGAGTGAACGGGAAGGGTGGCTATTCTGTAAAAGCAACGTTTTCAAGGCATCCGATTCAGATATGTTTCAAGTCAAAACACTTTTAAGTCATTTTTGACATGCAAAGGCTTTTTGTAACTGAATATAACAGTTGATTTTGCTGTAAAATGTCAATATGTGGACATACAGAATACTGAGACTTTAAATAGAGTAATTTTGTGTTTCAGCTGAGAAAACCAAACAAGGACCGAGTACATGTACCTGAGGTACTCCTGTGCTTACTCTGAAGGAGCATACGATTTGGAGTAATTTCTGATATATAAGGCATTTTCATAACAAGTGAAAGTGACTAGATTGTGTTATAAAATGGGACCTTGTGCCTGGAAAATGCATAAAAACCACCTTTAATAAAACCTTTTTCCAAATAAATACATTCTGAAGAAAATGCCTCCATTTACTCCCAGCAATGAACGAACACTTGACATGTCATCGGAAAACTGATGTTTTAAATGTTTCTGACTGATAATTGGTGTTGGTGAAACGCTGAGGCAGCAATCCGGGCTGCGTGTGAAGTACCTGCAGGACGTATCCCTCCCTGGCACTTTGCTCCCGGCCCAGAGCGTCTTCCAGCTGCTCCTTTAGCAGGCTGTTCTGCTCCTGCAGTCGGTCCAGCTCCTTCTGCTTCTGTTCCAGCTGGAAGACACACAGCATTCATTCCTGCTTACCCAGCAGAACCAGGACTTTCCATCGTAGTTTCTAATGGTTCCTAATTAACATTTTCAAGCAAAATGCCCACATTTTGACGTTAAGTTAAATAATGAGTAGCTGTTCTGCAGCTCAGAGGAACATATAATATGTTCACAATGTGTCAGAAAATAGTGGAAACTATCAGAGCCAGGCAAAGAAAAAAGTAATTTAGAATAAAGTCATAACATGAGAATAAAGTGATGTCACAAGAATAATATTACAAGAATGAAGTCGTCATATAAGATTTTAAATCACTAGACTTTATTCTTGTGATTTTATGAGTGTAAAGTCATAAAAATAAAGTTGTATGATAGTCATAATTTTGCATAACTTGCATCACAATATGAGAATAAAATTGAACAAAAATGAAGTCATAATATTATGTCTATTCTCATCGTGTCTTTATTCTCATAGCGTCTTTATTCTCATCGCGTCTTTATTCTCATATTCTCATAGAGTCTTTATTCTCATCGTGTCTTTATTCTCATTCTCATGCGTCTTTATTCTCATCGCGTCTTTATTCTCATATTCTCATAGCGTCTTTATTCTCACCGTGTCTTTATTCTCATAGTGTCGTCATATTTCCATGGTTACAGTCTCACCTCCTTGTCCAGCAGCGCGGCTAGCTCGTTAGCCGGCAGTCGCTCGGCGGTTCCTGCAGTCGTGGAAATCGGCACCTGCTTCTCCTCTCTCAGCGGCGTCGTCTCCACCTGATGCCACCGATGTTCGATTTCCTGTCTGACGTCTGGAGCGACGCCGTCTGTCGCGTCGGCGCCCCTCAGCCTGATCGCCCTGTGGTCGACGTCCATTTTGCCCCGCTCCCCTGGGGACGGCTCATCTTTCGCGTCGGCAGGGGGCGGAGCCGATACGGATGAGGTTTGCAGGGAGGAGGAAGACACGGGTGAAGAGGCCAGAGAGGAGGCGGAGGAGGAGGGCGAGCAGGAGGAGGTGGTGGAGAACGCCGAGCTGAGGTCAACCGTGTCCGCTCGTTCTTTTACCGGCTTCTCCTTCTTCTCCATTTTGAATTCGGTCCAGTCAAAGGTTTTGGAGCGGCCCTCTCGACGGCGCTCACGGACTCCTTTCCTACGCGGCTCAGATGGAGGAGTGGTGGTGTTGCTGCCCGGCGACTGCTTGGAGTCATCTGAATTGGGGTCAGAGGTCACCTGACACGGCTCCAATATTACATGGCTCTTTATGTTTTCATCAGGGATGGATCTGGATCAACAACCAGTGAAGACAGATTTAGTGGAGGAGTTTTAGACCGGCGTCGGTTCAAATACAGTCAGAATAAACACGATGGCGAATTAGAGTCATCAGAGAGACAAAAAAAATAAATTATGGCCTTCCGAGGTAAAACAGGAAAATTTCTAAGTTTGAAAAGTTTAAATTTGTCATAAAAATCTCAGAAATTTTGTGATCACTCTTGAAAATTTGGGAAAAAAAAACAGGGAATTTCAGAGTTTAATAAGTGAAAAAATCTGGTATAAAATTTTGAGATTGATCTCAGAAATTTGCATGTGAAAAGGTAAATTCTGCATTTGAAAGTCTAAAATTTACTTAAAAAACCTCTGTACTTATTGATTAATCTCAGAAATTTGAGGAAAAAAGACCTGGAAATAGAGTTCCAAGAGTAGAAAACGTCTAGAAAAAAATTTTGAAATTTTGAGATCTCAGAAAAAAAAGAATTATCAAAATTTGGGTTTCAAAAGAGTCTCGGTCAAATTTTTTTTTACTTCTGAATCTCAAAAATCTCGACTTTTTTTCCATCAAGTTTCTAAAGTTGTAAAAAATTCAGATTTCTATTTAGAAAATTTTCTGACTTTCCAAACACAGAAATTTTCTTTTTTTTTTTTCTACAAAATTTGAGTGTTTCCAGATTTTTCAATTTCTCATAGCCTTGTTTTTTTTGTTTGTTTTTTTTTTAAAATAGAAAACGTCTGAGATTAATCTAAAAATATCTGAGTTTTTTGTTAGAAATTTACTCCTTCGTTCATCCACAGCGGCTCTGATGCGCCGTCGTAAATCACAGCCTCTTCCAGGTGCAGAGTTTCTGCAGGTCCTGCTGAATTTTAAGATTTTTACAACTTTTCCAGTTATGATTCCAGTTACCTAAACCAGAATAAGCAGCTTATATAATCCTTTATTTAAACCTTGAACTGATTTTTTGTTTCCTTTACTGACATTGCTTAAACCAAATGTATTGAAAGTGGCCAGTCTGCAGAAAGTATAAAAAAAATGCATTATGTTGAAATTAGGCTGCACAGTGGCGCAGTGGGTAGCGCTGTTGCCTTGCAGCAAGAAGGTCCTGGGTTCGATTCCCGGCCCGGGGTCTTTCTGCACTGAGTTTGCATGTTCTCCCTGTGCATGCGTGGGTTCTCTCCGGGTTCTCCGGCTTCCTCCCACAGTCCAAAAACATGACTGCCAGGTTAATTGGCCTTCCCAAATTCTCCCTAGGTGTGAGTGTGTGTGTCTGGTTGTTTGTCCTGTTTGTCTCTCTGTGTTGCCCTGTGACAGACTGGCGACCTGTCCAGGGTGACCCCGCCTCTCGCCCGGAACGCAGCTGGAGAGGAACCAGCAACTCCCGACCCCGTTAGGGAGAAGGGTGACGGAAAATGGATGGATGGATGGATGGATGTTGAAATTATCTGAGAAACTGAATTTTTTGTTTTGAACCCTTTGTCAGCCACAAACATAAAAATTAACAAACATAATGAAAACAAGTCTATATCTAAAGGATATTTAAGTTTAAATCATTTGAATTAAATCACTAAAATTAATCAACTTTTCCATGATAATCAAATTTTTGACATGTAACTTGTAAATTTTTTTAATTGGCTAAATTAAAATAAAAATATTCACATGATAAGAACTTCTGCTTTGTTTACATTGTCAGTAGCATAATGGCTACTGTGGATAAATTGCTTGTACAGGAGTGATTGCTGCACAGATTCTGGTAGAAACAAAATGTTTCGTTCCGATTGTGACCCGCAGAAACCCTGAATCAGAGTCTAGTCAAAGTATTAGAAACATTTATAAGACAGACGAAGCGAAAAGCGTCAACGTAAACATCGTATCTAGAAGAAGAATGAGAGGAATCTGGCGGCGGTAAGCCGATAACAGATGTGTTGAAGTGAAACGAGACAGAATCCAGATCAGCACGGCTTAAATGGGTCATTACATGCGAGGTCAAAGGTCAGGTGGGCCGCGGTTAACAGTGGAGCAACAAGGTGTGAGTTTTCTATGCAGGGAACAATTAAAGAGACGACCTGGAGAAAAACATACAAACTAAGAGATTGAGATATCATTATTATTGCAAGAATAAAATCATAATATTATGAGAATCAATATGAAAAGTTACGAAAAGTTATGAAAAGTTACCAAAACGCAACTTAATTATGGTAATATTATGTATTATTACCACTATTGTCAACTTTCTGTTTAATCTCATTTGATTTTCTCATAATATTACAAGTTTTCTTGTATTATTATAAGTTTTGTTGTATTTTAATTACTATTCTGTTGATATTTTTACTTTATTCTGATATTTTTACAGATTAAAATATTTATTCTGGTAATCTTACTTGATTATTAGTATAATTTTTTATCACATTTATTCTCATATTATTATGACTGTTCTTGTACTGCTGAATTTTGTTTTTGTATTTCTATGACTGTTAAAATTCTAGACTATATTCTCATCGTTACGGCTTTATTTGGTGTAAGTAGTTATTCTTGTAATTTTATGACTTCACTGCTTTACAACTTTAATCTTGGAATATTATCATAAAATTTCTCATTATTACGACTTTATTCTGCTAATATTAGTTTCATTTTACAACAGATGATTTTTTCCTCAATAAAACATTTTTCTTGTGTTATTCCAACTTTATTCTAGTAAAATTTTTACTTTATCCTCATTAATAATAGTATTCTAGTATTATCATGACTTTAATGTCATTATGACCTTATTCAACTATTCTGGTGATATTATGACTTTATTCTCATAATTATTAATTTTTCGCCCATATCAGCTCTGATACAGCATCATAATGAAGAAGAGTGTTTTTCTGTAAATATAATACTGCAGTCAGCGTCAGATCTGTCTGCGTTTCCAGAGAACTGCAGAGATAACCGACTGTTTGCTCTGCAGATATTTCTGCAGCATCAGTTTTATTCTGAAGCACAACATGACCGAGTCACATGACCACAAGCACACCGGGACGGACACTGCTGAGCGATTACATCACGGCTTGAAAGTCAACACACAAGCGCTCCAACCTGGGCTTCAGAACGGACAGTTTCAGAGAGATGTTTTTCCTGGAAGCGGGCAGAAAACACCGGAAGAGCAGGAAGAGAAAGAAGGGGAGAGCGGGTGAGGAGGGGCAGGAGACGGGCGTTTAGATAAATCAAGAGTCTGCCGGCGTTGACCCAGCCAGGATTACCGGGTGACGTCGGGGGCGACGGTGGGTCGGACGTTCTTCATGATGGCCTGGATCCAGTTGCGACGGATCCCAGAGGTCATGGCGGACAGCGTGCAGGCGCCGTCCTTACACTGGGAGCAGGCACAGCGTTTCAACAGAAGACATTGCAGATATTTACACAAAAAACATTTTACCGCATAAAAAAAGTAAAATTAAAGCATTTAAGGTGAATTTGGAGATAAAATATAAACAGATGAACTAAAGAAGGGAGTTTCAGTTCCTATTATATTATGTATTAATGTTATTAATAATGTCTTGTTATCGTATTCAGCCTCCTACAGCAGGGACAAGCTAAACTAGGATATGACCAAATTTTATGTTTCACATAAAACAACTTTGGTGATTCTAACTGATCCAAAACCGGCAAAGTTAACCAACAGAAGGAAAAAATATGAAAACATCTTGTTTCTACAGAAGAGGATTAGGGAAAATGAAAAACAAAATCTGTATTTTTTTTAGAATTCCATAATTTTTTGTGAAATTTTGACTTTTTTGTCTCAGAATTCTGAATTTTTCTCAGAATTACGACATTTTTTAATTTTTGATCTCAGAAGAGTCTGAACCCTTAGAAAAATTCAGAATTTGGTGAAAAAAAAAAGTTAAACTGAAGTTGATTAAAATCAGAATTTCTAAAAATTTAATGTTGAAAAATCAAAAATTCCATGAACCAATAAAACCGATTTACTGCCCAGCTCTGACCAGACTAATGCTACCAAATGGGCGACCTTGTTGGTATTTTTGCTCCAGTGAATTATGATTAATCGGATTCCCTGAATGTTATTCCTGCTGTTCCTCCTGTGAGGCAGCAGGACTGTAAACAAAGACGCGTCTGGCTGCGCGGATTAAGAGCGAAAGAGGTGGCGACGGCTGCATCTAATTTAAAACACACTGATGTCACAGAGATGACAAACCAAAGTGCCATCCTCCATGTCGGACAATAAGCAGCGAGGAAGCCTGACACCCAGAGCCGAACCACGAGGAGTCTGGGTTGTTTATAGACGGCAGATTCATTTTCAGATTAAACGATGGAAAAACATCAAGACTCACAAGGATCTGGAAGCCGTAGTTCCTCTGGACGGGAAACTCTTTGACATCGTAACATGTGGAGAGGTCGATTTCGCCATCCAGCTCCGAGGCCTGAAAGAGGATTAACATTTTAGGGCTTAAAGGGGCAGTGTCGTTTATTTTATAGCGCAATCAACAGCATCTCCATTTCAATTAAAAATTAGTTCAGATCTTTGTCGATATTCTGCTAGTGTTACCATTTCAGTGTTTCTACTAAACAAGAATTGAAATTAAAATCAATGAATAAGTTTGATCATTAAAAACATGTTGCTCTACTTCCTGTCGTCTTCTTGGTTTCCACCAGTAGTAACATCTGGTTGTTGATCATGTGACTTGTGTGATGTGAAGAAAGTGATTCATTACAGTTTTATAAAATAAACCAAATCCACCTGGCCAAAACAAACACCTCATCCTAGTGCCAAAAGTCTTTTAAAAATCGACGTTTTTCCATTAAGCAAATTTATCTTCAAAAAGTCAAATTGCGCAACTCCATGGTCAGTGGAAACACAGCTGTTGTTACCTTCAGTTGATATGTCAAATGTGACCAAAAGAAATTTGACTTCCTGATTTAACATCTTGAAATTGGGCCTCTGTCTCTTTAAGAGCTCCTGCTCTTTCTGAAGCTCCGCCTCCAGGTGGCTCCGCCCCAACATGGCTCCTTATTAACCCTTTAACGTTTGTACCAGCGTTGCTCTGAGCAGCAGGAGCTCCTATAAGGAGCTCAGCAGCTGTTTGCCAATTGCTGCTGGCTAGTCTGAAGGAGTCGAGTGGAGGAGGAGCTGCGCCTTGAAGGCGGGGCTAGGTCTACTCAGGTTTTTGGTTGCCATGGAGATTAAAGGATTTCTCAAACATGCATGAAAGAATCAAATCAACACTTCATGTTTGTTTTTGATGAGGTAAAAACATTAAAACATAATTTAAAGCTAAAGAAAACGACACTGCCTCTTAAACTCAGCTTTATAGAACAACAAAACTCCTCACCTCCTCAGCGATCGAGTCTTTGTAGAACCTCAGGCTCTGGTCCGTCAGCACAAACCAGTGTTTCTTCCACTGAATTGGAAAATAAACGCTGGTTACATTAAATCAGTCAAGCAGCAGGGAAGATTTAATCCTGCTAATGGGTCAAATTTACCACTCCGTCTTCATAAAGCTTCGTCATCCATCCTTTCTTAAAGTTCAGCAAATCTGGCTGCAGAAAAAACAAATATTTATTTTTTATTTACAGATGCTGAAAAAAATTATTATATAGAGATTCGCAATTCCAAGTATACTTTTTTCTCTTTGCTTAATTATATTTTGAATAAGCCTTGATAATTAAAGTTTTTATTTAGGAAAAAAGTTTAAATACTTTATTGATCCCCAGGGGAAATTGATTGTTAGCAAACTACTCTATCCAGTATCAGTAGTTACAAATATAACCTTGAGCAAAATAATAAAGTGTGTAATTTATATCACACTTTACAGTAAAGTGTGATATAAATACAAATAAACATAGAAATATGTACATTTACAATCAATAAATAAATCTAAAAATGAGACCAGAAATGATATTTTACATGTTTGATCAAACTTATGAATGAGTTGATGTATTTATGTTATCAAATAAATTTGTAATTCAGCTCATTTATGCCTGTGCTTTAAAAGAAACAAACATTAAAGTCAACTCAGCAGGTTTTTTCTGTACCGGATCGTATCTGCCGATATGAAACCTCAGATATCGGTATCGGAAGTGAAAAAGTGAATCGGTTCATCCGTAAACAATCCCATTGACATTAATGTTTAAACCAATATTTATCACAAGATGCACAGAAGGATAACTCGTTATATTTCCTGACAGTCATCAGGTTGTTATAAGTAGGAAATTTTTAAACCACATATTGATTTAAAAATAGATAAAAATCTAAATTTTCTTCTTTAATTTTTTTGAGTGTTCTGAATTTGATTCATATTGAACATAAAGGGCGTTAAAATACATAAATATCTGAAACTGTTTGCTACACGATCCTCCAGTTTCTGCAGAGGAATATGAGACAGACGACCTGAGAATGTTTAGAGTAGATAAAGTTGTGAAGCTCGTTAAGTTAGGAAGCGGAGCCTCGACTGCAGACTGACTGGCGGGACCTGGACCGTCCCTGTGAAACACAAACTGCTGCATTAGATCAACCTGCAGGCCGTTTATAGACGCCAAACTCAGAACGTTTGCCTAGAAATGTGCCGTGTGATCGACGGCAGTACCTTGTTTTGGTTGAGTTTCATCCGGTGAGGAGTCACCGCCTGGCACAGAGTCATTCTGATCGCCTTTAACTCGTATGTTGACAATCTGTTTCTGTCTCTGCCGCGCAACTCTGCCTGCTTCTGAGCTGGTTATTTATAATCGGCAGCAGTGGCGGCAGTGGTGTATATAGACGTGCATGGGGGGAGCGGGAGGGTTTGGCAGCTGCAGCCGGGACACAGAAATCAACCACACGCTGACTAGATTACCCCGAAACAGACCGCAGAGTCAGACTGGGAGTCACCGATGCAGATTTAATCAGATCCACTGCAAAAACACAAAATATTAACAAATAGTTTTGTTCTGGTTTCTGGTGCAAATATCTCAGTAATAATAAATTATTTACCACTAACTTTTCAGCAAGATATAGGAGCTTGTTTTGATTAAATAATTCCTTAGTATTGGTGAGAAACTTCTAGTTCTATTGGCACCGTTACCTAGCAACGTCAGCCAAGCCCGGACTGTTACCTAGCAACGCCAGCCAAGCCCAGACCGTTACCTAGCAACGCCAGCCAAACACTGACCGTTACCTAGCAACAAAGTTCTAGCTCCACTGGCAGATTATTTCACTTACAGGACATATTTTCCCATGTTATAAGTGCAATAGTATGACAGAGAAATCTGTGCATCATCTATCAATATTAATAAATTATTGACTTGAACAAGCTTCTATATATTGTAAGTTAGTTTTGTACAAAGATATTTGGACTAGAAACTGTATAAAAATACTTGGTAAAATTTGTGTTTTCGCTGTTGATAACTGCAGAAAAGATGTTTTTAATTTTGTTTTCAGGATTTACAGCCAGGAGTTTTTTACCCCTCTTACACTGGTTTTTATGAACCTTCAGGGAGAGATGGAGGGAGCGAGGGATGGATGGATGGATGGATGGATGGATGGATGGATGGATGGATGGACGGAGTTCAGTTGGTGGTTTTCGTCTCCACACTTACCGTCATTGAAGACTCTGAAGCTCTGCGGTCCAGAGATTTTGCTCGTCTTAAGTTGAGGAAGTTGGAGCTGGAAACGTCCGGGGCCAAGCGGTCCTTCCCCGTGTCCAGTGACATCTCCTAAAATCACAAAACCATCAGAATTCCAAGAGGTCCGGCTTCACTTCAGCACTAATTAACCATCAGGACAGCGGCGTACGTGTTTCCCATCCAGACACCGTCTCTCGCTCCGGCCTTGTCTCTGGTTCGCCGTCGTGTTAGTCGAGGTGTCATGGCCGCCGCTGCTTGTGTCCATGTGCTCCACTGATTGGTTCTCCTCAAACCGGCCGATAATCTGAGATCTCCTACAAAAAACAAACAAACAAGTAATTTCAGTAATTTCTTCAAAAACTATGGAGCTCCCTAGTGGACATGGGAATTATTTTCTTCACATTCCCTCTCAATTAGTAAATACACCCTGGTCTATCATAGAATAGAATAGACTTTATTGATCCTCAATGAGAAATTGCTTATTTGTTAACAAGCTACTCCCATCCAAAGTGCTAATTATTAGTAAATACAAATATAACATGCAATACAAAATTTCTAAAAATATATATACAAATGTGAGATTACAAGTATTTAAAAATTATTAAATATTAAATGAATAAAATTAAACAACACCAATTAACTGTATAGCGTGTTAGAGATAAGAAATGTTGATTTAAAACTGAACATTTAAAGCCTTTTAAATTTCTTCTACATTCTTAACTCTGTTGAAAATGAATCTAACTTTGTGTTCATGTCTGTGTGAGGTTAAGATGGGATTGAACATAAAACTGTCATTGCATAAAAATATGATAGAAATTCTCCCCCTGTCCTCTAGGGGGCTCCATAAAAAACAAATGCAAGTCAATAGAAATAAAAACACAGAATGCCAAAAATATCAATAAGACAGTTTTGATGAGTTAAAACCAGACTTAAGGAAAACTTTCAATGTTTTTCAATATTAATGTCCTTTTCTTGTTGAATAACAGTAATAACTCCACAAAGACGCACCTCCAGCTGAACAGTGGTGTTAAATGATGAAAGAGGAAATAATTATTTCAAGAATGGCTCATTATACATATTGCCAAGACAGCAGCAATGAAAACAGTCAACGTTACCTGAAGGCACTGCAACTTGTAAGAGCAAATGTCTTAGAAATGAGTAACTCAATCTGGAGAGGTTAAACTGAATGTACAAAGGAAATGAGGTGAAACGGTGCGAGTGTGCGCTCCCAGCTGGTGCAGAGATGAAATGAGAGAAAGCAGGAATCAGCGGTGACCAGCAGGGGGCAGCAGGGGGTGGAGGGGTTGGCTGGGCTTTAGCTCTGAGAAGCTCGGTTCACAAGCCCTGGAAAAGATCGAGACAACAAAAGAAACTAGCAAGGCGGCAGGAGCTGAAAGGTAGAAAGCACCAGAAAATGAGCATTTATCTCCCCAGAACTACCAGAGTGACCCGGTGGTGAGCTACGGTAGCAAGCAGCAGCAAACAGAGTAGAAGAAGCCTCAGAGTGGTGCTAAACTACCAAAAGCTGAATGTTTAAAGCATGGCAAGAACTACATGTAGTTGTATATCAGTGGTGGGAACTTTTCTGCTAATGTGCTAATAGCGGAGCTAATGTTTCAGTTAGCAGCTTTAGCAATTTTGCTAACTTAAGTTTGTGGTTATAAAGTGCAAAATTTAGTAATTTATTTTTGAGTGGTTGTTATTTGCATAGATGCCTTCTGATGAACAGATTGATTATTGGTTATTGGCTACGCAGTGGAAGTAAACGGACTTCAAAATAGCAGAGCTAATGTTTTAGTTAGCACTTTAGCATACTTTGAAAATGTTTAGCGCACTTAGCTTCCTCTAATTTCTTTTATTTTAAAATTTTCACTTAGTTTATTAGATCTTTTCATTCATGCTTTTATTTTGAAGTCTGTTTAGGCAGCAGTTCTGTTTCCTCATGTTCACCTTTTCAATGCTGCTGAAAGTTACTTTTAAGAGATTTGCTCTAGAAAAAAGATATATAAGAAGGTTTGGATTTTGTAGTGATGGGAAAAAAAATACAATTAAAAATATTGATTAAGGACAATGTACAATTCAAACCTAATTCTCTGCTAAAACGTTTTGGCCCCAGAATGAGGTGTGTTTATTTCATGGAAACACCTGCAATGTGAAACTGTGATTTTTTGACATTAGAGAATCAACAAAGTTTTGTAATAAAACTGCAGCTTGTGATAAAATCTACTTTATGAGGCAGAGATAATTCAAAGTGTTTGCATAAGGAAGTTAAAGCAAACAGAATAAGAAAAATACTTCAAGCCGATTAAAGTAACAGGAGGAGGTTTATTCTCACCTGCGCTCCTCCCCAAACAGCCGCACCACCTCCTCCCTGCCGGGGCTGCGGGTCCGCTCCCGCAGCTCCTGCCGCCTCTTCTCGGAGCGGAAGGTTTCCTTGTAGCTCAGGATGCGGGCGCGGGGAACGTCGGACAGCGCCGTGTACTCCCTGCCGGACCGGCCGACCCGCCCGGCGCCACGCGCGGCTCCTCCGGCCCAGATGGACGACGCCCGGCTGCTGGGCTCGGAGTCCAGGGAGCTCTGGGAGGAGCTGATGGTGGAGTAGCTCGGGGAAACCAGAGCTTTAGGGGAGGTGAGGGGCTCCGGGGAGCGCTGGGGGGCGGGGAGGTCCGGTTCGTACCTGGAAGCTCCTAAAGAGGAGGAGGACGCCGAGGAGGCGAGGGGCAGATGCTGCGGTGGCGCCGGGTTTGGTTCCAACTTGGTCTTCTCCAGGGAAAAGTATCCGCTCTCCACTCGGACCTTCCGGCCTGAGCTGATGGCGCCGCCGTCTGAAACGCAGGAACACGTCAAGTCAAACATCCTGTCTGCAAACGGCGGGAAATACGTTTGATTTCAGCCAACATTCATGAGTTTCACTGGGATTTCAACACAAAGTAACAATCATACAGAATATTCTTTCATAAAGAATTAAAGAGAGCAGAAAAACAAAGCATGATTTAAAACTTCATTACAGTCAAAAATCTGGAAAGTTTGTAGTTGTAACATGAGAAAATCTGGATATTCCAGCAGGTCTGAGCACCTTTTCCAGGCTCTATTTCGTTACACGTCATGATTTCCTGGTAGTTCTAATAATCCAGGCTGGATTGGTTCTGTACATCAGCCCTGAAGGTGATGTACAGAACCACCTGGTTTAACCCAGTAACCGGACCCTGGCGGTTTCCTCACCGTCTCGCGTGGTGACGGCGGCGGCGGCGTCCGGCTGGCTCTGGCCCAGCTGGCTGAGGCAGGACGCGCTGCGGCTGCAGGGGATGGCGGCGCGGCTCCAGCGGCTCTGCTCCTGCCACACGGAGGCGCGGCTGGTGGGGATCTGCTGGGCGTCCGCCATGCTGCCGCTGGTCACCGTGACCTTGGCCGGCCCCGGCTCCTGAGGCGCAGGGCGAGGCGGGGGGCGCAGGGAGGAGAGGACACAACGGGAGGTAAGGTCACAGATCGACTACAAGGGGAGCGCAAAGGAACAATGGAAGACGAGAAAAAGTTTGATTTTTCTTTCAATTAGGCTCTTCTTGCAAAGCTTGCAAGGTTTCCAGGTGTGTTGGATTGAAGCTGGCAGTAAGGCTGGGCGATCAATTCATCTCATTGGTCATTTGGTTTTTGGAATAATCTGGATTTTCAGAGTGACGTCATCACGCTGAGAGCGGCCATCTTGTTTTACAGCTTCTGTTACTTTGAACTTTGAATTCAGATCAACTTTATGACAAAATATTAGGACAAGACTTTTTCTCTCTAATGTTACATAAATGCTGCTGCAGAATAACGGAGTCAAAAAATACGACGACGTTTTGATTTTACCAGAAAAGTTTCAACATTAGGAGAATAAATTAGTAATTTTATTAGAACTTCTGCAAGGAAAATAATACAATACAATGAGGAAAGTTGAGCATCTTGTGAAGTTAAACTTTGGTGTCTATTTCACTTTTAAGAAAATAGCATCAAATTATTATCACTTTGAAACAAATCTGAATAGATGTAGAAGAAAAACAAGTCAAATTCTGACATCATAGAAGCCTTTTTCTCATCCAGACCCGATTTTATCACATTTTTTCTGGTAAAATTGTGATTTTCTTCTGGACTGAACCAGATACCTCAACGCACAACTTACAAAAGGAATGACTGAAATAATTTTCTGTCATTTGTGATTTCATTAATAGAAAATAAAATTGGAGGTCTGGCATGAAAATAATCTGGGATTTTAAATTGAATCCACATCGCCCAGCCCTGACTGCCAGTGACGAAGCAAAAAGAGCGACAATCAACAGCAGCTCGAAAAACAAACCTGTCATTCTGCTGGAGACACAGGAGTAAAACATTTTGCAGAAATATTACGTAGAAACAGCGATCAGTTATCAGTGAGGTCCACCAAACTGTTGCAGAAGAAAAAGCTTAGGAATCATCGACTTTCTTAGAAATCCAACATGCTGCTGCGCTAAAAATGACCAGAAACAGGGATTGTAGTGATTATCTACAGGAAGCAGCGATTCTGAGAGCAGAACAGGCAGTTTGGGTCGGGCCGAACTCACAGAGACGCCGTTCATGTCTTCAGCAGAAAAACACTGGATGAGCGTTACGCCGTCCTGCCAATCACACAAGCTCTCCACGTTAGAACGTTTTGCCCAGGCAGGAGAAAAAGTCTTAAAATGTTTATTTAATGAGACAAAAGGTTGGAAAGTGGAACTGGAACCGAAACGTTTTTGTCTTTTTCCAGTCGAAGCAGTAAAAAAATCGAAGTTTGTGATTATTTTCAACAGATCTGAACACGTCTGAACATTTGAGTTTTTTTCTGCTCAGAAATTTTTAGATTTTTTGAAGAAAATTTTTGAAGAATCCCAACATTCCTGAGGTTTTTTTCTAGCAAACTTTCAGTTTTTCAAACTCAAAAATTGTAATTTTTTTCCAAGATACATTTTTTCTAACAAATGTTTGACTCTTCAAATGCTGAAATTTCCATGTTTTCTCAAAGATTTCTGGGAGTAATCCCAAAATTTCTAATATTTTTCTAGCAGATTTTTTTCATAGCGGTTACAACTGAGGCAGTAAAACTATTTAGAAACTATTTATTTAATTTAAAGGTCTGAAAGCGGAGCGTAAACTGAAATGTTTTCCAGTAGAGCAGATGGTTGACATGCTGCTGATTATTTTCAACAGCGCTGGGCCCGCGTCGCTGCGGACATATATAAACACGCGAGGGGAGCTCTGAGTGGAAGAGTGGCGTTGACACAGTGAGGTGTGGAAAATATAAACCTCAACTCAAAGCTAAATATCCGCCAGCGACAGTCTGTCATATCATCTCACAGCGAAGGAGACGATGACAGAAACTGACGGCAGACGAGAGCTGCAGCCCGTTTAGATGCCGCTAAGCCTAATTATAGTTGTACAATGGTGCAAAAAACAACATAAATCAAACATCAGCCAAGTTTATAAACGAGTTTGTAGATTAAAAGTCTGAGAGCAAACATTCTGCAATAGAAATTAATAACTGACTAAAATTAACTTGTAATTTTAACAGGGTTTCTGAAGGTTTTTCCAGCTCAAATTTAAGGATTTTAAAAACATTTTAATACCATTATGAATGAAATTTAAGACTTGCAACAGAAAAGAAATGTACCAAAGAAACCCGCTTATTTTATATTGTAGAAATGTTTAGTTTTTTTTTAACAGGATGCAACAGAAGTGAGCCAGTGGCAAAGATGAACTGATACTGAGAGACGTAAAAAAGCTCGTTAGTGAAGCATCTTAGCAGCTAATTAGCAGGAAGATGTCTGAAATGTTTGAATGACCAAAAAAACAAACTGCATATGAGAGTAAATAGTTACAGCAATATTTAAGACCTGTGATCAACATATTTTAGGCCAAACTACATTTTTTTTTTTTTTATTTAGTTTGGAAAATGTTTTTGTTTTTTTACATAATTTTCAGCAAACATAATTATCCCATAGAAGAAAATGTATTCATTCTTTTAGTTTTTCTTTTAACACCTAAAAGGAGAAATGAAATGGTTAAAATAAAAATGATAAACTGCAGAAATCATTAAATTTACAGTTAAAAATGAGATTTGGAGCTAAAAATATCCTAGAAATATTTGGAAGACGCAGAAGCAGGAAAAAAAAAAACCATTTACAGATAATTATTTAAGATTATTTAAGATTTATACATCTTCAGCCTAGATCTGTTCACCAGTAAATTAACTGGGATTTGTTCCAGTGAGGCAGAGTGGACAAAACATGGTGACTGTGAGAGTAAATCAGAGACTGAAACATGCAGAGGAGAAAGTTTTCTCACACTGGGAGAAATGAGCAAAACAAGGTCAGGGCGCCGTCATTAGAGGAACAAACTTTACAGAGATTTGTCTTTGCCAACAGCCGTTTCGCCCGCAGTGGGTGGTCTGCGGTTATATTCCTGTATCAGACGTCTATGTTTAGCAGGAGAGCGCTCTATGTAATGGAATCTAGTGGAGACCTGCGAGTTTCTTACAAGGGGAAAATCCAGCTGCAGCCGTTGTGAGCGAGCCAAAGTTTCATCCAGTCAACACCTGCATGCTAACGGGCCGCGGCGTCCAGAACCGCTAATCCAATCGGGCCAGACAGACACGGCTAACTTTAGCCCAGCGGGACGGCGAGCGGTTCACCTGAGATCAGGCGGTTATACGGCGGCCTGCTGGGGTCAATATGTAGAGAATCAAAAATAAAAAGGACGGGACGTTTCTGCCAAAAACCCAAACTTTAGAGAAAATAACAGAGGTTTCTGAGTTTGGACTTTAGAGACTCAGTAAAGTTCATGTTTTTTCAAGAACGTTTCTGAGATTAAACTCAAAATTTCTGAGTTTGTTTTAGGAAATTTTTCCTTCATCTGCAACAACCTTCATATGCCGTCTTAGATCAGCCATTTCCTGTACAGTGGTTTTTATCTCTTCAAATATATGCCAAGTAGGAAATATTTGATAAAGTAAGAAAATGTTTTACATAAAAAGGAATCTCTAAATCATTATAATTTATTAAGAGGGTTGGTTTTCCAAAGCTTTTTTGGGTTTATTCTCATTTCACATTTGGCAACAAAAGTAACATTGTGAAAAATGTAAAATCTCAATATTTCCAATAATTATTTTATTAACTTAATTATCTGCTTTACTTAGAATAATCCCCGACACTGACCATTTTATAATTTGATTTTCAAGCTGCTCTGGAACGAGAGCCAAAATGGATCTAAACTGGAGGATTGTGCAACACTGAAAAAGCAAAAATAAAGGTGAAAAAAGATTTTTTGTCTGAATTCGACGGTTCGGTTCTTTCAACCGTCAGACGCGACTCCGTACCTGGTGAGTGGGAGGATCCACTTTGCGTTTTTTCTTCTGGTTCTGCTTGTTGGTCCTGGGATAGACGGTCAGCGCCTCCTGCCACCTAACAGAACCAGAAACAGTCTGATGTTACAGGCGCCGCATCCACACAAACCGGACCGATTTCACACACACACACACACACACACACACACACACACACACACACACACACACACACAATTTCATTATATTACATTTTTTTCATAAATATGTACGTACCAAGAAATTCAGCTCATTACGGTACTGAAGGTGAATATATGCACATTTTCTTTCATACTTGAAGTTTCAAATTTTTTCCTTTTTTTATTTATTTTTTTTTACACGTCGTCGCTCATTAATGGTTAAAAAACTTTAACTATAACCAGATCAGTTGTTATTTAATAGAGGCGTTTACAGTTAAAGTACGAGGATCCTGGTAAATAAACACGATTTGCACCATCAGTTGCTCCAGTAATGACACATGGAGGCCAGGTGAAGGCAGAGTGGGAGGTGTTGGTGATGGAGCAGGTAGCGCTGTGAAGAGTGGGTGTAGTGAGTCACATTTCTCCAAGAATATCCTCCCAGAGCGAGCCGCGAGAGGAAGAGGCTCGGAAACAAAGACAGGAGCCAAATTATGGAGATTAAAGTTTGAGAGTCCAGATTAAAGTTTGGGATTTGAGGTCTCTGTTCAGAAAGTCTGAGGTCAGAGAGAAATATGTGGCGTTGTTACGACGCAGAGGGGCAGAGCCTGAGGCGGACAGCAGGGGGCAGTACAGCCTCAGCTGCAGCCGTGTTTCTCTCTGAACCACAAACACTCATCTTTATGGCAAGTCCACTTGGCATATAATCTGTCTCACTACATTTTGGTGGGAATTAGCAACATTTACTCAGTTACTTGAATAACTTTTTCAAAGAAATGGGCTTTTAGGAGGTTTGTACTTTTTATTTTCACTTGACTCATTCTGTTTGATGAGTTACTCACTCAGTAATTAAGTCGACTTTTTACTGAATACTTTTTTACTCGAGTAATTTCTTGTAAAAATGTATCACAGACTTCTATAGGAGATCTTTCCTGCCAACAGTCATCACTATCTGCAATAATTGAAGAGTCTGAATTAATATGAGTTACAACAACATTTCATTTCCCTTTGGGATCGGTGAAGTATTTCTGAATTTGAATCGTATCACATGCAGGCTCTAACGGTCCGTTGCCATGGTAACAGCCTCACCCGTTGATGATCTCTCTGCACTCGGCCCGGATGAAGTGCTCCTTGTCGGGGGTGAGGATGCACAGGGAGCTCTTCTGGCCCGTCCGGGCCTCGCCGTCCACCACGTCCAGGCACTGGTTCATGTTGATGGTTCCCTGGGGCAGAGTGCTGGGCTGCAGGGTCACACAGGGGTCAACGTTAGGCAAAATCAGCCTGGCTCTGAGGCTTTCACATGAGAAAATGTTACATAAACTACTTTAGTTTCTTGCAACAGCTTCCAACATGGGTCAAACCCGAGGTCTGGGGGCCAAAACCGGGCCGTCTGGGCTCTTTATGTGGCCCTCTAGACTCTAAAGGGACACATAAAATGAACCTTCCAGATAACAGTTTTCATAAACATTTTATCAAATCAAAGCAGTTTTTATGTTGTGTTTAGTGTCAGATCCTACAGATTATTGCAAATTATCTTGAAAAATTCCTGCACTTTTTCACACTGACACATAATTGTGAGTTTATTGCAGATTTCTTTATAAAAAAATGGTGAAAAACATTGAAACAGAGTGATGGTTCCTTCCATCCCTCCCACCTTGTTACTTTCACTAAACAGCTGCTTCACCCTTACATGGTGTCCAGTTATAATCCGTAATGATACAGCGAGAAATAATGAGATTACCGTCATACATACACGCAAATATTTCTAAACTAGTAACACAAACACTTTGATTTTTATTGCAAAAAAACAAAAAAAACAATCGCAAAATCCTGGGGAATAGAAAAGATGTTCAATGTTATTTAATTTTAAGAATTTATTTATATTTTAACAGCTTGTTAATGGGTTTTATAAATAAATTCCTGAACAACCGGCCCTTTAAGAACATTCATGATCTTGCGTTGTTCCAAAATAAAATTAATTAGTAAACACAAGGAGATTATTTTGTTAAACCTCATTTGAATTTCAACCAGACCTGTCAGGATGACAAATTTAATTTTGTCCCAGGAATTATTGCGATTGTTGTTTTGAAACCATCTTCTAGTAATATAATGTAAATAATAATGCAAGAACACATTATCTAAGATAAACTTTACATTCTAATGAACATTTCACACTGGAACTGGAAGACATCTTAAATATCCAAAATGAATAAACAAAGCAACAAAGAAAATGAAATATGAAGTCTCTGTAAATACAGAATCGTCTTGTTTCGTCCAAAACACCAGAGTGATCATTTTATCATCCTGTTTTTGATAGCAAGAAAAAAAAACAATAAATCATGCAAATGGAAATTAAAAACATATTATGAATATGGATCTCTAAGTTATAGGGCTGCACCAACAAATCTGCCCTAATTCTCTTAATTTTGGAATATTTACCAATTTTGTCCAGCGACTAGCGCAATATTTAGCAACTTTTCAGACAAGAACAAAATAAATCTGAAGTGAGGCAGAAGAGTCTCTAATCTTCCCAAAGCTCAGTACTGATAGTTTAAAGTGTTTTTATGTTCAGCGAACTGTAAGGCCAATTAAATCTGATCACATCAAGGTAGCTGAAGCAGATGCATGACCTACATGCTGGGACGTCATTAAGGACGAGAGAAACCTCTGAATAAAAACCAGCGGTCCATTGACCCGGTTAAAACTTTCACTGCACAACATGAAAAAATTAATGTAGCATCATCTGGGTTGGCAATGGAAATCAGCCAGTGGCAAAGCTGAACGTATCCAGCAAACCGGCAATAAAAGCTAGCTAAGTAGCAAGAGCATATTAGAAGTGAGTTAGCGATAGCCACAACTGCGTCTGCGTGCGACACAGACTTTGCCTGATGTAAAGGAGAAAAACAAACTAAATAGAATACATTTTTTAGTGATTGGACTATTTTAGACCAAGGATTGTCATAACTTACATTTCTTTCTAATGAATTTAAGACATTTTAAGGCATAAATTTTAGATACATGAACATCAGAGTTCATTTCCATGAGATTAGTTCACTTTAATCCAGAAGCTGTTCATTTGCCTACAAGGTCCGGTTCGCTCGTGGGGTGGGAACGCGTAACCCATCAAAAGAATCGTTCTTGGTCTTTAGCCGGAGACTAAAGAGAAATCCTAAAATCTGACGCTTCTCCATTTTTGTGTACATTTAGTGAAGAAGGGAGCAGAGCTTTGTGTGGTTCTTGGAGCAGCGCCCCCACTGGCGAGGAGGGGAACAAGAACCGAACCTACCGGCCTATCAGGAGGGTCAACACCCTCAGCTTTTTAAGAATGTGTGGACACGCTGTAAAAACTAACCATGACAGTAAAATCTGCTTTTGACATGAAGGTCAAAGGTCAAGGACACACCTAGCTTCACTTGATGACAAATAAATCCAACGATGGCTGAACTGTGGAAAGAGTGTGTGTGTGTGTGTGTGTGTGTGTGTGTGTGTGTGTGTGTGTGTAGACTGTGACTTTGGACTGCACAGCTATCTGTCAGTGTAAACAGATCTACATATTGGTTTGTCCTTCAGTTGCAGTCAAAAAGAGGACAAAGAGTTTAATGTTTCAGAATAAAAAATGTGGTTTTCGATGATTTTTGCTGAAAATTTGAAATATACTCTCAGTTATGCGTTAGCGCGCTGAAAAGTCTGGGATCTGTTGATTTCATAAAAACTTCCACGACAAATAAATCACAAAAAATGGAGGGAATGATCTGATAAAACTAATGTCAGCAGGCGGTCAGTCGCCTCTTAAACTCAATATTTGTGATAAAAATTTTCCATATACTCTGAATTATTTCTGTGGCTGAAGCCTAAAAAAAAAGGGAGATTTTAGAAAGGCTCTAGAACAGTAATTTCAGAGAGTAAAACAAATACTTATGGAAGCCCATTACTACCAAAATCCCAACAGGAAGTCCTAATTATGAATTTTAAAAACACAATTTCAAATTTTAATGTCATAATTACAAGAAGGAAAGTCATAATTTTGTCATTTAATGTCATAATTTTGAGACTGCTTCAGTATCTTCTAATTACTTTGAATCTCATAATTATGACTTAGGAAGTTGAAATTATTACGGTCTCAAAATTATGACTGAATATAATTATGACCTTCAAAGTCATAATTAAGGGCGAATCTCATAGTTTCAACTTAGAAAGTTGAAATTATGACATTGAATCTCAAAATTATGACTCTAAAACCTGAAATTCTAACTTTTCTGTTTGGGCTTTAATTTTTTGGCAGAAATGGGCTTCCATAACAAAATCATCTAAAGCGAAAAATCTTGATTTTTTCCCTTTTAAATACTCTGGTCCAACAGATTAAATCATGACTGAGCTCCTGCTAGCTGCTACTGTCTTAGTTTCAAACATTTCTCCATTAATAAATCAATCAAACTGCAGGCCAGATGTCATAAACCACAACTGTTTTCATTAGTAAACAGCTGCCTGTTTAGAAGACAGTAATTATTGAGCTCTTTGTGCCCTTGGCTTCTTTCATTCTTCCACGGCTTAGAAAAACATTTCCCTCATGACACAGAGCCGAGGTATTTGCTTACTCTGGCAGACAGCTGATAGTCGACTCTCGGTGTTGGTGCAAGTTCTTTTCACTTCCCGCAAACATTTATAGGTTTGAGAAAGTTTCACAACATAAAACAATACAGAACACCTGCGTTGTTGTTTGCTTTAAAGCAGCAGGAGTCACTTTGTCTGAAATCCTGCATGGTGACAAATTTTAGAGCCATTACTTCACACCTCTAAACCTGTAGGAACAGAAACCCAGAGCCGTTCGGCTGATCGTTAAAAAGCGCCGCAGCCTAAAGGAAATCTGATTAACTGGCAGGGTTTTATTGTGACTCATGAACACCATCTAGGATCCAGCCTCTTCAGGGTCCATCTTCTGTTCACTACCAATAACAGTAATTATGCAATAAATCTTTCCATGGCAACTGCGGATAACAGAGGCAAACACTTTGTTTTTTGCCAACAAACAGCGACTTCAGGTGCCAGATGGAGAGTTTTTCCTCCCAGGTTCACAGCAAACTCCACAGATGAGGAGGAAACATTGTCTTCAATATGACAAAGGCTTTAAGGAAGTGTCTCACAAACAGGGCGCCTCCTAGTGGCCGGCAAGGTACTGCACATGTAGCAGGGTTTTTATCTTACCATTATAAATGAAGTTTATTTTGGCTCAGTAAAGAATTTATTTATTGGTGTATTAACTTCTATTTCGCTGCTCTTGACAGTTGGCGGTTGCTACAGCAACCAGTCACCGACAGCGCCGCCATTTTTCCTGTTGCCGTTGGCAACTGTGGATCAGCTCTGCGTTTTGTTCACAATATGTTTACGCATATATTTTAGACAAATTTAATCATATGCAATGTTTAAGGAGTAACTTTGTGATGTTTTGTATGTTATAAATGTTATGTTTAATTTTATGATTGTTTATAATTGACAACCTGAATGTTTCTGGTGTGAAGTCAACCTGCTGGACCCGAAAATTCAATAAACGTGGCAAGAAAGTCGCCGAGTTGGCAACAGTGAGGTGACTATTGTTAACAAGCAGAAATCAAAGCTTTTAAAGATCAGCAATCGACCAGAAAACTGCAACCAGTGGATCCATAGTAATAATGTAAAATTAACTCCATTCAGGACTCAACGTCTCCATTACATAAACTGGCGTCAAAATGACGCGCTTCACGTTTATTCATAACTTTATGAAAAAATATTTACTTTTGGGAGTATTTTTACTTCGCTATGCTTTCAATTTTTACTAGAGTAATTTTATTATGAAGTATTTTTACTTTTAAGTAAAATTTCTGTTTCCTCTACCCACTGAATGGAAAACAAACTCTTGTTAGTGATATGAATTATGAATATGTTTTCACTCTTGAGTAATATATTTTTACTTGAATAAAAACATGTTTAGTAGTGCTGCTTTTGCTTGAGTGAGATTTTTGGCTGCTCTGCATAAAACCGGCTGAGAGGAATGTGAGCTGACATCACTGCATTTCCTCCAGGCGTTTTCAGATTGGCTTCCATTCAGGACTCAACATCGCTAACTAAACGGCTAAACGGGTATTTAAGTAAATAAGCCAGCATCAAAATGCCACACGTTACATGGATGTAGCAGCTACTTCAGAGGGAACTGTGGGTGGTTTTCTCCTGGAGAGCGGCGAGGGAATGTGGGTGGTTTAATGCTGCAGCCAGCGAACGCAGAGGAGGAGGGAGAGCTGGATGATGAAGGCATCCAGTTTAAACCGACCGTCAGAGACAAATCATCAGAGGAATGGCGCTGTGCAACAGTGATGATGTAATATTAGTAATTATCTTGGCGAGGCAGACGGGGTGTGAGAAATCTGTTGGTCTCCGTCTGAAGTGGTAAAACGGTGGGAACAGGTGCTGCTGTCTCTGCCGTTTTGACGGCTACCTTCCCACAGGAGTTACTGTTTCACCCTTGACTCCCTCATTTGTTCATTTGCTCACTTCCTTTCTGTCGAATGCAAACATCCTGATCAAATTCTGTTCAGCTAATGAGTCCAGATTGTGTGAAATCCTTCTGCTTTTTTTTACTTCTGCTCCTCCTGGATGAATGAATCCTCTGTTATGTTCATTCACCCACTGTAACCCAAAACCTTTCAGTGGATGATCAGTGTAGCATAGCGAGTTTTATTTTTATTCATCTTGGTGAGAACTTAAAGGGCCAGTTAACTTCAGTTGTCATAAAATGCTGTATATATTAAATATGACTTAAATTAAATTTGATTTAACTCCTTGAAATTGGGCGTCTGTCTCTTTAAATCTTCAGCTCTTTCTGAAGCTCCGCCTCCAGGAAGTCATCCCAATATGGCTCCTCTATTAACCCTTAACGTTTTTACCAGCAGCTCCTATAATGAACCCAGCAGTTTCACCAGCTGGTTGCTAATTGCTGCTGGCTAGTCTGAAGGAGTGAGGGAGGGGCTGCGGCTGGAAGGCGGGGCTAGGTCCACTGAGGCTTTTTGTAGTTGAATAGTTGCCATTCAAACCTGAATGGAAGAGTCAAAGCAGCACTCCAGGGAAAAACATTAGAACATTATGGGAAGCTACAAAAACAACTAGATTTTAGATGATACTGTCCCTTTAAACAGGCTGAGATAGTTTTCCTCCTAGCTTTTTACAGTTTTGAGTTTATTTTCTTCTATTTGTTCCAAAGGGGTAATTTAAAAAAATCTTTCAGATATACAGTGACATAAAGTGACATAACATTGGAGGGAACTGCTAGCTAAAACATTAGTAATAAAATCAACTTCATGTTCTCCTTGGAGCCATTCAATGTGTTTTTCAAGACTTCAACATAAACAGCAACATGGGAAATGGCAGGAAAAGAAATTCACAAATTTTTCCCATATTTAGCTCCACACAGCTGAACAAAAGCATCCCCCACAGTATGCCGCCGCCTCCTCCCTGCTTCACAGTGGAGATGGTGCTTTCACAGAAATATGCAGTGGTAGTTTAGCAAGCAAATTTCAAATTCATAAAGTTTAAAACCTTCTTTCTTTCTACTGGAATAACTAAAGTTCAAACAGATTACAGCAAAGCAGCACAGAGGATTTGTTCACAAGCTTAAAGCCATCAGAAAATATTTGCACAAAGGGAAATTGTCAGAGTTTGTTGAAGTTAATCCTCAAAGGCAGAAAGAGCTGCTAGCGGCGCTAGTCAATACTTTGTTTGCTTAATGGCAACATTATTTAACTGAAGGTAATTCCTATTCTTACTCAGAGTGGGTTAGGGTTGAAATGTTTTCTTACAAAAGTGAGACTCCGAAATAAAATAAATGAATGAATAAATTAAGAGAACCAGCAAGAATTAAGCTTTTGGAACAACTCTGCTTTTCATTTATGCAATAATTGGAAAAGTTCAGGCAGTGGATTCAGATTTAAAAACAGTGTTGGGGTGCAGCCTGTCAAAAAAGACAATTTAAGATCTAAACAGGGAAAATATAAGATGCTTTTTATTGATTTATTTGTAAAAACAATCCTTTTGCTGAAATGCAGGCTTTAGCAAGCCAAAATAATGCAAGAGTGAGCCATATGCTGTTCTTGTTCCCAAAAAGAAAAGAAATTGAGAAAAACATGATCAACCTCAGAAAATAAGGATTCGGTTTGTTGTTATTTTTTTTATCTGGGACACCTACAAAACATTTATGGTTCAACTGCCAAGAGAAAAGTGACTGCAAAATGTAAAAAAAGTAAGTTATGAAATAGAAAGCAGAAATACTAAAGAGTTTGTTCTTTCTGGCTCCCATGGCAAAAAGTTTGACCTGCTGCAACGTAAACAACGTACCAGGATTTAGATGTACTATTAAAAACACAACAACGTCCTTTTTGTGAACTCTGGCAGCCGTTTGGTCAGAGACCCGGTAAGAAGATTAAAGCATGTTTGACTGAAAGCCTTCTTGATCAAGACGAGTTTCGTTATCTGCTGGGATTTCGGCTCCAGGACAGCAGAACCTCGGCTCTGACGTTCAGGAGGTTTTGGCTACAAACGCCAAGCACACCTGGATTATTTAGAAGTTTCAGACGAAGAACGTCTCCTCCTCTTCCGACTCTGCATGTGCAGAAAACTGGTTTTAATTTGCAGAGCAAATATTAGCAATGGGTGGTCTCACTGTATGGAAAAGGAGTGCCTCAAGCTGAAGAAAGGTTGTTGATTTTGAAATTCAAACACTAAACAAACAGACCTTTAAAGGTCCAGGTTCAAATAGTATCAGTACTTTTATTTTTGTCTGAAGTGTTGAAGATTTACATCATGATTTTAAAAAGGGCCTTTAAAACATTTTCTGTAACCCTTTGACCAAAGTAAGAGATGAAACTGTAAAAATGCAACCTATTCTACACAGGACTGCAACTAATGATCAATCAAGTAATGGATTAGAGAATCAATTGATCTTGTTTTAAAGATTAATTAGATTACAAAAAAATTACATTCTTCAGATTTTTCATTTAGCAAATCAAGACTTATTTATACAACATTAGAAATGCATTAAAATATAAAAATAAGCAAAGAATCTACTCACTTTTGCTTGAGAACAATAAAATGTCTGAAATGTAAAAACAGGATTCCTTTACTGAACGCTCAAAGGATCCATCTGCAGCTAACTTTTTTTTTTTTTTAAGTCTAATAATCTGTTGACTCATAACTGGGCAGTAAAAGTTGCTTAATCGCAGTTTTTTCTTGCATAATTTGAATCAGGTGACACTAAAAATTTAATGCAAAATGTTTCCATTTCTTTCACAGTTTGGGGTTAATTGTTGCTCTAAGTGTGTTGGTTTTTCTGCAAATTGATATTTTTTTAACTCTTAATCGATTATTAAATTAATTGATTATTTCAACAATCTATTAACCGCGATTAAGTTGATTAATCGTTTCAGCCTTAATTCTAAATTATCCAGACTTCCAGCTCATGTTTTCTGTCCGTCTTCCTTTCTGTCTCTGTATTTAATCCTGCAGGCAGAAACCAAGTCCACAAATAGTGAATTTCATCTGGATAATCCTGGACATATCAGTCTGGATTATCACCCCGCCGAGAATAAAAACCGGTGCAATGAGACGGGATGTATGCGCCTCGTTCTCTGAATTGAGCTGGACTTTGATTCAGTTTGCAAGATTTATGATGGATATGATGAGCTTGTTTACTAACACCAACTTTACTGAGACACAGAGAGAAGAAACAGCTGGAATTACAGCAAATGATGCAAATGGGAGAGAAGTAGAAGAAGAAAGTGAGGAGAAGTGGTCAGTTTGTCTTCCAGCAGCTTCAGACTACAGCAGCTTTTAAATATAAATATAATAATTGCAATTTATTCTATAGAATATTTTTAAAAGATTTTAAATGTTTACTTTTTGTCATTGGGTTGGAAATCAGAAATCAGCTGAATAAGGCAAAATTTTCAGCCTAAACAAAAATCTAAACGTCAATTTCAAGACATTATGTACAGACATTATGTTGTAAATAAACTTAACAAAAAATAAATTTTTCAACAAATAACATCCTATAGAAAAAAAAATGCATCTCTCCATCCTGCAAAAATGTAAAGTTTTATCTTAAAACCTAAAAAGATTTAAAATGATGTAGATATTTATCAACATTACAAGCAGTCTTTTTTCAAAAGGTTACGTAACATTTGCAGCTCTAAAGACGTTTCATTTATTTGGACTGGGAACAAAATGTTTCTTTTACTCCTGAAGGTTTCAGATCCCTGCAGTGGTTTGATGCTTCGCAAATGTTTAAAACTTTAACAAATAAAGAATCTTCTCTGTAAAGGTTGCAGCCTTTTCTCGGTTCCCTGCTGTTTTATTGCCGTTTGCCTGCAGCCTGGTGCTTTAAATGAAACCTTGTGTCAGCGTTTAGAACGAGCGGTCCGGTCCATCAGGCCCTGTTTGGCTTTATGGACCAGGGAGGATTTAGGGAAAATAAATTACACAACAGCGATGGCTGCTCCGTCCAACACAAATGATTTATCGGCTGGACAGATCCGGAATGGAAAGCAGAGATAAAAGGATCGGAAACAGAAGAGCGTCAGAAAAATTTAGGATTATTTTCCTTCATTTAGAAACGCAGCATCTCTGAGTTTCACTGCATAGATGATAGGAAGAGTTTCCAGACTAAAAAGCGTTAATCATGATCAGTTTATGTTCTTCTCGTTTATTATTAGACAGTTTGGGGAGCAGGACTTGTGTAGTTGATGTTTTGGTGAGTCAGGCTAAATTTTCCATTGTTTACTTGAAAAGCATCTCCAGAGAAGTTTTCTGCTCATCCACCATTTTCCTTTGTTTTTCTGCACAGCAATAAAATGTTTATTCTTCATCATTTGAACTTAACAAAGGACAAAATTTTAAGATTCGTTTGTGGCTCTCAGACAGATTTTTTATTTTTTTTGGTCCCCAACTGCAGCTCCAAATGAAAATTTGCTTATTAAACTTCGTATTTTTAATCAGGGTAAATTTATTGACATTATGGAAAACGTTGAGTATTACAAAAAGTATTCCTCTTTTTACCACCAAGATTTAGTAGCAAGTAGAAATTTTATTCAGAGACTTTTACTAAGAAACTGACTTTGCTGCACTCAAATTAGCTTTAAGCATCTTAATTTTAAGGCTTTTTAAGACCATTGTAATAAAATTTAAGACTGAGTAACCTCATAAATGTACAAAAGAAAATAGAATTAATGCCTAGCTTTGCAGCAACAGAAATCAGTCAATGTAAAGATGAACGTCGTCCAGCAAACTGGCGATAAAGGCTAGCTAGCATTAGCATATTAGCAGCAAGTTAGCAGTAGCTTCAACAAGCTAATGTCACGGATTGGAATGATGTCTGAGTGTCTGACAGAAAATTTTATATAGAATATACTATTGTAAATATAGTCTTACCACAACAAAAATAAAAACCTTTAATTGCATTTTAAACAACTTTAAGACATTTTAAGTCTTTAATTTTAGAAACACAGATTTAAGACTTTTTAAGGATGCACAGACATACCATCAACTTCGCTAGTATTACAAAAGAAAATGACAAATCTTGTTCTTATACCCAAGAATAAATTTCTTCCAAGCAACAGGAAACGGGTATGAAGAGAAGTTTATGTCTGTCTCTGTTCACATTTTATCTCAGAGTGGAAGCAGATTGTAGAAGTAAATTCTGGGTTTGACATTCATATGAGCATAAAAACAAAATTAAACTATGTCCACCCCTGACTCGGGTCAGAACCCGGTCCAATCTGAGCCACAGAGCTGCAGTATCTGGCTAGCATAACAAACTCATCCAAACAGTGAGCAGGAGATAAGGAGCTTTATCTCTGCCACATCCGGGATAGCGCGGCCACTGAAACAGAAGCAAAAACTGAAAAGCACAGATAAGATGACATCAGAAGCGGGTCGAAACGGGTCGAAGCTCCAAAAACAGAACCGGGCTGACATTTTCCAAGGGAGCTTTTACTACTCAGATCCTCCTGCAATGGCAGACTGGTGTCTGAACGGGAATGTGAACACACGGGGTCAGCAGGTGGGAAGCTTGGAGGAGTAGTTCTTACACATGGGTGTCCAACTTGCGGCCTGGGGGCCATGTGTGGCCCTTGGACTGTTATTTTGTGGCCACCAAATGCAGTTAAAAAAATGAAACAAATTGGTTTCAATGGAGAATGTTAAGGAAGACAAAGTATTAATAATAATCAAACCCAGGTCTATCCACAGACTTTCACTGCTGCTCTCAAACCAGCTTTTATTTAATGTATTAAACTTGGATAAATACAGCAAACATTTTGAAAGTGACCCAAATCCCATTCATATAACTGGGAATAAATATGTTCAATCGAGTCCAAAACAACTGGAAAACTAGAGGAATTTCTTTTAATATAGCGAATATGCACAATCATTTTATGTTGATGAAAATAATAATAAAAACACTAAAAAAAGCTAAAAATTGCATGACTGCTCAGTACTTGAATAGACTTTTTACCAAATACTTTTTCACTCTTAGGTAATTTCTTGGACGACGACTTTTTAATTTTATTTGAGTAAAAACATGAAGTAGTTTTACTCTTACTTAAGTACAACTTTAAGGTAGAGGGAGTATTTACACATGTTCCATCATGTCAAAGGGTCTAAGAAGTCACGGGGCAAACACAGGCTGAGGCTGTATATGCTCCTGTCAGGGAGATTCAGCGGGAAGCCAGCAGGATTGCGTGTCTCAAGTGAAAAGAATGTAGGAACCCGAAGGAAGTTTGTCTGTTCTTGGACAGTGCTGTGGGGGAAGAGGTCTGATATTTAAATTCCAGTAAACACAGGAAATTAATTGACCTTAGATTAAATGAGAATGAGACGGTCGCAGCTGAAATGTCATGAGAACATCATGTCCTCTGTGAATCAGAAAGGTCTGCGGCGCTGATGCAGGCCGTCAAGTGCAGTCAATGCAGTGTAAAGGCAAATGCGACAGAGGAGAGCCTCAATAAGACTTTTGTGTAGCGCAACTCAATAGGTAGCCTGGTTTTATTTGGAAGGTATGCTACTTCTTCTTCTTCTTTGTTCTGAGCAGATTACGTAAACAAAATGGAGTCTGTTGGCAGAAAAAGTCCCAAACATTTTTTTCTGTAAATAAAAGGAAATGCGGAGTTAGAGCAGGGGTGTCCAAAATGTATTTGTGGCCCCTGGGCTGATTGTGTTGTGGCCATCCGACTGCAAATGTGGCTCTCAAGAACATGTGATTTATCTTGGGACATCCCAATATGAAAATATTGGACTGCAACAAGATGGAAATAAATATCAACTGTTAATATTGGCGAAGTTTAATTTATCTGGCTGATATCGATATGTTAAAGATTGAATAATATCGCTCGATACCCATGTTGGTGCTGATGCATTGCCTGGATTAATTGACTTATTGCTTATGGTAATTGGCCTAATTGCAGATACCGACACATCAATGATGACCGAAATACGATACACTGCAAAACACAAAATGTTGGCGAGTATTTTTCACCCAGTTTCTAGTGCAAATATCTTGGTCCTCTAGAAATAAGACAAAACTAACTTACAAGTAACTTTTCAGGAAGAAATATGGCAAAATATTGCCATATTTTTGTGTTTTGTAAGATTTTGGGTTTTTGAAGTTAACTGTGCAGCTTTATCGAGAATCTAACTTTGTTTATTTTCCACAAACATCTAGAATAGCGTCTAGAATTTGAACAGTTCTTCTTCTCAACCTGTTCCCTGCTTGACGGTTTATAAGATATTTCCCTATATAACAAACATATTTAATCATTTCTGACACCTGTTGCTGACATGGCCTCCTCTGACAGGACGTCTCTGAAACATATACACAATTTAGACTAAACTGTGACTGTATAATCCAGGATTATACAGTCGCACGTTTGTTTTGATGCCATGTCTGATGTTTGTCTCAACAATGACGGTGGAGAGAACTTCTCACCAAATAAATGGAGTCCACAGGAAACCGAAGCCCACACATTTGTGTTTTTCTCTCTGTGTTTTGTCTTGCATTGCTACAGTCAGGACAGAGACTGCTGCAGCTCTTCACAATCCTCCCTGCGTTACACATACCATGGTCAACTGCTGCCGAACAAAGAGACAAAGCTGCTGCCTTGGCAACATGGACCCGACATGGTTGTGTCAGGCTGCTTTAGAGAGAAACTCAGGCTTAAACTGGCGACGGATGCAAAGTGACTGCATAACATTTATATATCAATTCTCCATTTTTGGTTTTCCTATTAAGGAGCTAGCTGGTTAGCATGAAGCGAGGCTCACTGTAGGTGGGAAACCCCAAATCTCTGACCTCCAGATTATTGGACTCCTGTAAATTCCCCTCCGACACGTAATACCCCTGTTACGTAATACAGCTCAATCTGGGAATATTGGCAGGAAAAGCAACAGCCAAAAGCTTTGAATAGCGATTATTTTATTAATCGATTATTCTAACAATTAATTGGATAAAAAAAATGAATTTAATGTGATATGGCGTCTGCTAGCCATAAAGCAATGACCAATCAGTTGTAGAGGATCAATATAAATGTGAGATGGTTGCTATAGAGACGACTGCAACTGAAGAGCTGAACTCAGGAACCCGACAGACATTGGAGGATATTTAGATATGTAGGATGCTTAAGGTTTTTCTTTTTTATCTTAAATGTAAAATATATAAACTACTTCTACAGATTTGGATCAATTATAGATTTAAATATGTTGTTCTGTCAGCAAATGACCTTTTCTAGAGTCATTATATTCCAATTCATGATTCCTAAATTAGCTTACAAGTCAAACAATTAATCAGATTAATCATGATTAATCTGATTACGGTAATCATGATATCATGTTATTAATCAATTAATTTAGTATTCAAATAATCATCAACTGGAGACAAAAACAAAAAATACTAAATTAGTTGATTTGAATAATGGATTAGCCATGATTAATCCAATTAAATTAATATTTCATCAATTGCTTATTTTGGCTCAAACTCTGTAAAAAAAAATCCCAAACCATCGGCAGAAAGAAATAAGCTTTTCACATGTTAGGAATGTCAAAGTATCAAACAAATTATCAATTATTTACATCTTTTAATGTATTATAATATTGTATAAAAAGGCTTAAATGGTTGAATAAAAAACGTGCATCCGATTAACTGATTAATCTTCAGAATAATTGATTACTCATAATTGTTAGTTGAAATCTTAACAATAATTGATTAATAGTTCCATGCAGGTTTAAGCAGCTGTTTCTTTAGCATAAACCAAAAGGACCTGCTGTAAGAACCAAAGCTCTATTTTTAGAGCCACTTGATATTTCCTCCTCTCCGTTTCATGCTCTATTCAGAAAGCAGATGAAAGGATGAAGACTGACATCTCCCTTTTTCCTCTCATCATCAACCTCCGTCGCACAAAAACAACTTTATGCCCCCAAGACGATGAAAACACTAAGACCACTGCAGTATTAATAGGATAACTTACAGGCTACTTCACTAATTTAAGGATAATACAAAAAACAAGCGAGTAACAAAAATAGAAACTGGGAAACCGTTTTTATGCAGCTGCTTTAACCTGATTTTAAAGTCCATTCCACGCTGAGGAAAAACAAGCCGAGCACCAGTTTAGGTCAATCAATACTCTACAAAGCACAGAACTAACAGTTCCCATTATAATGGAAACGTTACACATGAAACCCACAACCAACGTTTATTTTACAGGCTTCAAAATAGCACAAAACGTTCAAAGATAAGGAGCTTTTTCATACACAAAGAGGAAGGTTTTCTCTCCAAATAGGTAGTCACTGCAGGGTTCTTGCACAATGTGTGTGCAGAGTGTGTTAACCACAGAACAAACAATCTGGCCAGCACATGACTGCTTCTAGTATGAACACCATGTGGTGTCACTTCATTCCTCCCGATGCTCTGCTAGTTAGCTTTCTGTTAAAGCCAGGAAGATGTTGTTCTTTGTTTGCTTTGCTTGTTGTTGGGACGCCAAAGCATTCCCCCTGCTGACAGCCCAGGCCAGTCATGTTTTAAATATTAGCTCCAGCCAGTAAAAACCAGACTGAACAAAAGTTTTGACTCACCATTTCGTCCAAAGCGTAGCGAAGTAACCCATGCTCGTAAAGGATGAAGAATCTTCTCTGCCATTTCTGTCAGGAAACAAATACAACTGTTTGAATAAAGTTGTGTAACATGATTTAACTTCCCTCTGCGGTTAATAAAGTATGTTTAAAATTGAATTGAACAAGTTTAAGTTGTTTTTAAGCCTGGGACTGTTTTCCATTTGATCTTTTGAGCGTCTGCTAATAAATAACGATTAATTAAAGATCTTTGTCACTGAAGAGTCTGTTGGCACGCTTTCTAAACATGGAGCTTCCAATCAAGCTGAACAACATTTCATCCACCAGCATCATCTGCTCCGGATCATCCAGTTTAACATTCATTTCCTTCCACTCAAACAAAGAACGTCTCCAGTAATGTCTCTAGGTCGACCGGGTTCAGCGACGCACCAATCAGTTTTTACTCGACCGGCCGGCTCTGATTGGGCGAAAAAGTAATGACAAGTCAGACGTTTTTCTTGTAAATGAAACCTGCAAAAAACTGAAAACTTCCACTTTTCCCGTCTAAAGGAACCAATAAGGAAATTCTTTGATGTTCTTTGAGTTTAGCAGAAATCAGAAATGAAGTGAGAAATCTGCTGGTGAAAAACACTAAGAACTTGGACAACACTCTTCGATGCAGACCTTAGTCACTGAAGGATGAAGTTTTTTTACTTTGTGCAAAACTTGCACAAAAATTTGCATAAATATCCACTTATATATAAAATAAAACATAAGTTAAAGTCCTATGTTTATACATTAGTTTGTGGATTTTTAGTGTCTAATTATTTATTGACTAAACCTGTCGCAATAAATTTTGCTGGATAATAAATTGTCACAGAAGTTATTGCGACACACAATAAAATTGTTATTTGGAGACCATTTTCAATCAATAAAATTATAATAATGGCACAATATTCTCAACAACACATTCTCAAAGATCAATAAACTTTCAATTCTAACTAACTTTTAACACCAATAACAAAAACAACCAACAGAAACAACAAATGAAATTAATTATGAAGTCTCTGGAAACAAAATGGTCCTTCAAAATAAGGGTTGGTTGAGACCAAAACACCAGATTGAGGATTGGTGGGGACATTAAACTGATTTGAGTTTCTGTGGAATCGCTGCGGCTGAAATTAAGTATGTCTTGTTTTTTAGACAAGTTTTTAATTTTGGTATTTTCTGCTAATTTTATTATTATGTCATTTTTACCAAACTAACCTATTTAGTTTTATTATTTATCTACCTTAGATGTTGAGATTGTTGTGAAACACTTTGGTCAGCTGAGGTTATTATAAATGTGCCATATCAATAAACTTTGACTAGACTTGAGAGTAAAAAAGAGAAAAATGTGAAATCAGATGGAAATTATTGAGCTCCTTTTAGTTTTTCATGAGGTTAATTTATTGCTTATGGCAGCTGGCCAATTGTTGAGCTATTTATATATTTCCACTTTCATTTTTAGTTTTGCCAGTTTTGGTCCTCCATACCCAAGACAGAAACACACAAATACATAACAGCAATTTGATCAAATAACATAACAGTCGTGTCTTTGGAAGCTGGAAGAGGCTGGGATTCGAACTCATGACCTTCTTTCTGCAAGGGCAGCAGTGCTACTAGCTACAATGCTAAACACCAAATGTTATCATTTCAAGATCAGTCATCTAAAATATTCAAGCTCAGGAACACGATAAGACCGCAGACTAATAAGCTGCTATGCTGAAACGCTCCTAGATATTAGTCACTGAACGCGTCAGCCATTTTACTCTGTTATTAGCCGACTGCTTACATCAGTGCTACGTAGAAGCAGCCAATTACAGCCTGGCAAGGATAGGCAGAACCTATCAGGGATGATGTCAAAGTGGCAGCAGCAGACTGATGACAGGAGATCAAGGGGTGCTTTTCCCAAAACACACATGGAAACCATCAGCGCGGCTGTGGGAACTCGGTCCTCCCCCACATGCTGCCCTCCCCTCCCTCGGCGCGTTTTGGGATGAACCCGCAGCATAATCTGAGAGCTGATAAAGTTAAGCTCCCATTAACATGATGATAGGGAGGTGGGAATCCCAAAATTATGTAAATATTCGACTCATTATTGCCTCACAACAAGGACGTCTGTGATGGAGTGCCAAACTCCCACAGGAGCACTGTAAAAACACAACATTAGAGTATTTTTGGTCGAGTTTCTAATGCTAATATATTAGTACACTTGTAAAAAGATGAAACTAACTTACAAGTAACTTTTCAGCAAGACATTGAGTCAATAATCCCTTAATATTCATAAACAAGGACTAGATTCTTTGACTTAGACATTTTTCACATGTTCTAAGATCATCAATATTAAAGAATTAAAACAAAAGTTATTTGTAAGTGATTTTGTGTTATTTCAAGTGAACTAAGATATTAACATCAGAACTGGACCAAAAATATTTGGTAGGATTTTGTGTTTTTGCAGTGTAGCTGCTGTTCCTTTGGTAGATTCTGCAGATTCACTGCAAAAACATAAAATCTTACCAAGTATATTTGGTCTAGTTTCTAATGCAAATACTTTAGTTCATAAAATAAGACAAAATTAACTCAGAAATAACTTTTTACCACAACATAGGAGCATGTTTTAAGTAAATAATATTGATCAATTATTAGTATTAGTTCCACTTATTTTTTTATTTCACTAAGACATTTTTTCCATGTTTTAACTGAAATAATCTGCCAGTGAAACTAAACATTTTTCATCAGTATTAAGGAATTACTGAAAGGAAACTAACTCCTACTTCTTGCTGAAAGTTACTCGTAAGCCAGTTTTGTCTTATTTCAAGTAAACTGAGATATTTACAATAAAAACTAGACCAGAAATCCTGAATAAGATTTTTTGCTTTTGCAGTTTGTTAATGGGAACCTGTCACACTGAACCACTGACTGTTGGTGCAACAAAGAACAGAAAAGATGCAACAGTTTCTCATTTTGCTCATTTCGCTGTGATTTGTTGAAACTCAGCTATCAGGGGTGTGAAGTGAAGCAGAAAAACTTACTCTCGATCGGTGTAAGGGGTTGTCGAAGTTTGTTCCTTCTGGTGCCAGTAGTAACCATCCTCCATATATGGGTTTGGCCTGGTGGGATACGGAAGCAAAACCACAAAAAATTAAAAACTAAAGAGATTCTGACTGATAAACTGGCAGTTTTTAGGCCTATAACATTAACAAATTTTACTGGGCAGTAATTACCCCAGAAATTACTGATAATATTGTTATTTTGAAATAACTGCAAACTAATATAACAACAATGGCATATTGATGCAAGTATACGCACTCAAAGATCAAAAAATGTCATTTTTTATAGAATATTTACCACTTTAATAGAAAATATCCAAAATAAAAAACACAACAATAATTAAAATGGATTATGAAGTCTCTATAAACAAAACTGCATTTGAAAAAATATTATTGTTAGAGAAAACAGGCAAAAATGGCAGGTAGTTCAAACAAGCTGCTACGACTATTAAACTATAATAAATGAGCTCTTAGATGTAGTTTAAAAATACAGTTTTTCATGTCAGTCTTGTTTCTAATGGATTTTTTTTTGCTTTCTTTTCTAAAAATAAAATTACAAACAGATATTTTCAAAATGTGGTTTTTATTTCAGTCGTCCCTTCAAACGAGGAATGTTGTATGACGGAGCATCAAGGTCAAGTTCCAAGAATTCAGTTACTTACTAGAATAAATTCATAGTATCAGCAGAATAAAAATGTGATTTTACCAGAAAAAACATTTTTAAGATTGAAAAGAAAAATGTTGTTTAAAGACATTTTTGCAAAGATCTGACATGGCCGGCTCAGTTTGTGAAATTTTCTTCAAAACAGAATCAGTTATTTGCACGATCCTGTCAAAGTCCTGCTGATAGTAATAATTTGATGTTAATGAGTTAAAAGATTTAATAATTGCTTATCTGTAAAAGTTTAACTTGATAAGATTCTCAACATTCCTCATTTGAATCTTTTTCTTCCTTTTCCTCTATTAATTTCAACTTAATTCTGGTCAATTACTACCTTTCAGAAATATATGTTAATTTATGCAAGTCTCTTGCATAAAATCCTAATTAAAGACATTTTAAGTGTATTTGCAATGTGAGTAAACATGTGTGATAAATTCAGGCGCGCTTGATCATTTCCATTCTGATCATTAATATTTTTTGAAGGACATTTTTGTTTACAGAGACTTCATAATGTATTTTATTTATGGTTTTGATTGTGTGAGTTTTTTTACTTGTTTTTGGTTATTGGGCTTTTATTCTAGATATTTAAAATCTCTAATGTTATGTGTTATTTACAAAATTTACATTTTTTGCATTATTATTGCAACATATTAGTTGGAAATTGTCTGAAAACAACAATATTATTGTTTGATTGTAATCGTGAAAGGCCTGCATGTTAGAAATGATGAAGATTGAAAGCATGGGAAAGCTTTGCAGGCACTCTGACCCTGTTCCAGAACATTTTACCACGCGTTTCATTTTCTAGCATTAGTCACTAAATGCCTGGAGTTGAGCTGGCTTCCCTCCAGAGCACCATGCTGCCTCACAAAGAAAAAAATAAATAAAAAGAGCCAAACGCGTGATTTTTCCCTGTGATCATGTCGGTGGGCGGCCCGGCAGGCGGGTGGGCGGCTGGAGGAAACGAGAGGCGAAAAAAAAAAAACTGCAGATCACAAACTGGAGAGAAAAGCAGCAGAAATCTATGGCAGAACCGACACAAGCAACCACTGCAAGAACAAAACCAGAACCGGTTTCTAATGCAAATATGATGGCGCACTTGAAATGAGACAAAAGTAACTTTTCAGCAAGAAACAGGAGCTAATTTTAAGTAAATAATCTTCATATTGATGAAAAATACTGGCTCCATTGGCAGATTTTTCTCCTTAGCAGGTGGGTAAAATGTGTTAAGCTAATAATCTGACAGTGGAACGAGAACTTTTCATCAATATTAAGGAATTAATTACCCAAAAAAAGCTCTTACATCCTGATGAAAAGTTATTTGTCAGTTTAATTATATTTCAGGAGTACTAAGACATTTGCACTAGAAACTAGAGCTAAAATATCTGGTAGGATTTTGTGTTTTTGTTGTGAAACTGGGATCACAGAAGTCATAGTTAGCGCTTTTTGTGGAGCCAAAAATAAAAAAAGAATCTTGAACTAACTTCCTCATTGCTTTGTGCACAGAAGATCAATTAAAGTTTATGGTAAAATCATCCAGATACCTCCAGAGCTCAACTATCCTCCTTTATGTAATCCAGTTGAGGTTTATTACATGGCTTCTTCCAATCTGAGGTTGTGATTACAGCTTAGATTGTAAAAAGCCGAGTATAATCTGCAACAAAATCCTCTTTCACTTTGATTACAAACACATTCCTCTTCTGAACGATTGCAAACAAAATGATTCACAAGCTTAACTTTTCACAGCCAGGAATTTGACCCATAATGATAGAAAAAAACTCATGTTTCAATAATAAAGTCAACAAAATGAGCGCAGGAAAACATTTCTCCTCACATGACCTGACAGAACAGAGACAAACTGAGATCAATGTAGGTCATTTGTTCCCCTTCAGCAGTTAAACGGAGCAACTTGAATCTGTTCTGGTCGACATCACAATGAAACTAAAATAGAAGATTATTCCAAAAATATGGGCAGAAAACTTATTTTTCAAAACTAGTCGCTAACGATGAAACAGTATCAGTAAGAAAATAAACATAATTAATTAAATTAATAGGAATTTATGGTGTTTGTTGGATGTATGTGAAACAAAAATCTATCTTTTCATTCACATTTAATAAAAACAAGGAACAATGAGAAGGTCTGTAAAGATAAATTTGGCTAAGTGATAAATTGTCACAGAAATTGAAATAAACAACAATATTGCTGTTTTGAGGACATTTTCAAGTGTATAGGAGAAATAATGGCATAATAATGCAAGAAAATATTATTTTAAATATCCAAAATAAACAAAGAATAGAAACAATCACAAAGTCTCTGTAAACAAAACTGTTGTTTAAAAATGTCCAGTTAAGACCAAAGCGCCAAACTGAAAACTTTCATCATCCAGAAAGAGAAAAATAATAAATCATGCAAATAAAAATTACTGATCTTGTTTTAATCGATCATGCAATTAATTGACTTATTGTGGCAGGAATGATAATGAAAAAATACTTTATAATGCAAAATATTTGCCAGTTGGCATTAAAGCCAAAACACTGAATTACAACTAAATATTTTATTCATAAAAAGAAACTATATATATTCTGGTTATGGAGTTGAACAAAAAACTTTCTATTTTACGGAGATTTTTCCTTTTTTCCATCCAGGCGAGTTGAGCCAAACACCTGGAAACTGATGACGAGTCTTAGTTAGTCACCAATGTATCAACTTTATAAACATCTTGTCTAAACTGATGACTAAACATATCAGACGTTCAACATGCTCTGATGCATCCTGAGCTTTTGTTTTAGTCCATTTTCTGCTGCAGTTACGCAATAAAATTAACCCGAGTTTATCTCTGTGGAATCCCATCCTCAGTTTATTTGGGTGTAGATAATAAACAATGAGGGGAAAGAATTACTGTATATCATCAATAGGTATTTGGAAAGAATATGATCAATTTGGGGATCAATTTATCACCAATCATCTGCTGAGTAATAGTTTAATCAAGTGAAAGTTTATAGAAAAAAGAAGTGGTCTAAGCAGGGAACCTTGTGGTACTCCATAACCAATAATGGTAAAAACAGACAATTACTATCAGCAACATAAACAAACTGGAATCTGTCAGATAAATATGGACCAATATAATACAATCATCTATCATGACCTGCATTCAAAGATTTTTTTCTCCACTGTGAGCAACTATTTGTTAGTGAAACTCCTCCTACTCAGTATCTACGGTTTGTTCTGTAAAAATTCACTGATTTTTCATAGATTATATCTAAAATATTCCCAAGAAAATGCTGCGTAATTCCAGTTTGGATGGCAGCCATTTATTTTCCTTAGTCCTATTTATCTGCAACACCAAAAGCGGCTATGTGGAAAAATGTAGATGCTAGCTTCTTCGTTTCCTCTGTCTGTTTCAATGCATATTAAGGTATATTTGGTGCTTGAATTACTAAAATAGGCAGTTAAACTTTTTTATTGAGGTATTTGTGAATACTGGGGTCCACTGCATTCACCACAGCAACATAAACAATAAATTGTGCCAGCTTAATCATTTACATCTATGTGTTCCAGCTATCAATTTGATTAATTGGGGCAGGGGGGAGGGATTCATCACCAATCATCTGCTGAGTATTACTTCACTCAAGAGAAAATGTATAGAAAAAAAAAAGTAGTCTAAGCAAGAAACCTTGTGGTCCTCCTTAAGCAACACTAGTGCACTTTATCAGTGCATACTGAGGTAAATGTGGTGTCTGAATTACTAAAAATAATCAATTATGAGCATTTTCTTTTTTATGGGTCTCAATTATCCACAAGTACCAGTGGTTCACTTTATTTCACCAAATAAAGAAATTGCCAACTAGCATCTCAACTCTCATTTCTATAAATCCAGTTTAAGATAAACTACATAAGTCACTTTTACTACAAATAATACAAAGGTCAATTCTTTCAATATTTAACCAGAAATTCTTTCATTTGCTGTTCAGAAAATGTAAGGACATTTTACAGAAAGGTTTGCCTTGTTTGCTATGCCTCAGGCCGGCTTTGTGTTGTATCCTGATTCGACCGCATATGAACACGTTCCCTTTGGCTATAAACTAATTATCTCCAATTAGCATCACCTTTGCACTGAGCAGTCAATGATAAACAGTCATAAAACGACATTAATATTAGATTAATCGACATATAGATAATACCTGGTTTAAGTCCTCATCGCTCAGCAGATGCGACTCTCTGGGCTTGAAGCAGTTTTGACATTTACTTTTGTTAAAAATGTTGGCTTGAAATTTGCGACAGACGTTTTCTTTCAGTGACATGATGGCCGGCAGGGAAGAAAGTTTTTAAGAGGAAAAAATAAAAGAACCAGTTTGAGGGGAAAGTCGGGTAAAAACTGACTCCACCGAAGAAGAATGTCCATCAACAGGGGAGAGAGCGCGCGGGTTCACCTGTCCTGCGTGACGTGATGCGGTTGGTCACCGCTGCGTTAAGTCAAATCAGTCATCGTGCGCGCGGGGGTCGGGCTCGTGCAGCTAACGTGGAGCTGCTAACTTTTTCTCCTCCTCCTGGAAAAGTTGTACAGCCAGCCGTTGGGGGAAACACGCAGTCAGTGCGGGGTTTTAGCCTCTCAAACGCGTCTCGCAGCGGAGTGACGACGCCTCACAGGTGACGCTCCGGGCCTCCAGCTCGCTGCAAAGGTCCCGTCAGCCTCCATCGGCCGTAACGGCTGCGCCGAAGCGAAGGAGCGGGGGACGCGGAGGGAGTCCACTTCTTCGGCCCTTTTCGGACGTTAAATGAGTGACATCGTCGTGAAACAATCTTCTCAGTGCCTCTAACGTTTGTCTTCATAGCCAAACATCGCTAAAACAACTTCAAACACGCCGTCCACGGAGCTGTCACGCCGCTGGATCCATTCCCGTGGTGTGGCTGCTTTGCTCTGCTGCGCAATCTGCGGTCGATGTTTTCGTGAAAGTCCTCGTTCTGGCCAAACGGGGAAGGGGGCGGGGCTACGAGGAGCGAAGCGCAGAGTGGCACTTAACCCAACCAATCACATGCCGGTCACGCTTCAACTGTCCAATGAAAAGCATCCGACTGCAGGGTCATCTTGTGTTCGTCATAGGTGGGCTTTAAAGAGCCAACGATGCAAAACTGATGTGATCAAAAGTATTTTAACACAATTTTGTAATTATTTAACTTTGGTTATTTTTGTTTGTATTTCCTCTAACGCATGTAAAGCCCTTTGAATTTACTTGTTGAAAATGTGCTAAACAAAATTACCTGAACTTACCTTTTAAATTAATTAAATGATAACCATGAGTCATTATTATTATAATTGATTTTAAATTAAACATCATAATTTTTATCGGTTGTTTAATTTTTCTATGCATCTAAACCTCTGGAATCGGCCCTTTTAGGATTTTTATTAAACCAGTTTGTTTCATTTGTTGATAAGATGTAAGGAAAGTTATAAATATTCAAAGAGTTGACATGTATTCAATATCATTTAAATAGCATTTTTTTATTATTTTTTTTATTATTTTGCATACATAAAGAGGACTTTTTTAAAAGCAAACCTTGTCATAAGGAAATACAGAAGCTGCATGCTTTTTATTTTAGGCTGCAGGCGCCATCTGCTGGTCGAACATTTCAAATAACTGCATCTAAACTATTATTTTTTATCTAATGTGTGTTTTTGTGTCATTTTAATGAAAAGATAGGTAGTGAATGAATAAAGAAATTAAAAATAGTGCAAATATTCAAACTATGCATAAAACTTAAATAAAAGTGTCTGTTAAAAGCAGCTTAAATATGTAGATTTCAAATTAAAACTGAAGTCCAACGTTGGAAAAATGTCTGCTTTACATTTGAAAATAAATACACAGTTTGTATGAAGGAAGATTTTATTTCTGGTGTTTGAAAAGGTGACGAAGCAGCAATATTAAGATGCATATGTGGTAAAACATGAACAGAAAAATATCTCCAAACAAAATTACTTATAATTAAAACATTTCTGTGATGATTTATTCACACAATTCCTCCCTAAAATATCAACTCTGTGTTTACATGTCTCTATGTCCAAGTAAAAAGAGTTAATTTTAACGTTTCATGTTTTAAAGTATTTCTGTTAGTCATCCATGCATAATTTCTCTGCTTAACATCGGAAATTTTGTAATTTTTTTCAATAAATTCTGAAATTACATAACTGAAGAGACTTAAAATAATTAAAAATAATAGATTTTATGTACATTTTCCAAAGGCCATAACAAACAGAAAAAACTGTCAGCAGTACAAACACTGAAAGGTTGAAAGGATCAATTTTTACCCATTAATTTAAATCCTAAACTAAAAAGTTGATCTCTACGAAGAATCCTGTGTCAATCTAAACATGCTAAGCTAACATGCTAACAGCTAGCACTCATGAATGGACAGAAATGTTTATTTGGAAAATTATAAAATATGTGTCAGTAAAACAGTCATAACTAGAAATTCCAGAAAAAGAAACACTGTTTTCCATCTGGATGAGTTAAATCTTACTAAATCAGTTATTTATTAAATTGTAAATGTCTGTCAGTTGTTAATAAACCTGTCATAATAAACACAATGTCAACAGGTTCTGAGATCAAAGTATGAAAATGATCTTGCAGCTGCTGTACAGCTGCAAACTGAGGCTTTAATTTTGAATTATTAACTATTTATATGTAATTGTTTAATCTAAACTTGAGGTGAAGCCAAATATCAACATCAAACACCAAGAAAAGGAAATAAAGTCTAAAAATAACAAACATTTAGAAGAGATTCGCCGCCTTCTTCATGTCGTTACGCTTCCACAGCGGAAGTTTGTCAAATTCCTGGATTTTCATCCCAAAGATTTCAAAGAATGAATCTGGAGATAGGTGGCGCTGTGACAAACAAAGCAGAAGAGAATGAAATTAAAGAAAAACTGTAAATATAATTATACCCGTAACTCTGAGGAGTATCTGTCTTATGCTTTAGTGTTACAGAAGGACACAATGCTTTTGTTTAATGATCTAATGCTGATAATCAAGGAGAGCAATGGTGAGGTCACACACTGATGTTGGATGTGTGACTCAGTTCTAAAATGTGACATTTTACCCAGGTTTTGACTTAAAACTTGCTCCTATTTCCTGCTGAAAAGCTACTTGGAAGCTAGTTTTATCTTATTCTAAATGTACTAAGGTATTTACAAAAAAAACTAGCCAAAAAATACTTGTTAAGATTTTGTGTTTTTGCAGTGAATCTGCAGAATCTGCCAGAGGAAAAGCAGCTCCACTGCAAAAACACAAGTACTGTTCTGCATTTGGATCGAATCATAATCTGGTTGTTTCACCTCGAGCCTCGTTCTGTCCACGTCCCTGGGGAGTTTCACTCGACCTCCGTTTGAGACTTTAAGCAGCTCGTATGGATACACCTGGAAGACAAACACAGGTAGAAGATGTTTTTTAAGGACACATTTATTCATATCTAAACATTTATTTGTGTGACAAAGCAGATGATCTAAGCAATGACTTCTGAAGTAGCAGCAACAAGACTGAAGTTAATAGCAAGCAGAATGACGATAAGAACGTTGTAAGAAACACAACGAGGAGCTCAGGAATCAGAGAAGATATAAAACAATACTTGCTTTAGGTTCCAATAAATTAGGCATAGACACTCCTCTATCCACTCGGGTTAGTGGGAGCTGATCATCAGCGGGGAGCTACAGGATGAAACATGCAGGAAGTCATGGTGCGATGAATCAGCAGGTAAGCAGAGAGGACAGATTACTGGGTTAATAACTGCTGAGTCTGCATATATTACTGATACGTTTCTAATAATGTTTATGTTTTCCCCTTTTGATTATGATTTATTCTCTTTCAATATTATCAGTAGACGTCAGTTCATTGATGTTTTATTGATAAAATGAGCATTATGCTTGATATGAATCCCAGTTTACACTGCAAAAGCACAAAATCTGTTACAAATGAAATAATCTACCAGTGGAACTAGTAATTTTTTTCAATATTAAATAATTCTTTACTTAAAACAAGCTCCTTTTTCTTGCTGAAAAGCTTTTTCTAAGTTAGTTTTGTCTCATTTCAAGCGTGCTAAGATATTTCTACTAGAAACTACACAGAAACACTTGGAACAATTTAGTGTAGCTGCAGATTCACTAAAAAAAACCACAACATTTTACCAAGTAATATTGTCTCTTTTCTGGTGCAAATATCTTATTACACTTGAAATAAGACAAAACTAACTTGTCAGATACATATAGGAGCTTGTTTTAAGAAATTATCTCCTTCATATTGATGAAAACATTCTAGTTCCACTGGCGCGGTTACCTAGCAACCACAGCCAAGCTCAGCCCGTTGCTTAGCAACCCAGTTCTAGTTTTCTATCAGTGGAACTAGTCATTTTTCTTCAATATTAAGGAATTAACTTAAATCAAGCTCCGGTATTTTACTGAAAAGTTACTTTTAAGTTAGTTTTGTCTTATTTGACATGTAGTAAAATATTTGCATTAATCCAACAATTCTTGGTATGTTGTGATTTTGCAGTGTAGATAGTTTTTTGTCACAGTGCCGTTGCACACAGTGAAGAGTCGTGGCAATAAAAGGACGACCAGAAGGAGTCGCTCTCACGCACCTTGAAATCTGAAAGGAGAGAAGAAGAAGAAGAAGAAGAAGAAGAGGCCTCCGGTTTGAAATTAACATCTAAAAAAGTTGGTAAAATAATGAAGAATGATGTGGAAGAGATAAAACCTGAACACTTACTGAATGTGTCAGTGCTGCTGAGGCGGAAATCAGGCAGAAATCGAGGCTTAAAAGGCAGAAAAACACGAGAAATTTTACAATTTTAAGATTTTTCTCATTTAAAATGACAAGAATAAAGTCTAAAAAACTACGGCAAAAACATCACAAGAATAAAGTCAAAATACTGAGACTTTGTTATCATATTGCAATTTTATTCTTGTAATGTGATCACTTTATTCTCATGTAAGTTTATTCTCACAATTTTATGACTATTCTCATCATTAAAAATTTTTTTTAAATTGTATTAATCTATTACATTTTTTTCCTTGGTAATACTAATACTCCATCATACTGATGGGAAGAGACGTTAAATATTATTACATTTTAATAAGTACTCATCATATGCAGAGACAGCTATTTGTTAATATTTGATTAAATGAAAATTTTCTATTTCATGCTTTACATAACATGAAAATATAATTTTATTATTGTCCTTCCATAGATATAAACTGAAAACATATTTCAGTCTGGTTCATTTAACTGTAAAATGTCTCTGAAATCGAAGTAGGTTGATGAGTTAAACCATTTTTTCTTTCTTTCGGTGGAACAGAGACGAGTTTTGCTCACCAAACTCAGGAAGTTGTGTTTGAATCCGGGCAGAGACTCGGTTTGGGATGAGGAGGAATCTGGATCTGTGTGAAAGCGAGACAGCAGACAGATAAGCTCCTCATGAGACGACTTACGGCTCAATTCCCCGAAACAGATCAGATTACTGAGGAAAGCAGACTTTCAGAACTAAACTGGACTGTCCTCTTGATTGAAACCAACTATTTTAGTCTAGTTTCTATTCAACTGTCATCAAGAACTGAACAAAAACACTGTCAGCCTGAGTCACAGTAAAATCAGCAATAATCTGGGTTCTGCAGAATGTTTTAAGAGAAATATTCTCTGGTTTACAACACTGGTTGTTTTGTGAATATTATTTCATTTAGTATTTTTGGTTGTAAAACCTTAACTTTTGATTGTAGTTGTTTTTTTCCCCTTTTTATTTTGTTAAACCCAAACAATAAACCTTTAACATCTATGTTTGTTTAATGTTACGTCTCCTTCCCCACTGCTGAGCTGAGTCCTAACATAAGCCGAAACATGTTTCATATAACACAGATTTATGAAAGTGTTAGTGTTGGAACAGTCACTTGAATGATGGTTAGAAATGGTGACTGAAAGCTCTACCTGGCTGTTTATAACCTGGACGCCTCCTGTACAAATCGAAGCCTTGATCTGCTGGAAGGAGGACGAACAGTTAGCAGTACATTTATTTCTCTGGACGTTTCAATCAGAATCGCTGCTTCCATTTTCCTGCTTCTCTGTTTGGGTTTCTGCTGCTTAGTGTTTGAAAAATACCAAAAATAGAAAATACTTCAGTCAGTGATTCCTGCTGATTGATTGTTCTTATTTATACCAAACAGATTAAAACAGGGCTGTTGTAAACAAACACAACCTTAGGAATATTTACTGTAATAGAAAATATTCAATAAATGCTCAGAAACAGATAAAATTGTTTTCTGTGTCATGTCCAGACTCTGACCACTAGGTGGCTCTGTTTCACCTGAAAAATAATCATATTCTTTGTTGCAGTCATTTTCAGTAAACTGGAATATTATTGATTAATTCATTATGTAAATAAATTATCCACAGATTAATGTCTTCAAGCCTTTATTTCTGTTAGATATAATAATTTTCTGCTTACAACCAATGAAAACAACATTTAAGATTAGAATATCACAACACATCATTAAAATAAGTTTAATAAAAAGTATTTTCAAAGTTTCTTGTCTATAATGTTGTTAAAGTGCTTTTGTCACATCTGATTAAAACTTATAATCTCATTTAATGAAAATGACTGAATAAATGTGTTAATCGGTCAGATGAGGGTATTTTAATAATAATATCAGAGAATAAAGAACATTAAAAAAGTATTCACACCTCCAGAAGTTCCCCTCATTTTGAAATGTTGAAACTCTGATGAACATTTTTGGGATTTTATTTGACAGACCAGCATTCATGTAACTTATTTACTTTTATGCCTGGTTGCTCAAATTTATTCTCGTTAAAAGGGCAGGATTTGGGTCACTTTCTTTCAAAATGCTTGATAATTATTTAGTTGAGTTTAAAAAATTTAATTAAAGTTAATTTAAGTTCAGAAAAGTAGAAAAACAAAGACATTTCTGAGTTTGAAAAGTTAAAAATGTTTGACTTTAAAAAATCAAAAATTTCTTTTATATTTTTTTTCAAAAGATTTCTGAGATTAATCTAAAAAATTCCCGAGGTTTTTCTATAAAAATATTCAACTTTTGAAACATAGAAATTTCGTTTTTTTTAATCTATTTTGGTTTTTTGGTAGAAATTTACTCTCCATTTTTGTCTCTTTCATTTTGTTGCCGGGTCGTCAGAACCTCCTGGAATGTTAAGGAGGTTAAATGGATACAAGAAGTGATGGAAAAGTGGAAAACATAGAAAAGGAGAATAAAGAATGAACACTGTAATTTTCTGTGATCATTTCTGTGTTTGTTTTTCACCTGGTCGGTGGAAATGCTGCGGCGATCTGGACAGAGCCGGACTGTAGCTGTGTTGGCGCCACATGGTTTGACCTCCAAACGGACCGTCACTTAAAGACTTTGGCACACAAGGTCTCGTTTCAAAGCTCTCCTGAAAACATGGATGGAAAACATGAGCGACTGGTTGAGTTTCAACCTGGAGCAGGAGGTGAGGCGGTGTTTTTACCTCTGTGGTTTCAGAAACGTTTCCTGGTGACTGAAGCAGAAAAAAGAGGAAAAATCAATGCAGTTACAGAAACTTAACTTCCTTTACAAGAAGGAACCAGGAGAAACTGTCACTCAAATTGTTCTCAGATAGTTTAGCATTAAATCTAAAGCTAAAGTTTGGGATACATCATACGGTGTCAGTAGACCTCGAACTTTTTCATCAATATCAATGAATTATTGACTCTAAATAAGCTCTTATGTGTTGCAGAAAAGTAACTTGTAAGTTAGTTTTGTCTTATTTCAACTCCACTAAGATATGTTCAATAAAAACTATAAAAAATACTTGCAGTTCAATTTATTATTGTTAAAAATCTTGAATATGTCTTTTCCCTGTAGAGTTGTTCTCTACTCTGTGAAGATTCATCACATAAAATCCCAGTTTTGTGCAGTGAAGTGTGGAAAGCAGATCTTTGTGTGAAGGCGTTACCTCCGTCAGGCTCCGACCGGTCGCAGCGTCTCCTCCGTCGTCCACAGCGCAGGAGTTCACAGACTTATAGGAAATCATGTCTGGATGCTCTATATCATATATAGCCTTGACTCTGGGAATTGCTGCTAAGTCTCGGTAATCAATAATCTCATTATCTACTTTTGCCTGGAAGAAGGAGCGGAGACGTTCACAGACACACACAGAGACAGCGGAGGTTAGGCTGGGGGGAAACTGACAGGGTTACATCTCAGCAGGGAGGAATCAAGCTTTAATCCCGCAGCACCATGACTCCCCTGCCGTTGGCACTTCATAGCCTGAATCTAACAGTTCTTCCACTTGTTTCTGCTCAGATCAAGGCTTTGACTCGCACGGTGCTTTGATGGGAATTGAAGAGTTCTTCTTTTAAGAAACCACAGTGAAAGGCATAACGCAGGAAAACACACCAAAGCACCATTTTATCAAGCAGCAGAGCTTCTTATGAGGCCGATTCACTCTAATGGAGAAAATGTAAACTAAAATCACATTTTCTCAAAACAACGAAAGCTACTTCCGATCAGTCAAGGTTCAGAGATATTTAGAAAATCTAAGTGTGAAGAAACTGATTGTGATGCAGTTTCCATAAAATGTCCTAAAACGAAACATCTTTCACCATCGCCTCATCCAGGTGACTGCCCTGTTTGAATAAAAGTGTTTCACTGAAAAAGGTGGAAAACATGGACAACACTGCAAAAAACATAAATATCGTCATGGATTTAGGTCTAGTTTCTACTGCAAATATGTTATTTCACTTAAAATAAGATAAAACTGATGTATAAGTAACTTTTCAAGAAGATATAGGAGCTTGTTTTTAATCCCTTAATATTGGTGAAAAATTTGAGTTCCACTGGCGCCGTTACCTAGCAACACCAGCCAAGCCCAGCCCGTCGCCTAGCAACCCGTTTCTGCTTCCACTGGCACATTATTTCACTTACAATATGAGACAATGTCTTATTAATACTAGTGCTTTATTTAAAAAAAAATATTGAGGAATTATTTACTGAAAACAAACTCCTACATCGTAGTAAAATGCTACTTATCATTTGGTAAAGTCTTATTTCAAGTGCACCATAGTACTACAAGTACTACCAAGTACCATGGTATCATATTACTTGGTAGGATTTTGTGTTTTTGCAGTGTAAGAGAAGATTCTGGAAGTGGGGCGGTATCAGAACTTACACAGATGGTTCTGCCGGGGCTGCTGGGAGTGCAGGATCCGGCTCGGGAGCAGGAGCTTTCAGATGACGATCTGTTGGGCTGGAGAACATCGAACAGTCTGAATCTTCCTCAGGTTAGGGTGGCAAGCAGCAACGATTCAGTGTCTCGGTGCATTGAGGGAGGAATGTCAGTTCAACTTGACAGCCTCGAAAAGCAGAAGTGGAGCCTGCTGCGCAACCAACAAGACTGCAGTAAGTGGTTTCTGAATGGTAAGTCAACAACTAAATAATTTATCTTTTCCAGCAGTCATTGTACAGCGCACACAGTGGAAAAACCAGCTGACCAGATGTCATGGAGCGCTGCTGGGGTTGCTAGGTAACTGGCAGAAGTCTGCTGGGGTTGCTAGGCAACGCCGCAGCACCTGCTGATTTGTGACATTACATTCTGGAGTTTGTTGAAAAGTCTCAATGTCCAAACAACAAAACACTTTAATTAATGCCAAAAAACTGGACTGTTGCTCCGTTAATCTACATAACATGAGTTGCACTTTATGAAATGAGACAGAAAATATTAAAACATTTCATTATATTCTAATTGTTTGAGCTGGAATTTTATTACAAATTAAATTTTTTGTGGAAGTTAGAGTAAACTGGGATGCTGCTGTGAATATAGGAAAATCTGCACAAAACAGAAAAATCAGAAAAAAACAGCAAATCATGCACCAAAATCAGTAAAGGAGTGAAAAATTCTCACCACTAATATGCCAAAAATTAGTATTTTATTCAATTTTCAATAAAAAAAACCTTACTTCAGTTAAGTTTCAGCCAACATTTTGTCATGCTGCAATTATAAACTTTATTTGGATTTTATGTGACCAGTTAATTACAGTCTGAAATTAATTAATGACATTTTATTAGAAAATCTTTTTGAATGTTTATTGATTTTAATCTGTTAAACCAACAGTTTGGTACGATGGCGTATAATTAGAAAAAGGAAGAGTATATTTCAGCATTTGCTACAAAAACAGAACTATTTAGATTAATCTCAGGAGGGCATAAACATTTTTCAGAGCCTTTCTCATTAATTCCCAATGAAATTCATAAAGGTTTGTGGTTGTTGCGTGACAAAATGTTTTTCGTGTTTATTAATCACTCGGTTTGTTTGGTGCTGAAGAAAAACAAACTGCAAACAATAATGACCTTCAGTTCACGTGGCGGGAAAAAGAAATCAAGACATGGAGTCTTTGGTCTGCTGACCTGGAAGGGAAACGTGAACCCGTCATGTCGTGACGCTGACGCTACGTAAAGAGCGTGAAGCTCGAGAGAAACGACACAACTGGTGAAACTAAAGCGCGACTCTGGTTTTGAATCTTTGTGTTTCTAAATGAGCTCACCCTGCGGCTCTCCTCCGCTCTGCTGCCCTCTTTGCAGTTTGGATGCCAGATGGTTGAACCTGTGAAAATGTTGACTGTTAGCTTCAAAAAACCAGAAACGTTCCAAAACCAAGAGGAATAGCAATAAATCAGTTCTATTGATTCAGTGAAAGTTATGAAAATTTCATGTTTGGAAAATTTTGATTTTTTTACTTCTTGGTTTTCCACAGTTCACGGCGGCCATCTTGTTTGACAGTCTATTTATTTTAGGGTCAGGCTATGATTTCATTTTTTTTATTTTTATTTGAATAAAATCAGAATATTACAAGAATACAGCTGTACCTAAATACAGTGGAAATAATATGAGAATTTGGTTTTGATATCACCGGAATAAGTCGTAATGTTAGGAGAATAAAGTAGTAATTTTACGAGAACTGCTGCATAAAACATAAAAACTTAAAATGAAGAATGTTGAACATCTTGTGAAGTTATACTTGGAGAAATGACGAAGTGTTAGAGCCATTTCAGACATAACAAAAATGTTATTTCTGGCATAACGTCTCCTAAAACAAGTTTTAAAAGTCAGAAAAACGTTTTCAAAAATAAAAAAAATTCTGGTTTTTAAGCAATTCTTTTTTAGTTTTTAGACAAATTAATTTCTTGTTTTTTAATTAAAAAATTCTGAGTTTTCAATCTAAATTTTACCATTTTAAACTCGGGAATGTATGACTATATACACAATTTAGAAAAATTGTAGCATAATACTGTACAAGGCACTTTTTAAAAATATTTTCTGTCATTTATCATTCAGTCTTTCGAAGACAAATTAAGGTTGGAAACGGATTAAAATCAGATGTGTTGTTATTTTGAAGCCGTGTCGCCGGCTCTACTCACCCTGTACGTACATTTCCTCTCCTTCTGTGAACATTTTGCCACATCGGCTGCATTTTGCGCAGCCGGGGTGATAGTGTCGCTCTCCAGCCTTCAAACAGGAAACAGGCGGATTAGGCTGTATCGATTATATCGTTTAATGTTCCATTATCGTCATCAATGTAAAAACACATGATCTATGGTCTATACAAAACATATTCATTATATTTTTTGCTTAAAATCATTCTTAAATAATGACATTTTAGGGTGAGTTCTGCCTATTTTGAGTTCCTTTCAGAATTCTTAGGTTGCTAGGTAACGGGCTGGGCTTGGCTGGGGTTGCTAGGTAACAGCCCATAGCCAGTCTAATGTGACTTCACATTTGGGAGGTTTTAGAAAAGGCTCCTGTTCCAAACACTAAAATACATACATTTATTCTCAGAAAACAAACAACTGGGAGGTTTAAAAGCATCTCATGTGTTTTCAGAAGCAGCTGAGACCCAGATACGGCTATAAAAACGGACAAAAATAAATGTTGCTAAAACAAGACTATGATTAAATATGACCTTTCTCACCTCCAGGACTTTTCCTGTTATGAACCTCTGACACGCTTCACATTTGACCCCAAACTGGGCCTGGTAGTCTCTCTCGCAGTACGGGAAGCCATCCCTGACACAAGAGAGCACACACTTTCTGGTAGGTTCAGATTTTAGAAAATATCTTTGGTTTATAGCTAAATAAGACAAACCTAAATAAAGCATGAAGGGAAGGGGGTGTACTTACTTATTGATGTACTCCCCACTCAGGGTCTTCCTGCAGGATATACATTTGAAGCAGCCGAGGTGCCACTGAGCTCCCAGTGCTAACAGAGCCTGGCCGTTCTTAATGTCTCTGCCGCAACCAGAACAATCTGACGGACAAAAACACAAAATACTCACATTCAAAAATACTTTATTAATCCAGATAAGGCCGAGGAATTAACTACATGGTTTATTATGAGACCTAAAGAGCAGAAATGTTTAATTATAAGTAGCAAAAGTTGGTAACAGTACTGTGAACTTCACTTCCTCTTAAACTGCAAACAGTAATTATGTGTGTATTAGGAAAAGGAAAACAATATACATCTACATTTCTAGACAAAAAACCCCTCCATAAATCAAACATAAAAGAATATATATATATATATATACATATTTTTATTTAAATAAAAATAAAAGCAGATAAATAATAAAAAATTCCCTTCTCCCCCACCGCGGGTGGTTCTTATCCTCTGAGCTCGTGTCCTCTACCAGAGGATAGATAGATATAGATCTATATCTATAGATATAGATCTATATATCCTCTACCAGAGGCCTGGGAGCTTGAGGGTCCTGCGCAGTATCTTGGCTGTGCCAAGGACTGCACATTTCTGGACTGAGATGTCTGATGTTGTTCCTGGGATCTGTTGTAGCCACTGCTCCAGTTTGGGGGTGACTGCCCCGAGGGCCCCGATGACCACAGGCACCACTGTGGTCTTCACCTTCCAGGCCCTCTCAGTTCCTCCCTGAGGCCCTGGTATTTCTCCAGTTTCTCGTGCTCCTTTTTTTCCTGATGTTGCAATCGCTTGGTATTGCTACATCTACCTAACGACTTTCCTCTGTTGTTTAGCCACTATGACAATGTCTGGTTGGTTCGCCATTACCATTCTGTCTGTCTGGATCTGGAAGTCCCACAGGATCTTAGCTCTGGCATTCTCCACCACCTTTGGGGGGTGTTTCCCACTGATCTCGGGGTTTCCAGTCCATATTCTGCACAGATGTTTCTGTACACTATGCCTGCCACTTGGTTATGTCGTTCCATGTGCGCTTTCCCTGCCAGTATCTTGCACCCTGCTGTTATGTGCTGGACTGTCTCAGGGAGCCTCCTTACACAACCTACACCTTGGGTCTTGTCTGGTGTGGTAGATCTGGGCCTCTATTGCTCTGGTGTTTAGGGCCTGTTCCTGGGCGGCCATGATGAGGGCCTCTGTGCTGTCCTTGAGCCCAGCTTTTCCAGCCATTGGTAGGATTTACTGATATCAGCCACTTGGGTTGTTGCTGGTGGTACATCCCATGTAGGGGGCTTGTCCTCCCATGATGGTATCTCTGGCACTTCAACCTCCGTTCCCTGTTGTCTGAGACATTCACTGAGCACATTGTCTGTTGAGGCTTTGTCCCTGATGTATTTATGGATCTTAGTTGTTTCGTCCTGGACAGTGGTTCTCACACTCACTAGTCCTCTGCCTCCTTCCTTGCGGCTCGTGTACAGTCTCAGGGTGCTGGATTTGGGATGGAACCCTCCATGCATTGTTAGTAGCTTTCTAGTCTTAATATCTGTGGCTTTTATCTCCTCCTTTGGCCAGCTAATTATTCCAGCAGGGTATCTGATTACTGGCAGGGGCATAGCTGTTTATCGCACGGATTTTGTTCTTGCCATTGAGCTGGCTTCTCAGGACTTGCCTTATTCGTTGGAGGTATTTAGCTGTTGCTCCTTTCCTTGTGGCCTCATCAGAGGTTGCCATTTGCTTGTGGTATACCTAGGTACTTGTAACTGTCCTCTATGTCTGCTATTGTTCCTTCTGGGAGTGAGACCCCTTCTGTGCGGATCACCTTCCCCTCTTTGTAATCAGCCGACCACACTTCTCTAGTCGAATGACATCCCAATGTCCGTGCTGTAGATCCTGGTGGTGTGGATCAGTGAGTCGATGTCTCGCTCACTCTTGGCATACAGCTTGATGTCATCCATGTAGAAGGTGACTGATGTTGGCCCCATTTTTGAGTCGGTATCCGTAGCCAGTCTTGTTGATAATTTGGCTGAGGGGTTCAGGCCTATGCAGAACAGTAAGCGGGGACAGAGCATCTCCTTGGTATATGCCACATTTGATGGACACTTGTGCAAGTGGTTTGCAGTTGGCTTCAAGGGTGGTTTTCCACAGCCTCATTGAGTTTGCAATGAAGGCTCTCAGAGTCCTGTTGATGTTATACATCTCTAAGCATTCAATAATCCAAGTATGCGGCATTGAGTCATAGGCTTTCTTGTAATCAATCCAAGCCATGCACAGGTTGGTGTATCGGGTTTTGCAGTCTCGGGCAAATGTGCGGTCTACGAGGAGTTGGTGTTTGGCTCCTCTGCTATTTACACCGATACCTTTCTGTGCCATGCTCATGTGCTTATCCATGTGTTTGCTTATCTTGGCCGCTATGATGCCTGACATGAGCTTCCAGGTTGTGGAGAGGCAGGTTATTGGTCGGTAGTTGGGTGGGACTGGACCCTTTGATGGATCCTTCTGGATTAGGATTGTCCGCCCTTCAGTTAACCATTCAGGGTGAGTCCAACTTTGTAGCAGCTGGTTCATTTGGCCTGCCAGTCGCTCATGGAGGGCAGTGAGTTTCTTTAGCCAGTAGGCATGGATCATGTCAGGCCCTGGTGCTGTCCAGTTTTTCATACCTGAGACTCTTTCTTGGACATCTGTCACAGTGATGGTTACCGGGGGCTTGCTCAGGGAGGTTGCTATGGTCCTCTCGTAGAGAGATCAACCACTGTGCATTGCTGTTGTGGGACACCTCCCTTTCCCATATGCCTTCCCAGTATTGTTCAGTCTCCAGCCTTGGTGGGTCTGCTCTGTTGTTATTACCCTGCCATTGAGAGTACACCTTAGCTGGTTGAGTGGAGAAGAGCCGGTTAATCCTTCTGGATTCATTCTCCCTTGTGTATCTCTTTAGGCGACTGGCCAAGGCTTGGAGCCTCTGTTTGGCAGTTTCGAGTGCTTCAGGTATGGGCATCTGCCTGTACTTTCTGGGTACTTGTCTTTTCATTGTACCCTTGTGGAGCTCTGATAGTTGGCTCACTTCCCTCCGTGTTACCTTGATTTTAGCCTCTAACTGTCTTTTCCATGGTGGGTATTGGGTCTCATGGTTGCTCTTATAGCCAAGCATCTCAAGGATCACTGATGCTGAGTTGTAGATCAGCTCATTGGTTTCTGTTATGGTGTTGGTAGGGATCGTTCTCAATGCTGCATTCACATTCTCAATGAGACTTTCTGATGGTACTTCACTCAGCCGTTGTAATTGGCGCCGGGGAGGCCTGGTTGTCATTCGGGTCATGATTCTCTCTCAGGTCAGCAGCTGCTCTCCTCTGATTCGCTCACTGGGGCCGTGTATCCCCTCACTGGGTGGGGACTTGTAGTTAAGTCCCCACAGTTCTGACATCCGGGTTCCTCCCTTTTGCCGTAGCATTTGTGTTGTATCTCGTCAATCTCAAGTTGTGATAGCAGTTGCCGTTTGCGGATGTTGGAACACTGAGCTACTAGTTGTTTAGCACTTAGTGTTGACTGGGGATGTCGAAGTAACCATTCCTTCCCCAGTCTTTGCATGTAACCTCTCTGGCTAGGGTCACTTGAGTAGTAGCATTCCAACAGATCCACATTTTCATCTCTCGCCCATTTCCGTCTTGTTCCAGTAGCCCATTTGTCATCAAGGTGCTCTGGTTCCCCAACACCTGACGCAGACCTTGTTTGACCGGGCGACGTCTGAGCCGGCATATATATATATATATATATATATATATATATATATATATATATATATATATATGCCATATATATATGTAATTATATAATTTTGTTCAAGTGGCTCTAATTGTTTTGCTTCTGTATAAATTTACTTATTGATCCACTTAAATGTTAATTGAAGAAAACATAAATTACAGAAGCTTTCAAATTCATTCAGTTCACTTTGACTGTAATCAAGCAGTGATGTGATCTTATTGGCAGCCTAAGGGCTGCAATCTTTGGACACCCCTGAAGGTTCAGAGGAACAAAGCTCATGATTTATTATATTTTATATGAAAGTGAGAGTATAACTCACTGTTGGGATGTCGGATGTGATTAGAAGGAGACGCAGGTTCATTGCAGCGCTGACAGAGACATTTTTTTCCCCTGAAGGTGACAAAGTCGCCTGCAGGGAAGGGCTGCCTGAGATGCAGAGAAAACAAACAGAGATGAGACCAAACCGTCCCTCCCTCAACCTGAAGCTGACAGATTGTTGTGTTTCATTACTTGCACATGGTGCACACGAAGCAGGCCGGGTGGTAGGACTTCCCCAGGACGGTGACCACCTCCCCCTCCACAAATTCGCCGCAGTTGGTGCACGGCGTGCCGTGGAGGCGCTGGAAGTCCACCGGGCAGAGGCAGTCACCGCTCCTCATGAAGAAGCCGCTCAGAGCCAGATCACAGCCGCACACTGGGGGAAAGGCAGGCATTTCAGAACAAATGCTTCCGCTGCTGGACATCGTATCGTTTAGTATTTATCGTTAGAAAAACAGTTAATTAATTACATGATACATTAAAATAATAATAATGAAATATTTTTACCAAAATCTGGTCTTTAGTCTGGTCCATTGGTCTCAACTCGCCTCAACTAATTATTGCTAACTAACTATTTAACCAACAACCTAAACATTCAGCAAGCAAGCTAAACGTTTAGCTAGTTAACAAGCTTATACTGGTTAATGTCTTTGGATTAATCTTGTTCAAATACTTAGCTAGTCAGTAAGCTATGTACTTAGCTTGCTGGAGAAATATTTAGATAACATACTTTAGTTAGCTTGCTAACTAAGTACTTAGCAGGCTAAGTACTTTGCTAGTAGCTAGCAAGCTAAATATTTAGATCGAAGCTAACTATTTAGCTTGGAAAGTAAATATTTAATTTGGAACCACAAGCTGAATGACATGGTGAAAATGTCACTGAAAAATTAACAATATTTTTTGTTATCCTTCTACGACATCCTAAACAAACCAAAATATTGCTGTTCATTTATTGTTGCGTAACTGTAAAAACGTCACAGTTAAACTCTACACATAAAATTAGTTTAATGTCAGATTGTTGTGTTGGATGAGGGAATTCTGTCTAAATTTTCATAGAAATCTTCAGAAGGAAGCTAAAGTTTCACAGTCTGAAGTATCGTCTTTTATTAAGACTGTTGTCACATTTAAGACTCCCTACAAACAGCTTAATGTAATCACACCGCAGTTACTGTCAATCTAATGAAAAAGATTCATCTGTTTGGCCAGACCTTCAGAGACGTCGCTGTTCGGGTCATGGATGTAAATCTCTGTCTCTGTCAGCTAAGTGGCAGCTGCCACTGACCTGCTTTCCTCTCCACTTGTTTGCAGACATTTGATACTCTGTCCTTCAGAATGCACCGGGATGCCAGAAACAGATTTACGCCGCTCTATTCTGGTCCGCTGAGACTCACTCAGAGAAAAACTAGGATTTAAATCACTTTCTTCCCTATGACTGTTTATTTATTCCACTTCTAAATCACAAAACCTTGCAGAGTATTTTTTATTGCAAATATTCTAGTACACTTGAAATGAGTCAACGCTACCGGCAGCAAGATATAGCAGCTTGTTTTAAGTCTATAACTACTTAAAATTGATTATAAAATTCCACTTCCAAATGATCTCACTAATAATATGAGAAAAATTTCTCGCTATAAATTAAATAATCTGCCAGTGGAACAAGAACATCAAGGACATTTTTATTTAAAGCAAGCTCTTATATGTTATTGAAAGGTTGTAAGTCAGTTTGTCTTATTTCAAATGTATTAAAAGATTTTTTACTAGAACCATCTGGTGTTGCTGCTGATTGTAGGACATATTCTGTAGATTCACTACAAAACACAAAATCATCCATCCATTTTCCGTCACCCTTCTCCCTAACGGGGTCGGGAGTTGCTGGTGCCTCTCCAGCTGCGTTCCGGGCGAGAGGCGGGGTCACCCTGGACAGGTCGCCAGTCTGTCGCAGGGCAACACAGAGACAAACAGGACAAACAACCATGCACACACACACTCACACCTAAGGAGAATCTGGAAAGCCCAATCAGCCTGACAGTCATGTCTTTGGACTGTGGGAGGAAGCCGGAGAACCCGGAGAGAACCCACGCACGCACAGGGAGAACATGCAAACTCCGTGCAGAAAGACCCCGGGCCGGGAATCGAACCCAGGACCTTCTTGATGCAAGGCAACAGCGCTACCCACTGCGCCACTGTGCAGCCCCCAACACAAAATCATATCCAGTCATTTTGATCCAGTTTCTAGTGCAAATATTTTAATACAAAACTAACTTACAAGAAGGTTCAGACATAGGAGTTTGTTCTAAGTAAATAATTCCTCAGTACAGATGAAAAAGTTCTAGTTCCACTGGCGCCGTTACCTAGCAACCCCAGCCAAGCCAAACCCGTTACCTAGCAACCAAGTTGTAGTTCCACTGGCAGATTAAGACATTTTTCCCATCTCACAAGTGAAAAATATGGAAGTGAAACTAATACTATGTCATCAACATAAATGCTTAATTTACTTAAAACAGGCTCATATATCTTGGTAAAAGTTACTTGTAAGTTAATTTTCTCTTACTTCAACTGTATTAAGATATTTACATTAGAAACTACACCAAAAAATACTTTGTAAACATTTCCACCATATTAATTTTCAAAAACATACAACGAGAACTGCAACTCCCGATTAGCCTGATATGTGACACTCATCTGATTCGAAACATTGAAATCCACATTTCTACAGATTCAGTTTTTCTCCTGCTGAAAGTGTCTTTGTTTTTTCTCCAGGCCGTAAACAGCAGAGAGACGGCAACAACATGAGCAGCTTGTCAGGACTGATTAGTCAGGACAAAGGCTCGCTGCACGAAATATGTCTGCTATGAAGCCGAGAAACTCTGCTGACTGCAAACCCAGGAGGATCTCACCACAACCCGTTCCAGATGATTGGAATAAATTCAGATTCACGATCCATCGCAGTTTGTTAACAAAAATACACTAAAGCCTGGGTTACATTCAGATCTTTGCCTAAGCGTGAAATATATGTTAAAGGTGCTTCCATACACAGGTCAGGATAGGACTATGGTCTACACAAAACATGTTCACATTTTTTCACTCTTAGATAATGAGATTTTAATTTAATCAGCTCTGTATATTTTGAGCTCCTTTCAGAGTAATTTGTTTTCAGGTATGTTGTCAATTTAAACCCAAATAACTCAACAAAAACACAAAATCTACTAAGAGTTTTGGACTGTTTTATAGCTCTGTACACTTCTTCAGAAAACTAATTTATAAGGCACGTTTCAGCAAATATAGGAGTTTATTTTGAGTCAATAATTCCTTAATATAGATGAAGAAGTTCTATTTTCACTGGCTGATTATTTCACTGATAAAAAGTGAAACTGGTTATAAGTTAACTTATAACTTTCCCAAAATGTAATTTAAATAATTTGCCAGTGAAACTGCAACTTTTTCAACAATATCATTTTGTGTTTTAGTAGCGGAGCTGCTGCTGGCCACACCCCTCAACTCAACGTTTACAAAAACATTTGAAAATGGCTGCAAACAGAAGCACAATAATATAACTGTATATCTTTGAAAAGCAGAAGTGGAACCTCCTCCACAACCAATAAGAACACAGCAAATGGATTCTGGATGGTAAGTCAACAACTTAGGACTTGTCTTTTCCAGCAGCCATTGTACAGCGCATACAGTATATTAATAAAAAGTTTAATTATTTCAGCAATAAAAGCAGCTGACCAAATATGTTGAAGCTGTGCTGGGGTTGCTACGTAACGAGCGGAATTCTGCTGGGGTTGCTAGGCAACGGGCAGAATTCTGCTGGGGTTGCTAGGTAACGCCAGTATCTGCTGATTTGTGTCGTTGCATTCGGAAGGTTTTTGAAACGGCTCGATTTGCAGAAACCAATAAACATTATTTTATTCCCAAAAAACGGCTAAATGTTTATTTTAAGCACTAAAAACATTCAAAATGTGAATTTATTAACTGTTTATCCTTCACTCTGACTGATTTGCAGACAATATTTTTAAACTCCATGTGGAAATAACCCCTTGTTTAGCTGAACTGGAGCATGAGAGCGTTACCTAACACAACAGCAGCATCCAAGACTGAAATAGACGCAGTTATTTGGTGCAAAGGTGAGGAAATGTTTGAGATTTTGCAGATGTTTTCTGACTCACCCTTGCATGTGAAACACTTCAGGTGGAAGTAACTGCTCTGCACGCGCAGTGCCTCTCCTTTGCACAGCGCTCCACATCTGAAGCACTGGATTTGCTGTTTTCCTCCTGGAGGACCCGGCTGGCAGTCCGGGGTGTGCAGCACTACGGGGGGGGGGAAGAAACAGACGCATCGGTGACGATTCATGGAAAAACTGTCACATTCCATCCATTGTTTATCTAGTAGTTTAAAAAAAACATTTAATTGGACATAAAACTACCAGGCATCTGCCTTTAAATCTAAGAGTTCATCCTAAATGGGTTTTTGGTATTTAAACTAATCCTCTTTAGTTTGAGAATAATAATAAAGGTTGCTGTGTTTTTCCTCTGAGCTTCATCAGATCTTTAACTCTGGGATCAGAGGAACTTTAATGAACTCGAGGCTTTGTTTATACTCTGATAAATCCCATCAACTGAAGGACGCGCGTCGCCCTTCTTAACTCTGTTTAGTAAATTCAGGCTGCGTTGCTGCGTCATATTCAGCCATGTTACAAGAGCAAAAGTAAGCAGATGATGTTTCATTAGAATCCAAACTCTGAGCCTGTTCTCTTTTTTCTGTGATTGGGAGAAAATCCTTATTTATGAACTAAACTAACCGACAGAAGGAGGTTTTAAGACTAATTTTACGACTCATCCAATCCAGAGTTTTAAATTTAGTGCAGCTAAATCCACAGAGTGATGTTTCTGGTGAACATGTAAAAAATAGGAAGAAATAATAAAAAAAATAAAAAATAAAGCTTCACTATGTACATTTGTTTTGCTTCTTGGCCCCTAAAGTAACAAACATTAAAGATAAATATATATATTTCTAGAAACAACTGCATTTGAACTTTTCATTGGTAATCTATGATGAATTACATTTACTCATTATGTTCATGTCACCGTATTGGAGCCACTGCAGATTTCTACCAAAAGAAATATGGAGTAATATGGAGATTAATCTCAGAAATTTTCCAGAAAAAACAAGGAAATTTCTGAGCTATAAAATTGGTAATTTGATGGGGGAAAAAAATCTACTTTTTTTAGATCTAGATTTTTCTTGAAAACCTGAGAAAGAACTCAGAAATGATAAGTTTCAGAATTTTTCTAGAAAAAATAAGGAAATATCTGAGTTTGAAAAATTTTAACTTTTTGTCTTTTGAAACCATTTACAATATTTTTCTCAAAACATTCTGACATTAACCTCAAAGTTTGAAAATTTTCTAGCAAATTTTCCGCTTGCTAAGCTCATAAATTTCCTTCTTTTTTTCTAGAAAATTTTTTGATTAATGTAAAATTTCTGGGGGTTTTTCCTGGCTAATTTTTGACTTTTCAAACTGTCTTGTAACAATGACCCTAATGTCTCCAGACTGACTAGACTCAGTTTACAAGCTGAATTTGGTGTGTGGCTCCTGATCTGCCTAGCAACAATGACCATGCTTGTTGGCATGGCAACAGGAATGCCACCTAAACTGCTCTAATGTTTTGCAAGAGAACAGATCCTGTGATTAAACGGCAGTTTCTCACTTTTCACTGTGAAACTGTGAATTTATTGTGATCATTTTGACTTTAGGACGTGTGTTATAGACTTTATATCATTCAAATGTTTCTTTCTCCGTCGCTCCAGTCCGTGAAGAAGCTGATCTGGTGTCAGGTATTAACAAATGTTCAATTTAGAAAGATGGCAAATGGAGAGAAACCGGAGAGGGGGCGGCTAGTCGCCCACCATTATCTACAGCTATAAAAAGCCGAAGATAAAGCGGGAGTGAGGGAGGATTGCTTCTTTTCACTTTGTTCTATTAATGTTAGAGTTTAAGTTTCACACTCCAGTGGGTTTTAATGGGATTTTATGATAGACACTCTCCATAATGCCATGTAAAGGGCAACATCAAGGTGTAAATTCACACAAATTTTAAATATCTAAAAAATAAACAAAAGTAAAAATAATATATTGCATAATAAAGATGAAATTATTATTGAGGATAAAACAATGTTCATTATTAGAAATACCTTTATCTAAGGAATGTGCAAATGAATAGGATATTTTTAACAATATACATAATATGGGTGTGTATTAAAAGACAATATGAAAAACAAAACCTGTGTTAAAATTTCAGAAATTTTCTAGAAAACACTTTGAAATTTTGACTTTTTAAACTCAGAAAATTTCCAAAAGTAAAAATTTTTGCATCAGTTTTTGTTTTTGGCTTTTTCCCTTCATAACAATCAACTGAGTCTCTGAATTAAATTACAGGTCCCTACAGGTTGCCAGAGGTCGGGCAAGCATTAGTTCAAGCTGCCAATTTCACTCAGTTTTAAGCATCCAGCATGCCGAGCTGAGTGAACCTCAGTGCATTTATCCCGTTCAGTTGGAGAGAAAACAAACTCTGGTCCGCCTACAAATCTCAGTCTCCCTATGGCTGAAGTGAACTCTGGTGCGTGTTAAAAAATGCTCAGCGAACTGAAGCCCTCTACAGAAGCAGGAAGTGGACTACAGTGCAGGGCATTCTGGGTAAATACAACCAAGGAAACATGACAACCCAGCACTAGCAGGAGAAACTTGACAGCTCCATTTTTGTTTACATTTTGTGAAGAAGGAAGATGCGCTCAGTGTCTTCTTCAGAGGTTTTAATGTTGTTTCCTTCAGTGGCTCTTGCTGCAGCGCCCCCACAGGCAAGGAGGGGAACAACTTTTTCAATTAGTTTGGATCATTTGACAGTTCAGTGTGAAAGAGAACCGCAGCAGGAAACGTAACAAATGTTGCAACTTTGGTCCCAAATCAAACCGAGTCTACCGGACTATCAGGAGGAAACACTCAGTTTATGTTTTATGGAGATTTATTGACAAAAAGCAAAGTTTATATTAGAGTATAAATATCGGCTTTCATGGGGTTAACAGGTGTTAAACTGACCCTTCAACAATAATTTCACTCAGATTGAACAGTGATTATGGAACATGTGTCTTCATGTTTCATAATCCTACAAAGTACAACGCTGCAGTCAGAGGCTCCAACATCACAATAACTTCTGCTGTCCTTGCACTTTTACCCACTTGGCATCGTTTTATCACTGGAAGTTGGTTTTCCAGCATTTCCGCAGCAGAGGTTGAAGAATCTTGAGGAAGTTTTAAAACTGTATTTGAATCGTATCGTTTTGTTCCAAGAATCCACAAAACAAAACATTTTTATTCAACTTACTGAATAATTTCAGTTTAAAAGGCGTCTAAAGACCAAGACAAACTCATGAAGCAAAATAAAAGAAAAATTAACAGAGAATAGAAAATTTTGCATATTTGTTCAATTTCTCAACTTTGACCCAAAATACTAAAGAAACAAACATTTTGATGTAAAGTGAATACAAATTAAAGCTTTTCTTTAATTATGCCTTAGCATAATTAAAGCTACAGAAAAGTTTTAATTATGCTTTAAATTATGTATTTTTGACTGCAATTTTCTTAATAAGAATTTAAAAACAAATACAAAATCTCTTTTCTTTGATTTCTAAATCTAAATACATTTCCTGGTATTTTGAAAACAAGCCATTTTGTTTTGCTAAAGAAGCTTTTGTGCCTCTAATCTTATTGTTTATTTTGCTGATTCGTGTCCAAACGTCAACCCCGCTGCAGTTTAAAAAACTGTAGATATAAAGTGTAAATAATCCTAATAAATTAAAAGACAAATAATAAAGTTTGCATTTGCAAAGAGAAGTTGGGAGATTTTACCTTTCTGTTTCATGACTGCTGATTGTTCCCAGAGCGAAGAGACTAAACCAACGAACTGCTGCAGCGAGAGGAAAGGGGGTGGTCTGAAAGCACAGGGTGTGTGTGTGTGTGTGTGTGTGTGTGTGTGTGTGTGTGTGTGTGTGTAAAATTCTGTTGTCTGTCTGATCCATGACCTCATCTGTGATGAAAAGGGAGGAAGTCTGGCGGCTCAGCCGCTGGGAGAAATGACCTTCCTTCATTTCATAAAGCTCTGACTGATTATGATGCTTCAACTTCAATAAATTAGAATATTAATTAAAAGTTTCTTTAGTTCAGCAGTAAAAGCAGCTTACAAAATGTTCTGGAGCTCAGATTGGGTTGCTAGGTAGCAGGCGGAATTCCGCTGGGGTTGCTAGGTAACGGGCAGAATTCTGCTGGGGTTGCTAGGTAACGGGCGGAATTCCTCTGGGGTTGCTAGGTAACGGTACAGTGTCTGCTGATCTGTGACGTTTCATTCAGAAGGTTTTTGAAACGGCTCGATTTGCAGAAACCAAAAACTTTAACTTTTGGTCAAAAACTGGCTGAGTGTTTTTATTCCAGCTCATCTGGAAAATTATTTCACTAACAGCAAGATATTTTGCCCATTTTTTACATTTCATTAAGTGAAATAATCTGAACCTTTTTCATTAGTGTTGAAGAATTATTGACTTTGAACAATCTCCCATTTCTTGTGAGTTAATTTTGTCTTATTTATAATAGAATTTCTGCAAAAACACAAAATCTTATCAAATATTTTTGGTCTTGTGTTAGTGCAGGTATCTTACTCCACTTGATATAAGACAAGTAACTTTTCAGCAAATTATAGGAGCTTTCTTTGAGTCAAGAATTCCTTAATATTAATGAAAAAGTTATTTGTAAGTTACTTTTGTGTTCTTTCAGGAGCACAAATATCTTTGCACTAGAAGTGAAACCAAGTTGACTGGCTGTGTTTTGCAGTGCAGCAGGACCTGACCTGAGACCTCTGCAGGAATCCCAGCCAGCTTCTCGCAGACGATGTAGTCGTCCGGGTTGATGAAGGGCAGCTGCTCCATCATGTACTGCTTGGGGATGAGGTAGAGGACCTCGGCCAGCTGCCCGTCCTCGATGATGGACATGCGCCTGACAGAGTTCTTCCTCTTGACCCGGTCCAGGATCACCATGTCGCTGCTGTTGCCGGAGCCGCACAGCTTCCCCAGGCTGTTGAGGTTCAGGAGGCTGGAGCGGTTCATGCTTCCAGCCAGACGGACCGCGTCTGAAACCAGGCAGCACTCTTCAGGCTATGCTGCTCTCTGACTCCTTATCATTGTCAGTGTGTGTGTGTGTGTGTGTGTGTGTGTTTTCCACCAGGACAAAGGCTAACTCCAACCCAAGCCCCCTAAGCAGATTAGGTGAGGTATATTTAGGGTTTCTCTTCAGAGGTTTTAAATTCAGGTAACCTTCTCTCCTCAGTTTGAGACGCTTCACCTCATGCTGTGATTATTTAACTACACTGCAAAAACACAACATATTACCAAGAATGTTTAGTCTACTTTATAGTGCAAACATCTTATTACACGTAAAATAAGACAAAAATAACTTATAAGTAACTTTTCAGCAAATATAAGCTCTTATTTTTGTCAATAGCTCCTTAATCTATATGAGAAAGTTCTAGTTGAACATTATTTCACTTACATTACGAGACATTTTCCCGTTAGAGTAAATAATCTGCCAGTGGAACCAACTTTATCATCAATATTGATTAATTATTGCCAAGCTTTTATATGTTGCTGAATAAATGCTACCAAGTCAGTTAGTAGCATTTTTATATCAAATGTATTAAGATGTTTGTACTAGAAACGAGACCCAAAAATACTTGCTAAGATTTTGTGTTTTGTACCAAAGGAGCAGCATGTACACTTCAAAAAACACAAAAAGTATTTTCATCTAGTTTTAACTATAAATATCTCAGTATGTTTGAAGTAAGACAAAACTGACTTACTAATAACTTTCCATCAGGAAATAGCATCTTGTTCCAAGTCAATAATTTTTTAATACTGATGAAAATAGTTCTAGTTTCATTGACGCAATTACCTAGCAACCCCGGCCGTTACCTAGCAACCCGGCCGTTACCTAGCAACCCCGTTGTAGTTCCACCTGCAGAGTATTTCACTTAGAACAAGACATTGCTTCCATGTTTACAGTTGAAATAAGAACTAGAACTTTTTGCATCAATATTAAAGGCATGTGTACAGAACTCACAAAAACATGATAATTTCCTCCATCTTACACCAGAATGTGCTTCTGTGTTGAGATTTTTTTGAGCTGCAGATTAATTACCGGTTAATTAATCTGCATTTAAGGGGAAGCAGATGGAGAAACAGCCAAAAGAGGCGCTCCTTAGTCCTATATTTATCTGGACAGTTTGGTATTTTAAGGAGTCTGAATGCCTGGAGGAGGTGACAGTTTGATGTAATGAAGAGGCTGAGTGAAATGAAAATTAGCAAAGAGCTCCCCCTGGTGGTCTGGATGAACACAACATGACAACTAGTGAGTGTAAAGAAGAGGATTTATTTCCAAATAAAAATGTTTTATAAGGCGGAGGTGGGAAAAAAGTTCTTCTCTTTATATTGTTAATTTATTTAGTTGTTTTTTTAAAATAAAGAATAATGGGTAAAGTAAGATAAATGAAAAAGTAACAATAAACTTATTCTGTCTGCCTCTGTGTTAAACAAACAGTTATTATCTAAATGGATATCAGGGCATTTTAATTGTAAATGTTTGAAATAATAATTAAAAACTAAGTAGTTTTAGTAACATTTTAATATATTTACTTAAATAAAAGCAAAGATGTAAAAACAAAATTAGTTAAGAGTAAAAAATGTTTTCAACTAAACATCTGATTTAATTTGTACTAAATTACAAATTAGACTGACAAAATGTGAATGTTATGCACAAATTCTAGTATTTAAACCAAATAGACCAACAAAAACAGCAAATTCACGCAGAAGAAACATATTTCCAAAAATGTCTGTGAATCTGCGTTTATCATTTTGAATACAAGTGTGATTTTTACTGAATATGAAAGCTTTTGTTTTATTTTTCATTTTTATCTGAGTGGTTTAAAAAAACTAAATTACAAATGTTTCAGCGTTTGTTTAAAGAAAAATAAACAAAAACTACAAAAACAGTCAAAAAAATTTTAAAAAGTTGTTGAAAAAACAAAATGTAATGAAAAAAATATGAAAAACAATTATTTAATGTAATATACAATATCAGTTCAGGTATTAAAACATCTACAGTATAATAGTGTTAGAAATCACAAAAAACACTTAAAAAGTAGATTATTTACTTAATTCAACTGGAAATTTACTGGTTCCCTTTAAACTAAGAACCACAGGGAGAAAAAAATACAATTGAAAAAAATATTGTTAGATACTAATTATTTTATCTCTAGTGATAAAAAAGAAAGAAAGAACAGAAACAAACAGAAATCAGACTCACCTGTAAGATATTTCTTTAAGAAAAAACAACATTCTGTGGTAAAATCGTCAGTCAAACTCGTAAAGAGATGAAAAGCATCCGACTGGTAATGAAACATTCGTAAACAAAAAGAGCCAAGACGCGCGCCAGAGGGAACACCGGGTGGAACACCACCGAGTGGAACACCACCGGGTGGAACACCGGTGGAACACCGGGTGGAACACCACCGGGTGGAACACCACCGGGTGGAACCGGATACGATGGACCGATATACGACGTCTTCAGTCAGAGGCTTCATCAAAGCCACTGGAGTACAGACCTCTACAGCATATACTGCAGAAGTAACTTTTAAAATAAGAGTTAAAACATTTAATTTCCCTCTGGGATTAATGGAATATTTTGTAATTTGATCTGAAAACATGTCACTTCTAAAATTATATTTTTAATGAATTTCATCGTTTCGGTCTCACATTGATAAAAAGAGTCTGGATTTGCAATCAAAATACAAACGTTACAAGATTCCATTTAATGAAACAGCGCCATCCAGTGGCGATGTTGAGAACTGAACCTTAAAAACAAAACTGGAAACGGAAATCAATTTTCAGCTGTTTGTTTAAAAAACAGAAATAAGTGCCTAAATCTAAGAGTTTAAACATTTAAACTTGGTGATAAACATTTCAGATTCATTAAAGTGTGAAAAAATGGAATAAAACAACTTTTTACTGAAAATGTAGTTTGAAAGATTTTCTCTTAAATTCAGACAGGACAACAAAAAAAATAAAGTCAGGAAATCTCCATATTGTTTTGGTAAAAAGAAAAATACTGTCTTTAAATCAGGCTTATTGTCAAGAATTAAAACAAGTTAAAAACATTTTCTGGCAAATCTACGACTTTTCAAGAAATTTTTTAAGATTATTATAAAATGTTGGAGTTTTTTTTTTCAATCAAATTTTAAACTTTTCTGACTCAGAAATTTCCAAATTCTTTTCTACAAAATTTCTGAGATTAATCTGAAAAATTTCTGAATTTGTTGTCTAGAAATTTTCAACATTAAAAACTTCAAACTTTCCAGGATTTTTTCAATAAAATTCCTGACTTTTTTCAAGACTTTTCAAACTCGGATGTTCTTGTTTTCAGATTTTTTGGCAGAAATCGACTCCAGGTTTTCTTTTTGAGCGGCTCAAATACGCCGTCAAAACGTCGGACTGCAGAAAGATGCTAGTTGTACTGAACTGAGATGCGGCAGAGCAGCTTGTTCATTTTGAGACATAAAACATTAGAAAACCTCATGAGTTGATGGAATTGGTCTGGTTTTGCTCCTCCTCTTCCTGCGCCCAGGTGAGCGGCTCTCGCTCGTCGTCTCCCTCCGCCGGCCGCGACCTTTTGGTCGTCTTGTTCAGCGTCCCGCCCTGCAGGGACATCGGGACAAAACGGCGTTAGCGCCGGAAGCAGAGTGCGTCAGCAGGACGGCGGCGACGCCTGACCTGACTGCGGTCGACGATGTTGAGCAGAACGGAGACGATGATGCAGCAGACGGTGTTGGCCAGCATGAAGATCATCATCCTCTGCCAGCGCCACAGCGGGATTTTAGCTTCACTACAGGAGACAGGAAATCAGTAAAACACGACTGCAGCAAGGAGAATCGCAGCTGGAGAGGAAGAGGATTAGCAAGAAAAAAGAAAAAACAAAAAACAAATTTTGTCTCAGGATTCATATTTTTTCCAGAATTCTGATTTCTTTTCACAATTTTGACTTTTTTTTCCCCCAAAAGTTTTTAATCTTAATTCTAATTTTTTCTTCTTAAAATTCTCACTTTTTTCCAGAATTCTGAAAATTCAGCTTTTATTCAGAATTTAGACATTTTTTCTAAATTTTTCAAAGTCAGATTCTTCTTATTTTTTGCAGTGTCCCTCTTCCATAGAATCGTTTCATTACCTGGATTTGGTGCCTAAAATCTGCCCGACGATGAGGTTGGACACGCCGATGCCGACCATCTGCACGGAAGTGGCCAGGCCCATTGCTGTTCCCAGCGTGGCCTGCGGCACCACGAGGGGAATGGACGGCCACATGCTGGCCTGGAGCAAAACCCGGAGGGAAAACCAGGAACGCGCCAAACATACGGGCAGAGAAAAGGTAAAAACTGTTTCAGGACTTCGGTCATCAATGGGCAAAAGAACATTTAATAAACCTTGGTTTATTTAGTGAGGATGATAAATGGTGTTATGAGGATTTTGCTAGTAAAATTTTGAAAAGTGTGGCATGCATTTGCATTCTTCACTAATTCTGCCTTCAAAAAGCATCCAAACCAACCTCATGTTTCACATGTGGGACTAAATGAGAAACGCATCCGACAGTTTTCATTCTGAGTGCTCGTGTCGCCAGACGCGGCTCCATCCAGCTCAAGCTAGCAGAGATACACCACAAAAGACTCACAGGTGTAATAACAGCAAATGCATGCCACACTTTTCAGATTTTTTGTCATAAAATATGTTTTGAGACTTTATATGTTCTGTTCCTTTTAAAAAGTAGCAAACTGCCAACAAAAGGTCAGCTGTGCTAACCTTCATAAACTAATCATAAACATTAGTCTTGCTAACCGCTAACTGCTAACCACGCTCAACCGAAACCTGGCGAATTAGCAGAAGTGTTCCTGGAACTGCAGTCAGTAATTATGCAGCCTAAAACGTTTTCCTGGTAACATATGAGTTAAATAATTCACAGTTGGTTAAAACCGTCTGAAACTCACAGCAGCGAAGGAGTAAGTGACTCCCAGCCAGATGGTGGAGACCAGAGGAGGGACGAAGGTGAAAGCCAGCAGTCCGAAGACGGGCAGCGTGAAAACGGCGCAGGCCACCGCAAAAACTCCCCGAAGACCCACATAATCCTAAATCACAAAGTCAGAACCAATCAAAGTGATTTCAGGCCAGACTGAATCCAGAGCGCCGGTGGCTTACGATGAGGATTCCCACGCCGGCTGAGAGCACCAGCGAACTGTCGTACACGGCGCCCGCGACGTACGCAGCCTCTTTCTGGCTGTAGTCGCTGTATTTATCCTGGATGAACTTACTGCACAGGAAAAATGCATGAAATGCCTAGAAAACCAAACAACTGCAGTTTTATTAATGATTCTACAATAAAAGTGTCCCAGACGCGTGGAGGGCTGAAACGATTAATTTGATTAATCGTGATTAATCGATTATTGAAGCAATCGTTAACTAATTCAGTACTTGATTAGTCATTAACTGTTGAGCACAGACTAAAATTAGATAATTACTGAAAGAACAACACACTAAATTAGTTGAAGATCATTTCAATAATCGATTAATCACAACTAATGTGATTAATCACATTAATTGTCTGAAAATAATAGCACTTTCTTTTAGAAAAAAGTGAATTTTTTTCTGAAAAACATTTTCAGAGCTGCAATTAAACTAATAAAGTACAAAAAGCAGAAACATTTTGCATCTAATAATAACATGTGAGCCATTCACTGTATTGATCAGTCAAGCAGAAAGAACTGAGATCAGAATTACTGTTAGTATTTGTTTTAGCTGTGGATTCATCCTTCACTATAAATGATCATTCACTAAAGGAAATCTACTGTTGCAATTAAGACAATAAAAATGTTTATCTTTTAATGCACTTGTCTTTAAAAAATCAGCAGAATATCCCTTTTTTTAATCCGATTAATCATGGGAATAATCAATTAATCATAAAAATAATTTATTGTCAGAATATTTTGTAAAATGTTCGTTAGTTGCATTGGTGCGTTTTAGCTCTACCTGGCATCAGCGATGAAGGGGAAAATGCCGTTGTAGAAGAACATGATGGTGAGGACCAGCAGCCAGTACCGCAGAGTCAGCAGCTTCACATCCTGAACCCTCTAAAAACAGAAAAACTGGGTGAACTGGGTGAACTGGGTCCAGACGGGGCGCAGAGTTCTGTCCATCCAAAACGACGTTTTCTTTATTGGGATGGAGAGATATTGATATAAAAATGGCTGAATGGTTGGATTTATTTAAATTTTCTCTCTTTTTCACAAGAATAAACATTTTATAAACAGTCTAGAATATTTAGGACAAAGGAACCAAAGGAAGCTGCATGTACACATTTAAACCTGCATAATCTGGGCTGAGGGGAACTTATGGATATGAGTGTTGATGTATGTAAACTTCTGACCACTTTGCGGGAATCCTCTGCGATGGCGCCGTCCAGGCCCAGCTGCCTCGTGCCGATCTTGTCCAGAGCGCTCACGACGACCGCAGAAACGAAGCCGAGGACGCACAGCAGAGCGCCTGGAAAAAGACCAATGATGTCGTCATGTGGAGGCAGAAACTCTTCTGCACAGGCGGCGCTTCGCTTCCTGGCTGTACCTCCCCACAGCGTCCACTGCATGCCGAATTTCTCTTCAAACTTCTGCGTGAAGAAGAAGTTGAGGACCGAACCGAGACGGGAGAAGGCGAGCGTCACGCCGAAGGCCAGCGCCAGCTCCTTCCCTTTGAACCAGAAGGCCGTGATGCGGTTCTGCACAACTGGGAAAACCAAACGAGGCTGCAGCAATCCCTCTCTCTCTCACGCACGGGATAAGAAACTGGACCAGATTGCTTCTTACTGGTCAAAGATCCATTGCCGGAACCGAATAATAAACGTCCCGTGAGCATGAGCGGAAGCAGGTAGGGAGTTCCTCTGAAGTGGGAGCCGAGCGCGAACAGCGACGAGCCCAAAACGCACAGAAAGGAGAAGAGAAACACCCCGACTGCAACACAGCAGCACAGTCTGTCAACAAGCTTTCAATGCTCTAGTTTTTATTTTAGCTGCATCATTTGTTACAAATGACTAAAGAAAAGCTGTTACTGCATTTTAGGAAATAAAATGTTTGTTTTGTTGTTTCAGAGGAATTAGAGGAACTTGTTTATTCACATCGTTTAATGTATTTCTAAAATTGTAGAAAAAGGTTTCAGTGGTTAAGAATTTAGCAAAATGTGCCAATTTTTCATCAAAGTAATTGATTAATCATCAGATAATCGATTAATCATCAGAATAATCGATTTGCAGCACAGATTTTAAACTCACATCGATTTCCTAATTTGTCGATCAGGAATCCGGCCAGAATCACCACCACGGCGTTCCTGGTGGTCAGACAGAGACCCGCTCACAAACGGGGAAGGAAGGAAAACATCTTATCGCAAAATGAGTCGACGTGCGAATCTGCTTACGTCCAAGCATATATGGCATAGAGGAGGTTGTACTGCTCCGGACTCATCCCCAGGCCCTCCACGCAGTCAACAGTCCCGTTGATCGCGGTTGCATTGGGACATGTGAGGTTCTGCAATACGAGACAAACCAGGGATAAAGTTAGAACTCGGACCTGGGATCTGAGTCAAACATGAATCCAGCAGGTTGATGGTTTTACCCCCTGGAACTGGTCCTGCAGGACGCTGGGGATGTCGAAGCAGAAGTAGGAACCAAAAGTCAGGAGGCAGTTAAAGAAGAGAACCAGGAAGCGATAATAAGCTGGAAACATCAAAATACCATTAAATGAACTTTCTACAACACTTCACAGTATGCTGTTGGGATTCCATGATGATGAAAACAGGTTTTTGATGGTTTTTCACAAGCGACAGCGACCTTTGAACCCCAAAGAGGAATAAAATGAGCTTACAGATGCAAAAACAAAACGATCTGTTTTAAATAAAGATCTATTATTGAAGGAAAGTCCAAACTTTTTGTCAGCTGAGTCAAAATCATAAACTCAAAAGTACATGTGAAAAAAATTTTTAAACAATAAACTGACCATGAAGTAATTTAATAAAACAAATAAAGTAATTGCAGATAAAAAAATATCATTTTTAAGAACTAAAATTAAA